>JAEOAD010000890.1:0-600000 GCA_036365145.1 Orientallactaga sibirica
ATAAGGATAAGTTGGCATTTAATGAGTCCAAATGACCATACAAAATGTATTCATGATTGTCACATGGATCAAATCCCATATACTTCATGGCTGCCAGAATGGCGTGGTCCAGCCTCTGGGTAGTGGCTCCTAAAGATGACTTGAGCCCTACTGGCTTTGCTGGAGACATGAGGGCTTCATGACTTGCTTCACTGAGGACCTCGGATCTGTGTCAACAGTGATTAAGGGGCTGATTACTTCACTTAACTTTTTTGATAAGTGTTGATATTTCCCTGCTAGAATCTTCCATTTGAGCTCCCACAGTGTTGAACTGGGAGGGTGCCAATGACCATGTGATTCAATAGGATACCCAAGGCCCACATGTCTCTTTTTGTGGCATGTGGTCTATGACTGAAAACTTCTTGTAAAAGAGAAGGGCAGCCCCACAGCATTGATCAACTTCTCTCTGAGCCTGAATTTGGTGGCCAGGTCAAAGTCAATGACGATGACCTTGCCTGTGCAATGCAGCACGATGTTCACTTTGATGACGGCACTCTGGGGTCATTCTCGGCCTTCCTCTTCCCTCTTGGGCTTTAGCAAATAGCTTGAAATTGAAAGAAAGATGCTTTACTGTGGGCCTGGAATGTCAGTACCTGGAAGGAGCCTGGAAGGGCTCTTCCAGTTTCAGAGGTCACTCAGGAAAGTCCCAGAAGTGGATGACTTGGTTGCTGGGGTCAGGCACACAAAACAGTTCAGCTTCCACCCCATGTCCCTTCTCTGGGTTTCTGTGAAGCAGGGAACTTGGTGGTGAGATCAGGACATCTGGCATCCAAACTCCCCACCGCCCCAGCACTGCCCATTGAGCTCCACATCCTGGCCTGTGAGGTGCTGGAGCCACTGCTGCTTCCTCCTCAGCGTTTCCCTTAGTAAGGAAGCAAAGCACAGAGCGCACTGTCCAAGCCCGGCCTGCAGGCCCCGGGCCCCCAGGATGACTCTGACTGCAGCCCAACACAAAAGCAAAAGGTGACTTCAAACAGGGTGATATTTTTGTGCTATTTTTTGGGTTTTGTTCCTGTTACAACTTGATTTAATGTTTGTCAAGCATAAACTTTGTAGATGACAATATCACGTGGCAACATCACATAGAACAAATGTGTGTGTGTGTGTGTGTGTGTGTGTGTGTGTGTGTGATGTCACATCTGTGTTGCAGACACAATTGTTCTTTGTTGGGTGTGGCTCAGAGAAGCCAAAGGGTTGATATTGGTATCAAATGTCTTCATTTTTGGACTCTGGCTGCCATGTCATTGTAACTCTCTGTTTCCCAAGAGTGGCCCAACTACACCTGCGTTTGGTCACATTCCTGGAAAGATCGAGACCGCCCATCTCCATTGTCACTCTCCTGGAACGCCCAAACCAAGTGTCTGATGATCACTTTCCTGTAGTGGCCATGACCTGAGGCAAGGTGGACAGCTCTGTATTCAAGGAATTCCAATAAGCCTGCTGCCCCAGAAGTATCCCCGACACTGTACGGGAAGTTCCTTTGACCTCCATGGTCAGAGCCCTCCTAAGGCGTTCCTGAATAAAGCCTGTCTGCTGGTGAGCGAGTCTTCTCTCTCGTGTCATTGCTCACCTTTCCTAACTGTTGACTGCCTGTCAGCTGCCACAGGGGAAGGCAGAGTGGCCAGTCTTGTGTGTAACCATGGCACTGAGTGGGCAGAGACAGTAGGATCCCTGGGGTTCACTGGTCTGCCAGTCTCATGAAAATAACTGAATGCTAAAATGTGAGCTCCAGGTTCGTGCTATGCAAGAGATTCTGTCTCGAGGAAATAAGGTGGAGGAGTGACAGAGGAGGACACAGCTGTCTTCCTCTGAAACTCACATGTCCCCATTTTTAAATTTTCAAATAAAAATGCCAGGGTGGCTATTCTCATCCCACCCTATCATTGTTATAGTGACTCACCTTTGCTTTTCTTTGGCTGCCTTCTTGGGAGATGGCAATTCCCCTAGTAGGTCCCTCCCTCCATAGATTGGGAGGGTGAGACTTCCCTCTTGTCTAGCTGCTTTGCCCAAGTGTTACGTAACTGGCAAGTTAGTGTGAGGTGAAAACAAACCAGGGGGAAAAAGAAAAAGAAAAACCAGCCAAGCTTTTCAGTACAGTTTCCCTGACAGGTTTCCATGACAACATATACTTAGATGTTGGGGAGCATATCCCAAAAGACTCTCCTCCACACAGCATGGCTGAGCTAGATGGGGCCAAGTCCCAGGCTAGGGTTTCAGGCACCATCAGCCCAGAAGCCCAAGTGCCAGACATCAGGCCTCAAGTGCTTACAAATCTTCGTGGGAAAACATAAAGTGGCACAAGAAAGAGGTAGCGCTCCTTTGATGACACAGGAGCTTGGAAGATGTCTCAGCAGAGATAGCTGGCATGTGTGGGTCATCGCCCTCGTTATGGGGCTTGGTGTCTCATGGGGCACACTCTGATCTGGCTTCATGCATGGTAAATGCTCTTTTCAACCAGCATGAGGAAACCGGCAGTCCCATTTGGAAGGCTGAGGCTCAAAGAAGGTGGAGTAGCCCAGAAACACCCTTGAAACTATCGCGACCAAAGCCCTGGGACATTCTCTCAGAGTGCCTGCTCCCCTGCCCCTGAATTCAGCAGGATCATTGGCATGTGCACACACTCCCCATGGGAAACTCCCAGGACCTGTGAGTTAATCTTCCTTCTCCCATAGGAAAGGCATTTGAAGCATTAGCTTCAAAATCCTGGAACAGAGTGACACACCCAGTCCAGCAAAGCAAAATGAACTCTTCTTTCTAAGGTTCTTCAAATAAGCCCATCCTGAGCCCTGCTGTCTACCTGTTACTATGTGAAATACCAGGTGTTGCAGTCTGGTTCTCATTGTTGCAGAAACCACCCAACCAAGATCAGATTTGGTGATAAAAATGATTTATTTTGGCTTACAGACTCTAGGGGAAGCTCCATGATGGCAGGGGAAAACGATGGCATGAGGAGAGGGTGGACATCACCCCCTGGCCAACATAACATGGACAATAGCAACAGGAGAGTGTGCCAAACACTGGTAAGGGGAGTCAGGCTATAATGCCCATAATCCCTCCCCCAACAATACACTGCCTCCAGGAGGCTTTAATTCCCAAATCTCCATCAGCTGGGAACCTAGCATTCAGAATATTTAAGTTTGTGGGGGATGCCTGAATCAAACCCCTACACCAGGTATGGGGAGATCAATTGGACCTAGCAGCTGTCCCTAATGAGAGGACTGACCACTTGGGAACAACTTGGACTAGGACATGTCATTGATGGACCTACCTGAGTCTGGTGGCCAGCGGTTCTTTGAAGTGTAGAAGAAGAAGAGATCGCATGGGTGAATGCATGAGGATTTTCGTGTACTAGAGAGCTGATGAGTGGCTGGCTGAATTAATGAAGTCAATGCTATGACAGCAGTGAGCCCAGACCAGGAAAGCTCACTAGAGAGGCATCTAAAACCTTAGCAGTGGGACTTGGGAGACGGCTCAGTAGATAAAGTGTTTGCTGCACAAACATGAGGAGCTGAGTTCAATTCACAGCACCCACATAATGTGCTAGATGTGCTAGCATGGGCCTGTAATCTCCGTACTTGGCAGGTAGAGACAGTGGGAACCCAGGGCCAGCTAATGCAACCTGGTCAGTTACTTCAGGTTCAGCGAGAGACCCTGTCTCAGAGAATAAGGGGAAGAAAAGATAGAGGAAGACTCGGGATGCTGACTGCTGGCCACCATATCCATGTGCACACACACATGTGCCCATATAAACCCTGGCCTCCACATACCTGCACACTTTCATTTCTGAGTTACTGATCTCAAATGGCTGCTTCACCCTTCCTGACATTATAAGGCAGCTACTCTTCATAAAATATAAAACTGCTGTGTTTGTTATTAAAATCTGTGATTTGGGGATGATAACCTCTCCTTGTTTTGATTTGCAGAATATTTTTATTGAATAACCATTATTCCCCATTCTATGACCATCTTAATGGTGTAACTTTGTATAGCAATCTAGTCGAACATGAATATGGCCATGTGATTTGTGACCAACACTTTGCCTGCCACAGGCCCCTGGCATGCAAGTCCAGCCCTAGAGAGTTGCTAGGAGAGGCAGAGGAAGGGATACAGCTTCCTAAGTGACACTGGAGTGTGTCAAAAATTAGTATGGCAACCCCTTCTTGTTTCCTAGGCCCATTTGCTTGAAATACCTTTTTCCAACCTTTTGCCCTAAGAATGTTTCTATCTGCTAATGAGAGGTGAGTTTCCTGGAGGCAACAGATGGTAGGATCCTGATTTTTAATCCAGTCTGCAAGTCTATGTCTTTTGGTTGGGGCATTGAGGCCATTGATGTTAAGAGTTGTTATTGAAAGACATGTATTTGATCTCTCCATTTTTCTTGTTTTGTAGTTCTTCCTGGTTTTCGTTTTACTCACTTGTTTTAACTGTTATTTGAGTATGAATTCTTTTTTCCTATTTCCTGCTGTGTCTGTTTTGCTTTCTCTTCAGTGTCAATGATTCCTGCAAGTATTTTCTGTAGAGCTGGTTTTGTTGCCATAAACTCCTTTAGCCTGTCTTTGTTGTGGAATGTCATTATTTCTCCATCAATTTGGATAGATAGCTTTGCAGGATAAAGTAATCTTGGTTGACAGTTTTTATCTTTCAGAACTTGGAATACATCACTCCAGGCCCTTCTGGCTTTTAAAGTTTGTGTTGAATAATCTGCTGTGATCCTGATGGGTTTCCCCTTGAAGGTCATTTGCTTTTTCTCTCTAACTGCTTTCAATATATTTTCTTTGGTTTGCATATTTAGTAGTTTTATTATAACATGGCAAGAAGAGGATCTTTCTAGGTTTTGTCTGTTTGGTGTTCTAAATGCTTCTTGAATCTGCATTGGCATTTCTTTCCTAATTTGGGGAAATTTTTCTTCTATGATTTTGTGGAATACACCTACTAAGCTGTAGAGAGCTGCGAGGTGCCGCACCTTAAAGATGGCGCTGGCTTCTGCCTTCCGCCTTCCCGATGGCGAGTGCTCTCCTGGATAAACAAGTCCTTATTTGGCTTGGGCCGTGATCTAGGCTTGCTTCCGCATATGTGGACCTATCTGCATTCACCACGTGGCTTACCAGGGTTGGCTGTTCAAAGGCTTCTTAAGCTTTGGGCGGGCTTGTCCCAGGGGCAGTGAGTCAGTGAGTGAGTGAGTGAGTGAGTGAGTGAGTGAGTGAGTGAGTCAGCAGTGAGTGAGGGAGTCAGTGAGTGAGTGAGTGAGTGAGTGAGTCAGTGAGTGAAGCTTTGGGCGGGCTTGTCCCAGGGGCAGTGAGTCAGTGAGTGAGTGAGTGAGTGAGTGAGTGAGTGAGTCAGTGAGTCAGTGAGTCAGTGAGTGAGTGAGTCAGCAGTGAGTGAGGGAGTCAGTGAGTGAGTGAGTGAGTGAGTGAGTGAGTCAGTCAGTCAGTCAGTCAGTCAGAAGATTGTTGTCAGAAGATTGTTCAAGGTTCCTGAATAAACTGCTGAAAGAAGAGCCCAAGTGTTGCGTCTTCCTTGCTGGTCGAGGCAGTCGCGACACTAAGCCTCTGGATTGAAATTCTTCCCCTTCTGCTATACCTTGAATTCTTATGTTTGATCTTTTCATAGTGTCCCGCATGTCTTGGAGTTCCCATTCATACCTTTCTATTAGCTTGTCTTTCTCTTTGTTGGACTATGATAGGTCTGCCATCTGGTCTTCTAGTTTAGATATTCTGTCCTCTCCTTCATCCATTCTACTAGTGAGACTTTCCACAGAGTTTTTTATTTCACTGACTGTGTTCTTCAGAGCTAGGTTTTCAGCCTGGTTTTTCTTCAGTATTTTTATTTCCTTATTCATGTCCTGTAATGACCTTTTTATTTCATTAAACTGTTTTTCTGTAATCTCTTTCAAAAGTTTGTTTTCTTCTTTAATTCCTTTGTTTTCTTCTCAGATTCCTTTCATTTCTTCTTTCATTTCTTTGAGTATAGACATCATCATTCTTTTGAAATCTTTGTCAGGAATTTCATCTAAAACAGTCTCATTGGTGAACAATTCTGATGGATTTGTAATTTTTGGTGGGATTGCATTGTCTTGATTCTTTGTGTTTCTTGTATTATAATGTAGTGACTTTTGCATCCTGGATGGATTTGATGCTGAAGTTTTCTATTTATCTGCAGTGTTCTTAGGTGTGGTGATCCACCTTTATATACTTTCAGGATATGGTTTTAAGGTGCCAAGTGTAGCACTTGTACCCAGGTCCAACCTCAGAAGTAATCCTAGCTGTTGAATTTGCTTGTTAAGCAAGTATTGTAGTGGACTGGTGGAACAATTTAGTAGCAAGTTCTAAACTTCAATTGAACAAAATACACATTCAAATTAACATGAGCACAGAGTATACAACTGTGGGAATTGAAACAAACAGTTTTATAAGGTCAAAATCCCTAAGGGTGTGTTTTCTCCACACTCTTAATCCTGTCAGCTAGGAATCAGACCCTGCCCCCAATAATGACAGAAGCAAAAGATAAAGGCCCTTTAACTCCAAAAGTATTACAGGCAGCAATATTCAATGCCTCATATTCAGCTTATTTGAAAATAATAAGGCCAACCACAAATATGTAACCCATAACCTGCCCTGACCTGGAAAGAGAGGTTAGCACTTCCAGTGCAGGCCTTTGTTACCTTTTGGTGTGGCTTCAAAACTCACCAATGCTGAGTGCCCACCTCATTCCCTGAGCTGTGGAGCTTGGCTCAGCTGTGGTGGGTCCGGTGTTGGTGATGTAGTACAGAGCTGCGGCTAGTTGCTGAAGTCTGCCAATTCCCTGGGGATTTGATGGTTGGGGGATGGGTGAGTTCAGGAAGCCTGTAGTAGCTCAGTGTTCTCCTGTATTCAGTAGCTCAGCAGACTTTTTTTTTTCAATTTCTGGGCTCTGAGAGGAGACTGATGAGGTTGGAAAGTCCCCCGTATTTTTTTTTTCTTTTGTTTGTTTGGGTGGCTGCAGCTGCAGGGGAGGCTCAGCGAGTCTCAGGTGATCTGGGTGGGGGCTTGGAGCTGAAGGGGAGGGGGTGTTGGGGCAGTGGCTTGGAGCCAATGTGGAGTGGGCTGCCGTGTGTTGGGCCATGATCTCCACAGTGGTATTCTGCCCGTCTCCTGTTTTTCCGCTGTTTCCCAGAAAAAATATTCTGCTCTTTTCCGAAGAAGAGTGTAGTTTTGCTTAAATCCCTCCCTGATCTGGTTTGGCGTGGCTCTTATGCCACCATCTTACCCAGAAGTCCTCTTCCATTCTTCTTTACTTTAACACAACATAGGCAGGTCTTTTTGTTAGAAATGTTCATTTATGTACACTGAGCAAATGCATACTAATTTGATGAGTTTCTGTTGCAGATTGGATGAAGAATGTAACAACTTTGAATTTCCTTGATTTGTATTACCTAAAAGGATTTATTAGGTTGTATGTTCATTTTATTTTAGGTGTCATTTCAGCCCACGCTTGCATGAATCTCTATGAGCCGGCCCGGTTGAGTGTTATGGCTACTTCGCTGATGAGCTCTGGGAGCCGCTGTGTCTCTGGATCTCTGTGACTCTGGACTCCGCGGGAGTCGAGTGTTCTCTGTGCCTATCTCCTTCACCTTTGTGCTGATTGGAGTCTATTCTAATACTCAGAGTTTAGCAGCCTCTAGAACTCTGCTCCGTTGTACATTGTGTTTTTCCTCCCCATATCACCAGTGTAGGTTTCCAAAGTCTGCCCTCAAGCAGCCGTGTGGCTCTTCTCCTCAAGATCTCTGTGCAGTGTCTGGGGTGCTGTTTCAGCTGGCAAGCTCGACCTCTCTTTTTATAGGGGTTCAGGTATCTTTTCATGAATTTTGTAGAATTTGTCCTCGGATCTCATTGCCTCTGTGTAAGAAAAAAAAAAAGAAGAATAACAAAACACGCAGTCAGCCACAGTCTGCATTGGCAAATCGGATTCTATGCCACAGAAGGCAGTGGGATTTGATAGGAGAGCCACTGTTACAGTTGCTGTACCATGCGGCCCCTTTTTCTCTTGCCTGGAAAGCTTCTGAAACCAACTCTGAGTTTTCTTGATCTTGACAAAGGCCTGCATAACATTCTGGGTCTCTCCTGCGGAGATAGAGCTCATAGAGTTTTTCTCTAATTTTCAAAGAATATCGAGTCCTTTGCTTAGCGGGACCTAATAGACCTTGGACAAATGTGTTTCTGAATCACTTGTTGATTCTATTGAATGATTGATTGTTTGATTGATTGATTGAGTGATTGATTTCTGAAGACAGAAGTAGAAGGAGAGGGAGAGAGAATGGACGCGCCAGGGCCCTCAGGCAATACAAATGAACTCCAGATGCATGCGCCACCATGTGCATCTGGCTAAGGTGGGACGTGGGGAATCAAACCTGGTTCTTTTGGCTTTGCAAGCAAATGCCTTAACCACTGAGCCTTCGCTCCAGCCCTTCTATATTTTATTTATTTATGTTTTGGTTTTGAGAGGTAGGGTCTCACTGTAGCTCAGGCTGACCTGGAAGTCACATTCTCTCTCTCTCTCTCTGTCTGACACCTTCTATCTCTCCTATAAATAATAAAAATAATAAAATGAAGTAATAATAATAATAATAAAATAAAATATATCTATGGTGGCGCTCACGCCTTTCATCCCAGCAGCACTAGGAGGGAGGCAGAGAGTGAGGAGGGTCGTGGCTGTGAGTTTGAGGCCACCCTGAGACGACAGAGTGAATTCCAGCTCAGCCTGGGCTACAGCCAGTCCTACCTGGAAAACCAAGACAACCCCAAAAACCAAAGAAATAAATGTAACATCTACCCTAAGTACAGTGTCATGCAGCCAAAAGCAGGAGGAGGTGTTTAGAGCATGATATATAAGTACAAATATATATACACACACACACACATATATATATATACATATTATGTATACCATGTATTTATTTTATGTATTATACATTATTCAGAATATATGAATATATATTTAAATTTATATATAAACATATGTAAATTTATACATATATCATATATAAAAAATATACATGAATATATTTATACATATATGACATGTATAAAATATAATTACATGTATTATAGATTTTTATACGTTATTTATACTACATAATATATACATATACAATTATATATGAATTATATAAATTTTTATATATATAAGTAGGATTATATTTATATCATAATAAATGTGTTCCATCAACACAGAAACATACACACACATATGTAAATTTATATCCATAAAACACATACATACATACATACATATATATATATATAATTTTAATTTTTGAGGGGCCAGGTAGGGACTGGCTGCTGTAGCCGGGCTGACACAGAATTCACTGTGGCGTCTCAGGCTGGCCTTGAACTTCCAGCCAAGACCCTTATAACATGTACTTATTCACAATTGGTTTCCTGGAAAAGTTAGAATAACTTCTAAGAAGTGTCAATCTCAGAATTAAATCCTTCTAATGTCCTAACATACATAGTAAGTGCCAGCGAGCATTCTCTGGATCTCAGTTGAAGGGAGGCTTCTGTGATGTCGACTTTTCATGTGATGACACCAGGTGACACTGGCCTTGTGTCTGTGTTATTTTCTTTCCCAGGTGATCTGCTGGAAAGTTTCTGAAACCAGCACTGAATTTTCTCTATCATGACAAAGGCCTGCATAGCCATCTGTGTGTCTCCTGCAAAGATAGAGCACATAGGGTTTTTCTGTAATTTTCAAAGATTATCGAGTCCTCTCCTTAACAGGACCTAATAGACGTTTGCCAAACGGGTTGTATGTAATCGCTCAGCTTACAACTATTCCCGGCATTTAGGCTATGTAAAGTCAAAGCTTCAGTCTGTTTCATTCGTAATTCATTTGATTTATTGTATATTTTAGTTTTTCTTTCTTTCTCTGTTGCTTGCTTGCTTTTGAGTCTTTTGTCTGTTCTTCTTCCTTTCCTTTCTTTCCTTTTCTTCCTTTCCTTCCTTCCTTCCTTCCTTCCTTCCTTCCTTCCTTTTCTTTTTTCTTTTTGTTATTTTGGCTTTGCGATGTTTGGCAAGTGTGACTGATTGAAGAAATGACATGTTGGCGATTTCTCCATACCTTGCCCTTGTTGTGGTCCATCACCACACCTGCATCCACTGTGTTGTCAGGAAGGTTCTCAAGCGCCTCCTTCTGGCAACTCTGTGCCTCAAGGTACACTTTCCAAGTCTGAGGTTCTCGATTCCTTCTGCCCACTCTTCAGCTCATAAGGCTTATAAGGAATTAAAAGGAATTTCTGGGCTGGAGAGAATACTCAGGGGTTAAGGCGCCTGGCTTCTAACCCTAAGAACACTGGTTCAAATCCTGAGGGGGTTTCCAATCTCCAGGTCCCCACGTTTAGCCAGATGCAAAGTGACGCAAGGGTGCAATGCCTCACTTGGCCACGAGGGGCGCGCACATCTTGATTTTGTGCACAGCAGCTGAGACACTGCCTGCCCGCCCATTTCTCACACTCCACCAGGTCTAAGATAAAATAAAAGTTTTGGATTTTCCAGATGCAATGGGTTTAAGATGATATTTTTTTTTCCCTTTGGGGCTTGGGATACTCAGGCTGGTTTAGAGAGGGAGCTCAAAACTCCTACTGAATATCTTCAAACCTCTGTCAGTTCTGGAGGTCCCGGACAGATGTGAGCAGATGACTCAGGTGCTTGTCGCGAGCCCGTTTTTCTCCCACGCAGAGAGTCCCTGGAACACCCAGGCCTTCTCCTGGCCCGT
The DNA here is from genome assembly GCA_036365145.1 of Orientallactaga sibirica. Taxonomy (NCBI): domain Eukaryota; kingdom Metazoa; phylum Chordata; class Mammalia; order Rodentia; family Dipodidae; genus Orientallactaga; species Orientallactaga sibirica. Next base: position 10,789 of record JAEOAD010000890.1, read on the forward strand.
CCGGCTCCAGATTCTCTAACCTCGGGTGAACGCGTCGCGGTCACCCGAGGTTAGAGAATCTGCTCGTTCCAAAAAAACGCTCCAAATGGCCGCCTGAGTTTGGACTGCTGAGCCAGGGGACAGGTGGAGAGCGGAAGGGTCTTTTTGGAAATGGAGCGATATCTTACATTTCATGCCATCACTCTTAGTTACGAGCCTACCGGAAGGGGATGTCTGAAAAATGAACAAACAGGTCACAGAGGGTGTGTTTTCCTAGGAATGGCCCAGCCTAACTAAGGAGATCGTGGAGGGCTGATGGGAAAGGGCCTCGAGGAGTTAGAAGCCGGCCGCTAGAGACCAAGGCCCTGCTTGAAATACTAAGGTAGAGAGATTTAAAAATCTTCCCGGGGCTCTGAGTCCAATTACTTGGACCACTGTCTCGCCTGTCATTGTTGTTGATGACGAGAGGGACTCAGGTTTTCTGAAGTGAGCTCAGGTGTCGGTGCAGGATCCTGGAAGGAGAGGCAGAACTCCGTGAGGTGCGAGGAACAGTGTTCTTTTACTGCCCGCTCACCCAGAATATATACACATATGAATATATATTTTAATTAGATATAGTCTTATATGTAAATGTATGAGTTCATATATGAATATACATTTTTTTATACATATATTAGCTATTTAATATATGTTATATATTTACATATATGACATGTATAAAATATAATTACATGTATTATACATTTTGCCGTTATTTATAACACATAATACATACATATAGGATATATATAATTATATGTGAATTATATAAATTTTTATATATATCTCAGTAGGATTTGGCAGCAGCAGTCCATATGTAAATGTGTATTCCAGTGCCTGTCCATGAAACCACACACACACACACATTCTGCACATATCTCTTCTGCACATAAATACCTACATACATTGGTGGCTGTGTTTGATACATACATACATGGTGTGTGTTTAATTTTAGTTATGAGGACCCAATGGCAGTAGAGTGCTAACACAGAATTCACTGTGGGTTCCAGGCTCACCCTGAACTTCCAGCCAAACTCTTATAAAGTACTTATTCACCCTGCAACTGGGGATTCCTGGAAAAGTTAGAATGGCTATTGTGGGAAGTGCATTTGGGGTAGCATTCAATCTTTCTAATGTCCTAGGCATTCATAGTCTCTGTCATTCTCTGGATCTCAGTTGAAGGGAGGCTTCTGTGATGCATGAATTTCAATGATGACACCAGTTGAGTGTTATTGTGTCTGTGATATTTTCTCTGGGAGTGATCTCTCTGGGAAAGTTGACTCTGGAAACCAGCACTGAGTTTTCTCTCATGACAAATCTCCTTCACCTTTAGCCTCTGTGAGTCTCCTTCAAATACTCAGAGGGTTTTTCTCTAGAACTCTTCAAAGATTACATTGTGTTTTTCCTCCCAGGATCACCAGTGTAGGTTTCCAAAGTCTGCCCTCAAGCAGCCGGCATTTGGCTCTTCTCCTCAAGATCTCAGTGCAGTGTCTGGGGTGCTGTTTCAGCTGGCAAGCTCGACCTCTCTTTTATAGGGGTTCAGGTATCTTTTCCTTCTTCCTTCCTTCCTTCTCATTTGAATTTTGTCCAATTTGTCCTCGGATCTCATTGCCTCTTTAATCCCCTTTAGGCAGAAGAATCAGTCCTTCCTTCCTTCCTGAAAAAAAAAAAGAAGAATGTTTTGCAAGTGTGACTGAAAAAAACAATGACATATTGGCGATTTTTCCATACCTTGCCCTGCATGTGGTCCATCGGTTTCTATGCCACAGAAGGTTGTCAGGAATTTTCTAGGAGAGCCTCCTTCTGTTGCAGTTGCTGTACCATCAAGTCTGAGGTTCTCCATTCCCTGGAACTCTTCAGCTCATTGGCTTATAAGGAATTGAGTTTTCTTGATGGAGATGACAAAGGCCTGCATAACATTCTGGTCTCTCCTAAGAACACTGGCTCAAATAGAGTTTTTCTCTAATTTTCAAAGAATAGACAGTCCTTTGCTTAGCGGGACCTAATAGACCTTGGCCAAATGTGTTTCTGAATCACTTTTTGATTCTATTGAATGATTGATTGATTGATTGATTGATTGATTGATTGATTTCTGAAGACAAAGAAGAAGATGGAGAGGGAGAGAGAATGGAGCGCCAGGGCCCTCAGGCAATACAAATGAACTCCAGATGCATTCACCACCATGTGCATCTGGCTAAGGTGGGACAGATGGGGAGATGAACCTGGTTCTTTTGGCTTGAGCCAAGCAAATGCCTCCCACCACTGAGTCCCTGGAACTCCAGCCCTTCTATATTTTATTTATTTATGTTTTGGTTTTGCTCCAAATGGCCGCCTGAGTTTCACTGCTAGCTCAGGCTGACCTGGAAGTCACATTTCCTCTCTCTCTTTCTGTCTCTGTCTCTGACACCTTCTATCTCTCTGCCATCATAAATAATAAAAATAATAAAGGGGATGTAATAATAATAATAATAAAATAAAATATATGTTATGGTGGGCTCACGCCTTTCATCCCAGCAGCACTAGGAGGGAGGGAGAGGGTGAGGAGGGTCGTGGCTGTGAGACCAAGGCCATCCTGAGACAGACAGAGTGAATTCCAGCTCAGCCTGGGCTAGAGCCAGTCCTACCTGGAAAACAAAAAGACAACCCCAAAAAACAAAGAAATAAATGTAACATCTACCCTAAGTACAGTGTCATGCAGCCAAAAGCAGGAGGAGGATGGAGAGGGACTCATATATATATAGTATATATATATATATATGCAGGATATATATAGGAGAGTGAGAACTGATATTTAAAAATATATTTATTTTAGATATTATAAATTATACATAATATATACATATGAATATATATTTTAATTTATATATAACTTATATGTAAATATGTGAGTTCATATATGAATATATATGGAAATTTATACATATATATATATAAAAATATATGATATATATTTACATATATGACATGTATAAAATATAATTACATGTATTATAGATTTTTATACATTATTTATACTACATAATATATACATATACAAATATATATAATTATATAAATATATATTTATATATATATATAGGATTCATAATAGGATTATCCTGTTTAAGGCCATATGTAAATTTATATCCATATATATATATATACATACATAAATACATACATACATATATATATATATATATATATAATAATTTTTGGGGGGTATATGCCAGGTAGGGACTGGCTGTAGCCGGGCTGACACAGAATTCACTGTGGTGTCTCAGGCTGGCCTTGAACTTCCAGCCAAACCCTTCTAAGATGTACTTATTCACAGTTGGTTTCCAGGAAAAGTGAGAATAACTTCTAAGAAGTATCAATCTCAGAATTAAATCCTTCTAATGTCCTAACATACATAGTAAGTGTGAGCGAGCATTCTCTGGATCTCAGTTGAAGGGAGGCTTCTATGATGTCGACTTTTCACGTGATGACACCAGGTGACACTGGCCTTGTGTCTGTAGAATTTTCTTTCCCAGGAGATCTTCTGGAAAGTTTCTGAAACCAACTCTGAATTTTTCTCTATCATGACAAAGGCCTGCATAGCCATCTGTGTGTCTCCTGCAAAGATAGAGCACATAGGGTTTTTCTGTAATTTTCAAAGATTATCAAGTCCTCTCCTTAGCAGGACCTAATAGACGTTTGCCAAATGTGTTTTATGTAATCGCTCAGCTTACAACTATTCCCAGCATTTAGGCTATGTAAAGTCAAAGCTTCAGTCCATTTTGATCGTAATTTATTTGATTTATTGTATATTTTACTTTTTCTTTCTTTCTCTGTTTCTTTCTTTTGCTTGTCTTTGCTTCTGTCTTTCTTTTTCTTTCTTTCTTTCTTTCTTTCTTTCTTTCTTTCTTTCTTTCCTTCCTTCCTTCTTTCCTTGTTATTTTTTCTTTTTTCATTTTTTTTATTTTGTCTTTGCGATGTTTTGCAAGTGTGACTGAATGAAGAAATGGCATATTGGCAAGATTTTTCCATACCTTGCTATATTTTGTTGTGGTCCATCACCACACCTGCATCCACGATGTGTTGTCAGGAAGGTTCTCAACCTAATGCCTCCTTCTGCCTTGACTCTGGGCCTCAAGGTGACACTTTCCAAGTCTGAGGTTCTCCATTCCTTCTGCCCACTCTTCAGCTCATAGGCTTATTTCAATTAAAAGGAATTTCTGGGCTGGAGAGATGCCCTGGAAAGGGCTTAAGGCGCCTGCCTGCTAATACAACCCTAAGAACACTGGTTCCAAATCACTGTCTGAAATGATTTTTCCAGAATCAAAGTCCAGGTCTATTCAACATCAGATTTGAGTTTTAATTCTTTTGTACAACACGTCAGACCACAACAAATTCTCACTGTGTTAATAGGGGTTTAGTGTCGACCACATTCCTGCAAGTGTGACTGAATGAACAAAGGGCATATTGGCGATTTTCCATACCTTGCTCTAGTTGTGATGCACCACCACACCTGCTTCCACTCACAGCCTCTCTGTGGGGACACCCTGCCTCAGTGTGCACTTTCCAAGTCTGAGAAAAAAAATTGATAAAGTGCAAAAGCTTATAAAAAAAGATTTTCTGAGATGCATATGGGTTTAAGATGCCCGCCCCTTTGGGGACTTAGGACACTCCACCATGTCTGCTGGGTTACCAGAAGTGTGAGCCTCAGGCAGAAAGGGTGCTCAAAAGTCCTACTGAATATCTCAAACCTCTGTCAGTTCTGGAGGTCCCAGACAGATGTGAGCAGATGACTCAGGTGCTTGTCGGGAGCCCCGTTTTTCTACCACGCAGAGAGTCCCTGGAACACCCAGGCCTTCTCCTGGCCTGTCCGGCTCCAGATTCTCTAACCTCGGGTGAATGGTTCTACGTTCGGTCACCCGAGGTTAGAGAATCTGCTCTTCCAAAAAAACGCTCAAAATGGCCGCCTGAGTTTGGACTGCTGAGCCAGGGGACAGGTGGTGCGTGGAAGGGTCTTTTTGGAAATGGAGCGATATCTTAGATTTCATGCCATCACTCGAAGTTACGAGCCTACCGGAAGGGGGATGTCTGAAAAATGAACAAACAGGCCACAGAGGTGTGTGTTTTCCTAGGAATAGCCCAGTGTAACTAAGGAGATCGTGGAGGGCTGATGGGCAAGGGCCTCGAGGAGTTAGAAGCCGGCCGCTAGAGAGTGAGGCCCTGCTTCAAATACTAAGGTAGAGAGATTTAAAAATCTTCCCGGGGCTTTGAGTCCAATTACTTGGACCACTGACTCGCCTGTCATTGTTGTTGATGACGAGAGGGACTCAGCTTTTCTGAAGTGTGCTCGGTTGTCGGTGCAGGACCCTGGAAGGAGAGGCAGAACTCCGTGATGTGCAAGGAGCAGTGTTCTTTTACTGCCCGCTCACCCATGCCAGTAGGAACATATGAATTCCTAGGCTGAAGGCCATATTGCATTGTCATTCTCGCTTATTTAGTTGCTTATTTTTATGACTCTTTGACTCTTTTCATTTCAGATAAACCCCATTGTAAGTTTACACCATACGACATGTATAAAATATCATGCCATCTCCACCGGGCCAGGTTATGGAGGACATAATACGCTGTGGGATTGTGGGCATTCCCCATGTTGCTCTGGTTCCTAACTTTTGGCAGCAGCAGTCCACCAGTGGTGGGATTCAGTGCCTGTCCATGTTGCCACACGCCCTCTGGATTCTGCACACTCTCTTCTGCATAATCTCCTGAACATTGGTGGCTCTGTTTGATTTTTGCTGGTGCGCGTGTTTGCTTTTAGTTATAGACCCACTCAGTGAGTGCATAAACAGCATGTGTGGGTTCCATCCTCCCCCTCGTCCCCCCTCCCCCAAGGGACCCTGAAACCTGGGGATGCCAGTTACATCTCCATGGCTATTGTGGGTCATGCATTTGGGGTAGCCATCAGTTATCGGGGCGAGGCCATGTCTCTGTCCCGCCTTGTGGCTCTGCAGTCTTTCAGCCCACACTTGCATGAATCTCTATGAGCCTGCCCGGTTGAGTGTTATGGCTACTTCGCTGATGAGGTCTGGGGAGCCTCTGTGTCTCTGGATCTCTGTGACTCTGGACTCCACGGGAGTCCAGTGTTCTCTGTGCCTATCTCCTTCACCTTTGTGCTGATTGGAGTCTATTCTAATACTCAGAGTTTAGCAGCCTCTAGAACTCTGCTCCATCTTACATTTTGTTTTTCCTCCCCATCTCACCAGTGTAGGTTTCCAAAGTCTGCCCTCAACCAGCCATGTGGCTCTCCTCCTCAAGATCTCTGTGCAGTGTCTGGGGTGTGCTTTTTCAGCTGGCAAGCTCTTCCTCTCTTTTATAGGGGTTCAGGTATCTTTTCATGAATTTTGTCAAATTTGTCCTCGGATCTCATTGCCTCTGTGCAAAAAAAAAAAAAAAAAAAAAGAAAAACAAAATACGCAGTCAGCCTTGCAGTCTGCATTGGCAAATCGGTTTCTATGCCACAGAAGGCAGTGGGATTTTATAGGAGAGCCACTGTTGCGGTTGCTCTACCATCCGGCCCCCTTTTCTCTCGCCTGGAAAGCTTCTGAAATCAACTCTGAGTTTTTTCTTGATCATAACAAAGGCCTGCATAACATGCTGGGTCTCTCCTGCAGAGATAGAGCTCATAGAGTTTTCTCTAATTTTCAAAGAATATCGAGTCCTTTGCTTAGTGGGACCTAATAGACCTTGTCCCAAATGTGTTTCTGAATCACTTGTTGATTCTATTGAATGATTGATTTTTTGATTGATTCATTGATTTCTGAGAGACAGAAGAAGATGAGAGAGGAGAGAAAATGGACATGCCAGGCCCTCAGGCAATACAAATGAATGCCAGATGCATGTGCCACCATGTGCATCTGGCTAAGGTGGGACAGATGGGGAATCGAACCTGGTTCTTTTGGCTTTGCAAGCAAATGCCAAACCACTTAACTACTAAGCCCTGGCTGCAGCCCTTCTATATTTTTTTTTTTTATGTTTTGGTTTTTGAGAGGTAGGGTCTCACTGTAGCTCAGGCTGACCTGGAAGTCACATTCTCTCTCTCTCTCTCTGTCTCCACCTTCTACTGCTCTCTTATAAATAAAAGTCATGAAAATAATAAAATGTAGGGTCTAATAATAATAATAATATAATAAAATATATCTATGGTGGCGCTCACGCCTTCATCTCAGCAGCACTAGCATGGATAAAACATTAATAAAAGAGTGAGGAGGGTCGTGGCTTTCATCCTAGCAGAGGCCACCCTGAGACGACAGAGTGAATTCCAGCTCAGCCTGGGTTAGAATTCCAGCTCCCAGTCCTACCTGGAAAACCAAGAAAAACCCCAAAAACCAAAGAAATAAATGTAACATCTACCCTATGTACAGTGTCATGCAGCCAAAAGCAGGAGGAGTTGTTTAGCATGAGCATGACACACACACACACACACACACACACACACACATATTATGTATATACTATGTATTTATTTTATGTATTATACATTATTCAGAATATATATGAATATATATTATATTTTATATATAAACTTATATGTAAATATATGAGTTCATATATGAATATACATGAAAATTTATACATATATATACATATATAAAAATATATGTGATATATATTTACATATATGACATGTATAAAATATAATTACATGTATTATAGATTATTATACGTTATTTATACATACATAATATATACATATACAAATATATATATATATATATATATAAATATATATATATATATATATATATCCATAATAGGATTAGGTTTAAGGCCATATGTAAATTTACATCCATAAATACATATACATACACACACATATATATAATTTTTGGGGGGTGTCAGGTAGGGACTGGCTGTAGCCCCGGCTGACACAGAATTCACTGTGGCATCTCAGGCTGGCCTTGAACTCACAGCCAAGACCCTTCTAAATGTACTTATTCACCATTGGTTTTCAGGAAAAGGGAGAATAACTTCTAAGAAGTATCAATCTCAGAATTAAATCCTTCTAATGTCCTAACATACATAGTAAGTGCCAGCGAGCATTCTCTGGATCTCAGTTGAAGGGAGGCTTCTGTGATGTCGACTTTTCATGTGATGACACCAGGTGACACTGGCCTTGTGTCTTTGGAATTTTCTTTCCCAGGAGATCTTCTGGAAAGTTTCTGAAACCAACTCTGAATTTTCTCTATCATGACAAAGGCCTGCATAGCCATCTGTGTGTCTCCTGCAGAGATAGAGCACATAGGGTTTTTCTGTAATTTTCAAAGATTATCGAGTCCTCTCCTTAGCAGGACCTAATAGACGTTTGCCAAATGTGTTGTATGTAATCGCTCAGCTTACAACTATTCCCGGCATTTAGGCTATGTAAAGTCAAAGCTTCAGTCTGTTTCGATCGCAATTTATTTGATTTATTGTATACTTTAGTTTTTTCTTTCTTTCTGTTGCTTGCTTGCTTGTCTTTGAGTCTTTCTCTTTCTTTCTTTCTTTCTTTTTTTTCCTTCCTTCCTTCCTTCCTTCCTTCCTTCCTTCCTTCCTTCCTTCCTTTCTTTTTTTTCTTTTTGTTATTTTGACTTTGCGATGTTTTGCAAGTGTGACTGAATGAAGAAATGGCATATTGGCGATTTTTCCATACCTTGCCCTTGTTGTGGTCCATCATCACACCTGCATCCACTGTGTTGTCAGGAAGGTTCTCAAGCGCCTCCTTGTGGGGACTCTGTGCCTCAAGGTCCACTTTCCAAGTCTGAGGTTCTCGATTCCTTCTGCCCACTCTTCAGCTCATAAGGCTTATAAGGGAAAAGGAATTTTTGGGCTGGAGAGATGGCTTAGGGATTAAGGCGCCTGTCTCCTAATCCTAAGAACACTGGTTCCAATATCCAGCGACATTTAGGCTATGTAAGGTCAAAGATTCAGGCTGTTTCAATCGTAATTTATTTTATTGTATTGTATATTTTGTTTTTCTTTCTTTCTCTTTTGCTTGTTTGCTTGCATCTTTGCTTCTCTCTTCTTCCTTCCTTCCTTCCTTCCTTCCTTTCTTTCTTTCTTTCTTTCATTCTTTTTCTTTTTGTTATTTTGGTTTTGCGATGTAGTGTCTCACTCGATCTGAGGCTGAACAGGAATTCACCATGGCGTCTCAGGGTGGCCTCGAACTCTATGCCATCCTCCTCCCTCTGTCTGCCAAGGGCTGGGATTCAAGACATGCACCACCACTCCCGGCTATGTTTTGGTTTTTCACGGTAGGGTCTCACTCTAGCCCAGGCTGAAGTAGAACACACAATGTTATCTCAGGCTGGCTTTGAACTCATACCTAAGCATGTACATCCTCCTTGTCAGTGCTGGGGATCAAGGTGCATTGAACCACATCAAGCTCAAGGGATTTTTAGTAGACTCGTGCCTCCTGATGATGGAAAATCACAGACAAAAATCTCGAGATCACAATCATAGGTCAAATTTCACACATAGTTTTTTCACACTTGTAATTGAAGCGAGATGCCCTGGAAAGGAACGTGTGATTTGAGAGACTTGTCCCTGATGCTAATGAGATCCTGTCCTGGCAAGTAAAGGTGTAATTCTCCTGAGAAACCTTTGAAAGTGTTTCCAGACAGTGGAATCACTGTCAGAAATGACATTTTCCATAGAAGCATAAAGCGTAACTATGCGCTTGCTCTTTCTCTTCAACATCAGATTTGGAGTTTTAAGTCTTTTCTGCATCACGTCAGGCCACCACAAATTCTCACTGTGTTAATAGGGGTCCTGGTGTTGTGTACTGACCATGCTTTCATCCCTGATTGCAAGTGTGAGTGAATGAACAGATGGCATATTGGCGATTTTTCATACCTTGCACTCGTTGTGGTCCATCACCACACCTGCATCCACTGTGTTGTCAGGAAGGCTCTCAAGGGCCTCCTTGTGGGGACACCGTGCCTCAGGGTACACTTTCCAAGTCTGAGGTTCTTGATTCCTTCTGCCCACTCTTCAGTTCATAAGGCTTATAAGGCAAAAGGAATTTCTGGGCTGGAGAGATGGCTTAGGGGTTAAGGCGCCTGCCTCCTAACCCTAAGAACACTGGTTCCAATCTCCAGCGGTTCCCATCTCCAGGTCCCACGTTTAGCCAGATGCAAAGTGACGCAAGGGCGCAACTGCACTTGACCTTTTTGGGGGCGCACACATCTGGATTTTGTTCACAGCAGATGAGAGACTGCTGGCGCGCCCGTTCTCTGTCTCCGTCTTCCTCTCTATCTCTCCAAAAAAAAAAATAAAATAAATAAAAATCTAAAAACAAACAAACAAACAAAAAAAAACACCTAGGCCTGGGCATTGCAGTGCATGCCTTTAATCCCAGCACTCAGGAGGCAGATGTAGGAAGATCGCAAAGAGTTCGAGGTAGCCGGGTTTGGTGGCACACGCCTTTAATCCCAGCACTCGAGAGGCAGAGGTAGGAGGATCGCTGTGAGTTCAAGGCCACCCTGAGAATACAGAGTGAATTCCAGGTTAGCCTGGGTTAGAGTGTGACCCTACCCCAAAAAATAAAGAAAAAAAGAAAAGAGAAGAAAAGAAAAAGAGAGTTCGAGGCCACCCCGAGACTACATAATTCCAGACCCTACCTCAAAAAACTAAAAATTGCCAGACGTGGTGGTAGCACACACCTTTAGTACCAGCACTTGAGAGGCTCAAGACAAACCTGAGACCATGTAGTGAATTCCAGGTCAGCCTGGGCTACAGTGAGACCTTACCTTAAAAAAAAAAAACGCCCCAAGTTAAAATCACTATATTGGCAAAATCTAACATGTCTGTAAACAATTCCAGCCCATGAGCCACCAGTTATGACCTGTGCTGTAGGAATACTAATTGTAGCATATTTGCTACTACCATTTAACACAAAGTGGCTTAGTAATTGGCCTGTACAGGTTGAGTACACCTTGCTAACAAAAAAAAAAAAAAAAGAGAGAGAAGATGGCTCAGTGGTTAAGATGTTTCCCTGGAAAATCCAAGGATAAATGCCAAGTTCAATTTCCCAATACACACGCAAAGGAAGATGCACAGGAACTGTGCTTACAAATGCAAAACTGGTGAGTTAAACATGAGTGTAGAATTCCTTTATACAAAGTGGCTTAAAAAAAGGTGCGTGCCTCTTACAGCAAAGACAGGCACTGCCAAAAGGAGTTTTTTAAAACAGAAAGTCAGAAAAGAATTAAAAAGACATCTGGCCGGGAGTGGTAGTGCAGACCTTAATCCCAGCACTCGGGAGGCAGAGGTAGGAGGAAAAGAAGAAGAGTGAAGGCCACCCTGAGATTACATACTTAATTCCAGGACAGCCTGGACCAGACTAAGACCCTAACTTGCAGAAACAAAATAAAAAAAAAAAAATAAACATCTGCCTTTTAAATAAATAAATAAAACAAAGAAAACTAAAAAAAGAAAACTTTTCAGTGTTCCAATAAGTAAGTATTTGGGGTAAAGGGATTTTAGCAGTCCTTCTTCGATTAGGGTGAGTGACCACATGCAATTTCCCAGCAAGCAATGTGCACCATGCAAATGAGGACAAACAGGATTTGCTTCTTGGGAGGAGAGTTCTCATGCCCACCAGGTGATGATCCAGAACAAGGAACCACTGAAGTTTGAGCGAGCCTCTAGTCACTGAATTTCTCTTTTATGTAAATTAGTATCAGGTTGCAGAAATATTGTTGTGGACCAGTCTTGAGCTGGGAAGAGGTACTCTTTGGGTTCCTTTAATCACAGATCGCCCCCCACCTTAGGTTTTAACCTCAGCCATCTCCCCAGCCTGCTATTACAAAGGGAACGTTCCTAAAACTGCGGGATACCTGAAGACGAAACCAGTGATGTGAACGTGTCCCATTCACATCTGTCTCTTTTTTATCACCTTCTTGGTGCAATTGACAACTTGGGTAGCAAGAGAAGAACATTTCTAGGCTTTCCAATTTTACAAATGACCAAAAGACACTTATAATGTCTTTAAACTCTTGGAAACAGCAAGGGAGCAGCCACTTCCGCCTGCCAGATGGGTTTAGGGTTGGTGCTAAGCGAATGCAGTGTGACATAGTTGACTCGGGTCAATAGCATCAAATTTCCAGTGTCAGACGCCTGTGACAGAAGTCTGTCAGCAGAGGACGATGGCAAACTCAGGGTGGAGAAGTCAGTGGTTTCCTGTAAAGGCAAGGGGTCTCAGATAGCGAGTGCCTGGATCAAGAGCAAGTCTCCACTTTGCAACAGTACTGGAGGAACAACTTTCAACAAAGAACTTTCCCAGATGATCTTCAAGGTAAGATGAGCCCAAGTGACAATTTGTCACGTGTGGTTCCTCCCCTTTAACTTTAGTAGGGAATGATAAGGTCATAGCTCTAAAGAGAGTAACTCATTCATTCTGTTTTAGTTTCCATGCTTCAGTATTACTTAATACTGATCCAGCGTCCACGTCTTTGATCTCTGAGAAAAGATGGCTCATAGACAGAGAAGACTCCAGAAAGTCTTTCCTACAACTCCAAGGGGCCTGGATGCCTTCTGAACTTTTTTTTTTTTTTGATGTAGGGTTTCACTGCAGCTCATGCTGACCTGGAATTCATTATGTATTCTCAGGGTGGCCTTGAACTCACAGCAATCCTCCTACCTCTGCCTCCCAAGTGCTGGGATTAAAGGTGAGTGCCACCATACCTGGCTGGCGTCAGAACATTAATTTGTGGTGGAGGTGAGATAGACACCCTAGGCTGATCTTGAACACAATATATAGCAAGGACGACTGCAATTCAGGCCTCGACTTCTCAAATGCTGAAATTACTGGCCGGTGCATCACATTTGACTCTTGGAGATAAATAATATGTTTTAATTTTTTTAATTAATTAATTTTATTTTTTATTTTATTTTATTTTATTTTTTTGGTTTTTCGAGGTACGGTCTCACTCTAGCCCAGGCTGACCTGGAATTCACTCTATATTCTCAGGGTGTACTTGAACTCATGGCAATCCTCCTACCTCTGCCTCCAGAGTGCTGAGATTAAAGGCATGCACCACCACGCCTGCAAAATTTTTAAATTTATTTAATTAAAAGGAGTGAGAGGGAGAGTGGGCACCAGTGCCCAATGAGCAGCGAAATGAGAGACCCTCCCTATCTCAAAAAGGTAGACAGTCATAAAGGAGGAAGATACCCTGCTAAAAATATGATGGTCACTACCCATTAGAGCCAGACCTACCTCCCTAGAAAAACAACAAAACAAGTGTAAGTTGCCTAAAGTAGGGGTCTTTTATATTCAGTGATGATCAAAACTGGACAGAGAGATTTCAAGTATAGTCGCCCTAGGGCTCCTCCATCCCTCCCACCATACACATGTGTCCTCTCTCCCAGCGTCCTGCGTCCCTGCGCTCCCAATCTATTTGACTCCATTTTGGTGCAATTCCACACATTAACAGTACCACCATAGTTCCAGCAGGTGGCAGTCAGCACCCCTCCAAGAGGCACAGACTTGGTGTGTGTGTGTGTGTGTGTGTGTGTGTGTGTGTGTGTAGATTTCTTTGCTCTTGTTTTGACATTTTCTTCTTATTCTAAGGCATCTCATTTTATTTCTATAATTTGCTTACTTCCTTGGGGTGTGAATATAGACACATGCACCACGTATTTGTTTAATTATTTGCAAGCAAAGAAACAGAAAACTGAGGTGGAGGTGGAATGGGTACACCGCCCTCTAGCTCAGGATAGACTCAAAAATCTCTTGTTCGGTCCAGCCCAGGATGGCTTGGAACTCACGGGGATCCTCCTAAATTCCTGAGCCCCTCTTGGGTGCTGGGGTTAAGGGCGTGTGTCATCACACCCAACTCTGGTTGTTTTCTTTTTTTTTTTTAAATTTTAAATTTATTTATTTAAATTTATTTATTTATAAATTTTTTCAGAAAGGTAGGGTTTCATTCCAGCTCAGGCTGACCTGGAATTCATTATGTAGTCCCAGGGTGGCCTTGAACTACCTGGGATCCTCCTACCTTTGACTCCTGGGTGCTGGGATGGAAGGCATGAGCCACCATGCCTGTCTTTTAAACTCTGATCTCTTTATTTATTTTTTTTTTTTTTTTTTTTGGTTTTTCGAGGTAGGGTCTTTCACTCTGGCCCAGGCTGACCTGGAATTCACTATGGAGTCTCAGGGTGGCCTGAACTCACAGCGATCCTCCTACCTCTGCCTCCCAAGTGCTGGGATTAAAGGCATGAGCCACCATGCCTGCCCTGCTTTTTTGATCTCCATTTTTAGCTCTTGGAGTTCCAGGCCAGCTTGGGGCTACAGATAAAGTTTCCAGTCAACAAAAAAACAAAACAAAAACAAAAACTAGGAAACAGGCAGACAGTTCAAAGAAAGAAAAGAATAACCAAAAAAAACTTTAAAATGTGTTCTTTATAGAAAAAGACAAGCTACTGAAAATGCATAAGCTCACCTATGGAGGGAGGTGGTTTTGTTGGCCTTCACTGACCAGGGTGGAGCAAAACATGTTAGAAGTCCTCATCCATCCATCTTTCTTTCACCTGGTCTGCTTTTGAGCCACTGTCTTACTTATAACTGGTTCTGGAGCTTGCAGAGCTTCTGGCATACCCACTTCTAGCTTCACATGTGTGGGTCCCACTGGGGAATATAACCTGGGCCTACAGGCTTTGCAAGCATCAAGCACCTTTGACTACAGAGCCATTATCTCCAGCCAGCCTTCCTCCTGTTTCTTTCCTTTTTTATTTGAGAGAGAGAGAGAGAGAGAGAGAGAGAGAGAGAATGGGCACAACAGGGCCTCCAGGCACTGAAAATGCATGCCAGATGCATGCGCCATTTTTTTGTGCACATGGCTGTATGTGTGTCCTGGGAATCCAACATGGCCTTGCAGGCAAGCACCTTTGACCCTGGAGCCATTTCTCCAGCCTTCCTCTCTCTTTCTTTCTTTTTTCTTTTTTTTCTTTTTTTTCTTATTTATTTACATAGGCATGTATTGGCACCCTAGGAACTCTTGCCACCAGACACATACACTATTTTTTTTTCTTTAAAATTTCATTTTTTTGTTTTGTTTTTCGAGGTAGGGTCTCTCTGTAGCCCAGGCTGACCTGGAATTCACTATGTATTCTCAGGGTGGCCTCGAACTCACAGCGATCCGATCCTCCTACCTCTGCCTCCCAGTGCTGGGATTAAAGGCGTGCACCACCACGCCCAGCTTAAAATTTCATTTTTTATTTATTTATGAGAGGGGGGGGGAGAGAGAAAATGGGTATAACAGGGCCTCCAGGCACTGCATATGCACGTGCCATTTTGTGCACATGGCTGTATTGTGGGTACTGGGGAATCTAATCTTGCTTGCTTGGGAGGCCAGCAACCATCACCATGGAGCCATCTCTCTAGCCTTTTTTTTTTTTTTTTTTTTTTGGTCTTTTGGGTTGTTTTGTTTTGTTTTTGGAGGTAGGGTCTCACGCTAGCCCAGGCTGACCTGGAATTCACTATGTAGTCTCAGAGTGTATTCTTATTTATTATTGGGGGAGGGGGAAAGAGAGGGAGAATGGGCACAACAGGGCCTCCAGGCACTGCAAATACACTCCAGATGTAGGCGCCATTTTGTGCACGTGGCTGTGTGTGAGTTTTCTGCCTGCTTGTTGAAATGTAGGCCGAGCTGGCCATAGTGATGTCACGTTATGGAGGTCGCTCAGTCCTTGAAAAACTGCTAGCGTAATGTAATGTTAAATGTTAAAGTGATTTCCTAAAATATGTTCCTAAAATCTAAAATTTCCAAAAATTATTTATCTTTAAATAAAACTTTACTGTCATTTGTTTTAAGTGTAAAAGTTAACAAATTGGACGTCATTGTTTTAAGAAAAGCGGGAGGGAGAGGAAAAGAAAATTCAAGAGAAGAAAATACAGATCTATGGAGGTGAGGGTCAGGCTCTTGAGTGCATTTCCTTTTTCTTTTCCTTTTTATTTTGAATGCATTTTTCTTTTTTTCTTTCTTTTTTTTTTAAAATTTTCTTTTTCTTTTTAGAATGCATTTTTCGAGCAGGAACCTTTAGATGCTGAGCCCTCTCTCCAGACAATGGATACATTTTTTGGAGTGGCTGGCTATCTTTTTCACCCTTAGAAATATAGGTAGCCTGGTGAGCAAGCTGGCTACTCCTCATTTTGCCTGGCTCCATGAAAACATCAAGCCCTGTGAGTCTGGGTGGGACAGAAAGGCCAAAGAGAGATTGTATGTGTGTGTGTATCTGCCTGCGGCAATGGCAGCCTGCCCTGGGGCAGGTGTTGGGCTCCGATGAGGCAGGCCATGCTGGTTAAGACATCATGTGGCACTTGTTGTTTAGGCCATCCTCCCCGCTGTGCCCCACCCCCTAGCAGCAACAGGGTGACTTCTGCTTTTTTTTTTTTTTTTTTTTTTTTTTGAGTTAGGGTCTCACTCTAGCTCAGGCTGACCTAGACTTCACTATGTAGTCTCAGGGTGGCCTCGAACTCATGGACATCCTCCTACCTCTGCCTCCCAAGTGCTGGGATTAAAGGCATGCGCCACCACACCCGGCTTGACTTCTGCTTTTATTTGAGGGGAGGGGGAGGAGAGAAGAGCGACCCATCCTAGTGATGTTAGCCAAATGCTTTCCTGGGACCGGGGTGCCATCTAGAGGTTGCTGTTTGAAACGTGAGACAGTGAAAGTCGGGAAAACAGGCCCTCACCCACACCAGCCACGCTCGTGCAGAGTTCACTCTGTAGCCCCAGAGGGGCCTGGAACTCACAGAAATCCTCCTAAGTCAGCATCTGGAGCGAGTGAGCACTGGAGTGAAAGGGCTTCGCCACCATGTTAGGCACTGGAGTGAAAGGGCTTCAACACCATGTTAGGCTGCTTTGTGATCTTTATCTAAATTACTGTGTACTAAAAAAAAAAAAGATATTTTCTGAATGGTCAACAGAGATAACCTGTAGGATTTTTCATTCTGTCCTCACACTCCCTTCTTACTCTTACTGCTACTTTCTTTTTTTTTTTTTTTTTTTTTTTTTTTTCTTTTTTGGTTTTGGAAGTAGAGTCTTACTCTAGGCCAGGCTGACCTGGACTTCAGCCTATGTAGTCTCAGACTGGCCTTGAACTCATGGCGACCCTCCTACCTCTGCCTCCCGAGTGCTGGGATTAAAGGCGTGTGCCACCACAGCCAGATTTTTACTTTCTTTTCTTTTCTTATCTATCATTTATAGTTATTTATTTAAAGAGATTTTCTTATCTAATAGATAGATGGAGACATAACAGAGATGAGATGATGATAGATAGATAGAGATAGATAGATAGATAGATAGATAGATAGATAGATAGATAGATAGATAGATAGATAGATAGATAGATAGATAGATAGATAGATAGATAGATGATAAAAAGGAATGGATGAGAATGAACAAATGGTGAGTCTTCTGCCACTGCAAAGGAACTCCAGTCTCACGTTTAAGTACTGTTGTGGATGGCGTGTGTGTGTGTGTGTGTGTGTGTGTGTGTGTGTGTGTGTTGTTTCTTCTTTTTTTAAAGTATTTTAAATGTATTTTTATATTTGTTTATTTGAGAGAGAGAGAGAGAATGGGCACACCAGGCCTTCAGCCACTGCAAACAAACTCCAGATGCATGTGCCCCCTTATGCATCTGGCTTACGTATTTCGCTGGGCGAGGGGAGGGCGTTTGGTGTACATGCCAGCCTTCTACTGTCTCCTACGTACTGTTGGTTCTGTAACTGGAGTTGCCCGGTACTCGTCAGAAACCGCTAAGAAAAAAAATGTTTAATTTTACACAGATGACTTGTAGGATTTTCATGTGGGAGAACAAATGCTAGGCTCTCCTGCCACTGCAAAGGGAACTAACTCAGGACACAAGTGTGGGTCGTGCCTGCTTTTACATGGTTAGTGGGGAATTGAACCCCACCTTTAAGTAACTACGGGATCAACCACCTCTATCTCCCCAGCCCATTCTTTCCTCCTCCTCCTCCTCCTCCTTCCTTCCTTTAACCGCTGCTGTGATTCTTCTAGTTGCCCTGCAGGTTTTTCTAAGTAAAATAAAACCGACATTTCTTAAAAGCAGAGCTTGCTTTGTGATGGACATGGTATGTTTCTTCTGTCTCTCCTATGGATTTTTAGGTGAACACTCTTAAAGAAACAAGCACTCACAACATGATGCCCGCATGTCAGAGTTCTTCACAATACGTTAGGAAGTGAAAAGAAAAAAAATGTCTTTTCCATTCTCTCTCTCTCTTTCTTTCAAGCGGGAGTGTGGGAATGCATAGTGCCACCCACCACTCCCATCCTGTCACGAGTCTCTTGAGAGAGAGAGAGAGAGAGAGAGAGAGAGAGAGCCTTTACCTCCTACCCTGTCCTGTACCTCACTGACACTTTGCCTCTGCCTGTGCCGCCCCCGCCGCCCCTTCTTCCCATTCTTCACCGGGCAAGGGGAGGGCGGTTGGGGTACATGCTAGCCTTGTCTGTGTCTCCTACATAATTTTTGGTTCCGCACCCACAGTCGGTCGGTACCCCAGACACGATTTCTGTATCCAGCAGGGACTCCCCAGAAACAGCTAAAAAGCAGATATCTTGTAGGGTTTTCAACTGGGAGAATGAATGCGGGGGCATCCCACCACTACAAACGGATGATATTTTCATCTTTTTATATTGTTTCTATTGATGGAAGTTGTCAGTTAAAGAAGTCTTTCCTCCCCTCCCTTCCTTTCCTTCCTTCCTTCCTTCCCCTTCCTCCCTCCCTCCTTCCTTCCTTCCTTCCTTCCTTCCTTCCTTCCTTCCTTCCTTCCTTCCTTCCTTCCTTCCTTCCTTTTAATCAGGAGAGTGTAAGGGACTGAGGGGCTGGTTTCTGTTCTCTCAGGCTGTCTGACAACTTCATTCATTGAGCTCTATCTACTACTTTTGGTCTGGCAAGGTGGCTCAGCGGTTAGGGCGCCTGCCAGCGGAGCCCAAAGACCCGGGTTCGAATCCCCAGGTCCCAAAGCACAAAGCGGTGCCCGTGGTCCCTGGGAGGCCGTGGCATGCGATGGTCCCATTCTCTCTCTCTCACCACTAAATGGTGAAATGATAAAAAACAAATAGATAACATAATCAATCAATAAAACAACAAATAAATCAATATAATAAAATAATGTTAACAAATAAATAATTATGAGGTAAATGAATATAATGAATGAAAAAAAAATAAATATTAAACAAACAAATATAAATAATAAAAATAGCAGGGCATGGTGGTGCACGCCTTTAATCCCAGCACTGGGAGGCAGAGGTAGGAGGATCGCTGTGAGTTCGAGGCCACCCTGAAACTACAAAGTTAATTCCAGGTCAGCCTGGCCCAGAGTGGTGGGACCCTACCTCGAAAAACAAAAAAAAAAATCAAAAAAAAAAAAAAAAAAAACAAAATAATAAAAATAAAACAAAAATACATATGATAAATAAATATTATAAACAAATCAGTATAAATATTAAGTAAATGAGTATAACCAATAAATAAGAAAAGCAATAAGTAAATATATATATAAATAAATATAATAAACAAATAAGGGTGACTATTAAATAAATGAACATAAAATAAATAAATAAATTAATACACATAATAAATAAAATAATAAATAAATATAATAAACAAATAAATATTAAATACTAAATAAATGAATATAAATAATATATAAATATAATAAAAAATATAATAAACAAATAAGGATAAATATTAAACACACGATTATAAATAATATATAAATATATATAAATAATCAATTAATAAATATAAATCAATGTATAAGCATAAATATTAAATAAATTTCTACAAATAAGTCAACATAATAAACAATAAATACTAAATCAACGAATATAAATAATAAGTAAAGATAGAACAATAAATTAATATGATAAGTAAGTAAATGTAATAAATCAGTATGAATATTAAACAAGCAAAAATAAATAATAAATAAAACAATAAATAAATATGATAAATAAGGATAAATATAAAAAAATGAATATAAATAATAAATAAATAAAACAATAAATAAATATAATTACTAAATAAGTATAATAAACAAAGCAGTATAAATATTAAACAAATATTAAAAATAAATAACTATAATAAACAAATAAGGATAAATACTAAATAAATGAATGAAAATAATAAATAAATATCAATAATAAAGAAATAAAGACAAATAATAAATAAATTTAAATAGCAAATAAATCTAAATAATGATAAATAAAGGTAAATAGTAAATGAATAAATAAGTGTAATTTTTTTTTTTTTTTTTTTGTTTTTTGAGATAGGGTCTCACCACTCTGGCTCAGGCTGACCTGGAACTAACTTTGTAGTCATCTCAGGGTGGCCTTGAACTCACAGTGATCCTCCTACCTCTGCCTCCTGAGTGCTGGGATTAAAGATGTGTGTCACCATGCCCGGCAATAACTATAAATTATTAAAGGAAGAAATAAAGATAAAGAAATCTTAAAAGGCCATATGGCTGGTATCCTGGCTCAAGGCCTGTCCAGTGCACAACCTCTCTGTGTGTCTAATAAGTAAATAAATGAAAATGCATATTTAAAATATACTTTAGTTACTTATTGATTAGAGAGAAAGAAATAGAGAGGGACAGAGAGACACAGAAGAGAGGAGGGAATGGACCCGCCAGGGCCTCCAGCCGCTGCAAACGAACTCCAGACGCATGCACCACATTGTGTATCTGGTTTACGTGGGTCCTGGAGAGTCGCACCTGGATCCTTAGGCTTCACAGGCATGTCCCTTAACTGCTAAGCCATCCCTCCAGCCCGAGTTTATTTGTTTATTATTATTATTATCATCATCATCATTATTATGACTACCATTGAGGTCAGGTGTGGCGCTAGGCCAGTCTGACCCATAATCCACTCTGTCGTCTCAGGCTGGCCTCAAACTCATGGCCACGACCCTCCTCCTCCTTCTAAGCATGTTGACTGCAATTTTCTTATTTTTTATTTTATTTTATTTATTCTATTATTTATATAATAATTTATCATTTTATTTAAATTTTTATTTTGGTATTTATAATTTATCTTATTATTTATTATTTTATTGCTTTATTTTACTTTTTAATTTAATTTATTATATTATTTATTTAACTTTCGATTTCATTATTTATTATTTTATTTTACTTTTAAATTTTATTTTATTATTTATTACTGGTATTGTTATTAATATTAATATGGTTTTTTGAGGTCGGGTGTGGCTGTAGGCCAGGCTGACCCAGAACCCACTGTGTGTTCTCAGGCTGCTCTTGAACTCGTGGCCCCGACCAAAGCCTGAGCAAAGGCAAGACCAGCTGCGACAAAAACAAGTTAAACATCTTTTCCCGAGTCCAACTCTTTGGCTCCAAGAAGAGGCACAGAAGGCACAGAAGAAGACCAGGTGGGGCTTTTGCCTTTTGACATGTCCCCCCTTAGATTTGAGGACGGTGGAGGGGTTGGGGTGGCCATGTAAGGGGAGTTTGAAGCCCAGCTTGTGGGGATGAGGCCGCCTAGCCAGTGTGCATGCATGTGAAGGCGATGGCTTTCTTGCCTTTGTCACTGTAATGGGCTTGCTGCAGTGCAATTGCCCTGGGACAGGCGCAGAGACCCAAAGCATATCCTATCTTGGATGTATCCCTTGAGCGTCAGATATGTAGTGTGTATGTCTGTGTCTGTGTGTCTCTGTGTGTGTGTGTGCCTGCGCGCTTTCCAGGCTTTCGGAAGGCGTGACCGGGACATGGGGACAAGCAGTCAAATGTGTACCTTGGAAATTACCCGTGGGGAGCTGAGCGGACATCATTCCTGCTCTCTGTGTTTGGTCCTATGAAGGCAGGCCAGCTCCTTCTCAGTGATCCTGAAGATGTCTGCTACACCCCCATCATTGCTTGAAGGGAAAAATGGAGGAAAGTAGATCTGAGCACTAAAGACTACTTTCAGAAGTACATAGCTAGAGACAGCTAAGTCATAGACAAGGCTTTTGATATTAAGGACTGAAGAGCTTTACACATTTTAAGAATGCTTCCTAGGCTAAGAAGAGGAAATCATCTTCCATGATTCTTCCAAAGCTCTTGGTTCCTAAGATTGAAGACCCTCTTGGTCAGATGAGTTTTCTGTTTTTGTAAACTCCTGTATTACCGTGTTGATATTAAAGTTTCATAATGAATCCCAGATGCCCTTTCATGCATAAGATTCTATATTATATTTTATTTATTGACTCAAGAGATTGAGAGAGAGAGAAATAGGAAGAAAGAATGAGAGAAAGAGCATGGGCGTGCCAGGGCCTCCAGCCACTGCATATGAATTTCAGATGCATGCACCACCTTGTGCACCTGGTTTATGTGGGTCTGGGGAATTGAACCTGGGTCCTTTGGCTTTGCAGGCAAGGGCCTTCACTGCTAAGCCATCTCATCTCTCCAGCTCTATGCATACATTCTATTTAAAACAACAATCCAAATGAAGGAATATATTTTACTAGAATTAAATAATCAACATAAATACATAGTGGTTAATAACAAAAAATTCCTCAAATTATATTACAAAGTGATGTTTGGGGAAGGTATTAATGGAAGTATATTACTCTGTTTTCTTTGGAACAATGGGCACTATTAAAGGGAAGTTTATGGTAAGCTACCAATGAACCCCACCTGGACAAGTTTTGCCCTGTCAACTTTTAATGTCTAGTCAAATACAAAAAATATATATGTCTTTTGATCTGGTGTTCATATATCTTTCCTGGAAAGGAAAAGTATAAAAAGAATTGAGGGTTCATTGTGCTGTGTGTCTTACTAAGTGTGCTATGCTAAACACATCAAGATCACACT
Organism: Orientallactaga sibirica; assembly: GCA_036365145.1. NCBI lineage: Eukaryota > Metazoa > Chordata > Mammalia > Rodentia > Dipodidae > Orientallactaga > Orientallactaga sibirica. Next base: position 33,650 of record JAEOAD010000890.1, read on the forward strand.
GTATGTAATCATTTTAGGAGATATACAACACACACATGTACACACCAAAACCTAGGCTCCATTTGTTACTATGGATCTTTAAATATAGGTCTAATTATTCCATTCCTACCTATGCATAGCTTCTGCCTTTCGTTGCCTTATAACTCCCACTGAAAATGCATGACATTTCTGTGTACTAATGACATCGGAAAACTATTAAAACATAGCCTGATGATGATAATCTGTGTTTAGTGTAATGATAATCTGTGTTTAGTCAGAGTAATGCACAGAATGGTAAGTCAATCAAAGGTACATATTACCATAACTCGATTCACAGCACATGGAAATTATCTCAAAAGAAATAGCAGATTAGTGGTGCTTGACTCTAGGCTTGATGTTAAGAGAGAGGGGAAGTTGAGGGGCCAACTTCACTTCCCCATTTAGGGTATATATACAGAAACCACCACAAAAACAGAACGCTTAATGATTAATCTATCAATATGAAAGTATAGCCATTCAAATTTATATATATTTCCTCCCTCAAGCCAAACAAGTTTTGGCATTCATTTTAACTCATTAATTAAATGAGTGGAGTAGGATTATAGGTTGTATTTTTCAACTGTCAGTCATTTGTATAGCACTTCATTAATCTGTATTACTTGTATTACACTTTTATTTTTTTCAATTTTTCTTTTTATCTGACTTTCTCATTGAATTCAATATAATAGTTTTTCTGTTATTTTAACTTGAAATGGTAAGCAAGAACATGATAACAAATGATTTCATAGTTTCCCAAATATATCCATTTCTAAAAACATGTTTGATGTTATACATTTAAGCTTATGTTACCGAGATTTATTTATTATAATAGTGTCAGTCCAATAAAACTTCATAATGTGCAAATTAGAACTTATAATTTACCTTAATTTATTTATTTATTTATTTATTCATTCATTTATTTATTTATTTATTTTTCATTTTTTTCCAGGTAGGGTCTCACACTAGTCCAGCTGACCTGAAATTCACTCTGTAGTCTCAGGGTGGCCTTGAACTCACAGTGATCCTCCTACCTCTGCCTCCTGAGTGCTAGGATTAAAGGCAAGCACCACCACGCCCAGCTAAATTATTTATTTTTTTGAAAAGAAAACAAATGATAGGCATTTCATAATGACGGTTTATTGTATCTGCTTTGGGTACAATGAAGGCTATGTTAAATGGATAAGTTTCCCTTTCTCTTCAAATCTGTAATAATATTACCAGTTATATATGCCAATTCTCTAATTTTCTTTAAAATAATATCTTTATTAATTAGCCTGTTAGAGAAATAACTCTATCTTAAGTGATGAAGAAGTGTGGCTATAGAGTAGAATACAGCAAACACTGCGTGCCAACTAGGTGCACAGCTCTGAGAAAATGATCCTTTTAATGTAGAAAGCAGCTGTTTTCAGTAGACACAAAGAGAATAAGTAATAAGGAATTGCATTCATTAACAACTTCAAAAGTATGATTGAAATTGAAGAATTTTTAGTATTTATTAAATATGCTTTAAAAACACAAATGCAAGTAATTGCTTTCTCCCTGAAATTTTTTTCATCTTGCTCTTCAATCTGTGAAGAAACAGTCCAGAATTAGAGAAACCAAAGCTATGCTGACCAAGGTGATACATGTTTGTAATGCTAGCACTATGGAGGATGAGGCAGGGAGACTGCCCACAGTTCAGCAAGGCCAGTCTGAGCTACATAGCAAGTATCACACCAGTCAAAGAAAGAAAGCAAGACCTTGTCTCAAAATAAAACAGATAAACTAAAACAACCAAAGCGTGCAGAAAGATAGTGGTTTTCTCTAAGTTTTTCTCTGATATAACTTATTCATTATTTTTATCTACAAGACTAACCTCTTGACACAGCTTGGACAGGTTTTATGAAATACTGATTCTATCTTGAATGTCTGAAACAAATATTGGACTAATATGGATGACCAGCCATATCACATTTAGTGCTGTCTTCCAGGTTTTATTTTTTTTTTTTTTTGTTTGTTTGTTTGTTTTGCATGTGTGTTTTTGAATCAGGCTTCACAGAAATTTGGAGTTCATAAGGAAAAATACATGTTCTGCTAGTTAATTCATACCATTATTCAGGAGTAGATAAGAGCATATATATATGGCTGATGTTTTTTGCTTTTCTTCCTCCTACCTCTTTCAAGCTGTTGGAATTTAAGAATTTTATTTTATTTTATTTATTTTTGTTTGTTTGTTTTTTGAGGTAGGGTCTCACTCTGGCCCAAGATGACCTGGAATTAACTATGTAGTCTCAGGGTGGCCTTGAACTCACGGCGATCCTCCTACCTCTGCCTCCCGAGTATTGGGATTAAAGGCGTGCACCACCACGCCTGGCTAAATTTTATTTTTTTATTAAAATAAAACTCAGAGAGTTGAAAAAAAAAAAAAAAAAAAAAAAAAAAACAAGAAAAATCTCAATCTCTCTTCATTTTCTCCCTCTGCCTCATTATCTTAACTCTTATGTTAAAGGTTGCTTTAAGAAAACTGAGAAGAGGGCCAGGCATGGTGGTGTGCGCCTTTAATCCCAGCAATCGGGAGGCAGAGGTAGGAGGATTGCCATGAGTTTGATGCCACCCTGAGAATGCATAGTGATTTCCAGGTCAGACTTGGAAGAGAAGGTGCTTTCCTGAGGATCGGGTAAAAGAAATCAAAACATTGGAGATGGGCTAGAGCTAAAAGAGACTGGGCTGTGTATTTCCCAAATACTGCCTATGGCAAACCCTTCAAGCTCACTGTGTGGATTCCCAAACCCAACCCGCTAGAGATGAGGGGGCCTAGAGAGAAAAGGGGGTTTGGCTCACACAAATTGGCATGATATGAAAAGTCAGCAAAAACCATTGGGTGGCAGTGTGGTGTTCAGCTCTGTAGTGGCTGCCCCTGCCCCCATAGCTGGGGCTGAGCCCATCTGTTGCCTCTTCTGAGTGGCTGGCAACAAGTGTGGCCATGCAAAATACCTCAGTGGGTGGGGGCTTTATGTCACTCAGGCTGGGGCAGGGGTCTGGTGAACTTCCAAGGGCTCCAGCCCAGGCTCCCACTGGCCAGCTAAGAGTCAGACACTCAGGGAAGAACCCAATCCCACTCCTCCCCTTCCCAAAAGCGGAGCCAAGCGCAGCTCCTTGAATGCAACTCCCTCATCCCAGGGCTCTTCCTCCATCACTGTTCACTGCCAAAGCTCTGTCCAGAGGGACAAGCGAGGGCACCAGCTCTGGGCACCAGGGCAGGACCTTGGGCCTCTACAGGTGTTAGGCTGAGTGACCCTCGGGGCATTTGGGGGATGGGTTGGGTGGGGAGGCCGGCTGGAGACAATCAGTAGCTGGGCTCCCTGAAGGAGGGGACTGACCTTCCAGGGAGAGGGCCGCCCTGAGGCTGTTGTGCTGTGCTCTGAGGAGGGAGGGGAGGGGGCCTGTGGAGATGAATTCCTGTCTGGTGACTGCGCCTCACACAGGGCAGCAGGAACAGCAACGGGGAGGATGTGAGGATGTTACCTGTTTGATCACAGGTGGAAAGCTGGCACTGGCCAACTTTTGTGATCATCAGGCCTAGAAGTTGCAGGACTAGTGGAAGAGGACAGGGAGGGGGCCAGGGCCGGAGCGCGCTCGCCCGTGCTGCCTCCTCCCCCGCCCGCGCCCGTGGCCTCTCTCCCGAGGGACCACCCCCCCCCCGCTCTCGCTCCCCCTCCCTCCTCAGGCACTCTCCGCCGCGCGCACAGGGCGGGGGATGCCTCGTGACTCCCACAGGACAGGCTGGGACTTGCCCAGTGTCCTCGGGGCTCAGGGCCACGAGCACGCCTGAGGGCGGCCCGGTCTCCTCAGCCTGCCGGTCAGTGTAGCCTGCTCTCCCCGCCCGGGGCTGTGGCGTCGGCTCGGACCCAGACTGCCAGCCGCCCGCGGGCGCCGGACCACGGCCCTCCTCGGCGGAAACCCGAGCGCGCAGAAGCCCGAGCCCAGCGCTGGCCAAGAAGAGCCCAGGCCGGTGGCGGCGCAGAGGAGGGGCCCGAGGCGAACCCACCGAGGGGCCCCAAAAGAAGGGGTGGTGTGGGCGTCGTGGCCGTGGCGGCGGCTGTCCCCGCTCACTCCTCGTCAGAAGAGACAAGCGGCGAGCACGAGAAATCCAATGCCTGCCGGTGTGTCCGCAGCCCGAGCAAAGGCTAGACCAGCTGCGACAAAAACAAGGTAAAGGTCTTTTCAGGGTCCAACTCTGGCTCCAAGAAGAGGCGCAGAAGGAGACGAGGTGGGAAGGGGCTTTTGTCTTTTGACATGTCCCCCTTAGATTGGAGGATGGTGGAGGGGTTGGGGCGGCCATGTCAGGGGAGTTTGAAGCCCAGCTTGTGCGGAGGAGGCCGCCTAGCAGGTGTGCATGTGTGCGAAGGCGGTGGCTTTCTGCCTCTGTCACTGTGAAGGGCTTCTGCAGTGCAACTGCCCTGGGACAGGTGCAGAGACCCAAAGCATATCCTGAACTCTTCTGTTAAAAGTTGCTTTAAGATAACTAAGAAGAGGGCCAGGCGTGGTGGCACACGCCTTTAAACCCAGCACTCGGGAGGCAGAGGTAGGAGGATTGCCATGAGTTCAAGGCCACCCTGAGAATGCATAGTGATTTCCAGGTCAGCCTGGGCTGGAGTGAGACCCTACCTCGCACACACAAAAAAAAAGATAAGAAGAGCTGGAGATGACTCAGTGGTTAGAGGCCCTTGCTTGTAAAGCCTATTGACCTAAGTTAGGTTCCCCAATACCCAGGTAAAGCCAAATGCACATAGTGACACATATATTTAAAGTTTATTTTAGAGCAAGAGACCCTGGTAAGCCCATGCATGCACTCTTTCTCTTTCTCTCTACTCACAAATAATTTTTAAAATATTCCAAAACGACAACAAAGAAGGTTTAGAATATTGTAAAATAATGAAGTTCTACAAATAATTCTGAATTTCATTTATCATTATTTTCCATTAGATTTTACTATGACCAAACCTGGTTTCAGACCTACATTTGTTTTATAGTTGTCAAGTAATGCATAGTAATATATCTTTAAACCAAACCATAAGGAAAAATTTAGTTTTAAGCTTTCAGATTTTTTAATGATGGGCTTATATAATGAGATTGTGATTTATTACTTCTCAAAAATAATTATCATGTTTCATTGTACAGTTTTCTATCAATCTACGAACATTTTGAGCACCTGCTGTGAGCAAGGCATCTTCGAAAAATATGACATATACACGACATACTCAAGATATTACACTTATTTCCTGTACATTGCATTGTGAGATATTAGCACAGAATTCTGGCTTGAAATCTGCGCAATTAGTTTCCTTTATCTTACGTAATAAAAGGGCCCAGCTTTACTATGACAAGTATTGAGTAAAGCACCACCAGTGGCTTGTGGTGGGAACACTTGTACTTTGAACTGTACACTATGTCCTAGCTCCTCTTTGGTAAGTGCCCTGATTTTAAGAGAAAGATACACTGTAGGCTCAGCAAGGTGTACTTCCTTCCTCATTAATATTTTTCATCCATGTAATCCTATCTACTGCAGAGAATATATACGCACAGAAACGAGTGATCCCAAGAACACTCTTCTTAAGCATACACTGACATCTCTATCTTTTTGTTTATGGAAATAACAGACCAATTTATCATCCTCAGTAAACTTACAAAACAGGATAAAAATTATCAGCCTTGGTCCATGACTCCTGAGAGAAAGGTGCGCTGGCTATTTTCAAAAGATGTTTGTGATAAGCACTATGCTTTAAAAATGTACTGTCTTCTTTTTGTTCATGGTGTGGGAGGGAGTAGGCAGCTAGTAGTGGGAGGACACCCACTGGTTGTCTCCAGTGAGTGGTGTGTGGTTGTGAGGAGAGCTTGGGTGTAAATTTCATGCAGTCAGACCTTCCAATGAAGAGATGAAGGCCTCATTGGCACCATTTGGGTTCCCACTTGTAACTATTTTGCAGGAAAAAAATTGATAAAATTCACCTTCTTTTTGAGTCAGTGTCTTACTCTAGTGTGGGGTGTCCTGGAACTCACTTTATAGCCCCAGGCTGACCTGCCTCAGAGTTGCAAGTGCTGGGATTCAAGGCGTGCACCACAAAACCTGCCTCCTTGTTTTTATTGATTTAATCTTTGTTCTTCAAGACTAAAAGCTAGACCCCTCTCAAGACTGACTTGGAAAATTTCTGTTCTTTAATAAAATCTTCTCTGGGAGCATACGACTTATTATTACAAGGTCTAGATATGTTTGGAGGGGGGTTGGATTGGAAATTATATAGATTATTGTCAGGAGCCATTTGATGTTGACTTAACTTCTGTTTGACAATGGGCTAAAAATAAGCAGAATGTTTAGCCAAGCAGAGATCAGTTACCTGCTCAGAATATGGAAATTGAGGAGGAAGTGTTCCTTTGATCTAAAGGCAAAGATTTAACTTTTTTGTGATACGTTTTTCTGAGAAATCCTGTATTTACCATTTGTTCCATTTGCATCCTTGTGCTCTGAGAAGTATAAAAACGCTAAACTAAATAAAGTTGGGGCCTAGGTATTGATGGACAGCCCTCCCAAGTTCATCTTTGGTCTCTCTTGTCTTTCTTTTTCCTTAATCCTCACTCCCCACTCAGCTACTGTTTGAATCTGCCAGTGGGCTCTGGCAGATTATTTAAATGAAGATATTGGACCAATAATGTCTCTTCTAAGAGTATAGGAATCACTTCCCAACTAACTGATATCTCTGACCTTGGCAGTGTAAATTTGGTCAACTACCTAGGGAAGCAGTTTAAAAGCTTAGTTTTTGACTAAGTTTTTGACTGGCATAGTGATTAAGGTACTTGGCTAAAAAGCCAAAGGTCTGAGCATCTATTCCGTAGTACCCATGAAAGCCAGATGCACAAGGTGCCCTGTGCATCTGAAGTTCATTTGCTGCAGCTGAAGACCCTTACATACCCATTCTCTCTCTCTCTCTCTCTCTCTCTCTCTCTCTCTGTGTCTGCTTCTTTGTCTCTCTCTCTCAAATAAATAAATTTAAGAAAAAATTATTTAAAATAGCTTATTTTTATAAAGGATGATGCTATTTAATGTGCAAAACAATTCCTGGTGGTAGATCACCCCAGAGCATCAATATTCCTTGTTCTGATTCTATAAACTAGGGTACTGAGTCTAGAGTCTTCCATTATACCTGGAGTGTTTGAGAATATGTACTTATAGCCCCAGTTAAATGATTCTAATGGAAACCATGAGTCAAGTACACTAGAAGGTACAATGAGGCTTCAGTTTTTATGTGGCTACATGTCTATGTATATACTTGTCCAGTCCATACTACCTTTAGAGAGCCAGATTCTCCTGTGGAACACATTGGAAAACTATGAAATCAAGAAGTGTAACCTTTTCACTTTCTATGAATTTTCAGTGCTGTTTAACCTCATCCCTGTGGGTCTTCAAGTGGTGGCTATTGAAGGAGTTCAAACCAAGCTGTATTTGGCAGTGAACAGTGAGGGACACTTGTACACCTCGGTAATTCTGTGTGCATGCTTTCACTGTCCTGTTTTTCATCTGCTACAAAATAAAATGTGCTGTCTGTGTTTTCCGTTCAGATTTTGGTGAGGAGATGAATATTGGTTTGTATGAAAATAGGTTGGTTTGGAAAGGCAAGAAGAACTAATTAATCATTTGAAGTTAACATGTGTAATCTAAAATCAAAAATTCACTGAAAAGTTTTCATACAGTGCCATTGGGTTATACATATCATAAAATGGTCTTCTGGCTTTGTGGTTTTAGGAAACAAAACTATCTCTTACCTGTATAGACAAATATTTTCCACCTTTATCCCTAAAAGAACTATTGAGATCTCTCTCTCTCTCAAATCAGCTCTAAGACACAAAGACCAGTACTAGAAGTGCTTTTGAGGATTTGTTGCTCATCTGTTCAATTAGCACAGTTGCCATCTGTCTCTACTTATTTCCAATTTTTCAAATTATTTTAATTGTAAAGAATTATGGAATACAGTGTCATAATTCACTGAGTGTACATTGTGTAATGATCAAATCAGGGAAATAAGCATTTCCATCTTTTTAAATACTTTGTAAATAATTTTTGATTAATATAACCATTTCTCATGTCCTTCATGCTATTTCAGTACATTTATACAATATTCACTAATTGTGTCAGGATAATTAATATTTCTTGTCTTTAACACCATTTTCTGGCGCTTTCAATCTCCTGTTAATTCATGATATATCCACACTACCTTTTTTTCAAGAACAAGGTAACCTATTTCTTCATAAAAACTCCCAGAAACGTTTGAGCAGGTGGATTTATTAACAATATAGGCCACAATTGAGTAAATAACATGGGGCCAAATTAATCATTTTTAAGCATACTGACATTTAATTATAAGCATAGTGGTAAAGTTAAGATTTTATTTATTATTTTTTTTGAGGTAGGGTCTTGCTATAGCCCAGGCTGACTTGAAATTCACTATTTAGTCTTGAACTGGCCTCCAAATCAGAGCAATCCTACTCCCTCTTTGTGAGTAAAGGTGTACACCACCATGTTCAATGATTTTATTTTATTTTTTTAATGTTGACTGATTAATTGCAAATGTATAACATTGTAAGGCCTGGCTGTCTAGATAGCACTGCTCAGTAGAGCTTTCCACAATTATGGTGAAATTCTATATTTACAATTCCCAGGGATTTTTGGTTTGTTTGTTTTGTTTTTCAAGGTATGATCTCCCTCTAGCCCAGCCTGACCTGGATTCACTATGTACTCTCAGGGTGGCCTCAAACTTGCTGCAATCTTCATACCTCTGCCTGTAGAGTGCAGGGACTAAAGGTGTGTGCCACCATGCCCAGTTCAAGATTTTGTTTTTATAAGTAGTTCTAGTTTGATTTTATAAAAGACTATCAAATATATAAAAATATACAGAAAATTGCTTTGCAAACTGCCTCCAAAGTAGCCTTAAATGGATTATTCTCTGTGCCTTGGTGGGTGTATTTTAAGTCTGCTTTAGTGTTTAGCTCTCAGCAGCTTAGAAAATTTTGCAGAAGAGGGAGGGTGGAAGGATTGTAAGAGCCACTTTGTGGGAGGTAATATCCAGAGGCTTTGTCCCCACCAAACACAATGAATGACTGCTGTTCTCACAACTCATAACACACAACCCCATGGTGAACACCAGCAATACCACTGAGGAAGGCCTCGGTGGAATGGGGGCAGGGAGGAAAGGAAATCATGGTAACAACACATGATGCAACCATACAAAGTATCTAGCTAGTATGTGTGTGTGTGTGTGTATGTATGTATATATATATATGGAGAGAGAGAGACAGCATAGAAATGAATTCCTCAAGCTGCCAATAAAACTCTTAATCTGCAATCAGTGTTTCTCTCTTTTTCCCCCTAAATTTACTTCAAAGCCAGATACCTAGAAAGAGTTTTGGCAGACATGGTGGAAACTGCTTTTCAGGGCCACGATGGGAAGGAGAAATGAGAGACATCACTACCACAAAGGCCATTCATCACCCTGTATCTCAAACCCTGTTCACTGCCAGCATTCTTGTCAACACCATTTCATTCATGTCATATCATTTTTTATTTTTATTATTATTGTTATTGTTATTATTATTATTATTATTATTATTATTATTATTATTAATTTTTGGTTTTCCAACGTAGGGTTTCACTCTAGCCCAGGCTGACCTGGAATTCACTATGTAGTCTCAGGGTGGCCTCTAACTCAAGGCAATCCTCATACCTCTGCCTCCCCAGTGCTGGGATTAAAGGCATGCGCCACCACACCTGGCTATTCCTTCCTCCCTCTCTCCCTCCCTCCCTCTCTTTTCTTTTCTTTTTTTTCTTTCTTTCTTTCTTTCTCTTTCTCCCTATTTCTTTCTTTCTTTCTTTTTCTGTGTCTCTCTCTCCCTTCCCCTCTTCCTCCCTCCCTTCCTTCCTTCCTTCATTTTTTCCTTCCTTCCTTCCTTCCTTCCTTCCTTCCTTCCTTCCTTCCTTCCCTTCCCTTCCCTTCCCTCCATGCTCCCTCCCCTCCCTTCTGCTCCCCTCCTATCCCACCTCTCCTCACCCCTTCCCTTCCCTCCAGGCTGACCTGGACATCAGCTCGTGCTTTCACAGAACTGAACAGTTTATTTCTGCATCTCCTTGAGGCATTAAAAAAAGTATGCTCTTTTCTTAGCCTCAATTCAGTGTCCTCAATAATGACCCCTTAATATCACTCTGCATTGTTATCCAGAGGGCTTGTGGGAGCTGGGCATAGTGATGCAAGCCTGTGAACCCAGCACTTGGGACGTGGAAGCAGGTCAGGAGTTCAAGGCAAGCCTGGCATGCAAGAGAACCTTTCTCAGCCGGGCGTGGTGGTGCACGCCTTTAATCCCAGCACTCGGGAGGCAGAGGTAGGAGGATCGCCATGAGTTCAAGGCCACCCTGAGACTACATAGTGCATTCCAGGTCAGCCTGAGCTAGAGTGAGACCCTACCTCGAAAAACCCAAAAAAAAAAAAAAAAAAAAAAAAAAAAAGAGAACCTTTCTCAAAACAAAACAAAAACAGTGCTGATGGCCAGGCATGGTGACACATGCCTTTAATTCCAGCACTCAGGAGGCTGAGGTGGGAGGATTGCTGGGGGTTTGAAGCCATCCTGAGACTACATAGTGAATTCCAAGTCAGCCTGGGCTAGAGCGAGACCCTACCTCAAAAAAAAAACAAAAATAAAATAAAAATAAAAACAAAGCCAGGCTGGTGGCATATGTCTTTAATCCCAGCATTTGGGACGCAGAGGTAGGAGGATCACCGTGAGTTCAAGGTCACCCTGAGACTACATAGTGAATTCCAGATCAGCCTGAGCTAGAGTGAAACCCTACCTGACAAAACCAAAAGAATAAAAAATAAAAACAAACAAAATGTAAACAAGGCTGGGGAGATATTTGGTGAAGTGTTTGCCTCACAAGCACAAGAACTTGAGCTGCGTCCCCAGGACCCATGTGAATGTTTGATGTGGTTGCTGTATCTGTCCAGGTGGAGACAGGAGGAGCCCTGGATCTCACTGGCCGACCAGTCTAGCCTAGTTGGTGAGCTCCAGACCATTAAGAGACCCTGTCACAAAGGCATGGCTAAGACACCTGAGCAGAACTCCTCAGTTCCCTTCTGGCATACAAAAACAAAACAAAAAAAAAGACTTGTGACAATAAATGTTTTTACCACTTTAAAAAATTAAAAAAAAAAAACCACAAGCAACCCTATGTAGTAGCTTATTACTATCCTTATAGACACAGCCTGGGACCTCCCCAACATCACCAGGTCTCAGTACTTTAAGCCTTACAGTGAATGTTTTCCAGGCAGTAAGGAATTGTTAAAGATGATGTATCAATCATATTTGGATGTAGAAGTTTCTATAGCAATTATTAGGGCACTGGGAACTGGGGATGGGGCATAGTTCAGTGGAAAGGACTTGCCTGACACATTCAACACTCTGGACTCCCTGGTACTGCAAAAAAGAATATGTACAGGGCTGAAGAAATGGCTCAGCGGTTCATGTGCTTGCTGCAAAGCCTAACAACCTGGGTTCAATTCCCCAGTACCCATGTAACCCAGATGCACAAAGTGGCACAGGCATTTGGAGTTCCTTTGCAGTGACTGAAGGCCCTGGTGCTCCTATTCAGTCTCTCTCCCTCCTTCTCTGTCTCTGTATCTCCTTGCATGCAAATAAATAATAAAATACACTTTTTAGCCTAATGTGGTGGCATGCAGCTTTAATTTCAGCACTCAGGAGGCAGAGACAGGAGGATCATTGTGAGTTCAAGGCCACCCTCAGATTACATATAGTTTTGGTTTGGTTTTCGAGGTAGGGTCTCACTCTAGCTCAAGCTGACCTGGAATTCACTCTGTAGTCTCAGGGTGGCCTTAAACGTGTGATGATCCTCTTATCCCTGCCTCCCAAGTGCTGGGATTAAATGTGTGCTTCACTGTGCCTGGCTAGAATATATATAATTTTATTTTTTGGAGAGAGACACAGAGAGAGAGGGAGAGGAAGACAGAGATGCGCGTGCCAGCAGCCTCTCAGCTGCTGTGAACGAAATCCAGATGCGTGCACCCCCTTGTGGTCAAGTGCGGCATTGCGCCCTTGCGTCACTTTGCATCTGGCTAAACGTGGGACCTGGAGATTGGAACCGCTGGAGATTGGAACCAGTGTTCTTAGGGTTAGGAGGCAGTCGCCTTAACCCCTAAGCCATCTCTCCAGCACCTAAAATATATTTTTTATAAAAAAGAATACATATAATGAAGAGGCACATAGTAAGATCCTACCTTCTACAACCTCACTATGTGCCTGTCAAGCCAGAATCCTGTGTCACTGTTACTCTCTGTAATGAGCTATAGTTCTCTGCTTCCAATTGTTTTGATTTAGTCAAAAGGAAAAGAGAAAAAAGAAAAGACTGACATTGAATTTCCATCTCAGACCTAGAAAAGCCTTCCTACATTCTGAGGTGTCAACCATTGTAAGAAAGAGTGTGCATATGATGGGAATTAATCAGTAAAAAGAACCTTAGCCAGAGGTGAGCTGCAACACTGCAGAACTCTCTTGAAGGAGCGAGACCCCCGTGTCTCTTATCTCCCAGAGCTCTCATTTGGAGTGAGCCACAACACAGATTTCAGATCTTCCTTGAACTCTCTTCCCTGGGAAGGACTCACTTTCAGTAAACAAAGCGTTCACTGTTGTTGAGAATCATAATTTTAAGATCATCCATATGAGCATGCAACTAGGCATTCTCTTCAAATTGTAGCTCTGGCAGATGAAAATTTTAATTGAAGAAGAATCTTCCAGGGCTGGAGAGATGGCTTAGCACTTAAGGTGCATGGCTGTGAAACCTAAGGACACTGTTCGGTTTTCCAGGTCCCATGTGAGCCAGAGGCACAAGGTGGCGCAAGCCTCTGGAGTTTGTTTGCAGTGGCTGAAGGCCCTGGCACATTCATTCTAATAAATAAATAAATAAATAAATAAATAAATAAATAAATAAATAAATAAAAATATTGGGCTGAATAGATGGCTTAGCAGTTAAGACATTTTCCTGCCAAGCCAAAAGATCCCAGTTTGATTCCTCAGGAGCCATGTAAGCCAGATGCACAAGGGGCACATGCATCTGAAGCTCATTTGCAGTGGCTGGAGGCCCTAGCACACCCATTCTCTCACTCACTCTCTCTCTCTGCCTCTTTCTCTCAAATAAATAAACAAACAAACAAATATATATACATATATATATATATATATATATATTTAAAAATAAAAATTTAGAAGGAGGAGGAGGAGGAAAAGAAAAACTTTCCAGACAGGTGTGGTTATAAAAGCCTGTCATTTTGGCAGAAGGATTGCAAGCTTAAGGCCTGTCTAGAGTACACAGTGAATTCAATGCCAATTTAATGAGACCATTGTAAACTAAAACAGCTAGGCCTGGTGGCTCATGCCTTTAATCACAGCACTCAGGAGGCAGAGATAGGAGGATCACCATGAGTTCCAAGCCACCCTGAGACTATATAGTGAATTTCAGGTCAGCCTGAGGTAGAGTGAGACCCTACCTCAAAAAAAAAAAAAAAAAAAAAAAAAAAGTAAAATGAGGGCTAGAGTTTGGGGGATGGGGGAGGGAGAGACTCTTATTTTTTTCACAGTAAAGACTTGCACTAGCTCAGGCTCATCTGGAATTCACTAGGTAGCCTCAGGCTGGTCTGGAACTCATCTGATCCTTGTGCCTCTAGTTTCTAAGTGCTGGGATTAAAGGCATGTACCACCAAGGGTGGCTTCAGGCCCCTGAGCTATCTTCCCAAACCCAAGTTCACCTGTTAAAAAAGATCTTTGTGGGCTGGAGAGATGGCTTAGCGGTTAAGGCGTTTGCCTGTGAAGCCTAAGGATCCTAGTTCGATTCTCCAGTTCCCACGTAAGCCAGATGCACAAGGGGGTGCATGAATCTGGAGTTTATTTGCAGTGGCTAGAGGCCCTGGTGCACCCATTCTCACTCTTCCTCTCTCTCTTTCCCTCTCTCTGTCTCTAATAAATCAATAAAAATAAAATCTTTAAAAAAGTCTTTGGAGTCTGGCATGGTGGCACATGCCTTTCATCCCAACACTCAGGAGACTTAAGTAGGAGGATCGCCATGAGTTTGAGGTCACCCTGAGACTACCTAGTGAATTCCAGGTCAGCCTGGGCTAGTGTGAAACCCTACCTGGAAAGAAACAAAACAAAACAAAACAAACAAGTAAATAAATAAATGAATAAATGTATAATCACAAGTTCAATAAATCTCAAGCTTTGCATTGAGTTTCATGCATTTCATTTTTTGTTTTGTTTTGTTTCGGTGTTTGGGATGGAACTCAGAACCCAGATAGGCTAGGCAATCATCCTGCTACTGAGCTGCACCCCATCCCAAAGTTACTTACAGTGAGATATGCAAGTTGGCACACTGGTCTGGCATTTGTTTGTAGTGGCTGGAGTCCCTAGCATGCTCATTTTCTTTCTCTAGCTGCTTCTCACTCTGTCTCTCTTACATATGATAAATAAATAAAACTTAAAATACTTTTTAAAATCTGGACCAATGCAGTGGTGCACACCTGTAATCCCAGTAGATGTTGGAGGCAGAGGCAGGAGGATCTCAGTGAGTTGGCGGCCAGCCTAGGCTGACCTGTAACTTCCTCTTTTGTCCCAGGTTGTGTATCTGACGTGACTTGTGTACTGGGGAATTTAACTCAGGTTCTTAGGCTTTGAAAGCACATGCCTTAATGGCTGAGCCATCTTTCCAGGCCCAGTCTTCCTTATTTTCAAATTATTATTTGTTTAATTATTTATATGAGAATGACAGAAAGAAGGAGAGAGAGAGAGAGAGAGAGAGAGAGAGAGAGAGAGAGAGAATTGGCACACCAGGGTGTCTAGCCACTGCAAATGAATTCCAGATGCATGGCCAACTAGTGCATCTGGCTTACATGGGTCCTGGGGAATTGAGCCTCGAACCGGGGTCCTTAGGCTTCGCTGAGCCATCTTTCTCACCCCAGATGTCCTTTTTAACCCATTGTCTTTGTGAACCAAAGTTCCCAAGAAGCAGCTGCACCTACACTTCTGAGGATAGAACTTCTGATTGTGGAGAGATGGGAATGTCAGAATCAAAGCTGAACTGTCTAGAACTAACCTTCATCCCTGAATTGTCCACCTGTGTGTCTGATCTAACATCCTTTTGACTGTCAGGTGATTTTTTTAAAAATATTTTATTTATTTATTTACTTGAGAGAGAGAGAAAGAGAGAGAGAGAGAGAGAGAGAGAGAGAGAGAGAAGGAGGAGAAGGAGGAGGAGGAGGAAGAGGAGGAGAAGGAGAAGAAGAAGAAGAGGAAGACAAAGAGAGAACAGGCACAGCAGGGCCTCCAGCCACTGCAAACACACCCCAGACACATGTGCCCCCTTGTGTATCTGGCTTACATGGGAGCTGGGAAATTGAAGCAGGGTTCTTAGGCTTTGCAAGCAAACATCTTAACTGCTCTCACAAACTTTCTGGAAAGTTCTAACACATCCGTGACAGCAGGGGCTTGACCCCTGCTGAAAGCTTGGGTCAGAACCAGAGGTGGGTACTACTTTCCAAGTCCCATTCTCCACCTTCCTCCAGCTAGGCCACAGTTCCAAAGGTTCCAAACCACCCAAAACAGCGCCACCTGGTGGACACCAAGTGTTCAAACACTTGAGCCTGTGGGCGGACAGTTCCCATTGATACCACAACAGAAACCACACTTTGTACTTATGTTTGGTTGTTTATTATTTATTTAGAGTAGGTCTTGCTTTGTATCCCAGGATAGTCTCAAACACTCTTCCCGCCTCAGCCTTCGGAATAATTGGATTACAAGTGTGTGCCAAAACACAGTTTAACCATACATGTGAAGATAACATTACAATACATCTGAAAACAGAAGTGGATAGTGGGTAAAATAATTTTTAATCATCTCTCTATATGCCTCTCTCTCAAATAAATAAACAAGAATAAAATAACTTTTTTTAAAAAAAAAAGAGCTGCAGTGCCAGGTGTGTTGGTGCACACATTGAATCCCAGCACTCAGGAGGCAGAGGTTGGAGCATCGCTGTGATTTTGGGGCCACCCTGAGACTACATAGTGAATTCCAGGTCAGCCTGAACTAGAGTGAGACCTTACCTCAAAAGACCAAAAAGCCTCTCTCCTTTCCTCGCTCCCACACTTCCTTCCATCAGCAATCTGCTCTTCCTCTTCAGGTTTTCTTGATTAAATGACCAAGTGGATAATCAAAGGCCTTGAACTTGCAAGATTGCAGTTGTCAATTAATTAAATAGCAAAGTTCTGAACTCATAGATATGATTAATATCATCAGGTTGTTTTATGATCTTTATATTGATAAATTAAGTTTGACAATGAAACTTTTATGTGTGCTGGAGATTTTTCTTCTTAAGGATCAGAATTAATCAGTGTTTTCTCAATTGATTTTAAATATAAATCAAAGTGGCTTCAGTAAATTCTATAGCTTAAGTATTATGAAAAAGATCTCAGACAGAGGACATAACAAAAACCAAGCCACCATCAGAATGCATTGCAAGTGGAGTCATGGCTTTTTTTTTTTTTTTTTTTTTTTGTTTTTCGAGGTAGGGTCTCTCAAGCCCAGGCTGACCTGGAATTCACCTTTGTAGTCTCAGGGTGGCCTCGAACTCATGGCAATCCTCCTACCTCTGCCTCCCAAGTGCTGGGATTAAATGCGCCACCACGCCCGGCCCCCATGGCTTTTTTTCGAATACAAAGCAGGAGAAGCAATAAATTTTTTTTTTTTTAAAGTATTCTTTTTTTTTTTTTAAAAATATTTTATTTTATTTATTTATTTGAGAGAGATACAGAAAATAGGATTAGAGAGAGAGGGAGAGAATGGGTGCACCAGGGCCTCCAGTAACTGCAAACGAACTCCAGAAAAGCATCTCAGACAGAGGACATAACAAAAACCAAGCCACCATCAGAATGCATTGCACGTGGTCCTGGAGAATCGAGCCCAGGCAACCTGGTCCTTAGACTTCATAGGCAAGCGTTTAACCTTTTTAAGCCAATCTCCAGCCCCAATAAATTTCTTTTAATAATGATTCTGGAAACCTTTTTTCTGAAGTAGACCCCCCAAAAGTGATTGGGAGAAATTCTTTGCCAGCTAGTCAACTTGTGTCAGGTTATATTCCTGGCGTCACTCTTTATACTCTGGAATTTCATTGTGACACTGTCAAGATCTCCTTGTGTTTTTCTTCCTACTTGGACTTAAGTTCCAATGGCTTTTCTCTAATCTCCTCATTTGTATTTCCATCAAGTTGTTTTCTGGGCTTTTGGACATAATGAGATAACTCCAAAAATGCAATGTGCTCTGTGCTGCTTAATCTCTTAACAACCCACTGTGGTGCCTTACTCAGCAAATGGGAAGGTCCCAGTGGTCCCTGAGCTCTTGACCCTGTTGTATTTGCACCATCCCCTTTCCTCTCAGAGTTCATTATCATTTCTTAAAATGTAGCTGACCATTCAGAGGTTTTTTGCTTTTGTTTTCCCTTTTCTTGTTGGTTTGAATGAACTGCTAATGGAGATAGAAAGCAAACTGGCAAGTGGTTCTGATCATATTTATCTTGAAGGAAATCTGGAAATCTCTCATTCTTAGAGTTTCAGACAGTCAATTCCTTCCTCCCCAAAAGGTACTGAGACTGCTCCTGATTATGCTGTCTCAGTTCTTTCGTATTTACTCACCACAGTCCCATCTGTTTGGGTTTTGCTCTTTCACCTAGAGATGACTCTTGAGAGCTGGTCCTCTCAGCTTCTGAGAGCTCATGTGAGGCTGGCCAAAAAGACAGGCAAAGAACGATGAGCATTCTATGCTCTGATAACTCCCACAACTCTGAAAACAATCTTCAAACCTGGTTCTCAGGTGAACTCCTGAAGAGTGGAGTTGAAGGCCTTTTGTATTTGTCTTTGGAACCCATGAGAAACTTTATGTTTTGTTTTTATTATTTATTTATTTATATTTTTGGGTTTTTCAAGGTAGGGTCTCACACTGGTCCAGGCTGACCTGGAATTAACTATGTAGTCTCAGGGTGGCCTCGAACTCTTGGTGATCCTCCTACCTCTGCCTCCCGAGTGTGGGATTAAAGGCATGCGCCACCACACCTGGCTTCATTTATTTATTTATTGATATTGTTTTTTCGAGGTAGGGTTTCACTCTGGTCCAGGCTGACCTGAAATAAACTATGTAGTCTCAGGCTGGCCTCAAACTCACGGCGATCCTCCTACCTCTGCCTCTCAAGTGCTGGGATTAAAGGCGTGTGCCACCATGCCTTTTTTTTATTTATTTATTTTTTACTGACAACTTATTTAATTGTAGACAGTATCCCTTGGTACTTCCCTCCCTCCACCCACATTCCCCTTTGAAATTTCCCTCTCCATTGTATACCCTCCCCCTCTCAACCAGACTCTCTTTTCAGTGTGATATCATGATCTTTTCCTCCAATTATGATGGTCTTGTGTAGGTAGTGTCAAGCACTGTGAAAAAATGGATATGCAGGCCATTTTGTGTCTGGAGGAGCATGTTGTAAAGAGTACCACCCTTCCTTTAGCTCTTACATTCTTTCTGCCCCATCTTCCATAATGGACCCTGAGCCTTGGAAGGTGGGTTTGAGATGTTTCAGTGCTGAGCACTCCTCTGTCCCTTCTTCTCAGCACCATGCCTTATGAGTCCTCCCAAGTTCACCACCATCTGAAAAGAGAAGCTTCTCTAACCACGAGTGAAAGTAGCATTAATATATGGGTGTAGACATTAAGAGAAATGCTTACTGGGCAGGTTGGTGAGCATAGCATATACATTTAGCATGACACCAGCAGATGTTACACCCTTAGGGCTCATGACTACCTCTGTGGTAGGTTTTCAGTAAAAACTTTATGTTTGGGGGGAGTGGGGAGGGAAGAGAGAAACAGTAAGTATAAACTGAGGAAGATGAGGTGGTAGGAGTATAGATAAACAAAATAATCATGGACTCCCAGAGCATTCCCCAACTCACAGTTAGTTACTGCGGTTAGTGCAGAGACAGGATGGAAACATATCCCTTCTTCCAGACAGACTACAACTCTTTGGCAATGGAAGTGGAGATGGTGCCAAGAATGCCTGTTTACTGAACATGGTCAAGAAGTAAGTTTGGGAAAGTGGAGGACAGGAGGTCTACAAAGAAAAAAGGGGAATAGACCCCATGCAGGTGAGACAGTGGTAATGTTAGGTATGCCACACCTGCCTCTGCTTCCTGCATGGGTTGTCCCCAGCATCCTAGGAGTTGTCGCCATCTAGTGGTTCTGTGGCCACATAACCCACAAATGATGCAAACAGGTTATTTCCTTGCAAAAGTAGCTATCAGAATAATCTTCGATGCCAAGGTAAACTACTTATTGCAGTGAACATTAGACAGCACTTTGCCTCTGATTTAGGAAGAGTGCCTTCTACACACGTGCCTTTCATCTTTTTTTAAATTTTATACACTCACAAAGTTCTATTATTTATTTATTTTAATTTTTTTAATTATTATTATTATTATTTTTTTTTTTTTCGAGGTAGGGTCTCACTCTAGCTCAGGCTGGCCTGGAATTCACTATGTACTGTCAGAGTGGCCTCAAACTCATGGTGATCCTCTTACCTCTGCCTCCTGAGTGCTGGGATTAAAGGCATGCAGCCCTTCACCCGGCTGCTTGTTTTTTATTTTTATTTTAGAGAGGGGGGCAAGGGAGAGAGAAAATTGGTGCACCAGGGCCTCATCCACTGCAGTCCAGCTCCAGACACTTGTGCCATCTACTGGGCATGTTGGTTCTGGAGGATCAAACATGGGTCCTTAGGCAAGCACTTTAACTGCTAAGGCAAGCCATCTCTCAAGCCTCAAAGCTCCTTTTTTTTTTTCCTTTTTTTTTTTTTTTTTTTTTGGTTTTTCAAGGTAGGGTCTTACTCTATCCCAGGATGACCTGGAATTCACGGTGTAGTCTCAGGGTGGCTTCAAAATCACAGCAGTACTCCTACCTCTGCCTCCTGAGTGCTGGGATTAAAGGCATGTGCACCACGCCAAGCCTAAACTATTTTTTTAGAAGTTTCTCTTTTATTCTTTTTGTTTTATTTTTATTTTTATTTTTTGGTTTTGTGAGGTAGGGTCTCACTCTGGTCCAGGCTGACCTGGAATTAACTATGTAGTCTCAGGGTGGCCTTAAGGCGTGCGCCACCACGCCCGGCTATTTTTTATTAAGTAGAAACTTTGTATGGAGGCACCATGTGTTGGTACCATCATTGTCCTTCTCCCTGGCCCCACTCCACTGAGGGCCCTCTTCAGTGGGACTGCTGGTATTCACCATGGAGTTGTGGGTTATGAGTTGTGAAAGCAACTGCCAGTCATCTTGGGGGACAGGGTGGGCAATGTCTCTGGATATTCCTTCCCATCTTTCTGCCCTCTCTTCCACAAAAAATTCCCCAGCCTTGGTGGGTGTGCTTTAATGTTGCGCTTTCAGTAGCTTCAAACGCACCAAAGCAGAAATCCCAAAGCTGCTGAGACCTCAACAAAGCTCTTTTTATAAAATAATCTAGCCGGGCGTGGTGGTGCACGCCTTTAATCCCAGCACTTAGGAGGAGGCAGAGGTAGGAGGATCGCTGTGAGTTTGAGGCCAGCCTGAAACTGCACAGTGAGTTCCAGGTCAGCCTGAGCTAGAGTGAGACCTTATCTTGACAAAAAATAGAATTTGCCTGTGTATATATGCAGGCAGGCACACCAGGACCTCTTAACATGCAAATCAGTGCCCCTCTGACTTTATGTGGGTGACTGGGGATTTGAACAGGGTGCCAGCAAGTAAGCACCTTTAACCTCTGAGCCATCCCTCCAGAAAGCTCTTGACCATCATGAAGCTGTCTCAAGTTTCCCGCTGTAATGATGGGATTAGCTTTTGTGCCTGTGGCCTCCATGACTATGACTGACACAGTGTATCACTGTTGATTTCTGGTCAGGTAACAGGTCACTACCTGATTCTTTGATCCGAAGTAGCCCACATGCTTCTTCAGGCCCCACACAAGTCCGTGTGGAGCATCTGTCTGTTCAGAGACTTCAAAGGTGCCATTGTCACCATCTACGAATCCTTATGAAGGATTGGCCACTTTACTCCAGGACATAAAAATTCAAGAATCCAAGCCAGGCTTGGTGGGGCACGCCTATCTCCCCAGCACTTGGGAGGCAGAGATACGAAGATTGCCGTGAGCTCAAGGCCACCCAGAGACTACATAATGAATTCCAGGACAGCCTGGGCCATTCATCACTCTCTATCTCAAACCCTGTTCACTGCCAGCATTCTTGTCAACACCAATCATTCATGTCATTTCATTTTTTAATTATTATTATTATTTGGTTTTCCAAGGTAGGATCTCACTCTAGCTCAGGCTAACCTGGAATTCACTATGTAGTCTCAGGGTGGCTTCTACCTCATGGCAATCCTTTTACCTCTGCCTCCCAAGTGCTGGGATTAAGGCATACCCACCCACCCATCTTTCTTTCTTTCTTTCTTTCTTTCTTTCTTTCTTTCTTTCTTTCTTTCTTTCTCTCTTTCTTTGTCTCTCTCCCTCCCTCTTTGCTTTCATCCCTCCCTTCCTCCTTTCCTTCATTGCTTCCTTCCTTCCTTTCTTTCTTCCTTCCTCCCTGAGCTAGCATGAGACCCTATCTCAAAAAAAAAAAAAAAGTAAAATGTGGGCTAGAGATTGAGAGAGAGATTGAGGGAGAGAGAGAGAGAGAGAGAGAGAGAGAGAGAGAGAGAGCAGTACTCTTATTTTTCATGGTAAGTTCTCCCTCTAGCTCAGCTTCATCTGGAATTCACTAGGTAGTCTCAGACTGGCATGGAACTCATGGCGATCCTGCTTCCATTGTCTCCCAATCCATGGTGACCTCACTTTGGAAGCCTGTCCAGACATAACAATAACCTTAGCCTGCTTTGGGTCTTGTCATTTGGAACTTTCTTCTTGCAATCCAATTTTATCGTGCCATATAGGTTTAAAAAAAGGGGGGGGCTGGGCTGGAGAGATGGCTTAGAAGTTAAGGCGCCTGCCTGGTAAGCCTAAGAATGCTGGTTCCAATCTCCAGCGGTTCCAATCTCCAGGTCCCACGTTTAGCCAGATGCAAAGTGACACAAGGGCGCAGTGCCGCACTTGCCCACAAGGGGGCGCAACATCTGGATTTCATTCACAGCAGCTGAGAGACTGCTGGCGCACCCAGCTCTATCTGTCTTCCTGTCACTCTCTATCTGTTTCTTTCTGTGTCTCTGTCCAAAAATAAATAAAATAATTTTTTAAAAAAAAATTTAAAAAGGGGGCCTGAGGGCTGGAGAGATGGCTCAGTGGTTAAAGCATTTGCCTGCAAATCTAAAACCTAGGTTCAACTCGCCATTACCCATGTAAGCCAGATGCACAAGGGGGCACACACATCTGGAGTACATTTGCAGTTGCTGAGAGGCTTCTGGCATACCCATTCTCTATCTGTCTTCCTCTCCCTCCCTCTGTCTTTCTCTGTGTCAATCTCCAAAAAATAAAAATAGTAAGAGAGTGCTCACTCTCTTCAGAGCACGTAGACTAAAATCGGGATGATACACAGAAGATTAGAATGGCCCCATGCACAATGATGACATGGAAATTCGTGAAGCATACCATATTAAATTTTTTTAAAATTTACTTCTCAGCCAGGCATGGTACCGCATGCCTTTAATCCCATCACTTGGGAGGCAGAGGTAGGAGGATCACCGTAAGTTCAAGGCCACCCTGCGAATACCCAGGATTCTAGGTCAGCCTGGGCCACAGTGAGACCCTTCCTTAAAACAAAACTATATATATATTTTATCAGAGAGAGTGGGAGTTCCATATTTAAAATAAAAACAGTATGGCAATCAGATGTGGTGTCTCACACCTTTAATGCCATCATTGGAGGTTGAATTGGGAGGGTTACTGTGAGTTCAAGTCCAATGTGGGGCTACATAGTATGTTCCAGAACCGTCTGGGCTACGGTGGAACCCTACTTTGGAAATAAAATTAAAAACAACAAAACAAAACCACACACAACGCCATGTAGTAGCTTATTACTATCCTTATAGACACAGCCTGTGTTAGACACAGCCTGGATGAACTTCCAGACCAGGCACAGTTTGGAACTTCAGTGGAAATAAAATTAAAAAACAACAAAACAAAACCACACACAACGCCATGTAGTAGCTTATTACTATCCTTGTAGACACAGCCTGGGATCTCCCCAACATCGCCAGGTCTCGGTACTTTAAGCCTTACAGTGGATGTTTTCTGGGCAGTAAGGAATTGTTAAAGATGATGTATCAATCATATTTGTATTTAGAAGTTTCTCTAGCAATTATTAGGGCACTGGGAACTGGGTGGGGGCATAGTTCAGTGGAAGGACTTGCCTGACGCATGCAACACCCTGGACTCCCTGGTACTGCAAAAAAGAATATCTATAGGCTGAAGAAATGGCTCAGTGGTTAATGTGCTTGCCTGCAAAGCCTAACATCCTAGGTTCGATTATCCAGTACCCAAATGGCACAGGCATTTGGAGTTCGTTTGCAGTGGCTGAAGGCCCTGTCTCTCCCATTTGCTCTCTCTGTCCTTCTCTGTCTCTGTATCTCTTTGCATGCAAATAAAAAATATGGGTGTGTTTTAATTATCTGGGTGTTATTTTTATCTGGGTGTGTTGGTGTATGCCTTTAATCCCAGCATGCAGGGGGAAAAGGCAGGAGGATCATTGTGAATTCAAGGCCATCCTGAGACTACAGATATATTGTTTTGTTTTTTTGTTTTTCAATGTAAGGACTCACTGTAGCCCAGGCTGACCTGGAATTCATGCTGTAGTCTCAGGGTGGCCTTGA
Source organism: Orientallactaga sibirica (assembly GCA_036365145.1). NCBI lineage: Eukaryota > Metazoa > Chordata > Mammalia > Rodentia > Dipodidae > Orientallactaga > Orientallactaga sibirica. The sequence continues at coordinate 57,604 of JAEOAD010000890.1, forward strand.
ACTTACAAAGATCTTGTTACCTCTGCCTCCCAAGTGCTGGGATTAAAGGTGTGCGCCACCACGTCCGGCTGGTAGCTGTGTATTTTTAAGAATTTTTTTGAGATAGTGTTTCCTCTAGTCTAGGCTGACCTTAAATTAACTATGTAGCAAACGGTGTCCTTGAACTTCTGATCCTCCTCAGTCCACCTCCCAATGGTTGGGATTTTATGCATACACCACCGCACCTGCTTTTAGATAATGTTGTGGGTTAAACCCAAAGGTTTAAGCATACAATACAGGAGCTCTACCAATGGAGCTAAATCCCCAGCCCAATGTAGGACTTTTTTAAAGAAAAGTGTTTATTTATTTACTATTTTATTTATTATGAAAGAGAGGATATGGATGTACCAGGGCCTGTAGCTACTGCAAATGCATGCACCACCACGTGCACGTGCATCTGACTTATGTGTGCTATGAGGAGTCAAACCTGCTTCCTTAGGCTTTGTAGGCATTGGCCACTAAGTCGTCCTTGCAGCCATGTGTAGAACTTTTTATACATGCATTTTCTTATTCCATCTTCAATAGCCATTTTGTAAATCACGTACAAAAGGCGTCACTACAGTCCCTTTTTATCATTAACAAAGAGTTAGAAATGTATGGAAAGATTTAATGGAATAACTGTTATGTGCTCCCCGATTATTCTGCATGTGAGGGGAGATCATTTGTAGCACCCAGGTCTCAACTTTTCAGTAGAATGTTCCCTATCATTTCTTCCCTTCTGTTTTCATGCCTTTCCTTCCAAATGCACTTGAGAGTTGGTCAGCTGAGAATTCATTATCTCTGGAAGCCACTTCAGTTGACTGATGACTTCCAAATAGCTAGGTGCTTACTATGATACAGTGGATATTTGTATATTTGTATGAAATGAAATCTGTGCCGTGATTTTTTTTTCTTGTGTGGATCAAGGGAAACTTCTGTTAATACAAAGAATACATGTTTTCAAATGCATCAGGTTAAGAATGAATGGTAAAAGTTTCTTCTTGGAGGAGGGGTGGAAGTTCTCTCTGATGTAGTGGAGGACAGATGCACTGACTTTGTGTGTGCACAGGTGGAAACGCAGAGTAGAATTCTGGATGCCTTCCTCTGTCAGTGTTCTGATTTTCCTTCCATGAGGCAGGGTCTGGCGCTGAACCTGGAGCTGCTATTTTTTTTTTTTTTTTTTTTTTTTTTTTTTTTTCAAGGTAGGGTCTCACTCTGGTCCAGGCTGACCTGGAATTAACTATGTAGCCTCAGGGTGGCCTTGAACCCACGGCGATTCTCCTACCTCTGCCTCCCGAGTGCTGGGATTAAAGGCATGCACCACCACGCCCGGCTTCTGGAGCTGCTATTTTTGAGCCAGGCTGGCTGGACAGTGAGCTGCAGTGATTCTCCTGACTCTACTGTCCTTATGACTGGGTTATGTGTGTATGTGGCCATGCCCACCTTTTTATTATGTTTGCTGAGGCTTCACGTCAGGTCCTCAGGCTTAGATAACAAGTTCTCTTACCCACTCAGCCATATTCCTGGCCCCCAAAGAATTGACTTATAATGTCATCTGTATGCTGTAGTCTGAAAAACATAATAACACATTGAATTGGCAAGTCAAATTGACAACAGATTAGAACATCTTTATTCAGTATGCCTATTTTGCCCACTCTGTCTCTTAGAGTTATGGTCTCTCGCTTAGAGTTATAGGAGTGTTGCTCTAAAAAATCTCTTAATTCTATCATACTTTTGTACAGACTTATCATCAGTGCTTAATAGGGGCACATAAATCTCTTCCATTTTGCCAAGGAAGAGACGTGCGCCCTTGTACCCTAACGAAACAGGAGATTCATGCTCTCGGTGCCACCTTTCCTTTGATAAGTTATTATTGTTAGCACCTATGATGTTGAGATGGGATGATCGCCATTGAGTTCCAGGCTGGCATCGGCTCCTGCTACACATCCATGACAACAGGGGCTTGACACCTGCTGAGAGCTTGGGTCAGAACCATAGATGGGTACTACTTTCCAAGTCTGCTTCTCCATCTTCCTCCAGCTAGGTCACCATGTCATTAATCCTAGCCCTTTGGTGGCAGAGGTAGGAGGGTCACCATGAGTGTGGGGCCAACCTGTGACTACATAGTGAATTCCAGGTCACCCTGGACTAGTGTGAAATCCTACCTTGAAAGAAAAAACAAACAAACAAACAAATAAATAATTGTATAATCACAAGTTCGATAAATCTCAAACTTTGCATCGAATTTCATGCATTTCATTCATTTCATTTGTTTCATGGTTTGGGATGGAACTCAGAACCCAGATAGGCTAGGCAATCATTCGGCCCCTGAGCTGAACCCCATCCCAAAGTTACTTAAAGTCAGATACACAAGTTGGCACACTGCTCTGGTGTTTGTTCGTAGTGGCTGGAGTCCCTGACATGCTCATTTTCTCTCCCTAGCTGCTTCTCTTTATCTCTGTCTCTCTCTCTCCCCGCTCCTCTCTCTCTCTCTCTCTCACACACACACTCACACACACACGATAAATAAATAAAAATTAAAATATTTAAAAATCTGGATCAATACGGTGGTGCACACCTTTAATCTCAATAGATGTTGGAGGCAGAAGCAGGAGGATCTCAGTGAGTTGGTGGCCAGCCTAGGCTGACCTGTAACTTCCTCTCTTGTCCCACGCTGTGTATCTGACTTGACTTGCATACTAGGGAATTTAACTTAGGTTCTTAGGCTTTCCAAGCACTTGCCTTAACTGCTGAGCCATTTTTCCAGGGCCCAGTCTTCCTTTTTTAAAATTAATATTTGTTGAATTATTTATACAATAGCGACAGAGAGAAGGAGAGAGGGAGAGAGATTCGGCACACCAGGGTCTCTAGCCACTGCAAATGAACACCAGATGCATGCACCAACTTGTGCATCTGGCTTTCTTGGCCCTGGGGAATCGAGCCTCGAACCGGGGTTCTTAGGCTTCACAGTCAAAGGCTTATCCACTGAGCCATCTTTCCCACCCCAGATGCCCCTTTTAACACGTTGCCTTTGTGAACCAAAGTTCCCAGAAAACAGCCACACCTACACTTCTGTGGATAGAACTTCTGATTGTGGAGAGATGGGATGGTCAGATTCAAAGTCGACCTTTCTAGAACTAATATGAATCCTTGCATTGTCCACCTGTGTGTCTGACCTAACATCCTTTTGACAGTCAGGTGATGTTTTAAAAAATATTTTATTTATTTATTTACTTGAGAGAGAGAGGCAGAGAGAGGAAGAGGCAGAGAGAAAGGGAAAATAGGCACAGCAGGGCCTCCAGGCACTGCAAACACCCCCAAGAAACATGTGCCCTCTTGTGCATCTGGCTTACATGGGAACTGGGCAATTGAACCGGGGTTCCTAGGCTTTGCAGGCACACACCTTAACTGCTTTCTCGAACTTTCTTGAAAGCTCTAACACATCCATGACAGCAGGGGCTTGACCCCTGCTAAGAGCTTGTTTCAGAACCAGAGGTGGGTACTACTGTCCAAGTCCCATTCTCCACCTTCTTCCAGCTAGGCCACAGTGCCAAAGGTTCCACACCACCTTAAACAGCGCCACCTGGTGGACATCAAGTGTTCAAACACTTGAGCCTGTGGGGGGACAGTTCCCATTGAAACCACAACAGAAACCACACTTCACACTTCTATGTTGGTTTGTTTATCATTTTTTAGAGTAGGTCTTGCTCTGTATCCCAGGATAGTCTCAAATAGTCTTCCCGCCTCAGCCTCCGGAATAATTGGATTACAAGTGTGTGCTGACACACACAGTTTAACCATACATCTGAAGATAATATTACAGTACATCTGAAAACAGAAGTAGATAGTGGGTAAAATAATTTTTAATTATCTCTCTATATTCCTGTCTCTCAAATAAATAAACAAAAATAAAATAACTTAAAAAAAGAGCTGGAATGCCAGCTGTGTTGATGCACACCCTGAATCCCTGCACTCAGGAGGCAGAAGTTGGATGATTTCTGTGAGTTCTAGGCCACCCTGAGACGACATAGTGAATTCCAACTTGGCCTGAGTTAGAGCGAGACACTACATCGAAAAGCCAAGAAGGTAAAAAATTAATCCCGGAGATGGCGAGATGGCTTAGTGGTTAAGCCACTTGCCTGCAAAGCCAAGGGACTCAGGTTCTATAAATGAATAAAAAATATAAAAGCCTGGCCTGGTGGTGGACGCTTTTAATCCCAGCATTTGGGAAGGAGAGATAGGATGATCACCGTGAATTCAAGGCCACCCTGAGAATACATAGTGAATTCCAGTTCAGCCTGAGCTACAGTGAGACCCTACCTCAAAAAACCAAATACAACATACAAATAAACAAGAAAAAGCCTGGCATGGTGACACACGTTTTTAATCCCAGCCCTATGGAGGCAGAGGTAGGAGGATCACCAAGAGTAGAGGCCACCCTGCGACTACATATTTACTTCCAGGTCAACCTTAGCTAGACAGATACCCTACCTGAAGGAAAAAAAAGTAAAATGAGGGCTAGAGATTGAGAGAGCGTCTTATTTTTTCACGATAAGGTCTCGATCTAGCCCAGGCTGACTGGAGTTCACTAGGTAGTCTCAGGCTGGCATCGAACTCATGCTGATCTCCTTCCACTGTCTCCCAATCCATGGTGACTCCATCTTGGGAGCCCGTCTCAACCTAACATTAACCTTAGCCTGGATTGGGCCTGGTAATTTGGAATTTTTACATAGCAACCCAATAGTATGCCGCCATGTAGGTGGAAAAAAAGGGAGCTGAAATGTACAGAAACCACAACAGTGGCTTTAAATTTAAAATGGAGAGTGATTCAGAAGTTATGGCTCTTGCCTGCAAAGCCTAAGAACCCAGGTTCTATTCCCTAGTACCCACGAAAAGCTGGATGCACAAAATGGCACATGCATCTGTTGTTCATTTGCTGTGGCAAGAGGTCCTGGTGCACTACATTCTCTCCCTCTCTCCTTGAAAATAAATAAATAATTTCTATTAAAAATTAGAGCAAACATAATGAGATAAAAATTGATGTAACTGCTACAACCCACAAAAAATCACCACTTATTTCCATATAGATATATTAAATAGAAACACAGTTTGGACTAGATCAGTTCTGAGGTGCTTTCCAGATCACGATAAGAAATTAAACAACCACACATTGGAAGACACATCAAACTACGACAAAATAGATCAATTGAAGAAAACCGTGAAGGGCAGGGCAAATGAACCTCAATTTAAAAAAAGTAAGTAGGGCTGGAGAGATGGCTTACGGGTTAAGGCGCCTGCCTCCTAAGCCTAAGAACACTGGTTCCAATCTCCAGCGGTTCCAATTTCCAGGTCCCACGTTTAGCCAGATGCAAAGTGATGCAATGGTGCAATGCTGCACTTGACCACAAGGGGGCGCGCACATCTGGATTTCGTTCGCAACAGCTGAGACACTGCTGGCGCGCCCATCTCTGTCTTGCTCTCTCTCTCCCTCTCTCTCTCTCTCTCTGTCTCTCTCTCCAAAAAATAATAAAAAATAAAGTTTTAAAAACGTAACTAAAAGTTTTAATATTATCTTATTCATTAAAAAGTTGTACAAGTAATACAATTAGTTCCTCCATACCTTTAACTTACTCAGTTTTCTTTAAAGTTAATATCTTTTATAGTGCACTACATTTGTCAATACTAAGTTAAGAACATTACTGTCTAAGCTATATTCTTTCTCAGATTTTACCAAATTTCCACTAATTGCTTTGTTCGTTTTCAGGATTCAATCCAAAATGGTTCATTCTATTTAGTCATCATGTCTTCTTAGCTCCTCTGGTCTCTGAAGGTCTTTGCGTTTGGGTCATGTGTCCCAAAGATAAGACCACTGACTTCCAGCAACTCACCTCCTTCAAAAGTTCAGACCAGAATTTTTAAGAGTCATACTTAAAAGCTTCTGTCCTGAAACCATCATATGACCAGTTACCAACTCTAAACCCTAGAAATACTTCAATAATTCTTCTCTTTTCAGCTGTTACTGACACTGTCAGAGGATACTTTCTCTTGTTTAGCTTGCTCCACGTACCCACCTTTGGATGAACAGGTTTCTGTGGTAGTTGTTGTGTAGGGTCTTTGATGACGTGTTTCCAGTCATACAGTAAACTCCGGAATCCCTTCTACATCTAGCAAGCACTGAAACAGGTCTCTTTGCCCAACGCTACCACTACTACCTCTCTGGGAACACTTCCAGTGGCAGTACATGGATTACATCTCAAGATATGTCTATGCCATCTGCTTGTGGACTGTTAGAAATGGCTATATCAAAATGAACGCAAATTTGGTCCCTTGCAGGTTCTTTTCATTGGCCCCACTTATGTCCTGCATAGAATCAAGATGGTAGATTGTAGAGAGCTGCGAGGTGCCACGCCTTAAAGATGGCGCTGGCTTCTTATGCCTTCCCTGATGGCGAGTGCTCTCCTGGATAAACAAGTCCTTATTTGGAAATGTGATCTAGGCTTGCTTCCGCATATGTGGACCTATCTGCATTCACCATTTGGCACACCAGGGTTGGCTGTTCAAAGGTTCTTAAGTATTGGGCGGGCTTTGCCCGGGTCAGAAGATTGTTCAAGGTTCCTGAATAAACTGTTGAAAGAAGAGTCAAGAGGCGGATTGCGACAGTAGATGGCAAATAAACTCAAGGGCTTTACAGTGGTCGAGGCGGTCGCGACAGATGGCAAATAAACTCAAGATACAGTCTCAGCCCAGTTGTAAGGAGAGATTCAGACACACTCAGGAGGTGCTAGCTTTGGAGGGTTGCTTGCTAAGTATCCCATTTACAGTATATGATTTCATCTCATTGGGTCTTAATTGCCTTAACTTGTTAAAAAACTCAGCACCACATTTATAGAATTATTGTGAGAAGTAAATGAAATAACACTTATGGAATTACCTACCTCATTGACAGGTGTAGAGAAGACTGTCCATAGGCATGAACATTCAGAGGCATCGTCTCCCTACCACACACACTGACTGACCACTGCTCTTATAACCCACAGCCCCATGGTGAATATGAACAATCCCACTGAGGAGAGCCCTCAGTGGAATGGGGGCAAGGAGGCAGAAATGGTAGCAACACATGATGTGTGCATACAATATTTCTACATAATAAAAAAAAAAAGATTTACGGGCTGGAGAGATGGCTTAGCAGTTAAGTGCTTGCCTATGAAGCCTAAGGACCCCGGTTCAAGGCTCGCTTCTCCAGGACCCACTTAAGCCAGATGCACAAGGGGGTGCATGCATCTGGAGGTGCATGCATCTAATAAAATATTTTAAAAAGAGTTCATTTGCAGTGGCTGGAGGCCCTGGTGCACCATATCTCTCTCTCTACCTGCCATCTGTTCTGCTTCTCAAATAAATAAATAAATAAATAAATAAATATTTAAAAAGATTTACCTTTTAGACAAATGAATTATCAGGAGAACTTACCTTTCACACTGCATTACGCCATTCTTTGCTTGACAACATTGATTTTTTTTCCTTTTCAATGAATTATCTGGAGATTATGTGTAGTTTTGCTAATTTTCCCCCTTCAAGTTTAATTAAACTGTTACTGAGCAGAACTGAAATGTTAAATAAACTGAGAACATTGGTTGCTCACATTCCCAAATATATGGCTCCTTGGTGAGATTAGCCATGACATTTGATGAGAGTGCTTGACAAGGATTAGCGTTCACCCCTTCTTAAAAACAAAATGTAGAAGGGGGGTCTGGCTTTGGGCATTGATCTAAATTTCCATGGCAAAAGCAGGATGAACCATCTACCTGTGAATAACTGATTTCCGATCTGTAAAAGATGATAAGAATTACTGCAATGAGCATTAAGAGAGAAGAAAATCACCTAAGGAAAACAGAAGTCTTCCTATTCCTTGAGGAAACTCAAAGAACTTTCTCTAAATTTAGTGGTATCTTTAGATACCCTGAGTATCTACTAGTGAAATGTTAATTGGAAATGATAAGAACAGAAAAAATAAGGAAAAGATAATGGGAAGGGGTCAGAAAAAATGCATAAACACGTAGTTCATCTGAGTAAATATCTAATGGGTTTTGCTTTCTGAGCCTAGCAGGATACTCAGTCTCTGTTCCTATACTAGATTCACACATCTTTAGCTGTGTGACCTTAAATAACTTTTAATCTCACTGTGTCTCATTTTCTTCCTCCATGGCACGGGGATAATAATAGTTGCTACTTCACAATGTTGTTATGAGACTTGAGTGTGTACTTATATCAGTTCTTGGCTCAATGAATATATAAGTTGATATCATTTTAACTTTTGACATTATGATTATTATTATGCCTGCTAGTTGTTGTTGATTCTGGAATAGATACTACCTTTCAATTTTTTAAACTGTGTAGAGAAACTACAGACAAGGTGGAAAAGGTTATATTTTCCATTTTGAAATTTTGTTGGTGTTACAAAAGAGCTCGGGAAATGTCAGCACTAGAGAGGTCTTATAGGTATTATCATTTTCAATTTCAATGCAGCCCTTAGGTAAATGGAAAGAGTGGATCTAGTTGAGTAACAGGATCCAAGTAAAGCCATGTTGTTGTTTAAACTCTCATCAAAATACAGGAACAGGTGGACATCTGTAAAATGTTTTGTGATCACAAGTGAATTAGTTTACCTCAGACACAGCCACCTCTTGTATGACTTCTATGCAACTCTGAAAAACAATCTCAGGCCTGTGACATTTCATGGACCAATTTTCTTTGTGGACTCTGCTCATTTCAACTGGCCTCTGTCTATTGATTGGTTAAGTTTCTAGTCCAAGCAGGATAATTACAGGAATTCATGTTTGGATGAGATGTTTCAGTGCTTTTGTTTCATGGAATATTATTTCAATAGGTGCTGGGTAACATGCTGTATGCAGTCAAAATTACTGCTTTGGCTGGCATTGTGTATTTATTTTTTTTTTTTTTTTTTACTTTTTTTTTTGAGAGAGAGAGACACAGAGAAAGACAGACAGAGAGGGAGAGGGAGACAGATATAGATGGGCACGCCAGCAGCCTCTCAGCTGCTGTGAACGAAATCCAGATGTGTGCTCCCCCTTGTGGTCAAGTGCGGCATTTCACCATTTTGTCACTTTGCATCTGGCTAAACCTGGGACCTGGAGATTGGAACCGGGTTCTTAGGCTTAGCAGACAGGCACCTTAACCGCTAAGCCATCTCTCCAGCCCTGTGTATTTAATTTTATTGTTTGAATGCCAACAAAACTGTCAGTCATCACTCAGTGCATCACAGTTTCCATGGCAGCCTAATAGAGATGAAAGGGAGTGAGAGGAGGGGTCTCTACTGGCATCCACTATGGACCCTTACTCCTTTATTCCAATGTTCTTGTCCTTGTGTTTCAGTGAATCTGACTTAAAAAATTTTTTTGTATGTCACCTCACTTTCTCTTTGGAGGTAATTCTATACAGATTAATAAATTAATTAATTGCATGGTGTTAAGCAAGTTGATGAGAATGTTTTCTGGTTTGTATAATGGAGTCTGTCGATATCTACTCTGGCTCTCTCACCTGTTCTCATGCACATCATATAAGACAGGTCTCTTAAGAGCTTTGTCAATCCTGAAAGTGTTGTGTAGTTCCAAAGAATTATTTTCAATATCAGAAAATAGCTAAAATATGGACACATATAATGTTAACCTGATATAACTTGGAAGAAAAAGAACATGATAAATTTCTCCTTGTCTCCTCAAAATCCCCTAATTCCTTTTCAAGTCTGTTCCTTTCTTGAATCAAAATTTGGCCCTTCTTTAGTATATATATTCTAGATCAGGGTTCCAAAACGAGTTGGAAAACAAGGACCCTTTGTAGAAGGCCCAAGTGAACATGGGCTCACTTGAATATCTGACCCTGGTCAAAGCTTCTTGTAACCCTTCTTTCAATGGGATTGCATCATTTCCAGGTTCCCAGAAATTAACCAATTTCACATTCTGAGCTGGGTAACACCTCATTCCTCAGAATCACTACACATCTGTCATTCATCAGTTACTGTCAGTGGATTTTGACTAAAGCATAGACTGTATGACAAGTTCTCTACCAAGTGGTGGGACTGTAGTGATGAACAAGGCCAGTTAAACTGTCACGGTGTACAAGCAGACAAAGCAGGAGTTTTCGCCCCTATGAATCTGAGTTGTCCTTTACTTTTGGAAAAGCTGAATTTGCAAAGGCAGCGGATTTCAGAACTCTTGGCATCATTCTGTAAATCTCCACCCCAGCCTTGCAGACAGGCATCCATCCTTCTGATGAAGCAGTTCAAGACTGGGGCGAAGGGACAGATGAGGCAGCAGTGGCATCTCTGTGAAGGGAAGACATGGGAAGGCTCAGGTGGTTCCACTCTACTGGGATCACAAGCCCGAGAGTTTTTCTTTGCTGCTGAGACTGAAATTGGTGCGAGGTCAGGCAGGTGGAGAGGAGGACCAGCACATTGGGAATAAGTTGCACATTTGATTTTGCATATACCTCAGTTCTGAAAGGATTAGAAAATAAGGTCCAGGGACCCGTTAAAGAAAGCCTTCCAGCATAGTGGCAGCTCAGGGTAGAACAGCATCCAAGTTGGCCTCAGAAATCAGCTGGAATGGTGCAACACTTTTGTCCATTTGTGGGCAGTTCTGTTTGAAAGAACTTATGAATACCAAGCCATTCAAAAGCCGGGGTCATTCCTGTACATTGCATTGTCAGATGTAGCACAGAATTCTGTCTTGCAATCTGTGTGATTAGTTTCCTTTATCTCACGTAACAAAAGGGCACAGATTTTAATATGACAAGTATTGAATAAAGCGCCATCAGTGGCTTGTGGTGGGAACACTTGTACTTTGAACTGTACAGTATGTCCTAGCTCCTCTTTCGTAAGTACCTCAATTTTAAGGGAAAGATACACTGTAGACTCAGCAAGGAGTACTTCTTTCCTCATTAATATTTTCATCCATGTTATTCTATGTACTGCTGAGAATATATACGCACAGAAACTAGTGATCCCGAGAACACTCTTCTTCGCATGCACGGACATCTCTATATTTTTGTTCATGGAAATAACGGACCAATCCTCAGTAAACTTACAAAACAAGACAAAAATCATCAGCCTTGGTCCATGACTCCTGAGAGAAAGGTTCACAGGCTATTTTCATAAGATGTGTGTGATAAGCACTATGCTTTAAAAATATAACCGAATGCTTAATGATTAATCTATCAATACGAAAGTATAGCCATTCAAATTTACATATATTTTCTCACTCAAGCCAAACATGTTTTGGCACTCTTTTTAACTCATTAATTAAAACAGTGGAGTAGGGTTATAGGTTGTATTTTTCAACTGTCACTCATTTGTATAGCAGTTCATTAATCTGCATTACTTGTATTAAACTTTTATTTGCTTTCAATTTTTCTTTTTATCTGACTTTCTCATTGAATTCAATATAATTGTTTTTCTGTTATTTTAACTTGAAATGGTAAGCAAGAGCATGATAACAAATGGATTTCATAGTTTCCCAAATATATCCTTTTGTAAAGACATGTTTGATGTTATACATTTAAGCTTATGTTACCTAGATTTATTATAATAGTGTTAGCCCAATAAGATTTCATAATGTGCAAATTAGATCCTACAGATTATTTATTTATTTGTTTTTTCCAGGTAGGTCTCACACTAGTCCAGGTTGACCTGGAATTCACTCTGTAGTCTCAGGGTGGCTTGAACTCACCGCGATCCTCCTACCTCTGCCTCCCGAGTGCTGGGATTAAAGGCGAGCACCACAATGCCCAGCTAAATTATTTTTTTTTTGAAAAGGAAACAAATTATAGGCATTTCATAGTGATGGTTTATTGTATATGCTTTGGGTACAATGAAGGTTATTTTAAATGGATAAGTTTTCCTTTCTCTTCACATCTAATAATATTACCAGTTGTATTTGTCAATTCTCTAATTTTCTTCAAAATAATATCTTTATTATTTACCCTGTTAGAGAAATAACTCTATCTTAAGTGATGAAGAAGTGTGGCTATAGAGTAGAATACAGCAAACCCTGAGTGCCAACTAGGTGCACAGCTCTGAGAAAATGGTCCTTTTAATTTAGAAAGAATCTGTTTTCAGTAGACACAAAGAGAATAATAAGGAAATGCATTCATTAACAACTTCAAAAGTATGACTGAAATGGAAGAATTTTTTAGTATTTATTAAATATGCTTTAAAAACACAAATGCAAGTAGTTGCTTTCTCCCTGAAATTTTTTTCATCCTGCTCTTCAATCTGTGAAGAAATAGTCCAGAATTAGAGAAACCAAAGCTATGCTGACCAAGGTGATACATGTTTGTAATGCTAGCACTATGGAGGATGAGGCAGGGAGACTGCCCACAGTTCAGCAAGGCCAGTCTGAGCTACATAGCAAGTATCACACCAGCCAAAGAAAGAAGCAAGACCTTGTCTCAAAATAAAACAGATAAACTAAAACAACCAAAGCATGTTACAAAGATAGTGGTTTTCTCTAAGTTTTTCTCTGATATAACTTATTCATATTTTTATCTACAAGACTAACCTCTTGACACAGCTTGGACAGGTTTTATGAAATACTGATTCTATCTTGAATGTCTGAAACAAGTATTGCACTAATATGGATGACCAGCCAGATCACATTTAATGCTGTCTTCCAGGTTTCAGGGATTTTTGTTTGTTTGTTTGTTTTTTGTTTGTTTGTTTGTTTGTTTTGCATGTGTGTTTTTGAATCAGGCTTCACAGAAATTTAGAGTACATAAGGAAAAATACATGTTCTGCTACTTAACTAATTCCATTATTCAGGAGTAGATAAGACCATATGATGGCTGATGCTTTTTGCTTTTCTTCCTCCTACTTCTTTCAACCTGTTGGAATTTAAGCATTTTATTTTTTTTTATTAAATACCAACTCAGAGAGTGGTTAGAAAATAACACAAAAAAAAAAAAAATCTCAATCTCTCTTCACTTTCTCCCTCTGCCTCATTATCTTAACTCTTCTGTTAGAGATTGCTGTAGATAACTGAGAAGAGGGCCAGTTATGGTGGTGCATGTCTTTAATCTCAGCACTTGGTAGGCAGTGGTAGGAGGATTGCCATGAGTTCGAGGTTACCCTGAGAATGCATAGTGATTTCCAGGTCAGCCTGTGCTAGAGTGAAAAAAAAAGATAAGTAAGAAGAGCTGGAGATGACTCAGTGGTTAAAGGCCCTTGCTTGTAAAGCCTGTTGGCCTATATTTTTTCCCCTATACTCAGGTAAAGGCAAATGCACATAGTGACACATATATCTGAAGTTTATTTGTAGAGCGAGACAATTTTGAATTTCATTTATCATTACTTTCTATTAGCTATTACTATGACCGAACCTGGTTTCAGACCTACATTTGTTTTATAATTGTCATGTAATGCATAGTAATATAACCTTTAAATCAAACTGTAAGGAAAAATTTTGTTTTAAGCTTTCAGATTTTTTAAATGATGGGCTTATATAATGGGATTGTGATTTATTACTTCTCAAAAACAATTATCGTGTTTCATTGTACAGTTTTGTATCAATCTACATATGTTTTGAGCACCAGCTGTGAGCAAGGCATCTTCAAAAAAGATGACATATACACAATGAACTCAAGATATTACACTTTTTTCCTGTATATTGCATTGTCAGGTACTGCACATAATCCTGGCTTGAAATCTGTGCAATTAGTTTCCTTTATCTCACGTAACAAAAGGGCACATATTTTAATATGACAAGTATTGAATAAAGCACCACCAGTGGCTTGTGGTAGGAACACTTGTACGTTGAACTGTATAGTATGTCCTAGCTCCTCTTTGGAAAGTACCCTGATTTTAAGGGAAAGATACACTGTAGGCTCAGAAAGGAGTACTTCCTTCCTCATTGATATTTTTCATCCATGTTATCCTATGTACTGCAGAGAATATGCACGCATGGAAACGAGTGATCCCATTTTGTTTTTTCTATGGAGTGTCTCACTCTGGTCCAGGCTGACCTGGAATTCACTCTGTACTTTCCGGGTGGCCTCGAACTCAAAGCTATCCTCCTACCTCTGCCTCCCCAGTGCTGGAATTAAAGGCATGCACTACCACACCCAGCTGAGAATATGACTTTTTATTACAAGGTCTAGATATGTTTGGAAGGGGGTAGATTGGAAATTATAAAGATTATTTAAATGAAGATATTGGACTAATAATGTCACTTCTAAGAGTATAGGAATCACTTCCCAACTGACAGATATATCTGACTTTGGCCATGTAAATTTGGTCAAATACCTAGGGAAGCAGTTTAAAAGCTTAGTTTTTGACTGGAGAGATTGCTTAGTGGTTAAGGTACTTGCCTACAAAGCCAAAGGTCTGAGGATCTATTCCCTAGTACCTGTGGAAGCCAGATGCACGAGGTGCCACATGCATCTGGAGTTCGTTTGCTGCAGCTGAAGCCCCTGACATGCCCATGCTCTCCCTCCCTCTCTCTCTCTCTGTCTCAAATAAATTTAAGAAAAAATTCATTTAAAATAGCTTAGTTTTATAAAGGATGATGTTATTTCATGTGCAAAACAATTCCTGGTGGTAGATCACCCAAGAAGCATCAATATTCCTCATTATGATTCTATAAACTAGGGTACTGAGTCTAGAGTCTTCCATTATACCTGGAGTGTTTGAGAATATGTACTTATAGGCCCAGTTACATGGCTGTAATGGAAACCATGAGTCAAGTACACAAGAAGGTAGAATGAGGCTTCAGTTTTTATGTGGCTACATGTCTATGTATATACTTGTCCAGTCCATACTACCTTTAAGGAGCCAGATTCTCCTGTGGGACACATTGGAAAACTATGAAATCAAGAAGTGTAACCTTTTCACTTTCTATGAATTTTCAGCTCTGTTTAACCTCATCCCTGTGGGTCTTCGAGTGGTAGCTATTGAAGTAGTTCAAACCAAGCTGTATTTGGCAGTGAACAGTGAGGGACACTTGTACACCTCGGTAATTCTGTGTGCATGCTTTCACTATCCTGTTTTTCATCTGCTATGAAATAAAATGTGCTGCACGTGTTTTCAGGTCAGATTTTGGTGAGGAGATGAACCTTGGTTTCTATGGAAATAGATTGGCTTGTAAAGGCAAGATGAACTAATCATTTGAAGTTAACATGTCTGATATAAAATCAAAAATTCACTGAAAAGTTTTAACATAGTGACTTTGGGTTATACATATCATAAAATGGTCTTCTGGCTTTGTGTTTGTAGGAAACAAAGCTATTTCTTAACTATATAAACAAATATTTTCCACCTTTATCCCTAAAAGAACTAATGAGATCTCTCTATCTCTCAAATCAGCTCTAAGACACAAAGACCAGTACTAGAAGTGCTTTTAAGGATTTGTTGCTCATCTGTTCAATTAGCACAGTTGCCATCTGTCTCTACTTATTTTCAATTTTTCAAATTATTTTAATTGTAAAAAATTATGGAATACAGTGTCATAATTCAGTGAGTGTACAGTGTGTAATGATCAAATCAGGGAAATAAGCATTTCCATGTTTTTAAATACTTTGTAAATAATTTTTGATTAATATAACCATTTCTCATTTCCTTCATGCTATTTCAGTACATTTATACAATATTCACTAATTGTATCAGGATATTTAGTAGTTCTTGTCTTTAACACCATTTTCTGGAGCTTTTAAGCTCCTGTTAATTCATGATATATCCACACTACCTGTTTTTCAAGAACAATTTAACCTATTTCTTCATAAAAACTCCCAGGAACATTTTATCAGGTGGATTTATTAACAATATAGGCTACAATTGAGTAAATAATATGGGGCCAAATTAATCATTTTTAAGCATATTGATATTTAACTATAAGCATAATGGTAAAGTTAAGATTTTATTTATTTACTTTTTTGAGGTAGCGTCTTGCTATAGCCCAGGCTGACTTGAAATTCACTATTTAGTCTCAAACTGGCCTCAAACTGACAGAAATCCTCCTACCTCTTTGTGAGTAAAGGTGTACATCACCATGTTCAATGATTTTATTTTATATTTTAAATGTTGACTGATGAATTGCAAATGTCTAGATAGCACTGCTCAATAGAGCTTTCCACAATCATGGTGCCCTTCTTTTTATTTTATTTTATTTATTTATTTTTTCATATTCTGGATAAGGGTTCCAAAATGAGTTGAAAACAAGGACCCTTGGTAGAAGGCCCAAGTGAACATGGATTCACTTGAATATCTGGCCCTGGTCAAAGCTTCTTGTGACCCTTCTTTCAATGAGATTGCATCTTTTCCTAGTTCCCAGAAATTAACCAGTTGCACATTCTGAGCTAGGCAACACCTCCTTCCTCAGAATCACTATACATTCATCATTCATCAGTCACTGTCAGTGGATTTTGACTAAAGCATAGACTGTATGACAAGTTCTATACCAAGTGATGGGACTGCAGTGATGAACAAGGCCAGTTAAACTGTCAAGGTGTACCAGACAGACAAAGCCAGAGTTTTCACCCTTATTAATCTGAGTTGTCCTTTTCTTTTGGAAAAGCTGAATTTGCAAAGGCAGGGGATTTTAGAGCTCTTGGCATCATTCTGCAAATCTCCATCCCAGCCTTGCAGACAGGCATCCATCCTTCTGATGAAGCAGTTCAAGACTGGGGAGAAGGGACAGAGGAGGCAGCAGTGGCATCTCTGTGAAGGGAAGACATGGGAAGGCTCAGGTGGTTCTGCTCTACTGGACTCACAAGCCCGAGAGTTTCTTTGTTGCTGAGACTGAAATTGTTGGGAGGTCAGGCAGGTGGAGAGGACTGACACATTGGGAATATGTTGCACATTTCATTTTGCATTTACATCAGTTCTGAAAGGATTAGAAAAGAAGGTCGAGGGACCCATTAAAGAAAGCCTTCCAGCATAGTGGCAGCTCAGGGTAGAACAGCATCCAAGTTGGCCTCAGAAATCAGCTGGAATGGTGCAACACATCCTAAGGTAGGGAGGTAGGTGGGCAGTTCTGTTTCCTGCATTTACTAGAAAGAACTTGTGAATACCAAGCTAGCAGAAAGCTGGGTTCATTCCTGACTTGGAAGAGAAGGCGCTTTTCTGAGGATTGGGTGAAAGAAATCAAAATATTGGAGATGGGCTGGAGCTAAAAGAGACTGGTCTATGTATTTCCCAAATACTGCCAATGGCAAACTCCTCAAGCTCACTGCGTGGATTCCCAAACCCAACCTGCTAGAAATGAGGGGGACTAGAGAGAAAAGGGGGTTTGGATCGTACAAATTGGCATGATATGAAACGTCAGCAGGGCATGGCCACACACATTCTAACTCCAGTCTTGTGCCAAGCACAGCCCAGAGAATTGCCAGAGCTCCCTGACCAGCCAGTGTGTTGTACAGCAGCAGCTCCAGGGTCAGTGAGAGACTTCATTTCAAGGAAGAATAAAGCAGAGTACAGTCTCCTCTGGCCTCTGCATGCATATACAACATGTACATGCATTACACATATACATGCCACCCCTGCCCCCCCCACACGAATGCCAAAAGAAAGGAGGAGGAGGAAGAAAAGTGAGTCTGGAACCGTAGCTTGGGTGGTATGGGCAATGCCTGGGTTTCAAGCCACAGCACTGAAATAAAAAGAAAAAAAGAAAAAGAAAGAAAATAGGGAAGGTGGAGCAATGGCTTAGCAGTTAAGACACTTGCCTGCAAAGCCTAAGGATCTAGGTTCAGTTTCTCCACATCCCTCGTAAGCCAGATGCACAAAGGGGTGCATGCATCTGGAGTTCATTTGCAGTGGCTGGAGGCCCTGGCGTGCCCATTCTCTCTCTCTCTCTCTCTCTGCCTCTTTCTCTCTCACTTTCTCAAGTAAATAAATAAATTAATTAAATTTTTTAAAAAAGATACCACGTGTCTATGTATCAAGGCAGGTATGGGAACACAGGCCTGTAATCCCAGCACTCAGGAAGCTGAGGCAGGAGGGTTAGCTTGGGTGGCTATACAGTGAGACCTTTCAAAAAAAACACTTAGGATTAGTAAATAGCTTAGTGGTTAAGGTGCTTGCCTGCAAAGCTTAAGTACCCAGGTTCAATTCCCCAGGACCCATGAAAGCCATATGCACAAGGTGATGCATACATCTGGAGATCGTTTGCATTGGCTAGAGGCCATGGTGGACCCATTCTCTCTCTCTCCCCCTTCTCTCTCCCTCTCTTTCTCTTCCTCTTCCTCTTTCTAAAAATAAATAAATAGACAGATTCCATCTGTCACTCACATTGAGTAACCATTTAGCCAGACATTTCTATTAGCCATGTTTCCAAGTTCCCTATTTTCCATTTTACTTTATAAACACTAACATTGCACTTATGCTGTGCAGGTACATTCTAATCACCTTAAAAATACTAATTCAGCCGGGTGTGGTGGCGCACGCCTTTAATCCCAGCACTTGGGAGGCAGAGGTAGGAGGATCACCATGAGTTCGAGGCCACCCTGAGACTACATAGCTAATTCCAGGTCAGCCTGGACCACAGTGAGACCCTACCTTGAAAAAAAAAAAAAAAAAAAAAAAAAAAAAAAAAAACAACAACAAAAAAAAAAACTAATTCAGGGGCTGGAGAGATGGCTTAGGGTTAAGGCGCCTGCCTCCTAAGCCTAAGAACGCTGGTTCCAATCTCCAGCAGTTCCAATCTCCAGGTCCCACGTTTAGCCAGATGCAAAGTGACACAAGGGTGCAATGCTGCACTTGACCACAAGGGGGTGCACACATCTGGATTTCGTTCGAAGCAGCTGAGACACTGCTGGCGTGCCCATCTCTGTCTTCCTCCCTTCCTCCCTCCCCACACTGCTCAGTGTTGCCACTAATCTGCTTTCCTGAGAACTCATCCAACCTATGTTCAACCTGGGAACAGCATCTCCTCCTGACTCACCAGAGCTGTATCCTCTTAATTCAAACAGCATCCCCTCACAATAGTTTGCTGCAGCCAGCTGAGGGGAAGGAACGCTTCTTGCTGCCATGGTCTCTGCCCTTCCCCTTCTCTCATGACATGTGCTGCACAGCACATATTCATGAAAGCTCTGAGGTGAGATGCCACCCACAGGGCACTGAGCCAGTCCTTACCAAGACCAGTCCAGCCAAGACAAGCCAGGTGGAGAGAGAGCCACCACCGATAAGGGGCCTGCCTGCACAACCCAGCACAGAGGCCTGCTGCTTTCTCTCACCTGAGATCAGAGGACCTTCCCTTCATGGGAAGACTCAAAACCTGTCAGAGTACTGAGAACATATGACTACTGAGCACTCAGCACTCAATGAGGCGTCTCTACCACACCCTCCAAGGCTCAAGGGATATTGCCTAAAAAGAGCTGAAAAGGATGTAAGAGACAGGTGCTTTGGAATGCTCCTTCCAGACATCAAAGCCTTGTGTTCATCACCTCACAGCCTTTCTCCTTACCTGCACAAGAGCTGCATAAGGCTGGGTGCTTCGCCATTCCATCATTCATACCTGCTGGAGGAGGGCAATAGAAAAAGATTTTTATATGCATTGGCTCTCTTCATTCCCATTGATGAGGGCCCCTTTGAAAGTGGGAGGACGGGGAGGAGGACAATGGAACCAATACTATGAATGTAAAATCAGAATAATATAAATAAGAATATATATATTTATTAAATAAAAAATAAAAAATAAAAAAATAAAAAAAAAAAAAAAAAAAGATTTTTAGGACCTTAAAATAGAAGAGGGGCTAATTGGAAGGAAGGTTTTCGTGGAAGGGGCCTGGGAGATGAGAGTAGGTAATGGGAGGGGTTATCATCAAAATATGCTGTGTCTATGTATGGAAATTATCAACAAATATTGTTTAAAAAATTGTTGAGAAAAGCCGGGCGTGATGGCGCACACCTTTAGTCCCAGCACTTGGGAGGCAGAGGTAGGAGGATCGCTGAGAGTTCGAGGCTACCCTGAGACTACACAGTTAATTCCAGGGCAGCCTGGACCAGAGTGAGACCCTACCTCGAAAAAAAAAAAAAAAAAAAAAAAAAAAAAAAAATTGTTGAGTTAAGGATACCCTATTCAAAATGCTTGAAATTGTTTGTTTGGTTTTTTTTTCCAGTTTGGAATACTGAGACATCTTGAGGAAAATGTTCAAGTCAAGGTAGGAAATGCATTTGTTTCATATTCACCACATATGCCTAGCTTCAAATTGATTTTATATAATATTGTTAATAATTTTATGGATATACACGGAATCATCAGACTTGTAGCATCATGTCAGGACTCAAGAAGCTGCACCATTTAGAGGATTTTGCATTTCAAATGAGAGATATTCGAGCTATGTTTCATTGTCTATTTATGTATTTGTTGCCTGTCTTCAAACCTTGTCTGAGCATTTGAGTAATGGTTCCTTAAGGACAAAGACAGCCTTCTTCATCACTTTATTTCTAGGTCCTAAAGCCCAGCTCTTTCATACAGATCTGTTGAGTGAATAGACACTCAGTCTCTGATGGATATATATACATATATACATACCTAAGACTCACTCAACCACCAGAAAGTGAAGATCACAACTCACAGGTCTCCCCAACACCTCTGAGTGATTCCAGTATCTTTGCCATGGTTTGATTCAGGGGTACCCCATAAACTCGTGTTCTGAATGCTTGATCCCCAGCTGATGGCCACTGGAAATTGGAACCTCGTTGGAGGTGTGGGGTTGGGAGTGGACTTATGGGTGTTATAGCCAGCTTCCCCTTGCCAGTGTTTGGCACCCTCTCCCGATGCTGTTGTCCACCTGATGTTGGCCAGGAGGTGATGTCCAGCCTCTGCTCATGCCATGTTTCCCCTGCCATTGTGGAGCTTCCCCTTGAGTCTGTAAACCAAAATAAACCCTTTCCTCCCACAAACTGCTTTAGATACAGCAATAAGAAGGAAATGGCAACAATCATCTTTTACACACACTCCTGCACACACGTGCATGCTTTTGTACATTCTTACACACTCTTGTGTACATGCACACTCTTGCACACCCTCACACACTCCTGTAACATTTTCACATTTATACATTCCCACATACATTTGCATGCTTGTACACACTTGCACTCAAACACACTAAAACTCGAACAAAACATTTACACACTTGCACACTAACGCCCCTGAACACTTAAGCACATATTGCAATAAACATATACTTTTGTACACGTTTACACACTCATTCATTCTTTCACACATCTTCACACTCACATTCCTGAACACTTATACACCTGAATATGCACGTGCACACTCTTGAACACATTTGCATGCTCTTGCATGCTCTTGCAATGCTTACAAACTTGCACTTCAAAACACAGTGAGATGAACTTGCACATTGTTGCACGCATATACATGCTCTTGTGCATTGCATCCCTGCACACTTTTGCACAGGTTTACACACTAACACTTAAACACCCATGAAAACAAATGCACACCGTGGTAGTTGGTCTAGATGGCTCCAATATATTCAGTATTTTATTAGTTTATACTTTGCTTCCTGGCTGCAGGCAAGGTCACTAGGCGGATGTTAAGGTGTGGTGGTGGCTTTGAGATTCCATTGTAAAGATATGCAAAATGTCCCTAGTTAGAGTTCTGGAGCTATGCTGTGCTCTGAGGCTTTTGGCTTGGGGATTTTATCTCTGTGTGTTTGGTCCTGTGAAACAGGCCAGCTTCTGCCATTACAGAACTTCCCCTTGATCTATAAGCTTCAATAATTCTCTTCCTCGAGAACTGTGCCTAGTCTGGAAGTTCATCTCAGCAAACCTGTCTGCTACACATACTCTTATACACATCTACACACTCTTACACACTTTTCACATTAACACTCCTGAACATAAACAGTAAACTAAACTTACATATTCTTGTGCACAGTTGCACACTTGTGCATCTGTACACGCTCTTGCACATTTTTGCACATTCTAGAACACACTCTTGCACACATGCTCATGTTCTTAAACACTTGCACAAGTCACACATTTATACACACTAACAATCCTGAACCCTTTACACACATGACAATGAACTTACATGCTTTTGTACACATTTACACACTCTTGCCATGCTCGCAAATCTTGCACACATCTTTATACTCCTGCACACTATACACACAGCACAGTAAGATCCCCAAATAATAAACAATAATAAACCTATAATTAATTTATGTAGAATGGTGTGCATTCATCCATTCCCTCTAAGAACTTGAATCAGTCTAGACGTTTCCCTTCTTGAGAAAACGTGAGTACTTCCTGAACTGGGATGGCCACATGTGTCCAATGACAAGGTTGAAGCAGTCAGGAGAAGGTTATGAGAGGGGGGAGGGAGTGGCTCTGCACCCCACGCCTCACCATCCTCCAGCCCTACAGAAGGTAGCAGTTGTCATGAGGCAAACCTCTGAATCTGTGTCTAAGAGCTCAAGTTCCAATTAGAGCTAAGCAGTGCAGCCAACGTGTTTCCAGAAGGATTTGAATTTTCAAGCTGTGCTAAGTGTCTTTTTGCTTCTGTACATGAAAATTGCTACATTTTCAGTTTTTGTTTGAAAGAAAATAGTTTCAGTGATTATCAGTTCCATACAAATTCCACTCATGATTTTTATGTTAAAAATTCCAAAAGTCTCTTCAGTAGATAATTTATATTACTCCAAGATAACTTTTTTTGATAACTAGAATAAAAAGAGCCCTCAAACTTCCCAGAGGCAGGTATATACATACATCTCCTGAATGTGAGATTTTAAAGCTAAAAGCTCTTGCCAGAAACCCATACATCTTACATGATCAAGAGACAGACTCCGGTCGCTCTCTGTGGACAACTGGACACTCTGCAGAAGGGATGAGATGTGAGCTCTTTTTCTGGATTTGCTTCTCACCAATGTCAAAAGCAAAAAGTACTTTAGGGTTCCTTATTTGTAATAAAAATATCTAATTCTCCTAATACTTTTCCTCTTACATTAATTTTTTTTTTTCAGTTTTTCAAGGCAGGGTCTCACTCTAGCCCAGGCAGACCTGGAATTCACTATGTTGTCTCAGGGTGTCCTCAAACCTACCTCTGCCTCCCAAGGGCTGGAAATAAAGGTGTGTGCCACTACGCCTGGCTTACATTAAATTTTTATACATTCATTCATCAGATATTGACTGGACATCTCCTTGCACTCACACGCAGGGAAGGCAGCAGTGAACGAGGTAGATGCTCATCCTGGGGGTGGAGGGACAGGCCTTGGGGTTTGTGTTCACCCTGTTTTGCTCTAAAGATGCCCTGGGCTATTCAGTGAGGACCTGGGGTGTATGCTGATTACAGAGGCTGAGAGAAAATCCTCTTGGTGCACACATTAGGGGTGAAAAGCCAAGGGTCACTGAATTACTCAGCCAAGAGCTGTGAACATAACCAAACAAAGCAGACAGAGTGCTGCTCGAACTTGCCCGCTGTCTTTTCTCCTAGGCAGACTAGAAGGATGAATTCATAAACACTTACAACAAGGTCTTTGCACAGCAAGAACTGCAAGTCCATTTGCTGGGTTTAACAAAGACTATGGAAATGTAGCAGCCAAGGGGGGGGTCATTGATCCCTGAGCCTTGTGGAGACTGGGCATGGCAAGTTATATTTACAATGCAAACATAACCCTTAAAGTCCCTAACTTTAAATTCTCCCCTTCTCTTCCAGGGCTCAGGGAAGGGGTAACATTTCTACACACACACACACACACACACACACACACACACACACACACAAAATATTATGATATATTTGATTTCTTTTTCCTGAATAAAACGTTTGAAGAATGTCAGCTAGATAATAAAAAAGTAAACTAATTCACTGGCAGGTTAGTAACTTTATGTATCTTTATATCCCAGAAAATACCTAAGCAGATTACAACCTTTCTACATGTCTCAAAATACATCGGACTGACAACTTGTGTGCAATAGAAATGGAATTTCAAAGGGTTAGAATAGTGCATCTGTCTAATCCACATATAAAAAGCCAATACCACCAAAAATATTGTCTCTCTTCACACAATAGTAAAAGACAACCTTTTTCAATCTATTCTTTTAAAATTTATTTATTTATTTATTTACTTATTTATTTATTTATGGTGGAGAGAGGGAGAGAGAAAGAGAGGATTGTATTTTTAGCATTATAAATCTGACCAAGAACAGGCAACAAAATTTAAAAAATGAATTTATTTTATTTATGCATGCCACCATGTGCATCTGGCTTACATGGGACCTAGAGAATCGAACTGGGTTCCTTAAGGCTTTGCAGGCATATGCCTTAACCACTCAGCCTTCTCTCCAGCCCTCTTTGATCCCTCTTTAAAAATGATGTTGCCTGGGCTGGAGAGATGGCTTAGTGGTTAAGGTGCTTACCTGCAAAGCCAAAGGATCTCGGTTCAATTCCCCAGGACCCACATAAGCCAGATGCATCAGGCATGCATCTGGAGTTTGTTTAGAGTGGCTGGAGGCCCTGGCACACCCATTATTTCTCTCTCTCTCTCTGTTTCTTTCCCTCTCTCAAATAAATAAGTAAAAATAAAAATATTTTTTAAAAACTTAAAAAAATAAAAATGATGTTGCCTGGGCTGGAGAGATGGTTTAGCAGTTAAGGTGCCTGCCTGTGAAGCCAAAGGACCCAGGTTCAATTCTCTAGGACCCACATAAGCCAGATATACAAGGCGCATGCATCTGGAGTTCCTTTGCACTGTCTTGAGGCCCAGACACGCCCATTTTCTCTGTATGTCTTTCCTCTCTGTCTTTCTCTCTCTGCTTGCAAATAAATATATAAATAAGATAAATTTATTTTTTAAAATTCTGTTGCCTGTTCTTGGTCAGATTCATAATGCTAAAAATACAATGCTTGAACTGGTAAGAAAATGGCATATTAGCTCCCAAGTGTTTTGAAATTCAAAATGAGAAGTCCTCCACAGCACACTCCAAGCTCAAGCAAATCATTTTTTTTTTTTTTTTTTTTTTTTTTTTTTGAGGTAGGGTCTCACTCTTGGTCCAGGCTGACCTGGAATTAACTATGTAGTCTCAGGGTGGCCTAGAACTCTCAGCAATCCTCCTACCTCTGCCTCCCAAGTGCTGGGATTAAAGGCATGCACCTCCACGCCCAGCACTCATTATTTTTTTAAAAAATGAAAAACTGCTAATCAGCCTTTGGTATAGCCCTGCTTGATGCAAATTATACTACTTGTCAAGACTTTTGTTTAGTCACAAATAAAAGACTTAGTGGAGAAAGGTTTTCTGCCAAAGTGTGGCCTAAAATGAATGAATTGTGATTGAGTGGGGCCTCCTAACTCTGTAATTTAATGTTGGAAGTAATTAGCTAAGAAGGGGGTGTTATAATGAAAGCCCAGGGCCTGATGTTTATATGATTTTCCACAGCTGTAGGGGATGGCACGGCCGCCTTCTGTCTTTCCCATTTACTACCTTGTAAAGGGTCTCACTCTAGCCCAGGCCGACCTGGAAATCACTTTTTAGTCCCAGGCTGTCCTCAAACTCACGGTGATCCTCCTACCTCTGCCTCCAGAGTGCTGGGATTAAAGGTGTGTATGACCTCACCCAGCTATTTTTGTAATTTTCAGTTTCCTAAGCTTGTACTTCTTTTGTCACCTCTGTTTCTTAGTATTGAATTTCATCATAGTACTAAGATGGAATGGTGTCTTCTTAACTTCACTTTGATATTGATCATTGCTGAATTATAGCAATACAATTGTTTTCTGTATATTAATATGGTATCTTGAGACCTTGCAAGATTATTATACTATTATTTAGTAGATTCCTTGGGGTTTTCCCTATATAGAATGGTTATTATTATTACTTTGGTTTTTCGAGGTAGGGTCTCACTCTAGCCCAGGCTGACCTGGCATTCACTATGTAGTCTCAGGTGGCCTTGAACTCATGGTGATCCTCCTACTTCTGCCTCCCGAGTGCTGGGATTAAAGGCGTGTGCCTCCACATCCGGCTAAGATTATATTATTGTTAAACAGAAATCGTTTTGTTTTTTTCCTCTCCATTTTCCATCCGCATGCCTTTAATTCCTTTGTCTTGCCAATTATCCTGTGTAACAATTCCAGTCCAATATTGAGTTAGAGAGGTAAGCGTGCTTGCCTTCTTCTTAAAGAACAAGAATGCCCCATTTTACCATTTTAAAATACAATTACAGTGGGCAGATGCAAACAATCCAGCTATAATCCCAGTAGTCTGGATACCAAAGCAGAAAAATTTCAAGTTCAAGGACAGCCTACTGAGACCCTGTCTCTATCCACTTATCTGACCCCCACAAAAAGTAATAGTTGTGCCTTCTCCAGTTATTTTTTTATAAAGATGACAGAGCTCTGGTCTAAATGTAGTCAGCTTCTGAGTGTCTTTATCATAAAAGGGTGTTGAATTTTGTCATTGTTTTTGTATGCATTAAGATTATCATGTGGCTTTTCATCTTTATTTTGCTAACATGGCATAACACTTTACTTTCAGATGTCAAAAACATTATTTTGGCCCCTTTCTGTTGCCTTCCCCTGCATTGAGCATTTCTTTTTGTTGTTTGTTTGCTTTTCAAGGTAGGGTCTCACTCTAGCTCAGGCTGATCTGGAATTCACTCTGTAGTCTCAGGGTGACCTCAAACTCACAGCTATCCTCCTACCTCTGCCTCCCGAGTGCTGGGATTAAAGGCGTGTGCCACCACTTCTGGCTGAGCATTTCTTAATATTGGTCATCTTGGGTTCCTGGAATAAACCCTGGTGGTAAAAGTGATTTTTTTTTTCCAGTTTTGGTTTTAGTATTTGAGTCTTAAATTTTTTTCCCCTTGATCAGTCTATTTCACAGTGCGTTTACTTGATTTTTTTCTTAAAAATTTGGGGGTTTCATTAATTCTTTATTGTTTCTCTTTTCTCTATTTTATTTCTACTGTTAATCTAAGTACCAGAGGTTCTTCCAAAATAATAAATTTATTAATAAATGAACACTATAATAGAAATAGTTGTAAGCATATTCAAGGGACCAAAGCCAAGAAAAGATAAAATTTAAAACTAAAAGTGGAAAAAAAGAGTTGGACAAATGGAATATGAGGACCAATGATGACAGGTGTGTCAGTCCAAAGTGGATAGGCAGATGCTGAACCATGTCCCCACACAAGTATTTTTTGAATGAGGGCCTAGTGACCTTTGTTCAAGGTTGTACACCTTGATGCCTTTTGTGCTAGTCCCAGCTATTAGGTATATTGTCAAGAAATCTCTTCATAACCTCTTGCCTACTTTGTTTTTCTCTTAGGTTTTGACATAAGTGACTCCATTTTGATCCTGAAAACATTCACACTACTCTAATATTTATCTTCACAAGCGCTTTAGTTCTTTGTGTGGACTGAAGTTAACTTTCCAGTGTGCTTTCTTTTGAATTAAAGAACTTCCTTTCATTTATTTCCTTTTGTAAGGCAGATCTGGTAGAATCAAACTATCTTTTCTTGGTTCAGTCTTAGAGTGCTTAAGAGAGCTTAAACGTCTTCATCTTTGAAGGTTTTTTTTTTTTTTTTTTTTTTTTTTTTTTTTTTTTTTTTGCAGTGTTTTAACTTACCCTCTTCTTGCATAGTATTTCTGTTTTGCTTTTAGTGCTCTGGGTGCACTGTACCTCATTCCTAGCTTCACAGTTTCTGCTGAGAAGTTAGCTGTTAGTTGTATTGAGCCCCCTTTGCACACAAAGACTTGGTTCTCTTTGGCTTTGAGCAGTGAAATTAGGTGGTGTCTACATGTGTATCTCTTTGCCTTTTCTTTTTAATGTAGAGTCCCCCCAATCCTGCTCCTTTTTTCTTCTTCTT
Source organism: Orientallactaga sibirica (assembly GCA_036365145.1). NCBI lineage: Eukaryota > Metazoa > Chordata > Mammalia > Rodentia > Dipodidae > Orientallactaga > Orientallactaga sibirica. The sequence continues at coordinate 85,452 of JAEOAD010000890.1, forward strand.
TATTACACACATTGATGACTTTCAAATCATCTGGGAATTTTAAATACCATTTCCTCCAGCATTCTTTTGGTTCCTGTTGCTTTCTCCTCCCCTTCTGAGACCCATTATGCATCTGCCAGTCCTCTTCACAGTGTGGGTCTTAATGTGTCTGAGGCTTGATTTTGTTGTTCTGTCAGGTGAGGAAATTCTCAATTGACCTATCTCCAGATAAGAGGAGACTGACAATCAGGCAAGTTAAGACACTTCAAATCTCATGGCCTTACCAACAGTTAGTCTTTTTTTTTCATGAATAAAGGTTCTTCAAATTATTACAAGTCTGGAAGAGTTTCTAGATTTTTGAAAATGTTGATTTTGAAAACTGTGCATGCTTATTGCTTTTATAAAGGTATGATTGTCTTATCTTCATTATTTTTCTGGAAAGGCTATCATGGATCCTATCATATTAACAAATATCTGAGTGGGCATGGTGGTGCATGCCTTTGATCCCAGCACTCAGGAGGCAGAGGTAGGAGGATTGCTGTGAGTTAGTTCAAGGCCAGCCTGAGACTACATAGTAAATTCCAGGTCAGCCTGGGCTAGAGTGAGACCCTACCTCAAAAAACAAAAAAAAATTAATAATAATAATAATAAGAAGAATAATCTGTCTCCTTCCCCTATTACATCACTAAGTTCTCTCCTGCTATCTTTGGTTTAGAAGGTGCCATAACCTGTCACCTCTTTATGATCCCTGATATACTGTTTTATTAATTAATATTTGTCTTATCAATTAAGAGTAGAAAAAATAGGCCAAAGGATCCCATCCTTTTTAATCTTTCCAATTTCTGAATAAGGACAAAATAAACATAGCAATTAAAGAAAACAGGAAAATCTAGATTCAGACACTCTGTTGTAGTCTTAGAATTAATTTCTTTAATGAATCTGTATCCAAAACATGAATTTATTTTCATCACTGATTTTCTCTCATTAACCTTAAGGTACAATGAATCAAATTTTCTTTAATGATATTTAATATACATAACATTATGTTATGCATAAGTACACTCATTACTAAATAACAAGCAGGGTTAAGCTGGAACACAACTAAATGTATAATAAAAATAGAGGGGGAAACAACAGAGTGATAGACTCCAGAGATAGAAGAACTTGTTACTTTACATTTTTCATCAGTTAAAATATGTTATAACATTAAGCCCAACAAGTTGATGTGTACACACAGACACACACACACACACACACACACACACACACACACACACACAACCATGATAGGACTGTTTAATTTAGGCTTGTATAACCTTATTATGTAAGGCTGTTTTCATCTCCTTAGCCTTGTAAGATATAAAACACAATGTTCCTCTGTGTGTCAGTGCCTGGTCCCCGGCAGGTAGAGCGGAAGAAAGAGCAGCCAGGCTCCTCAAGAGGCTGAGCGGGATGATGGGTGTCGGTGGCCCAGACCCCCACCTCTAAAAGACCGGAGAGAAAAACAGAGTCTCTTGAGGCAGGAACTTGTTTTATTGTAATGGGAAGGTGTTTATATAACTTTGAGAAAGAGGGTGGGTCTCAGGATGGGATAAAGGTGAGGGCCAATAGTATTTCACCAAGTCAGCAGTAGCTGGGCGGAGGCAGGCAGGTCTTGGTGAGTCACTTAAGCGGAAGTAGTAGGCCAAAGACAAGTCACCAAATCACCTTTCATAGGGCCCAACATGTCAGCACAACCAAGACTGGGAAGAGCACCTGCCTGGACAGACTCTTCACTGTTCAGATGATATGAACAAAGAAGGCAGGCTGGTTCATCCCACATCTTTCCAGCAGAACAAAGAGCTCGCTTTATGATTCTCAGCAGAGTGAAGATGATATGATTCTCATTGGGGAATATGAATGAAGCAAAATTATGCTCTTTTTTATGAAATGTTACCTGGATGAATACATGAATATAGTCTAGGGGAAACAGTCCTGTAGTCAAATCAGACTATGTCTTAAAAACAAATATATCTTAGCTAAACAGCATAATCATGCTAATGGTTGCTTGCAATACTCATTCAAACAACTTTAAAACACCCACGGAGGGGCTGGGATGTGACCTGGTGATTCAGCGCCAGGGCTTGGTCATTAGCACTGCAAAAGCCTAAGAGTCCGTGCAAAGTGTTATAAGCTTAACTTTTGATTTGTGGCTAAATAGATAGCTAGCTTGTCATATCAGATCTTTTCCTTACTTGTCATTCTTTCTACCTATAACTAACTTTTCCCTCTTTTCAGTTTTACATCATGAGTTTACATTGAAAACTATTAAGTATGCAATACTTTGCTAGATGCTCCACAGAGAAAAATATGAAATAGTTTCTTTCAGCAAGAAACACTGATGCTGTAGGGATTGAAACATTAGTCAGTCTTAACACACAAGTATCTTAAGATAGTGGTCTAGGGCATCTCTGAAAAGAAAAAAAAAAAAGCTGGAATCTTCTTTATCTTTTTAAAAATGTTCTAGCCAGGCAAAGTGGCACTTACCTTTAATCCCAGCACTAGGGAGGCAGAGGTAGGAGGGCTGTTGTGAGTTCGAGGCCACCCTGAGACTACCTAGTTAATTCTAGGTCAGCCTGGGACAGAGTGAGACTGTACCTCAAAAAAAAAAGTTCCTTGATTTATTTGTGTATGGGTATATGTGAAGATTTCTTTTTTCTGCAACAAACATGAGGCTTTCCATGGGTGGCTGGTGAATTGTACCTGGGCCAACAGGCTTGGAAAACAAGCACCTTTAATTGCTGAGCCATCTCCCCAACTCCTTCTTCCAATCTTTTTTTTAAAAATATTTTTATTTATTTGAGAGAGAGAGAGAGATACAGAAATAGGCAGGTAGACAGCCAGGCGTGGTGGTGCATGCCTTTAATCCCAGCACTCAGGAGGCAAAGGGAGGAGGATCACTATGAGTTCAAGGCCAGCCTGAGACTACATAGTGAATTCCAGGTCAGCCTGGGCTAGAGTGAGACCCTACCTTGAAAAACAAAAACAAACAAAAAAATTGGCAGGAGAGAGGGAGGGAGGGAGGGAGGGAGGGAGAGAGAGAGGCCTCCAGCCACTGAAAATGAAGAGAGAGAGTGAATATGAATGGGCATCCCCTAAGGTGGGTCCAGCCACTGGAAAATGAACTCCAGAGGCAAACACCTTAACTGCTAAGCCATCTCTCCAGCCCTCCTTCTTCCAGTGGGTCCGAAGGTGATTTTATAGAACCAGGATCCTTTGACTTACAGGCAAGCACCTTAAGAGCCAACGTATTCCAAATCTCCAGCCTAACTTCTTCCAGTCTTCAAAGAGTAATTTTACCAAATGGAGTGCAAGTAGAATTCATGACTACTAGGCAAAGTACAACTTCAGAGAGCCAAGGCATTCCAAATGTGGCAAAGTAACCGAATACCATTTCCACAGACTCTGTGCTCCAAATGCAGTGCAAGAGGATTGGGAACAAGCCGCCTAGCTTCAATGTAGGGACAGGGTTGGCTCACACATTTAGTGCTCCTATGTTTTTGAATGGATTGCCTAAAGGACTGGCTCCTGTCTTACCCATCTTGGAGCCTTGAGGACACCAAAACTGTCTTCCTACCTGTAGACCAGAGTTAGTGGATTGGGTTAGTAGACACCATAAATTCCACCCTATTAATCCACAGAACAAATAAGATGAAATAAAAAATTCTTTCAGGGCTAGAGAAAGTACTCAGTGGTTAAGGCACTTGCCTACAAAGCCTAACTACCTATTCGACTCTGCAGTATCCATGTAAAGGCAGATACACAAGGTGGTGCATGCATCTGGGATTTGTTTGCAGCTGCTAGAGCCCCTGGCACACCCATTCTCTCTCTCTCCCTGCTGGGCGTGGTGTCACACACCTTTAATCACAACACTCATTCAAGAGGCAGAGGTAGGATTGTGAATGTGAGGCCAGCCTGAGACTACATAGTGAATTCCAAGTCAGCCTGGGCTAGAGTGAGACCCTACCTTGAAAAGCCAAAATTATAATAATAATAATTCTTTCAGCACAGAGCAAGTAATTAAAAAACCTCAGCTCTAAGCTTCCCTCTGGGGATTAAGAGTTATTCTATATGTCCAGTGCCCCAACAGTTCTGGAACTGTCCATGGAACCAGCTTCTATCTCAGAAAGCTTGGAGCTGTGCTGGATCTGATGAAGTCTAGCCACAGGGGATGAATGGTAAGGAGGGGACACCCAACTTTCTCCTCTGTCTTCTGCATGCACATTCACAGAGCATATGTACACACACACACACACACACACACACACACACACACACACGGAATATACCTCATACATCATATCACACATATTACTATCCACATGCACATGCCAAAGAATCCACTTTTCAAAGGACTATCAAAGTGCTGAAGAGATTGCTTGGTGGTTAAAGGTGCTGCTTGCAAAGCCTGATAGCCTGGGTTCAATTCCTCAATCCCCACGAGAAGTCAGATGCACAAAGTGGTGCATGCGTATGGAGTTCATTTCTAGTGATACCCATCCTCCCCCCACCCCGCCTCTCCATTAAATATATTTTAAAAACACAATAGGGCTGGAGAGATGGTTTATCAGTTAAGGCACTTGCCTGCAAAGCCAAAAGGATCCCCGTTCGATTCTCCAGGACCCATGTAAGCTAGATGCACAAGAGTGGCGCATGTGTCTGGAGTTCGTTTGCAGTGGCTGGATGTCCTGGTGCACCGATTCTCTCTCTCTGCCTCTCTCTGCCTCTCTCCCAAATATATTAATTTAAATAGGGCAGGAGAGATTGCTTATTAGATAAGGTGCTTGCCTACAAAGACTAAGGACCCAGGTTTGATTCCCCAGTACCCACATAAGCCAGATGCACGTGGTGGTTCATGTGTCTGGAGTTTGTTTGCAATGTTTGGAGGCCCTGACATGCCCATTCTCTCTCTCTCTCTCTCTCTCTCTCTCTCTCTCTCTCATAAATAAATATAAAAGCAAAAGCAAAAATAGTTAGCCAGGCATGGTGACAAATGCCTTTAATCTCAGGACTCAGGAGGCAGAGGTAGGAGGATGGCCATGAGTTTGAGGCATCCTGAGACTACATAGTTAACTCCAGATCAGCCTTCGCTAGAGTGAGACCCTACCTCGAAAAAAAAAAAAAAAAAAAAAAAAAAAAAAGCAAAAATAGATGAATAGAATCTTTAAAAGGACTCTAAAATATGTTAAAACATAAACAATATAAGTAGATCTAAATTGTGACACCAATAACATAAAGGGAAGAGGGAGAGAGAAGTTAAAATGTAGAACTTTTGTATACAACTGAACTTGCCACTTGTTATCAGCTTAAAATGGACTAGTTTATTTTACATAAGCTCCAAAGTAACCCCATGTATACTACAGAAGTTACACAAAAAGAAAAGGAAACGAGTCAAAGCACTTCAATACCAAATAGCAACAAAAACACAAAGACAGAATGACAATGAAAAGTGGTGACACAAGATTTTGGGGTTCGGGAGCATAGCAGACTGCTTTAGGTTCTCTGAGATGAACTTCCAGACCAGGCACAGTTATGGAGGAAGTGATATTATTTATTGAAGCTTACAGATCCAGGGGAAGTTCCATAATGGCAGAAGAAGCTGGCCTGCTGTCCCAGGACCAAACACAGAGAGTAAAGTCAAAAGCCAAAAGCACAGCATACCTCAGGAACTCCAACTAGGCCCACTTTGCATATCCTTACAATGGAATCTCAAACCCACCACCACAACTTAAGATCCGCCCCTTGACCTTGCCTCCAGCCAGGTGGATGCAGATGCAAACAACAAACTAATAAAACACTGAATATATTGGGGGCCATCTATTCAAACTACCACATGGTGGGATTCCCCCAAATTTATGAACCCATATGGTGGGCCCTGTCCTACCTCTAACAAAGAATTAATAAAGATGAACTCAAGAAGGATCATTTATGAATCATTAAGTTGATTTAGGGAGAAATCACAAATTGTGGGGTTTACTTAAGGGAAACTGGGATCCAGGAAGAAGTCCAGAGCAGAGGCACCAGCACGTTGGGAAGTGGGAAACACAGACTCACGTGGAATACACAGCAGAGTCCATCAGATTCATTAGAGAGACATGGCTGGGGCAGAACCATAAACACATGGAAGATAGGACGTAGGTGCTTATGTAGGGAGATTTAGAAGGAACAACCACAGCATCCACTTTGAGTTTCCCCAGGGAAGAACATTAAGAGGGCAAATAAGTGGTAGTGGCTTAGGGAAGAATAGCAGAGAGAAAAAAATATCAAAGCAGGGCTGGAGAAATGGCTTAGCGGTTAAAGCGTTTGCCTGCGAAGCCAAAGGATCCCGGTTCGATTCTCTAGGACCCATGTAAGCCAGATGCACAAGGGGCATATGCATCTGGAGTTCATTTGCAGTGGCTAAAGGCCCTGGCATGCCCATTCTCTCTCTCTGTCTGCCTCTCATCTATCTCTCTGCTTGCAAATAAATAAAAAAAATTTAAAAAAAATATCAAAGCAAGACCAAGCGATTGAGAGGAGGAGTAGAGAAGAGAGTCACACCAATGGTTAGCCCAAGTCGAGAGAAATTACACAGGTAGAAGGCCTAGAGTTAGAGGGAGTGCTCACCATGGTGGATCTGGAGTGTAAGGGAAATGCACAAGTGGTAGATTCAGGGACCAGAGGGAAATCATACATGTAATTACAGTGAGAACTGACCCCAAATGATAAACCAAAGGCAAGCAGAAAACCATCCAGATGAAGAAACAGTGCTCTGCTCCCCTCCCCCCAGGGAAGAGGGGAGCCACGCATAAGTACCCAGGAACAGACAGTAAAAGGAGAAGAAAAGGGTGAGCTGGATAGCCTTTAGAGTTGACTGAAACATATTCGTTCTTCAGATTCAGGTATGCAAGGGGGAGACCCGATTGCAGAAAAACAAAATTAGACCCACATCTCTCATTCAGCACAAAAATCAACTCAAACTGGTCGACGACCTTTATGGAAAGGCAGAAATGCTAGGCAGTGGAAGTTACAGGTATAACTGTAGGTGTGTTGGACAGACACATGTCCCATCTCCATCCTGCCTTAGGTAGGTTCTGGGGATTTGAACTCCACTCATCAAGCTTGCATTGTAAATGTTTTTAGCCACCTAGCAAGCTCACAAATCGTGTATTTTATTGAGTTTTTGATTGGCATGCTGCCTGTATATATTTATGAGATATAACACGCTATCTTCATTCATGTGCACAATAGGTCACGAGCAACTTAGAGTAAGTAGCAAATTCATCACCATCATTACTTTGTTCGTCACATTCATCATATTGTGGTGTAGAGTGTAAAATGTATCCCCTTCTATCAAGCAATAACTCTTTCCATGAACTAACCTTCCCCACCGAACCCCACCCCCAGCCTCTGGTCCCCACTTTTCTACTGCCAACTTCTGTGAGACCATTTTCATACCTTCCACTTGTGGATGTGATCCTAAGATGCTCTACTTTCTGTGCTGGGATTATTTCATTGAGTATAATCATCTCTGGCTTCATCCATGTTGAAATGAAGGAATGGGAATGTGTCATGCCGGTGACATTTTGTACACATACATACCATGGTTCCTTTATCCATAAATCTGTTTTGGAAATTTATGTTGATTGCATATTCTGGCTACTGCAGACATGGCAGTACAATTGCCTTTTCTTTTCTTTTTTCTTGTGAAGCAGGATCTTACTACATAGCCAGGTTAGCCTTATTATCCTGCTGCCTCAGACTTCAGAGCACCAAGAAAGCAGTCACATGCCATCATGCCTGGTTCTGTGCCATATTTGCAACATACTGATTTCATTTCACTTCCCCTGGACATATACTTCGCAGTGGGACGGCTGTGTGAACCCATTTTAGTAGAGAAATCCTCACACTGTTTTCCATAATGTCTGCACTAATTTACATTCCGACAAACAATAGTAGACCCCTCCTTTTTAGAGGGAGGACACAGGAGAACCTTCCATACAGAAACCATTAGTTAACACTGAGAATATACCTGATTCCCCAAATCAAAGTGGAATGTCATTGCATTAAAATATAGTGACTCTGATCTCGAATGTTTTACAAATTACCCCATCCCTTTCTCAAATTCCCCTCCATAAGATAAAATCAACCATGACCAGTATACATTTATCCATTTATTCTTGTCACCAATATGTACTGAGCACCCCTCTGTGCCATGCGCATGCTTCACCTTCTAGGAGGACACGGACACACACACACACACACACACACACACACACACACACACAGCAAAGTCATTGTTTTGGAGAAGATGCTTAGATGCTTGTGAGGGGAGCAGATTATAAGCAACTGCACACCATCTTCCCAGATGGCAGAAATAAAAGCTATGGCACAAGGGTGGGCAATGCTATTTCTGTAGGGGAAAAAAATCTCTGGGGTTTTGTTGTTGTTGTTGCAGTTTTGTCATGAGTCTAACCTAATCCCTTTTGTAAAAATAACAAAGACAGTCAATGCAACTCTTTCCCAATTCACTTCAACTAAATTTATAACAGGGGTTGTTGAATCTCCCAGTTTCTCCGGCTGTGTAGAAACCAGCGAAGCCTGGAGTGTTTAGCTGTAGCATTCAGAGCCAGCCCTGTTTTGGAACATGTTCAATCCCTCTCTCAAAGCCATGTTGGAGAAGCAAACAGAAAGATCAGATTAGCAATTACAGCCTTGGAGATTCGCCAACCACCGTGCAGCATACTCATAACCCCAATTTGACCCAGACTTTTTATTTCTCCAGTTCTCTCAAAAGACTAAGGGAGCTTTAATACAGATTCAGAAGAGAGGCAAGTCAACAGCTCTTTTAAGTCTTTGTTTCTATTGCATTGTCTTATATGCATACAATAGACTGCTGATTTATTGACTTGCTTATATTTGTACAAACATCCCATGACACACTTCACTTTCTTAACATGAGCATTTAATATGTGCAAACATGACTCAACAGTGTTTTCCCCCGAGACGTCATAGGAAAAATATTTCATCCTGAGAGTTCTTTTGCTTCTATCTCTACTTGAAAACTGCATCTTTTTCTTATTCTTTCCTTTCTATCTCTTATACGGATTCCCCAGTGCCCAGGTAAAGCCAAATGCACCAAGTAGGACAGGCACCTGGAGTTCATTTGCAGTGGCCAAAGGCCCCTGGGTGCCTATTCTCATTCATTCTCTCTCTCTCTCCATTTCCCAATAAATTAAAAAAAATTGAAACACCAAACATTTCTGATGATGTCAGAAGCACAGATAGTGATTGAGTAGTTTGGGTATACATTTATAATTAAAGAAGCAATACACTTCTGTTAGATGTGATTTTTCCACCCATTGTTCTTAGATGCCACTGTTCTATCCGTGAACAGCCAAGGAACCTATGGAAAAGGTTAATAATTTCTTGAGTTAGAGGCATTTAAAAGCTTAAAGGAAAAAAATGAAATATTATCTTACACTAATACTATGTCACTTACAATACTTTCCCAGTACTTAAATAATAGGGCTGATAAACATAATTGCTGCCTTTATTATGAGTTTGGAATTATGCTTTCTATTCATGCCTTTGAATTTCCTTTATGTTCATTACTTGACAATTTTGCAGTTCAGATATAATAGAACTACAAAATGAATTCTATGTGAAGCAGGTTCATTAAACCACTTCCAAGCATACTTATATGTCAAAAGTCTTGCTTTCAGGGAATAGGGAGATGGCCCAGCAGTTAAAGGTGTTTGCTTGTAAAACCTGCCAGGCTGAGTTCAAGTCCCCAACACCCACATAAAAACAGAAGATCACGTGTTTACAGTAGCAAGAGAACTGGCATGCCTACACACACACACACACACACACACACACACACACACACACACACACCACCTGCACATAAATAAATAAAGCCTTCTTTCTAGTGTCCCCAACTCCAAGATAGATACAGAGTATAAACTCCATGGAAAGATATTTCAAGGCAGCTCCCAGGTCGCCATTAAACCAAATCTTTTTTTACTTGTACAACGTTTAAACTTTCTCAGACTCCTGGTCGATTTCCTAAGAAAACTTTTTAAACACCGAATGTCAATACATTCCTATCTACAGAGCAAGAAATCTCAAATTTCATTCCTTTCTTACAAATGCCACAACAGTTTTTGCTGCAAGGAGCTGGGTGTTGAGATGCAGCGCGTTGAGGCTCACAACGTTCCATGCACACAAGCAGTAAAGACAGCGCACTGGTCACCTCAGTCGTTGATTTTGCAAAGACTTCACTTCCTCACTCTGAATCAAGTTACAATGTCAGTCGAGTGGGCAGAGGCACAGTTGAGCCTCACCGAGAAATCGGCAGTGTGCGGTTCCGTGTACCATAGCTTATGTGATAACGCCACCTAGTGGAGACTCAGCTGGTAACACAGGAAAGCATCAAATGCTCACTCACTCTTGTAGTAAAAGCTTTTCAGGATATTTAGGGCACTTCTTACACTCTCAGAAAAAAAGCTGCTCTATTCACAATAGCTAGGAAATGGAAGCAGCCTAGATGTCCCTCCACAGATGAGTGGATAATAAAGATGTGGTACATTTACACAATGGAGTTCTATTCAGCGGTAAAGAGTGCTGAAATTATGCAATTTGCAGGGAAATGGATGGATCTGGAAAGGATTATACTAAGTGAGGTAATCCCAGGCTCAGAAAGCTAAACGGACATGTTCTCTCTCATATGTGGATCCTCAGCTACCAATGTATAGACTTGTGTGTGAACTGGAACCAAAAATAAGTACCAGAAACCAGTAAGCTGGTAAAAGACTATAAGGTTGGGAGAAAAGGGAAGGACTTGTGTATGGTAATGCACATATGTAAGTAGAAGAACTGATTTCAGGGAGGGGAATGTCCTAAGTGAGGCCATGGGAAGAGAATGCATACAAGAAGGGCATGGGGAGGATCAATCTAAACTCAAGATATTGTGAATAAGACATATGTAAAAAAATTTTTTTTTTGAATAAGGGCACGTCTAGAAGCTGTAGACAGTTACTAGAAAATTTTCAGTACTTGGGATGGAATACCTTCCAGTGAGTTGTTGGCCAAGGAGGTCCCGGTAGCCTCCAAAACATTAAAGGCTTTTGCCAAAGCCCTTGGTTTCCCTAGAGAAACAGATAGTAAGACCCTATTGCTGAAGACATCTCATGCCTGAGAAGCATGGTCACTGAGAAAGCAACCTGGTGTGGAGCAGAAAATCTTCTCCCTGTAGACCAGCCAACTGAAAGCTGGAAAAAGCTGCATTGTCTCAGTGTATGGGAGACAGAAGTCATCTACAGTGAAAACAGTGGACGTTGAATATTCAAGCTTGGCCAGACAGGCCCGATGACTGAACGGGTGCAATAGTGGCATATCTAGTCTTGGGGTAACCAACTGCTCCATAATTGGACTGAAGGCCCTCTCTACAGGAGGGAATACATACCTGGTACTGAAAAACCTAAGTAAAAGTCTTTGGTAGGTGAGGTCATGAGCCTTAGTGTGGGTATAAGCCTGCTCTCATCTGACTAAATGACATTGGCTGATGGTTTGAATATGTTAATCCCACCAAACTGCCCTGAAAGCACTACACTTAATGTTCATATTCACATATTAACGCTTCTCTCACTTCTGGTTAGAGAAGCTTCTCTTTTCAGATGGTAATGACCACTGGGATGATTTAAAAGGCAACATAGTGCTGAGAAGAAGGGATGGAGAAGTGCCCAGCACTGAAACACCTCTGTCACACCCTACAAGGCTCAGGGACCATTGTGATCTGGGGGCGGATAGAATGGAAGAGCCAAAGGAAGGGTATAACCTCTTACAATGCAACTGTCCAGACAGAAACTGGCCTCGATATCCATGACCTTGCAGTGCCTAGCAATAAATAAATAAAAAACCCTCAAAATAGAAGAAAAAGATGATGACATCAAATTAGAAGAGAGACTGATGGAGAGGAGGGGATATGATAGAGACTTGAGTTCTAGTGGGGAATGGGGGGGAGGGAAGGAAATATCACGTGGGTTTTTCTTTGTATGTGAGTATAAAAGTCAATAAAAACAATAATAATAATAAAAAAAAGTATCCCAGAAGACATTCTCCTGAAAAGATATGTGCAAAGAACTGACTTGGTGCTCAGCTCACCACCTCAGGAAATTCTATGTCATCTGACATGGCCACTCAGCTAGGAAAATGCCACCATGTCATTGTTAAATCTTTTTTGTTGTGTGGTTGGGTGCTTGTTTTGTTTTGTTTGTTTTCTTTCTTGGAACGGGCTTTCTCTATGTAGCCCTAGCTGTCCTGGAACTCACTATCTAGGCCAGGCTGGCCTTGAACTTGCTGTGATCTTCCTGCTTCTGCCTCGCAAATGAAGGTTTACAGGAGTGCATTATTGTCTTGAGAAATTCCTACTGTCCAAACTATGCCATTGAGTATTGCAATGTGATAAAAGGGAAGATTATGGGACCCTGGAATGAATGTGCAAAAGGAAGAAGAGAAGATATAGGGAGAGGGGAAGAGAAGGGGGGGCAGGAATCAACAAAAACAAACTGTATTTGAAAATGACAGGATAAATGATACCTAAATCTCTGTATGCCAACCAAATAAAATAAAATAAAATAAAATAAAAACTTTAACATGGAGCTGTGAGAGCTGGGAAGATGGCTCAGAGGGTAAAAATGACCTGGGTCTGGATCCCCAGTGCCCACACTAAAGCCGTGTATTGTAGCACATGCCTGTAGTCTCAGTGCTGGGGAAGCAGAGCTGGGAGGAGCCCTTGGGTTTGCGGACAGGCTAGTCTAGCCAAATCAGTGCATTCTGGGTTCAGTTCTAGACCCTGTATCAAAAATAAGGTCAGGGGTGTGGAGAAGGCTCAGTGGATAAAGCACTGCAAGCCTAAGTACCTGGTTCAAATCCCCAGCGCCCACATAAAAGCTGGACTGTGTGTCAGATATCTGTAATCCTAGTGTGTCTACAGCAAGAAGGGAGGCAGAAAGAGGTTAATTTCTGGAACATTCACTTTGGCTGATGGTTTCAGAGGTTCCAGGCTGTGGTTCCTTGACTCCAGTTTCCCTGGCACACCCATTTTCTCTCTCTCCCTCCCTATTTCTCTTTCTCATTTTTTAGATTTGTTTATTTTATTTATTTGTTAGAGACAGAGAAAGGGAGAAGGAGAGATATATAGAGAGAATGAGCACTCCAGGGCCTCTAGCCACTGCAAACGAACTCCAGATGCATGAGCCACCATGTGCATCTGGTTTCTGTGGGACCTGGAGAATCAAACCCGGGTCCTTGGGCTTCACAGGCATGCTCCTTAATCACTAAGCCCTCTCTCCAGCCCCTATTTTTCTCTCTCTCCAATAAATAAATAAATAAACAAATAAATTTTAAAAATAATGCCATCTATAAGAAGAGCAAGACAGATCTAGTGAGGTTTGAACTCTTATGTGTCTGAGCCTATCCAGTGGTTTCAAAAATAAGTCGAGATTTAAAGAGGTCATCCAGCAGCTAACTGGGATGAACTGTAACCCAAGCCTCATGGAAATCGGTCTCTGACTATAAGAATGGCATGGCCATCCCCATGAGCGTGACCTCTGGTCTCCAGTGGTTTCTGGGACCATCGTGACCTCTGGAAGACACTGTAGCACTGACAGCCCACGGAGGTGTCAAAAACATTAGCATTTTCACCGGTCACCTAGTGGTTCTGTAGGGTTGGTGGAGTTCCTCGAAGCAGATCTGCCTGTATTTGTTCCTTTCCCTCTACAGAGATCTGTTTATAGTGACTGGTCTTCAACCCAGTCCTTCATCGCTGCTTTACTGACGGCTCATGGCTGGGATAAGGGAGGCTGGGCAATCTCAGGTCTACTTGTCCCACTACAACTCTTCTAACTGGGACACTTCCCCACTTCACAATTGAGAAAAGATTTACACAGATTTTAGACAACTCCAGTCATTCATTCAAGGAAGAGCAATAATAACACAATGGGCATGATGATCACTGTGACTGTTAGTTTTCATAGAATCAGTAAGTATCAGCTAATTCAATTAGAAAAGAGAGGAAAATAAATAATATAAAATCTGAATGGGGGAGGTAAAATGATCACTTCTTATAGATTATATTATTGTATACCTAGAGAATGAAAATGATAAAAAAAAAATGATTAAGGGTGGAGAGATGGTTTAGTGGTTAAGGTGTTTGCCTGCAAAGCCAAAGGACCCCGGTTCGATTCTCCAGGACCCATGTAAACCAGATGCACAAGGGGGCACATGCATCTGGAGTTCATTTTCAGTGGCTGGAGGCCCTCCATGCCCATCTCTCTCTCTCTCTCTCTCTCTCTCTCTCTCTGCCTCTTTCTCTCTAAATAAATAAATAATTAATTAATATTTTTTTAAAAAATCATTAAAAACAATGTGATAATTCTGGGCTGTAGAAATGACTTAACGGTTAAGGCATTTGCCTGCAAAGCCAAAGGATCCATGATCAATTCTCCAGGACCCACGTAAGCCAGATGCACAAGGTGGTACATGTGTCTGGAGTTCATTTGCAGTGGCTGGAGGCCCTGACCCACTCTCTCTTTCTCTGTCTCTTTCCCTCCCTGCCTCCCTCCCTCTAAAATAAATTTAAAAAGAATGTTTTATGTAGCTCTATATTATCCTGATAATGTCTCAATTTATCTACTGTTCAAAATTAACCTAAGTACTTAACAATATTTCCTCATAAAATGGCTCAAAAGTAAGCAGGATGTGGTGGCAAAGCCAAAGGACCCAGCACTCAGGAGGCAGAGGTAGGAGGATTGCCATGAGTTTAAGGCCACCCTGAGAATACATAGTAAATTCCAGGTCAGCCTGAGCTGCAGTGAAACCCTACCTCAAAAAAAAAAAAAAAAAAAGGCTCAAAAGTAGTCATTTTCTATTCAGTTCAATGGCTCTGTCTGCCCTCAGCTAGAGCTACCAGCATCTCTTATGAGAGGTTCGTCTGATCTCAGTTGATGAACATTCACTGTTCAGGTGGTATTAATAAGGTTAATGGCTATATATGTGCATGTGTAGCTAATATATGTGGTAGAATATAATTCAGACATTAAGTAAAAGCTCAGTCATTTGTAGTTACATGGAAAGAACTGGAGGATATTGTGTGGATTGGGAAAAAAAAGTCAGATATGCCATTTGTGGTGGTGGCACATGCCTTTAAACACCCAGGAAGCAGTGGTAGGAGGATCGCCATGAGTTCAAGACCAGCTTGGGTCTGCAGAGTGTGTTCCCGTTCACCCTGGGCTACAGTGAGCCCCTACCTCAAAGAAAAAAGGTCAGATACTTAAAATTAAATAGCACGTGCTCTAACTTCCATGTGGAAGTTAATAAAGTTGCTCCCAAAGCAATAGAGGATAGAAAGGTAATTACCGGAGCCTGGGAAGTGTGGGGAGAAAGCAAATGGAGGAAGCGTGGCTAGTGGTGATAGGGGTGCCATTGGATAGGAAGAGTGATTTCTAATGTTCTACAGCATGAAAGGACAAGTTTGATAGCAATCTTTCCAAAGAGACACTAGAGAGGATTGTGGGAGGCCGACTCTGAGGTGGTAGGCCAGTTACTTTGATCTGATTGATTGTTAAAGATTGATTAATGTGGACTGGAGAGATGGCTTAGCAGTTAAGGCGTTTGCCTGCAAAGCCAAATGATCCCAGTTTGACTCTCCAGGACCCACGTAAGCCAGATACATAAATGGGCGCATGTGTCTGGAGTTTGTTTGCAGTGGACAAAGGCCCTGGTGTGCCCATTCTCTCTCTCTCTCTTCCTCCCTCTTTCTCTCTCTCAAATAAATAAATGAATAAAATATACTTTAAAAATATATTTTAAAAAAGATTGATCCATGCACGGGAATGACACACTGTACAAGACAAATACAAACAATTACTATTGTCAGTTAAAAAGGAAATTAACAAAAACATAACAGCTACCATAATGTCTACTACTTGAACAAGCACACTTAACAGTCTGCATTCGTTGTCTCTCTGCCTCCTGAGACCCTAATGATCTGTAATTTACTATGTAGCCTCAGGCTGGCCTGGAACTCACAGCTATCCTCCCACTTCTACCTCTGAGTGGTTAGATTTAAGTGTGAGCAACCTTACCTGGCTGTTTTGTTTTGTTTTGTTTTGTTTTTCAAGGTAGGGTCTCACTCTAGCCTAGGCTCACCTGGAATTCACTATGTAGTCTCAGAGCAGCTTTGAACTCATGGTGATCCTCATACATTAGCCTCCCAAGAGCGCCACCATGCTGGGCTGTATTTCTTTTTTAATATGTATTTTTTTTATTTGAGAGAGAGACACACACACATAGAGAATGGGTGTGCCAGCAGCTTCTCAGCCACTGTGAACAAACTCTGGATGCATGTGCCCCCTTGTGCTCATGTGCAACATTGCGTGCTCATGTCACTTTTGCGTCTGGCTAAATTTGGGACCTGGAGATTTGATCAAGCATTCTTAGGCTTTGCAGGCAGGCATCTTAACAGCTAAGCCATCTCTCCAGCTGTTGTTATTTTAAGAGAGAGAGAGAGAGAGAGAGAGAGAGAGAGAATTGGCACACCAGGGCCTCTGCCACTGAAATTGAACTCCAGATGCTTGCAACAGCCAGTGGGCATGTGCAACCTTGCATTTGCCTCACCTTTGTGTGACTGACTTATGTGGGATCGGAAGTGGCAAACACAGATCCTTAGGCTTCACTTTGCACCTTAACTGCATTAAAGGCATGTCTTCACCCTGCTTGCTTTTTTTTTTTTTAATTTTTTTTTTTTTTTTTGCTTTTTAGAGTTTGGGTATCACATCAGGCTGGTGTGGAATTCACTATGTAGTATCACGGTGGCCTTGAACTCATGGTGAGCCTCCTTCCTCTGCTTCCTGAGTGCTGGCATTAAAGGCGTGCACCACCATGTCCGGCTTGTACTTCTTTTTTGATGGAGTCAGAAGACTGACCATGAGATCAAGTCTGAGAGTCCTGGGTTGAACCTGGCTCTCTTGTTAATTGTATAACCATAGGCAAGTTACACTGTGAGCCTCAGTTTCTTCATCCATAAAATGAGTGAATAAGGGCTGGAGAGATGGCTTACTGGTTAAAGTACTTGCCTGCAAAGCCTAAGGACCCAGGTTCAACTCACCAGAACCCATGTAAGCCTGATACACAAGGTGAGACATGTGCACAAGGTCACACATGCATCTGGAGTTCGATTGCAGTGACTAGATGCCCTGGCACAGCAATTCTCTCTATCTTATTGAAAAAAAATGAACAAACAAAATGGCTTCCTTGCCAGGCATGGTGATGCATGCCTTTAATCCCAACACTTGGGAGGCAGAGGGAGCAGGATCACTATGAGTTCCAGATGGGCCTGAGACTACATAGTGAATTCCAGGTCAGCCTGGGCTAGAGTGAGACCCTACCTCAAGACAAATAAAAAGGCTTCCTTGCAAAAGCACTATAATCATTAAAATCAGAATATGACAAAGTGCTTTATAAACCTTTCTTTTTTAAAAGTTTTATTTAATTATTTATTTGTGTGCAAGGATAGAGGAAGAGAGAATGAACACCAGGCAGTTAGGCTTTGCAGGCAGGCGCCTTAACCGCTGAGCCATCCTTCCAGCCCCTTCTTTGTCTTGTTTTGTCTCTGTGTTTCATGTTTTCTTCTAGCCAGTCATCTGAGAGGTGGAAGTCATTTGCGGCTCAAAAATCAAAGAAAGGAGATTCAATTTTCCAGTTCTAGAATTTATTTGCTGTGGACCAGAAATCCTACATGACTGGGACCCAGTTTTCTTCCTTCCTTCACAAAACAAGCATTGTAGGTAATGTGAGTCATTCATTTACTTTAGCATAATATATGGAACACAGAAGATGCACAATAAATGTAACAGTATCCTCCATGAGGGAGCATTTGACAATGGTGTAAGGAGGGAATTGGTCAAAAGGTAGATTTCACTCTCTTATATGGCCTTCCCAGAAGTCATACTTTAATTAATTAATTAATTAATTTTATTGGGGGGGGTCAGAGAGAGAGTGGGCAGACCAGGACTTCCAGCCACTGCAAACGAACTCCAGACACATGTGCCACCTTGTGCATCTGTCTTACATGGGTGCTGGTGAATCGAACCTGTGTTCTTCTGTTTTGCATGCAAGAGCCTTAACCGCTTAGCCATCTCTCCAGCCCAGTCATACTTGTAAATTTCAGTCTTTCTTTAGATCATTACCCACTTCTAGCCAACCCCTCACAACAGAACAGCCCAGCCCAGCCTACTTCCTCATGGTTTTCCAGGGACCCTTAAGACACACTATGTTTTATTTTATTTACATATTTATTTTATTATTTATTTAATTTTATTATATTATATTATTTTGAGAGTAACAGAGAGAGACAGAGGCAGATAAAGAATGGGTGCTCAAGGGCCCCCAGCCACTACTAACAAACTCCAGACGCATGTGCCACCTTGTGCATCTGTCTTACATGGATTCTGGGGAAATCAAGCCTCAAACCGGGGTCCTTAGGCTTCACAGGGAATTGCTTAACCACTAAGCCATCTCACCAGCCCAATGTGGGTGTGTGTATTTTTCTTTAATTTTCATTTATTTATTTGACAGAGAGAGAGAGATAATGGGTGCCCTAGGGCCTCTAGCCACTGCCAAGGACCTCCAGACTCATATGCCACTATTTTTACTAAAGAGGGAGATGTAGGAGCATCGTTGTGTGTACAAGGCCACGCTGAGATTACATAGCGAATAGGCGGTCCGCTTTGAGCTTCAGCAAGATCCTATCTAGCAAAACCAAAAATAACAAAAAAGTTACTTTCACTGTGTCCCCACTGGGCACATGCATCTGGAGTTCATTTGCAATGGCTTGAGGACCTGCTGTGCCCATTCTCTCCCTCAAATAAATTTCTCTCTCATAAATAAACAAACAAACAAATAAATAAATACATATATTTTTAAAATTAAAAAAACATATTGATTTGAGAGGGATAATATGAATGAGAATAGGCTGGCCTTATTATGTATCACCCTCTGGCTTTTCCACCCTCTCTTCTGCAAAATTTCCTGAAAATTGGTGGCTCTGTTTTATGTTTTGTTTTTAGTTATATACCTACTCAGTGTGTAAATACCACGTGTGGGTTCCATCCTTACTCTCATCCCTGCGAATCTGTTTGTATACCACAGAAGGCAGTAGTATAAATAAATAAATAAATAAATAAATAAATAAATAAATAAATAAATAAATAAATAAAATTTAAAGAAAAAGTTTTCTATTTGTCAGGTGGCAAGAGATGCCCACACATGCTCATATAAACCAAAAAAAAGAGGAAGGCTGGAGAAATGGCTCTATGGTCAAAGGTGCTTGCCAGCAAGGCCAGATTTCAATTCCCCATGACAGATGTACAGCCATGTGCACAAAATGGCACATACATCCAGTGTCCATCTGCAGTGCCTGGAGGCCCTGTTGTGCCCAGTCTCTCTCTCTCATAAATAAAAAAGAAAAAGGTCTGGGACCACATAGTGAATTCCAGGTTAGCCTGAGCCAGAGTGAGACCCTACCTCAGAAAAAAAAAAAGAAGAAGAAGGGAAGAAAAAGGTAAAGAAACTGAGGAAGGCTGGCTGGAGGCTGGAGATATGGCTCCGTGTTCAAAGGTGCTTGCTGTTTGCAAACCTACAGGACCATATTGTATTCCTTTACACATGTAAAGCCAGAAACGGGTATATCAGGATTTCTGAAAACTCCAGTATCAGTTACAAGTGAGAATCCAGCTCAACAACCAGGCTAGGTGAAAGAAGGATAGATGGATGGATGGATGGATGGTGCACTTTGGATATTCAGTTAGCCTGTCTTGTTCTGAAAAGAACATATTTTAAACTTTTGAGGGTCTTTTCTTTACGTGAACTGTCTGCCTGCTTCCTAGATATTTTTCTTTTCTTTATTTTTTAACATGCTATTGTTGACTTGGAATATTCCCTGTAGCCCCAAGCTGGCCTGCAACTCCAAGAGATAAAAATGGAGAGCAGAGATGAAAAGCCAGGCATGAAAAGCCGGGTGTGGTGGCACCACCTGAGACAACATAGTGAATTGCAGGTCAGCCTGAATTTGACTGAGACACATGAATTTTGTTTATGTAGTACAGAAACCATCACAGTAACAGAATGCTTAATGATTATTCTATCAATATGAAAGTATCGCCATTCAAATTTATATATATTTTCTCCCTGAAGCCAAACAAGTTTTGGCATTCATTTTAGCTCATTAATTAAATGAGTGGAGTAGGATTATAGATTGTATTTTTCAACTGTCACTCATTTGTATAGCAGTTCATTAATCTGCATTACATGTATTACACTTTTATTTGCTTTCAATTTTTCTTTTTGTATGACTTTCTCATTGAATTCAATATAATTGATTTTGTTATTTTAACTTGAAAGGGTAAGCAAGAACTTGATAACAAATGATTTCATAGTTTCCCAAATATATCCATTTCTAAAAAAAGTTTCATGTTATACATTTAAGCTTATGTTACCTAGATTTATTATAGCAGTGTCAGTCTGATAAAATTTCATGATGAGCAAATTAGATTTTACAAATTATTTATTTTTTTAAAAAGGAATCAAGTGATAGGCATTTCATAGTGATGATGGATTGTATCTGCTTTTGGTACAATGAAGGTTATTTTAAATGGATAAGTTTCCCTTTTGCTTCAAATCTGTAATAATATTACCAGTTATACATGTCAATTCTCTAATTTTCTTTAAAATAATATCTTTATTAATTATCCTGTTAGAGAAATTAACTCTATCTTAAGTGACGACGAAGTGTGGCTATAGAGTAGAATACAGCAAACACTGCGTGCCAACTAGGTGCACAGCTCTGAGAAAATGGTCCTTTTAATGTAGAAAGCAGATGTTTTCAGTAGACACAAAGAGAATAAGTAATAAGGAAATGCATTCATTAACAACTTCAAAAGTGTGATTGAAATTGAAGAATGTTTTAGTATTTATTAAATATGCTTTAAAAACACAAATGCAAGTAATTGCTTTCTCCCTGAAATTATTTTCATCCTGCTCTTCAATCTGTGAAGAAATAGTCCAGAATTAGAGAAACCAAAGCTATGCTGACCAAGGTGATACATGTTTGTAATGCTAGCACTACGGAGGATGAAGCAGGGAGACTGCCCACAGTTCAGCAAGGCCAGTCTGAGCTACATAGCAAGTATCACACCAGTCAAAGAAAGAAGCAAGACCTTGTCTCAAAATAAAACAGATAAACTAAAACAACCAAAGCGTGCAGAAAGATAGTGGTTTTCTCTAGGTTGATCGCTGATATAACTTATTCATTATTTTTATCTACAAGATTAACCTCTTGACACAGCTTGGACAGGTTTTATGAAATACTGATTCTATCTTGAATGTCTGAAACAAGTATTGGACTAATATGGATGACCAGCCACATAACATTTAGTGCTGTCTTCTAGGTTTTAGGGATTTTTGTTTGTTTGCTTGCTTTTTTGCATGTATGTTTTTGTATCAGGCCTCACAGAAATTTGGAGTACATAAGGAAAAATACATATTCTGCTACTAAATTCATACCATTATTCAGGAGTAGATAAGACCAGGTATAGATGGCTGATGTTTTTGGCTTCTTTTCCTCCTATCTCTGAGCTGTTGGAATTTAAGCACTTTATTTCTTATTAAAATCCAATTCAGAGAGTGGTTAGAAAACAAAAAAACAAAAAAAAAAAAAAAAAAAAAGAAAGAAAGAAAGAAAGAAAGACCTCAATTTCTCTTCACTTTCTCCCTCTACTCATTATCTTAACTCTTTTGTTAAAAGTTGCTTTAAGATCACTAAGAAGAGGGCCAGGCATGGTGGCACAAGCCTTTAAACCCAGCACTCCAGAGGCAGAGGTAGGAGAACTGCCATGAGTTCGAGGCCACCTGAGACTGCATAGTGATTTCCAGGTCAGCATGTGCTAGAGTGAGACCCTACCTTGGAAAAAAAAGGTAAGTAAGAAGAGCTGGAGATGACTCAGTGGTTAGAGGCCCTTGCTTGTAAAGCCTGTTGGCCTAAGTTTGTTCCCCAATACCCAGGTAAAGCCAAATGCACATAGTGACACATATATCTAAAGTTTATTTGTAGAGCGAGAGATCCTGGCATGCCCATGCATGCACTCTTTCTCTTTCTCTCTACTCAGAAATAATTTTTAAAATATTCCAAAATGACAACAAAGAAGGTTTAGAATATTGTAAAATAATGAAGTTCTACAAATAATTCTGAATTTCATTTATCATTATTTTCCATTAGACATTACTATGACCAAACCTGGTTTCAGACCTGCATTTGTTTTAGAGTTGTCAAGTAATGCATAGTAATATATTTTTTTTTTTTTTTTTTTTTTTTTTTGGTTTTTCGAGGTAGGGTCTCACTCTGGCCCAGGCTGACCTGGAATTAACTATGTAGTCTCAGGGTGGTCTTGAACTCATGGCTATCCTCCTACCTCTGCCTCCCGAGTGCTGGGATTAAAGGTGTGCACCACCACGCCCGGCCTAGTAATATATCTTTAAACCAAACCATAAGGAAAAATTTAGTTTTAAGCTTTCACATTAAAAAAAAATATTTTATTATTTATTTATTTATTTATTTGAGAGAGAGAGATACAGAAATAGGCAGGGAGAGAGAGAAAGAGAGAGAGAGAGAATGGGTGTGCCAGGGCCTCCAGCCACTGCAAATGAACTCCAGATTCATGTACCCCCCTTGTGCATCTGGCTTACGTGGGTCCTGGAGAATCGAGCCTCAAACCGGGGTCCTTAGGCTTCATAGGCAAGCGTTTAACCACTAAGCCATATCTCCAGCCCAGCTTTCACATTTTTTAATGATGGACTTATATAATGGGACTGTGATTTATTACTTCTCAAAAACAATTATGTTTCATTGTACAGTTTTCTCTCAGTCTACGAATGTTTTGAGCACCTGTTGTGAACAAGGCATCTTCAAAAAATATGACATATACACGACATACTCAAGATATTACACTTATTTCCTGTACATTGCATTGTCAGATATAGCACAGAATCCTGGCTTGAAATCTGTGCAATTCATTTCATTTATCTCATGTAACAAAAGGACACAGCTTTTAATATGACAAGCATTGAATAAAGCACCACCAGTGGCTTGTGGTGGGAACACTTGTACTTTGAACCATACAGTATGTCCTAGGTCCTCTTTGGTAAGTACCCTGATTTTAAGGGAAAGATACACTGTAGGCTCAGCAAGGAGTACTTCCTTCCTCATTAATATTCATCCATGTTATCCTATCTACTGCAGAGAATATATACGCACAGAAACGAGTGATCCCGAGAACACTTCTTAAGCATGCACTGACATCTCTATACTTTTGTTTATGGAAATAACAAACCAATGTATCATCCTCAGTAAACTTACAAAGAAGGACAAAAAATTATCAGCCTTGGTCCATGACTCCTGAGAGAAAGGTGCACAGGCTATTTTCAAAAGATGTGTGTGATAAGCACTATGCTTTAAAAATGCACTGTCTTCTTTTTGTTCGTGGTGTGGGAGGTAGTAGACAGCTAGTAGTGGGAGGACACCCACTGGTTGTCTCCAGTGAGTGGTGTGTGGTTGTGAGGAGAGCTTGGGTGTAAATTTCATGCAGTCAGACCTTCCAATGAGGAGATGAAGGCCTCGTTGGCACCATTTGGATTCCCACTTGTAACTATTTTGCAGGAAAAAAATTGATAAAATACACCTTCCTTTTGAGTCAGTGTCTTACTCTAGTGTGGGGTGTTCTGGAACTCACTCTGTAGCCCCAGGCTGACCTCAAACTCATGAAGATCCTCCTGCCTCAGTGTTTCAAGAGATGGGATTAAAGGCATGCACCACAAAACCTGCCTCCTTGTTTTTATTGATTTAATCTTTGTTCTTCAAGACTAACAGCTAGGACACCTCTCAAGAGTCACTTGGAAAATTTCTGTTCTTTAATAAAATCTTCTCTGGGAGAATATGACTTTTTTTTGGATTGTCTAGGTAGGGTCTCACTCTGGTCCAGGTTGACCTGGAATTTACTCTGTAGCCTCAGGGTGGCCTCAAACTCCTGGCGATCGTCCTACCTCTGCCTCCCCAGTGCTGGGATTAAAGGCATGCGCCACCACACCTGGCTGAGAATATGACTTTTTAATTACAAGGTCGACATATGTTTGGAGGGAGATTTAGATTTGAAATTCTACAGATTAAATGAAGCTATTGGACTAATAATGTCTCTTGTAAGAGCATAGGAATCACTTCCCAACTGACAGATATATCTGAGCTTGGCTGTGTAAATTTGGTCAACTACCTAGGGAAGCAGTTTAAAAGCTTAGTTTTTGACTGGAGAGATGGCTTAGTGGTTAAGGTACTTGCCTACAAAGCCAAAGGTCTGAGGATCTATTCCCTAGTACCCGAGGAAGCCAGATGCACAAGGTGCCACATGCATCTGGAGTTCATTTGCTGCAGCTGAAGCCCCTGACAAGCCCATTCTCTCCCTCTCTCTCTCTGCCTCTTTCTCTCTCTCTCAAATAAATAAATTAAATATTATTTAATTTCATAAATAATTAATATAAAATTATTTATAAAGGATGATGCTCTTTAATGTGCAAAACAATTCCTGGTGGCAGATCACCCAAGAAGCATCAATATTCCTCATTCTGACTCTATAAACTAGGGTACTGAGCCTAGAGTCTTCCATTGTACCTGGAGTGTTTGAGATTTTTTTTTTTTTTTCAAGGTAGGGTGTCACTCTGGCCAGGCTGACCTGGAATTAACTATGTAGTCTCAGGGTGGCCTTGAACTCTAGGCGATCCTCCTACCTCTCCAGATTCTCCTGTGGAACACATTGGAAAACTATGAAATCAAGAAGTGTAACCTTTTCACTTTCTATGAATTTTCAGCTCTGTTTAACCTCATCCCTGTGGGTCTTCAAGTGGTGGCTATTGAAGGAGTTCAAACCAAGCTGTATTTGGCAGTGAACAGTGAGGGACACTTGTACACCTCGGTAAGTCTTTGTGTGCATGCTTTCACTATACCATTTTTCATCTGCTACCAAATAAAATGTGCTGACTCTGTGTTTGGGTTAGATTTTGGTGAGGAGATGAATATTGGTTTGTATGGAAATAGGTTGGTTTGGAAAGGCAAGTTATTTTCCTTTGAAAATTTTATCTTAACTAATGTATCATTTGAAGTTAACATGTCTAATATAAAATCAAAATTTCACTTAAAAGTCTTCCTACAGTGCCATTGGGTTATACATATCATAAAATGGTCTCTGGCTTTGTGGTTGTAGGAAACAAAACTATTGCTTGACTATATAAGCAAATATTTTCCACCTTTATCCCTAAAAGAACTAATGAGATCTCTGTCTCTCTCAAATCAGCTCTAAGACACAAAGACCAGTACTAGAAGTGCTTGTAGTGATTTGTTGCTCATCTGTTCAATTAGCACAGTTGCCATCTGTCTTTACTTATTTTCAATTTTTCAAATTAATTTAATTGTAAAAAATTATGGGATACAGTGTCATAATTCAGGGAGTGTACAATGTGTAATGGTCAAATCAGAGAAATAAGCATTTCCATCTTTTTTTCCTAGTGAATTCCAGGCCAGCCTGGACTACCATGAGACCCTACCTCAAAAAACCATAAAAAATTTTATCTTTCAGAGACAGAGAGAGTTCCATATTAAAAAAAAAAATGTGTGGCAGTTGGATGTGTTGTTACACACCTTTAATGCCAGCACTCGAGAGGTTGAAGTGGGAGGATCACTGTGAGTTCAAGTCCAGTGTGGGGCTACATAGTATGTTCCAGATCCATCTGGGCTACAGTGGAACCCTATTTTGAAAATAAAATTTAAAAACAACAACAACAAAAGCACACACAACCCCATGTAGTAGCTTATTACTATCCTTATAGACACAGCCTATGACCTCCCCAACATCACCAGGTCTTGGTACTTTAAGCATTACAGTGAATGATTTCCAGGTAGTAAGGAATTGTTAAAGATGATGTATCAATCATATTTGGATCTAGAAGTTTCTATAAAAATTATTTTGGCACTGGGAACTGGGGGGGGGGGAGCAAAGTTCAGTGGAATGGACTTGCCTGACACATGCAACACCCTAGAATCCCTGGTACTGCAAAAAAGAATATGTATAGGGCTGAAGAAATGGCTCAGTGGTTCATGTGCTTGCTGCAAAGCCTAACAACCTGGGTTCAATTCACCAGTACCCACGTAAGCCAGATGCACAAAGTGGCACAGGCATTTGGAGTTCCTTTGCAGTGACTGAAAGCCCTGGTGCTCCCATTCAGTCTCTCTCCCTCCTTCTCTGTCTCTGTATCTCCTTGAATGCAAATAAACAAAAAATATATTTTTTAGCGTGGCGTGGTGGCATGTGGCTTTAATCCCAGCACTCAGGAGGCAGAGGCAGGAGGATCATCGTGAGCACAAAACCACTCTCAGACTACAGATATATTTATTTATATCTATATGTTTTGTTTTGTTTTTCGAGGTAGGGTCTCACTCTAGCTCAAGCTGACCTGGAAATCACTCTGTAGTCTCAGGGTGGCCTTGAATTTACAAAGATTCTCTTACCTCTGCTTCCTGAGAACTGGAATGAAAGGCGTGTTCCACCGTGCCCAACTAATATATATAGTTTTTATCTATTTATTTTTGAGTGACAGACAGAGAGAAAGAAGCAGATAGATAGGGAATGGGTGTGCCAGGGCCTCCAGCCACTGCAAACGACCTCCAGATGCATGCACCACCTTGTGCATATGGCTCACGTGGGTACTGGGGAATTGAGCCTTGAACCAGGTTCCTTAGGCTTCACAGGCAAGCAGTTAACTGCTAAGCCATCTCTCCAGCCCCCTAAAATATATTTTTAATAAAAAAGAATACATACAATTAAGAGGCACATAGTAAGATCCTACTTTCTTCAACCTCACTATATGCCTGTCAAGCCAGAAGCCTGTGTTACTCTTATTTTCTGTAATGAGCTATAGTTCTTTGCTTGCAGTAGTTTTGATTTAGTCAAAATGAAAAGAAACAAATAGACTGACATTGAATTTCCATCTCAGATCTAGAAAAGCCTTCCTACATTCTGAGGTGTCAACTATTGTTAGAATGAGTGTGCATAGATGATGGGAATTAACCAGTAAAGAGAACTTTAGCCAGAGGTGGGTTGAAACACTGTAGAGCTCTCTGGAAGGAGTGAGACCCTGTGTCCCTTATCTCCCAGAGCTCTTATTTGGAGTCAGCCACAACACAGATTTCAGATCTCCAATGGACCAATGTGGTGGTGCACACCTTTAATCCCTGTAGATGTTGGAGGCAGAGGAAGGAGGATCTCAGTGAGTTTGGGAAGAGCCGAGGCTGACCTGGACCTCGCTCTCTTGTTCTAGGCTGTGTATCTGACTTTGTTTGCATACTGGGGGATTTACCTCAGGTTCTTAGGCTTTGCAAGCATGTACCCTAACCGCTGAGCCATCTTCTAGCCCCAGTATTCCTTTTTTAAAAATTATTATTTGTTTAATAATTATATGAGAGCCTGAGAGAGAAGGAGAGAGAGAATTGGCACACCTGGGTCTCCAGCCACTGCCAATGACCTCCAGATGCATGCCCCAATTTGTGTATCTCGATTACATGGGTCCTGGGGAATTGAGCCTCCAACAGGGGTCCTTGGGCTTCACAGCCAAACGCTTACCTGCTGAGCCATCTTTCCCACCCTAGATGTCCTCTTTGCACCCAGTGCGTTTGTGAACCAAAGTTCCCAAGAAGCAGTGGCACCTTCACTTCTTAGGATAGAACTTCTGATTGTGGAGAGATAGGATGGTCAGATTCAAAGTCGAAATGTCTAGAACTAACTTTATTCCCTGCACTGACCACCTTTGTGTCTGACCTAACATCCTCTTGACTGTCAGGTGATTTTTTAAAAAATTAGAACATTTATTTATTTACTTGAGAGAGAGAGTAAGAGGCAGAGAGAAAGAGAGAATGGGCACAGCAGGGCCTCCAGCCACTGCAAACACTTCCCAGACACATGTGCCCCCTTGTGCATGTGGCTGACATGGGAACTGGGGAATTGAACCAGGGATCTTAGGCTTTGCAGAAAAACACCTTAAACACTTTCTAGAACTTTCTTGAAAGTTTCAACACATCCATGACAGCAGGGGATTGACACCTGCTGAGAGCTTGGGTCAGAAGCAGAGGTGGGTACTACTTTCCAAGTTTCCTTCTCCACCTTCCTCCAGCTAGTTCACAGTGCCAAAGGTTCCAAATCGCCCAAAACAGCGCCACCTGCTGGGCACCAAGTGTTCAAACACACGAGCCTGTGGGGGAGTGTTCACATTGAAACTACAATAACCACACTTCACACTTATTTGGTTGTTTGTTCATTATTTATTTAGAGTAGGTCTTGCTTTGTATCCCAGGATAGTCTCAAACACTCTTCCCGCCTCAGCCTCGGGAATAATTGGATTACAAGAGCGTTCCACCACACACAGTTTAACAATACATCTGAAGATAACAATATAATACATCTGAAAACAGAAGTAGATAGTGGGTAAAATAATATTTCATTATCTTTCTATATTCTTCTCTCTCAAATAAATAAAAATAAAAATAAACCCTTTAAAAAAAAAAAAAGAACTGGAGTGCCAGGCGTGTTGCTCCACACCTTGAATCTCAGCACCCAGGAGGCAGGTGGTAGACGGTCTTCACCTTGAAATTGGCGGACAAAGGCCAAGGTGAAGGTGTCATTGGCATAGTGGAAAATGAAGGAGGTCTTGCTGACACTGTTGTTGCCGATGATGAGCAGTTTGAACATATAGTCAAAATTCTGGTCAGAGGCTTCTTTGACTCCAGTCTTACCGTCGGTCACTGAGGCCATCTGCAAGAGAAACTGGCTGTCAGTCACTCTATATCTCAACTCCAGTGTGACTCTCATGTTTTTGACTTTATATTTATTTATTTTCTTAAATAAATATTCTATTCTTTTCATTATTATTCTTTGTAATTATTTCTATTTATTTGTGAGAAAGAGAGAGAAAAAAGCAGGTGGATATATATATATATATAGAGAGAGAGAGAGAGAGACAGAGACAGAGACAGAGACAGAGAGACAGAGAGAGAATGGGTGCTCCAGGGCCTCCAGCCAATGCAAACGAACTCCAAACACATGTGCCGCCTCGTGTATCTGTCTTACATGGGTCCTGGGGAATCGAACCTGTGTCCTTTTGCTTTGCATGCAAGAGTCTTAACCGCTAAGCCATCTCTCCATCCCAGTCATACTTTTAAATTTTAGTCTTTCTTTAGGTCATTACCCACTGGTAGCCAATCCCTCACAACAGAACAGCCCAGCCCAGCCTACTTCCTCATGGTATTCCAGGGACTCTTAGAGATATACTTTATTTCATTTTATTTATTTTTTTATTTTATTTTTTTATTTTATTTTATTTTATTCTATCATTTTATTTTGAGAACAACAGAGAGAAAGAGACAGATAAAGAATGGGTGCGCCAGGGACCCCAGCCACTACTAACGAACTCCAGAGGCATGTGCCACCTTGTGTATCTGTCTTACATGAGTTCTGGGGAAATCAAGCCTTAAACACAGTCCTTAGGCTTCATAGGCAATTGCTTAACCATTAATCTATCTCTCCAGCTCAATGTGTGTGTGTGTTTCTTTAATTTTCATTTATTTATTTCACAGAGAAAGAGAGAGAGATTGGGTGTCCCAGGGCCTCTAGCCTCTGCAAAGGACCTGCAGACTCATGCGCCACTATTTTCACTAAAGTGGGAGAAGTAGGAGCATCGTTGTGTGTATAAGGCCACTCTGAGATTACATAGTGAATAAGAGGTCAGCTTTGAGCTTCAGCAAGATCCTATCTAGAAAAACCAAAAATAACAAAAAAAGTTACTTTCACTGTGTCCCCACGGGGCACATGCATCTGGAGTTCATTTGCAATGGCTTGAGAACCTGCTGTGCCCATTCTCTCCCTCAAATAAATTTCTCTCTCTCTCAAATGAATACATACATACATATATTTTTTAAATTAAAAATCTTATTTATTTGAGAGGGATAATATGAATGAGAATATGAATGACTGGAGATGGCTTAGTGGATAAGGTGCTTGCCTACAAAGCCAAAGGCCCTGGAGCCCCCATTCTCTCTCTCTCTGTCTCTGTCTGACTCCTTCTAACTCTCCTATAAATAACAAAAATGATAAAATGAAATAATAGTAATATTAAGAAAGTAAAATACATTCATGGTGCCTTTCATCCCAGCAGCACTGGGAGGGAGGAAGAGAGTGAGGAGGGTCGTGGCTGTGAGATCAAGACCACCCTGAGACAACAAAGTGTATTCCAGCTAAACCTGGAATATATATATATAATGTTTAATATAATGTTTATTTTAGATATTATAAATTATACATAATAGGTACATATGTAAATGTATATTTAAATTTATATATAAACTTATATTTAAATATGTGAGCTCATATATAAATATAAATGTAAATTTGTAAATATATACATAAATACACATGATATACATTTACATATATAATATGTATAATATATTATTTCATGTGTTATAGATTATTATACATTGTATATATTACATAATATTTACATATACAAATAATACTTATATGTAAATATGTAAATATATGTATATCATAATCGGATTAGGGTTGAGGCCATATGTAAATTTATATCCAAAAATACGTATGTATATATATAATTTGGGGGGGGTTGAAGTAGGGAATGGCTCTACTCCAAGCTGACCTAGAATTCGCTCTAGCATCTCAGGCTGGCCTTGAACTCACTGCCATGATCCTTCTAAGATGTACTTACTCACAATTGGTTTCCAGGAAAAGTGGGAATAAATTCTAAGAAGCATCAATCTCAGAATTAAATCCTACCAATGTCCTAACATACATAATAAGTGACAGTGAGCATTCTTGGATCTAAGTTCCAAAAAAAAAAAAAAAAAAAAACCGTCAAAATGACGGCCTGAGAATGGACTGCTGAACCAGGGGACAGGTGATGCGCAGAATGGTCTTTTTGGAAGTGGAGTGATATCTTAGATTTCACCCCATCACTCTGAAGTTACAAGCCTACTGGAAGGGGGATGTGTGAAAAATGAACAAACAGGACACAGAGGGTGTGTTTTCCTAGGAATAGCCCAGCATAACTAAGGAGATCGTGGAGGGCTGATGGGCAAGGGCCACAAGGAGTTAGCAGCAGGCCATTGGAGAGTGAGGCCCTGCTTCAAATACTAAGGTAGAGAAATTTAAAACTCTTCCCCGGCTTTGAGTCCAATTACTTGGACCACTGACTCACCTGTCATTGTTGTTGATGACGAGAGGGACTCAGCTTTTCTGAAGTGCGCTCGCTCGGTTGTTGGTGCAGGACCCTGGAAGGAGAGGCAGCACTCCGTGACGTGCGAGGAGCAGTGTTCTTTTACTGCCCTCTCACCTGGGCCAGTAGGAACCTGATTCCTAGGCTGAAGGCCAGTCGCATTTTCATTCTAGCTTCTTTAGTTGCTTATTTTTATGACTCCCTTACCCTTTTCATTTCAGAGGAATCCCTTGTAAGTGCCCACGATACGTTGGTATCATCATGCCCGTCTTCATCCCAGCCAGGCATTGGAGGACGCGTCGCTGTGGAATGGTGAGCATTCCCCATGTTGCTCTGGTTCCTAACTTTTGGCAGCAGCATTCCACCCGTGGTGGGATTCAGTGCCTGTCCACATTGCCCCTCGCCCTCTGGTTTCTGCACGCTGTCTTCCACACATTCTCCTGAGCATTGATGGCTCTGTTTGATTTTTGGTGGTGCTTGTTTGCTTTTTAGTTATAGACCCACTCAGTGAGTGTGTAAACAGCACATGTGGGTTCCATCATTACCCTCGTCCCCGCCCCTCCCCCAAGGCACCCTGTTACCTGGAGATGCCAGGTACATCCCCATGCGTATTTTTCATCATGCATTTGGGGTAGCCATCATTTATCATGGCGAGATCATGTCTCTGTCCCACCTTGTGGCTCTCACAGTCTTTCAGCCCACACTTGCATGAATCTCTCTGAGCCAGCCCGATTGAGTGTTATGGCTACTTCACTGATGAGGTCTGGGAGCCGCTGTGTCTCTGGATCTCTGTGCCTCTGCACTCTGCGGGAGTTGAGTGTTCTCTGTGCCTATCTCCTTCACCTTTGTGCTGATTGGAGTCTATTCTAATACTCAGAGTTTAGCAGCCTCTAGAACTCTGCTCCGTCGTACATTTTGTTTTTCCTCCCCAACACACCAGTGTAGGTTTCCAAAGTCTGCCCCCAACCAGCCATGGGGCTCTTCTCCTCAAGATCTCTGTGCAGTGTCTGGGGTGCTGTTTCAGCTGG
Organism: Orientallactaga sibirica; assembly: GCA_036365145.1. Classification (NCBI taxonomy): domain Eukaryota; kingdom Metazoa; phylum Chordata; class Mammalia; order Rodentia; family Dipodidae; genus Orientallactaga; species Orientallactaga sibirica. The sequence goes on from JAEOAD010000890.1 coordinate 117,917, forward strand.
CAAGCTCGACTTCTCTTTTTATAGGGGTTCAGGTATCTTTTCATGAATTTTGTCGAATTTGTCCTTGGATCTCATTGCCTTGGTGCAAGGAGAAAAACAAAGAAAAACAAAACAGGCAGTGAGCCACCGTCTGCATTGGCGAATTGGTTTGTATGCCACAGAAGGCAGTGGGATTTTATAGGAGAGCCACTGTTGCGGTTTCTGTACCATCCAGCCCACTTTTCTCTTGCCTGGGAAGCTTCTGAAACCAACTCAGAATTTTCTTGATCATGACAAAGGCCTGCAGAACAGTCTGGGTCTCTCCTGCAGAGATAGAGCTCATAGAGTTTTTCTCTAATTTTCAAAGCATATTGAGTCCTTTCCTTAGTGGGACCTAATAGACCTTGGCCAAATGTGTTTCTGAATCATTTGTTGATTCTATAGATTGATTGATTGATTGATTGATTTCTGAGAGACAGAAGAAGACGGAGAGGGAGAGAGAATGGACGAGCCAGGGCCCTCAGGCAACACAAATGAACTCCAGATGCATGCGCCACCATGTGCATCTGGCTAAGGTGGGACGTGGGGAATCAAACCTGGTTATTTTGGATTCACCAGCAAATGCCTTAACCACTAAGCCTTTGCTCCAGCCCTTCTATATTTTATTTATCTATGTTTTTGTTTTTAGAGGTAGGGTCTCACTGTAGCTCAGACTGACCTGGAAGTCACGTTCTCTCTCTCTCTCTGACTCCTTCTATCTCTCCTATAAATAATAAAAATAATAAAATGAAGTAATAATAGTAATAATAATAATAAAATGTATCTATGGTGGCGCTCATGCCTTTCATACCAGCAGCACTAGGAGGGAGGCAGAGAGTGAGGTGGGTCGTGGCTGTGAGTTCGAGGGCACCCTGAGATGACAGAGTGAATTCCAGCTCAGCCTAGGCTAGAGCCATTCCTACCTTGAAAACCAAGACGACCCCAAAAACCAAAGAAATAAATGTAACATCTACCCTAAGTACAGTGTCATGCAGCCAAAAGCAGGAGGAGGTGTTTAGAGCATGATATATATATATACACACACATATATATATCATGTATACTATGTATTTATTTTATGTATTATACATTATTCAGAATATATATGAATATATATTTAAATGTATATATAAACTGATATGATAATATGTGAGTTCATATATGAATATACATGGAAATTTATACATATATCACATATATTAAAATATATGTGATATATATTTACATATATGGCATGTATAATATATGATTACATGTATTATAGATTATTATACTTTATTTATACTACATAATAAATACATATACAACTAAATATAATTATATGTAAATATAGAAATTTTTTTATATATATCAAAACAGGATTAGGTTTAAGGCCATATGTAAATTTATATCCATAAATACATATATGCACACACATACATATAATTTTGGGGGGGGTGCCAGGTAGGGACTGGCTGTAGCCCCGGCTGACACAGAATTCACTGTGGCGTCTTAGGCTGGCCTTGTACTCACAGCCAAGACCCTTCTAACATATACTTATTCACAATTGGTTTCCAGGAAAAGTGAGAATAACTTCTAAGTATCAATTACAGAATGAAATACTTCTAGTGTCCTAACATACATAGTAAGTGCCAGCGAGCATTCTCAGGATCTCAGTTGAAGGGAGGCTTCTATGATGTCAACTTTTCACGTGATGACACCAGGTGACACTGGCCTTTGTGTCTGTGGAATTTTCTTTCCCAGGAGATCTTCTGGAAAGTTTCTGAAACCCACTCTGAATTTTCTCTATCATGACAAAGGCCTGCATAGCCATCTGTGTGTCTCCTGCAGAGATAGAGCACATAGGGTTTTTCTGTCATTTTCAAAGATTATCGAGTCCTCTCCTTAGCAGGACCTAATAGGCGTTTGCCAAATATGTTGTATGTAATCGCTTCACTTACAACTATTCCGGTATTTAGGCTATGTAAAGTCAAAGCTTCAGTCTGTTTTGATTGTAATTTATTTGATTTAGTGTATATTTTAGTTTTTCTTTCTTTCTCTGTTGCTTGCTTGCTAGTATCTTTGCTTTCTGTCTTTCTTTCTTCCTTCCTTTCTTTTCTTCCTTCCTTCCTTCCTTCCTTTCTGTCTTTCTTTTTTCTTTTTGTTATTTTGGCTTTGCGATGTTTTGCAAGTGTGACTGAACGAAGAAATGGCATATTGGCGATTTTTCCATACCTTATCCTTGTTGTGGTCCATCACCACACCTGCACCCACTGTGTTGTCAGGAAGGTTCTCAAGCACCTCCTTGTGGAGACTCCGTGCCTCAAGGTACACTTTCCAAGTCTGAGGTTCTCGATTCCTTCTGCCCACTCTTCAGCTCATAAGGCTTATAAGGCAAAAGGAATTTCTGGGCTGCAGAGATGGCTTAGGGGTTAAGGCGCCTGCCTCATAACCCTAAGAAACCTGGTTCCAATCTCCAGCGGTTCCCATCTCCAGGTCCCACATTTGGCCAGATGCAAAGTGACACAAGGGCGCAATGCCGCACTTGTCCACAAGGGGGCGCGCACATCTGGATTTCGTTTACAGCAGCTGAGACACTGTTGGCGTGCCCATCTCTGTCTTCCTCCCTCTCTCTCTCTGTCCCCCCCTCTGTCTCTCTCTGTGTCTCTCTCCAAAAACATAAGATAAAATAAAAAGTTTTTAAAAAAGGATATTCTGTAGATGCATATGGGTTTAAGATGCGCCCATTTTTTTTTTCCTTTGGGGACTTAGGACACTCGACCATGTCTGCTGGGTTACCAGAAACGTGAGCCTCAGGCGGAAAGGGTGCTCAAACCTCCTACCAAATATCTCAAATCCTGTGTCAGTTCTAGAGGTCCCAGACAGATGTGAGCAGATGACGCAGGTGCTTGTCGGGAACCCCATTTTTCTACCACGCAGAGAGTCCCTGGAACACCCAGGCCTTCTCCTGGCCGTCCGGCTCCAGATTCTCTAACCTTGGGTGACGCGACGCGTTTACCCGAGGTTAGAGAATCTGCTCGTTCCAAACAAATGCTCAAAATGGCCGCCTGAGTTTGGACTGGTGAGCCAGGGGACAGGTGGTGTGTGGAAGGGTCTTTTTGGAAATGGAGCGATATCTTAGATTTCATGCCATCACTCATAGTTCTGAGCCTACCGGAAGGGGAATGTCTGAAAAATGAACAAACAGGTCACAGAGGGTGTGTTTTCCTAGGAATAGCCCAGCATAACTAAGGAGATCGTGGAGGGCTGATGGGCAAGGGCCTCGAGGAGTTAGAAGCAGGCCGCTTGGAGACCAAGGCCCTGCTTCAAATACTAAGGTAGAGAAATTTACAAAATCTTCCGGGGCTTGAGTCCAATTACTTGGACCACTGACTCACCTGTCATTGTTGTTGATGACGAGAGGGACTCAGCTTTTCTGTGCACTCGGTTGTTGGTGCAGGACCCTGGAAGGAGAGGCAGAACTCCGTGACGTGCGAGGAGCAGTGTTCTTTTACTGCCCGCTCACCTGGGCCAGTAGCAACCTGATTCATAGGCTGAAGGCCAGTCGCATTTGTCATTCTCGCTTCTTTAGTTGCTTATTTTTATGACTCTTTTACCCTTTTCATTTCAGAGGAACCCCTTGTAAGTCCCCACCATACGTTGGTACCATCATGCCTGTCTTCATCCCAGCCAGGCGATGGAGGACGCGTCGCTGTGGGATGGTGAGCATTCCCCATGTTGCTCTGGTTCCTAACTTTTGGCAGCAGCAGTCCACCAGTGGTGGGATTCAGTGCCTGTCCATGTTGCCCCACGCCCTCTGGATTCTGCACACTCTCTTCTGCACAATCACCTTAGCATTGATGGCTCTGTTTGATTTTTGCTGGTGCTTGTTTGCTTTTTAGTTATAGACCCACTCAGTGAGTGTGTAAACAGCACATGTGGGTTCCATGCTCACCCTCGTCCCGCCCCTCCCCAAGGGACCCTACTCCCTGGGGATGCCAGTTACATCCCAATGGGTATTTTGGGTCATGCATTTGGGGTAGCCATCATTTATCATGGCGAGGCCATGTCTCTGTCCCACCTTGTGGCTCTCACAGTCTTTCAGCCCACACTTGCATGAATCTCTCTGAGCCAGCCCGGTTGAGTGTTATGGCTACTTCACTGATGAGGTCTGGGAGCCGCTGTGTCTCTGGATCTCTGTGCCTCTGCACTCTGCGGGAGTTGAGTGTTCTCTGTGCCTATCTCCTTCACCTTTGTGCTGATTGAGTCTATTCTAATACTCAGAGTTTAGCAGCCTCTAGAACTCTGCTCCATCGTACATTTTGTTTTTTCCTCCCCAACACACCAGTGTAGTTTTCCAAAGTCTGCCCTCAACCAGCCATGTGGCTCTTCTCCTCAAGATCTCTGTGCAGTGTCTGGGGTGCTGTTTCAGCTGGCAAGCTCGACCTCTCTTTTTATAGGGGTTCAGGTATCTTTTCATGAATTTTGTTGAATTTGTCCTTGGATCTCATTGCCTTATGTGCAAGAAAAAAAAAAACAAAGAAAAACAAAACAGGCAGTGAGCCACAGTCTGCATTGGCGGGTGGTTTCTATGCCACAGAAGGCAGTGGGATTTTATAGGAGAGCCACTGTTGCGGTTTCTGTACCATCCAGCCCACTTTTTTCTCTTGCCTGGGAAGCTTCTGAAACCAACTCAGAATTTTCTTGATCATGACAAAGGCCTGCAGAACAGTCTGGGTCTCTCCTGCAGAGATAGAGCTCATAGAGTTTTCTCTAATTTTCAAAGCATATTGAGTCCTTTCCTTAGTGGGACCTAATAGACCTTGGCCAAATGTGTTTCTGAATCATTTGTTGATTCTATAGATTGATTGATTGATTGATTGATTTCTGAGAGACAGAAGAAGACGGAGAGGGAGAGAGAATGGACGAGCCAGGGCCCTCAGGCAACACAAATGAACTCCAGATGCATGCGCCACCATGTGCATCTGGCTAAGGTGGGACGTGGGGAATCAAACCTGGTTATTTTGGATTCACCAGCAAATGCCTTAACCACTAAGCCTTTGCTCCAGCCCTTCTATATTTTATTTATCTATGTTTTTGTTTTTAGAGGTAGGGTCTCACTGTAGCTCAGACTGACCTGGAAGTCACGTTCTCTCTCTCTCTCTGACTCCTTCTATCTCTCCTATAAATAATAAAAATAATAAAATGAAGTAATAATAGTAATAATAATAATAAAATGTATCTATGGTGGCGCTCATGCCTTTCATACCAGCAGCACTAGGAGGGAGGCAGAGAGTGAGGTGGGTCGTGGCTGTGAGTTCGAGGGCACCCTGAGATGACAGAGTGAATTCCAGCTCAGCCTAGGCTAGAGCCATTCCTACCTTGAAAACCAAGACGACCCCAAAAACCAAAGAAATAAATGTAACATCTACCCTAAGTACAGTGTCATGCAGCCAAAAGCAGGAGGAGGTGTTTAGAGCATGATATATATATATACACACACATATATATATCATGTATACTATGTATTTATTTTATGTATTATACATTATTCAGAATATATATGAATATATATTTAAATGTATATATAAACTGATATGATAATATGTGAGTTCATATATGAATATACATGGAAATTTATACATATATCACATATATAAAAAATATATGTGATATATATTTACATATATGGCATGTATAATATATGATTACATGTATTATAGATTATTATACTTTATTTATACTACATAATAAATACATATACAACTAAATATAATTATATGTAAATATAGAAATTTTTATATATATATCAAAACAGGATTAGGTTTAAGGCCATATGTAAATTTATATCCATAAATACATACATATGCACACATACATATAATTTTGGGGGCGGGGTGCCAGGTAGGGACTGGCTGTAGCCCCGGCTGACACAGAATTCACTGTGGCGTCTTAGGCTGGCCTTGTACTCACAGCCAAGACCCTTCTAACATATACTTATTCACAATTGGTTTCCAGGAAAAGTGAGAATAACTTCTAAGTATCAATTACAGAATGAAATACTTCTAGTGTCCTAACATACATAGTAAGTGCCAGCGAGCATTCTCAGGATCTCAGTTGAAGGGAGGCTTCTATGATGTCAACTTTTCACGTGATGACACCAGGTGACACTGGCCTTGTGTCTGTGGAATTTTCTTTCCCAGGAGATCTTCTGGAAAGTTTCTGAAACCAACTCTGAATTTTCTCTATCATGACAAAGGCCTGCATAGCCATCTGTGTGTCTCCTGCAGAGATAGAGCACATAGGGTTTTTCTGTCATTTTCAAAGATTATCGAGTCCTCTCCTTAGCAGGACCTAATAGGCGTTTGCCAAATATGTTGTATGTAATCGCTTCACTTACAACTATTCCCGGTATTTAGGCTATGTAAAGTCAAAGCTTCAGTCTGTTTTGATTGTAATTTATTTGATTTAGTGTATATTTTAGTTTTTCTTTCTTTCTCTGTTGCTTGCTTGCTAGTATCTTTGCTTTCTGTCTTTCTTTCTTCCTTCCTTTCTTTTCTTCCTTCCTTCCTTCCTTCCTTTCTGTCTTTCTTTTTTCTTTTTGTTATTTTGGCTTTGCGATGTTTTGCAAGTGTGACTGAACGAAGAAATGGCATATTGGCGATTTTTCCATACCTTATCCTTGTTGTGGTCCATCACCACACCTGCACCCACTGTGTTGTCAGGAAGGTTCTCAAGCACCTCCTTGTGGAGACTCCGTGCCTCAAGGTACACTTTCCAAGTCTGAGGTTCTCGATTCCTTCTGCCCACTCTTCAGCTCATAAGGCTTATAAGGCAAAAGGAATTTCTGGGCTGCAGAGATGGCTTAGGGGTTAAGGCGCCTGCCTCATAACCCTAAGAAACCTGGTTCCAATCTCCAGCGGTTCCCATCTCCAGGTCCCACATTTGGCCAGATGCAAAGTGACACAAGGCGCAATGCCGCACTTGTCCACAAGGGGCGCGCACATCTGGATTTCGTTTACAGCAGCTGAGACACTGTTGGCGTGCCCATCTCTGTCTTCCTCCCTCTCTCTCTCTGTCCCCCCCTCTGTCTCTCTCTGTGTCTCTCTCCAAAAACATAAGATAAAATAAAAAGTTTTTAAAAAAGGATATTCTGTAGATGCATATGGGTTTAAGATGCGCCCATTTTTTTTTTCCTTTGGGGACTTAGGACACTCGACCATGTCTGCTGGGTTACCAGAAACGTGAGCCTCAGGCGGAAAGGGTGCTCAAACCTCCTACCAAATATCTCAAATCCTGTGTCAGTTCTAGAGGTCCCAGACAGATGTGAGCAGATGACGCAGGTGCTTGTCGGGAACCCCATTTTTCTACCACGTAGAGAGTCCCTGGAACACCCAGGCCTTCTCCTGGCCCGTCCGGCTCCAGATTCTCTAACCTTGGGTGACCGCGACGCGTTTACCCGAGGTTAGAGAATCTGCTCGTTCCAAACAAATGCTCAAAATGGCCGCCTGAGTTTGGACTGGTGAGCCAGGGGACAGGTGGTGTGTGGAAGGGTCTTTTTGGAAATGGAGCGATATCTTAGATTTCATGCCATCACTCATAGTTACGAGCCTACCGGAAGGGGAATGTCTGAAAAATGAACAAACAGGTCACAGAGGGTGTGTTTTCCTAGGAATAGCCCAGTGTAACTAAGGAGATCGTGGAGGGCTCTCGGGCAAGGGCCTCGAGGAGTTAGAAGCCGGCCGCTAGAGACCAAGGCCCTGCTTCAGATACTAAGGTAGAGAAATTACAAAATGTTCCCGGGGCTTGAGTCCAATTACTTGGACCACTGACTCGCCTGTCATTGTTGTTGATGACGAGAGGGACTCAGCTTTTCTGTGCACTCGGTTGTTGGTGCAGGACCCTGGAAGGAGAGGCAGAACTCCGTGACGTGCGAGGAGCAGTGTTCTTTTACTGCCCGCTCACCTGGGCCAGTAGCAACCTGATTCATAGGCTGAAGGCCAGTCGCATTGTCATTCTCGCTTCTTTAGTTGCTTATTTTTATGACTCTTTTACCCTTTTCATTTCAGAGGAACCCCTTGTAAGTCCCCACCATACGTTGGTACCATCATGCCTGTCTTCAGCCGGCCAGGCGATGGAGGACGCGTCGCTGTGGGATGGTGAGCATTCACCATGTTACTCTGGTTCCTAACTTTTGGCAGCAGCAGTCCACCAGTGGTGGGATTCAGTGCTTGTCTATGTTGCCCCACGCCCTCTGGATTCTGCACACTCTCTTCTGCACAATCACCTTAGCATTGGTGGCTCTGTTTGATTTTTGCTGGTGCGTGTTTGCTTTTTAGTTATAGACCCACTCAGTGAGAGTGTAAACAGCACGTGTGGGTTCCATGCTCACCCTCGTCCCCGCCCCTCCCTTCCCCCCAAGGGACCCTACTCCCTGGGGATGCCAGTTACGTCCCAATGGGTATTGTGGGTCGTGCATTTGGGGTAGTCGTCAATTGTCGCGGCGAGGCCATGTCTCTGTCCCGCCTTGTGGCTCTCACAGTCTTTCAGCCCACACTTGCATGAATCTCTATGAGCCGGCCCGGTTGAATGTTATGGCTACTTCGCTGATGAGCTCTGGGAGCCGCTGTGTCTCTGGATCTCTGTGCCTCTGCACTCTGCGGGAGTTGAGTGTTCTCTGTGCCTATCTCCTTCACCTTTGTGCTGATTGGAGTCTATTCTAATACTCAGAGGTTAGCAGCCTCTAGAACTCTGCTCCATCGTACATTTTGTTTCTCCTCCCCAACACACCAGAGTAGTTTTCCAAAGTCTGCCCTCAACCAGCCATGTGGCTCTTCTCCTCAAGATCTCTGTGCAGTGTCTGGGGTGCTGTTTCAGCTGGCAAGCTCGACCTCTCTTTTCATAGGGATTCAGGTATCTTTTCATGAATTTTGTTGAATTTGTTCTCGGATCTCGTTGCTTATGTGCAAGAAAAAAAAAAAAACAAAGAAAAAGAAAACACGCAGTCAGCCGCAGTCTGCATTGGGGAATTGGTTTCTATGCCACAGAAGACAGTGGGATTTTATAGGAGAGCCACTGTTGCGGTTGCTGTAGGTGTACAGTGGGAACACTTCCTTTTCCCAGAAAAGTGACAGCGGGGGTGCGCACATGGACAGACAGCACTAGTTAGTGGGTGCACAGGGGGAACACCTTTTTCTTTTCCCCGGAAAGAGACAGCAGGGTGTGCACATGGACAGACAGCACTAGTTAGCAGGTGCACAGTGGGAACACCTTTTCATTTTCCTAGGAAAGTGACAGTGGGGGGTGTGCACCTGGGCAGACAGCACTAGTTAGGGGATGCACAGTGGGAACACCTTTTCTATGTCTGAGGCTTTCAACTCACTTCTTGTGAAGACTAAAGTTCAAAGCAATGCATCCTCTCTGTGAATTACGTGCAACAATCTCATGAAAACCCACTCTTGTCATGACTTGTGAGGTCACACTCCAGCTCTGAGAGAAGTCTGCAATGCTCTTTCCCCACAAGCAGCAGTTTACTCCTTCCTGTGAAGGGACTCACCTCCAGGTAAATTAAATGAAACATTACAAACAGGAGTCCAAAACCCCTGAGAGCCACGAACAACTTCCACAGAGTATTCCTCACACTCTCTTTAAACAGTTGCTTCTTGTTAGGAGGAAGGGCCTGCCATCACTTCCTTATGCCTCTGGAGCAAAGAGAAAATTCAAATTTCGAATAACCCTATCATCACCTATCACCAAAACTCAAATGCATGTGCTAGAGTTGTCAGTTACAAACACTTGCATCTCCCTCCATAAATGTACATGTGTGCTTTATAAGCTTCTTAGCTAAAGAATAGAAAAGTAATTAACCACGTGGAACCAGAGTTAAAATTTGTTTGTAAAAATGTTTTTCTTCCTTCTTTCCTTCCTGTTCTTTGAGAGAAAGAGTAAGAGAGAAGGTGGGGGCGGGGGGAGAATGTTCACACCAGGGCCTCTGCCACTGCAAAGGAACTTCAGGTACATACACCACTTTTTGCATACAGCTTTACACAGGTACTGGTGATAGGAGACAGAAATTGGCTATGTAGTCAGGTTAACAGGTCCCCAAAAGTAATGGTGTTTTATTCCTTGACTAAAAGCAGGAAATGTCACTAAGCTTGCAGAAACCCAGATGGTGCACCCTCCAGGACAGATCTCTAGATTAAGCTTGCACTATTGCTAGAGGACAGAAACTCTGACCCTCACCTAAGATGACTGGCCCAGCTGTAAAAGCTGGTCTTTGTTCATAGCAACCTGCCGACCTGGTGCCACCTCCTCATGTAACCATTTCCCATACAAAAACCCAGACCTGAGTCTCAAGGTGGGCATCTCAAACCTCCTCTTACCTCTCTGGGCAAGAGCTCTGCCCTCTCCCTCATGGGGCTTCTCAAAGCTCTCTCACCTCCCTAGGCTTAAGCCCCTTTCTCTTCATCCTCCTAAAGCTTTAAACTGTAATCAAGTCTTTCTGACCCTTGTCCTCTGGTCGGTGGATTTCATTCTTCAAGTTCACAAAGGAGCTGGGAACACCCCCAAATTACTGGTACACTGGTGTCCAAGGAACCCAAAATTCATGTATCACTGGGGAATCAAACCCAGGCCTAAAGGCTTTCCAAGTAAGTGCCTTTACTGCTGAGCCATCTCTCCAGGCCCAGGGTTAAAAATCCTAATGAACTTTGGAGTTTTTATCTATTTAAGTAGAAAAGCTAAGGTGAAGAGTCATTTCACCACAAATACCACTAATTAATTAACATTGACTGTTACCATATGGAAGCACTCTTCTGATGACTTAGTAAGTATGACTTGCCCAAATGAACACCCTGGGGTTACAGAACATCTTCCCCACCATTCTTCCCACACTCCTCAGACATCACACAACCTGGCAGTGCTCCAGCAGAGCCGGGCAGAAGGGCAGCAACTCTGCCTTGACTCAGGAAGTGGACGGCGCTGCTCAGAAACAGAAATGCCACTGTCCTTTCCAGAGATGAAAAAGGAAAGGTACTGGGATGAGAAGCACTGAAAATCAGGAAGTGGACTTTCCTAGTACCACTGAGAGGGTCCATTTTCTGCAGGCAACAGTTCTCTCAACTGCTTATCACAGCTCATAATCTTCTTATTAACCTGTTAAATATTGGGACAAAACCTTTGCCTTATAAATTCACTTGTAAAATCTTAAGAAAAAATGCAACATGTATCATTCTGTTGATAAGACCTTAATTTACAAAGGAATCGCTTATAGTTGTCATAACTGTCTTAGGTTGCTGCTGTCATTGGGAAGTCCCCAGCCTGTGGTACTATTAGGAGGCGGTGGAACCTCCTCTAGAAGCAAGTTAGGTCATCGGGAAAGTGCCCTTGGACAGGATATTGTAATGTGCATATACTGCACGTGCATGCATGCACACACACAAACACACACACACAAGCAAATTTTAAAAAATTCCCAGTCAGTAAGAGCCTCTTCCAGAATGAGTGGAAGAGAGATAGAGCAGGACACCCAACATTCCCCTGCTGCCCTGCTGGTCAGTGACCCCCCATCCTGTCCCCACAGATGACTGCATGGGACAATGCATAGACACCCCATACACAAGAACATATATACAAGTAACTTTAAGTAAGCAACTTATAAAGATTAGCACTCAGAAAGCTGGGCATTCATGTACACAAAGACACACATACAAATAAATATAAAAAGAACTCAGACAGCTATTATCCTTAGAAATCTGGATGAGTCTGTTGCTTGACCTGGGAGGCAAGGTAGTTGTCTATTTTCTGACTACCAACATGAAATCATAAAGGATCAATATGTTCCAGAGCAAGGGTTAGCCCCCAAAGGTGTGCCTGCTTCAGCTTCTGAACTGTTTTTGGCCCTACTGTAGAAATTTAATGGAAAAATCACTCTAACACCAGTAATGAATGAAAGTAGAGGAGTTTATTAGCCGGCGGCTGGAGGCCTGGCGTGCCCATTCTCTCTCTCTCTCTATCTACCTGCCTATTTCTGTATCTCTCTGTCTCTCTCAAATAAATAAATAAAAACTAAAATATTTTTTAAAAATACCAAAACAGAAAGAATAAGACTAATCTTGTGATGGCCTCCTGCGGTTTATCCACTGCTGCTCTGGTTTTGAGCTGGAGATCAAGTGATACGTGGAGGACTGAGTTGGAGACCATGCGATACCTGAAGGACAGTGTTTCACGGCAGGATGTTTTGGGGAATTTTTTTTTTTTGACAAAGGTTCTCATTCTAGGCCAGGCTGACCTGGAATTCCCTATGACATCTCAGAGTGGCCTCCAACTCATGGTGATCTTCCTACTTCTGCCTCCTGAGTGCTAGGATTAAAGGCCTGTGCCACCACACCCGGCTTCATAGCAGGATTTTAAATACAGGCACTTCCAGCAGCTTGAGAGCAAGGCTAAGTAGAATGCAAGATGATTTTAGAAGAATGGACAGAGTTGTCAGAATTTATACTCATGTTGCTATTTTCTGGCCTCTGTGGTGTGCACCTGTCATCCCAGCACTTGGGAGACTGAGGCAGGAGAATCAAAACTTAAGGACAGCCTGGGATTCACAGTGAGACCCTGTTGGGGGAAGGGTGGATTGGTACTTTCCTGTTTTATGAGGACTGTCAACATAAATGATGAAATCAGGCCTCAGCTAGCCACAGCAAAAAGGGGAGATTTACAAAGTGAGCCAGCAGCTTAAGCACTGATTTCAGCATTTGCATTGTCATGTAAAAATATCTCAGGAGCCAGGCATGGTGGCCCAGACCTTTAATCCCAGCACTCCGGAGGCACGGGGGGGGGGGGAGGAATGTTGTGAATTCAAGTCCACCCTGAGATAGGACCCAATGATCCTAAAGGGGTAGTTGATTCATGTTAGCAAAATGCACTGCTGAGGTAAAATAAGGCACTAAAAATTTACTAAGAAACCATTATGTCCATCTGTTTTGTTTTTATTTGATGGTACCATATCTATGTGGGCCTCTAAAACTCAACTTTTATTTTTTGTGATTATATTTGTTTTGTTCTGTTTTGTTTTGTTTGTTTGAAGCAGGGTCTCACTCTAGCCAGCATGACCTGGAACTCAACTCTGTAGCCTCACACTGCCCTCAAACTCACAGAAATTGTCCTACCCTAGGTACCAGACTGCCCACTTTGTGATATATATATTAGTTTTCTGAGGGAGGGTCTCACTCTACATAGTGAATTCCAGGTCAGCCTGGCCTAGAGTGAGACCCTACCTTGAAAAACCAAAAAAAAAAAAAAAGTCTCTAGTTTAGGGGTGAGGAATAGCACAGCGTGAAAGTGTCTGTCTAGCATGCATGAGGCCCTGGGTTCCGTCCCCAGCACTGCAAAATGAAAAGAAGAAAGAAAACCCTCTGGCTGTACATTTCAATAGTTTTCATATGGCTAAACCTTCTGCTTTTGTTTCATTTTTCCTCATATCTTCAAGTGTTCCTGTTACCAATCTCTTTCATCTTTTAGTGGCATTCTCTGTACTAGAAGATTGCAGCTTAAGTATTAATGTTAAATGTTAAAGTCAGATTGGTTTTTCATTTTGTTTGTGAGGGGGGGGGGGAGAAAGAATATGGGCATGTCCAGATCTTTTGCCACTGCAAGTGAACTACAAATGCATGGGCCACATTGTGTATCTGCTTTTATGTGGGTACTGGGGGAATTGAACCTGGTCAACATGCTTTGCAAGCAAGTGATTTAACAACTGAACCATCTCTGTAGCCCCAGGATTGTCTTTTACAGTGTGCATTCTATGTTGTGTAATTTTGATTTTTGTGGTACTAGTGATACGACCCAGCAAGGCAGAGCTTTGCCCCTAAGGTGCACACCCTAGATCCTTATAATATGAATTATAAATGCTTTGGTTTCTAAGCTTTACATACCAATTTAAAACTGCAGTTTGGTTTTTAAAAATATTTAATAAGCATTTTTAAAATAAAAGGGAGTTGGAGAGATGTTACAAGTCTTCAAGCCTAAGTCCTGTTCTACAGCACCCACATAAAGCCAGACACAAAGGAGTTCTGTGCATCTGTGAGCCCAACTCACCTGCTGCACTGGGAGGCAAAGCCAGGGGAATCCAGAAAATGAGGGTCACCTAAGCTGGTGCATATGGAGCAACAACAAGGGAGAAACTACCTCCAGCAAAAGTGGAAGGAGACACAAGCACCCCAAGGTTGTCCTCAGACTTCCACATGTGCACTATGATACACGCACCCACACACCCATTATATACATCCATGCATAAATACAGACACAGAAACAGTAATAAAAGTAAAATAACACATCTTGAATTTCTAAGATTGCAATGTAGAGTTCTGTGGTTATATATTCCAAATCTGGAGGAATCTAAGCTTGAAGAGGCCATATCTGGAACTGGGAAACAAGTCAGAATCATATCCTGATAACAATTTTGCTTCCCAATATCAAGTTCCCACTAATGTTGGCATTTAAGTGGATCTACAACCTTTAAATTCTTTCTAAATTAATAGTTGTTATCTAATTTAACTGATGCTGACTTCACTCTGATGGAAATTCTGCTTCTCTTTTTCAGATGGGAGCAGGATCTGAGCAGATAAATGATCCAGAGCACTTCACCACAGAGGAACTGGGGAAATAAACAAAAGTTCTGCTTTATTGGTGAACCTGATACCAGCACAAGGGTGAAGGAGATAGACACAGAGGACACTCAACACCTACCAAACCAGAGATCCAGAGGCTCCTCAGAGACCTTCACTGAAATAGACTTAAAACCCACCCAACATGGCTCAGGAAATTTTGCAGAAGGGGAAAGAAAGATTGTTAAAACCACAAGTTGGGACATTTTGTATAGAGACATTACCTCTCCCCCATAACTGATTTCTGCCCCCGAAATGCATGACCCACAATCCCCATGAGATTGATCTGCATCACCAATGATAAAGGCCTCCTTAGAAAAGGGGCAGGGAAGTGGGAAAGGATGGTACAATCATGTGTTGTTTATATACTAATTATGTCCATATCAATAAAAATATCTTTTTAAAAAGAGTGATAATAGTAAAACGGAGACATGTTGTTTTATATGAAGTAATCTACACACACATTGGTCTTGATTTGTCCTGTGTTAACTTTTGATCTAGATGTAACCAAAATGGAGAGTCAGAGGAATGCATGGGCTACTGGCTTTGGTCTATATGGAACCCTCACTACATGGAGAGAAGAGTCCATCAGTCCACAAGAAGACATACACAACCAGTAACACCAGAAATCTCAGAGTCATGACTGATTACTTCTCCAAAAATATTTGAAATTACTGCCTTTCTTTCCCCTCCTATATTTACTGTTAGCTATAGATGAAATACAAGATCTCTCCAAGAGAAGAAGCCTTTCTTATCCCAAATTTCCAGCTCTCCCAATACAGCACAGATTTAAGGTGGAATTCCTATCTTTGCTCACTTGTCTCTGAAAGTACAAGTATCGAGGACTGAATTCTGGTTTCAGAAACACAGGATGACTGCTACAGATGACAGTTGTAGAAAGAAAAATCAGGAGATTCTGAAGTCACCAATTAGTGGTGTGAGAGGGAAATGATAGAACACAGACTTCATACACAAAGCCAATATCTCATGCATTAGACCCTCAAGAGATACATGCATTGCCTCATATCAGGCCTACTTCTATCTTTCTTTATGAATATCCAAACACTATTTCTCATACTTACTAATTCAAAGTGACTATGCTAAGATTGCTTAATACTACAAGAACTCCAAGCCTCACAAACTCAGCTGCTGGATCCAGAGAAATGCCAGCTCTGCATGACAGCTCTCAGGACCAAAGGCATCCACCAGATAGCTTAGCCAAGGAAATGAAAACAAATTACAGCTTGAAAGATTCCCCAGAGTGAACCCCATTCCTTTCAAAGAGGAACAAAGATAACAACCTATCTTGTCAATGTGACTGTGTCATGTGTGACATAATTGTCTCCATGTATGCTATGCTGTGTTCACACAACATAATACACACCCTAGCCTGCTTCCTAAAAGTCCCCAAATGACTGAGGAACACAATTTGTGGCCACATCAATCTCCTCCATGCATTTCTATAGAACACTTTCATCATTACTTGTTAATTTTATTTTGAATTATTTTTATTTCTTGGTATGCCAACTTAAGATGTGTGACTGGATTAGAATGCATTTCAGATCTATAAAAGGCCTGAAAATAACTTACTTAAGCTTAGATATATACTTGAAACCTATTAAAATGACATCGTTGATTTATTAAATATTGCATGAAACCTTAAAATGCTACTTGATTGTGTGGGAA
Source organism: Orientallactaga sibirica (assembly GCA_036365145.1). NCBI lineage: Eukaryota > Metazoa > Chordata > Mammalia > Rodentia > Dipodidae > Orientallactaga > Orientallactaga sibirica. Next base: position 134,260 of record JAEOAD010000890.1, read on the forward strand.
ATTTTTCATTGGGGTCATAAGACAGTTTAATCAGGCTATAGATTTTGGTAGTGATTTCTTTTCCAAAACCGGTTTGAAAATATTTAATCCTACCTCATTTTTAGGTAGTCATGAATAACAAATATATGACAGAAAATTGCTAAATAGTAAATTCCTCTATATAATGTACAGTAAAAGTTTTATTAAGCCGGGCATGGTGGCGCACACCTTTAATCCCAGCACTCGGGCAGCAGAGGTAGGAGGATCACTGAGAGTTTGAGGCCACCCTGAGACTACATAGTGAATTCCAGGTCAGCCTGAGCTACAGTGAGACTGTACCTCAAAAAAAAAAAAAAAAAAAAAAAAAAAAAAAAAAAAAGCTTTTATTAGATTGGAATTAATTTCTTTGTAGAATTAGTATATAAGTTCTAAATGTAAAATGTTCAGTTTCTGTGCTTGTCAAAGATCTTTATACTACATTTTCATTTCACAATAAAAATTACAGAAAATGTAACCTCAAAAAATCAGACTGGGTATAGTGGTGCACACCTTTAATTCCAGCATTCGGGAGACAGAGGTAGAAGGATTGACATGAATTTGAGGCCACCCTGAGACTACATAGTGAATTTCAGGACAACCTTGGCTACAGCGAGACTCTACCTCAACACAACAACAACAGTAACGTTAAGAAACTGGATAAGCTTCTGTGTATATAAGAAAAATGGCTATATTATTAAGTCTTCAATTAATAATTTATATTTTTAGGAAAACTTTAACCCATAGTTGTGGCATTATGATAAGAGTATTGCTTTTGTATCTGTGACTATTTTTCAACAGTTTTTTAAAGGTTTTTAAAAATATTTTTCTTTATTTGCAAGCAGAGAGATACAAGAGAGACAGAGAGAATGGGCATTCCAGGGCCCCAGCCACTGCAAACAAACTCCAGATACATGTGCCCATTTGTAAATCTGGCTCTACATGGGTACTGGGGCATTGAACCAGGATCATCAGCCTTTGCAGGCAAGCACCTCCACCACTGAGCCATCTCTCCAGCCTGTTAAAGTTTTTAACTTGTCTAATTTAACCAAAAAATGATCATATTAAAGGCTTTCTCTTTATGTTGTACACTTTCTTTTGTAGTTCTACTAAGTCATGTCTGCAAAGGTACATGTTTAAGATTATAAATTAGTACTACAGAAAGGAAACCAAGCTGGGCATGATCGTGTATGCCTTTAATCCCAGCACTTGGAAGTCAGAGGTAAGTGGATCACCATGAGTTAGAGGCCACCCTGAGACTATATAGTGAATTTCAGGTCAGCCTGGGCTAGAGTGATACCCTATCTTGAAAAACAAAACAAAGCAAAACAAACAAGAAAGCAAGAAAGCAAGCAAGCAAGCAAGCAAGAAAGAAAGAAAGAAAGAAAGAAAGAAAGAGAATATAAACCAAATGAATAGTCTAAATTAACAATGGTATATCTAAATCAAACACAAAGTTTTTACTTTTTACTTAATGTATCTTTTTATGTTATATATGCATATATATATATATATATATATATATATATATATATATATATATATATATTTGCATATTATATATAAATATCATTTACTTGGTCTTATACTTTAAAATGTTTACATAATATGAAGTTGGTTAACTAAATGGTCATATAAATTGAAACTTGTGAGTCCAGTTTCCCTTTAAATCATAATGCAATTAAATTTTTAAAGAAAAGGTATATACAATTAAACATTGTTTTATTTTAGTCATTGTCTCAGTTCTGATTTCACTAGATGGTCCAAAAAGCCCCTATTGTTTTAGGAAAGACTTTCAGGACAGGGTGTCTCCTGTCCCAGGAAACAGCCTCATCTTCATTAAAAAGTTGCCCTCATCTGGGTAGGAAGAGTTCTCAAGCTCTACTATTACCAGGATCTAAAAATTGCTACATAGATTTTCTCTTTAAGCAATTAGTATTTTCTCCTTAAGTAATTAATATGCTTATCCACACATGTAAATAAATTTAACAAAAATTTTTTTGAAACAGAGATGCCAAGTCATTATCCTGTGCTAGTGGATTTTTTTTTTTTTTACAAAAACAGTTTCTTGGTGCTATTACATATTTATTAAATTGGTTCATTTAAACAGACAGGTAAAAATTGTCTCCAGTGCTGTTAGCATGTTTTGCCTACATTTCTATATTTAAAGGTAAGATATGCATGCGTTGAGTGTTTCAGGTATGATGTGCTTTCTATATTTTCATTAATTTAAAGTTATTTTACTTCAAAATGTTTCAGAAAATAAGTTAGCCTGATTGTATATAATGTCACTAGGCAACAATACAAGAGAAAAAGCGAGAAAGCAGATCAGGGAAAAGAATCTCATACATTTAATGGATCAGATGGGGCGTAATGCAGTATACCTGCTGAGGATTCTGTACACACACACACACACACACACACACACACACACACACACACATCCTCCTCCTCCTCCTCCTCATCTAATAGTAACAAGATAAAGAGAATCTGAAAGGCTTAAATGTCAAGGGAGATTAGGACAGTGTCAGTTTGAATGCTCAGTGAAACACGTTTGAAGACAGATACATTATGATGATTCAAAATGAAAGATAGGCAAGATTGTGGTGAATGAAACAGAGATAAAAAATATGGAAGTTGGGCGTGGTGGTGCACACCTTTAATCCCAGCACTTGGAAGGCAGAGGTAGGCAGACCCATGTGAGTTCGAGGCCACCCTGAGACTACATAGTGAATTCCAGGTCAGTCAGCCTGAGTAGAGAGAGATCCTACCTCTAAAAACCAAAAAATAAAAATTAAAATAAAAATTAAAAATTAAAAAATGCCAAGTTTGCCATGCATGGTTGCACACACCTTTAATCCTAGCACTAAGGAGTCAGAGGTAGAAATATCTCTGTGAGTTCGATGTCAGTCTGGGCTTGAATGAGACCCTACCTCGAAAAGAACCAAAATATAAAATAAAATTCAAAGGTCAAGTTTAATAAGAATTAATACTCAGAAAGAAGAAAGAAAGAAAAGAAAGAAAGAAAGAAAGAAAGAAAGAAAGAAAGAAAGAAAGAAAGAAAGAAACTCCCCCCCAAATCTTGTGCCCTGGAATCATAGCCAATAGGTATAATTGGGAGGAGAAATTCTCACGTATCATCTGTGTGCATATACATTCCAATGTTCTCTAAGAGGCAGGTATCTGAAGGAACGCACTTGAAGAGATTATCGTCAGTCTAGCCATTGAAGTGAGCTTGAAACTTCAGGAACATCCGGGACTATTTGAAAAGTTGTTTTGCTTTCTTCCACTATATTAAAACATACCTGGTTTAACAAGTTTCTTTGAGAGAGAGAGAGAGAGAGAGAGAGAGAGAGAGAGAGGATGGCTCGGTGGTTAAGACGTTTCCCTGGAAAACCTAATGATAAGTTCCAAGTTCAATTTCCCAATACCCACGCAAAGCAAGATACACAGGACCATGGCGAGTAGCGTGTTAGCGTAGAATTCCTTTATACCAGGTATGTGGCTCTTACACAGCAAAGACCAGCACTGCCAAAAGGACAATTTTTAAAAGAAAAAGTCAGAAAAGAATGGAAATGACATCTACCTTTCACACCTAAAACAAAGAACACTTTTAAATATTCAAATGAGTATTTGGGGCAAAGGTATCTGTATTTTAGCAGTCCTTCTTCAGTTAGGGGGAGTGACCACATGCAATTTCCCAGCAAGCAATGCATACCATGCAAATGAGGACAAACGGGATTTGCTTCTTGGGAGGAGAGTTATCATGCCCACCAGGCGATGATCCAGGACAAGGAATCACTGAAGTTTGAGCGAGCCTCTCGACACTGAATTTCTCTTTTATGTAAATTAGCGTATCAGGTTGCAGAAATATTGTTGTGGGCCAGGCTTGGGCTGGGAAGAGGTACTCTTTGGGTTCCTTTAATCACAGCTCAACCCCTACCTTAGGTTTTAACCTCAGCCATCTCCCCAGCCCGCTATTACAAAGGGAACGTTCCTAAAACTGCGGGATACCTGAAGACGAAACCAGTGCTGTGAATGTGCCCCATTCATGTCTGTCTCTTTTTTTTAATCACCTTCTTGGTGCAATTGACAACTTGGGTAGCAAGAGAAAAACATTTCTAGGCTTGCCAATTTTACAAACAACCAAAAGACACTTATAATGTCCTTATGTAGTGCCAGGACCCCCAAATGTGGGTTGGGGTCCTTGGGAGTCACCCAGTGAGACAACAAGACCGAGAAGCTCGACTGCAATTACATGGAATTCTTTATTACCAAGCCTAGACTGGGACTCTGTCCACACAAACCAACGCAGTGGGAGTGTGAGAGAGAGCCCCCACTCTTGGGGGGAAAGGGTTTATATAGAGAAGGGATACAGCAGTTACATCATATTGCAACATTTGAAATGGTTGGTTCAAAAAGCGCGCACGGGAACATTCTGAGCTGCTTATCTAGGATCAGCTGCTTGTTTGCAGATCCTTTATTACCTCCGGGATGTCCTAAGACTTCCCAGGAATGAACAATAAGAGAGAGGGAGGGGGTTGGGAAAGAAGCAAAGGTCAGTACATGAGCCCGCAAGTTCCTCATCTGAGTCAGGCCTGGGTTTTTTTATTTCAGATGGCAGTCTGTTTTACTATAATGGCTATCTGCTTAAAAATGGCAGTACTACTGTCAAGCTGGAGTTACAGAAGCTAAAGGCAATATGTTAATTTCTTAGATCTCACATTCCCCCCTCTTTATATTATTTGAGGAGCCAATCTTGGTTCCTTATATGTTGTCAGGCTCATGAACAGCAACAGTATGGTATTGAGCCCTGAGAACCATCATTTGGATTGATACGATCTTTGACAAAACTGACAAGCCTATTAAGTATGCAGGGCCCTATGGTGAGTATTACTAAGAAAATAACTAAAGGTCCTATTAAGGCAGATATTAAAGTAGTAAACCAAGGTTAAACAAAGACTCAAACCAGCCACGAAAACCATCAGGAGCATCCAGGGGCTGGAGTTTGAGATGTAACATCTCGGTGGAGACGAAGCTTGAGTGGGTCCTCTGGGTCAGGGTTACTTTTCCAGGTGTCTCCGGTTCCCCAGGGGACCGCCTTCACGTGGGCCCAATGGATCCATGACGTGATGCCATCCACTTTTATGGCTGTTGGGGTTGTCATCAGTACGATGTAGGGGCCCTTCCATCTGGGTTCCAGGGACTTCCGTTGGTACCTTTTGACAAGCACTTTATCCCCTGGTTGAAACCTGTGGGGTTTTGGAGGAACAACAGTCTCATAAACAGCTCTCAGGTGGGGCCAGACCTTTTTGTGGGTAAGTTGTAAGCGCTTCAGGGAGCACACTAGGTCTTGGTCATCCATCCGTGCTAGGAGATCAGTCTGGAGGCTCGGGATAATAGGAGGGGGCACTCCAAACATTATTTCAAAGGGAGTTAGGCACATATGATAGGGAGAATTTCGCACCCGGAACAGAGCAAAGGGGAGGAGAGTCACCCAGTCAGCGCCGGTCTCTAAAGCTAATTTAATTAAGGTCTCTTTTAAAGTTCTATTCATTCTTTCTACCTGTCCTGAACTCTGAGGGCGATAAGCACAATGCAATTTCCAATTGGCCCCCAGTGCAGTGGCTACTCCCTGACTTACCTGAGATATGAAGGCTGGTCTGTTGTGTGAACCTAAAGAGACTGGGAAACCATACCTGGGCAGTATTTCTTTTAGTATCTTCTTAGCAACAACTTGTGCAGTTTCAGTCTTAATGGGGAAGGCTTCTACCCATCCAGAGAATGTATCTATAAATACTAAAAGATACTTGTATCCTGATTTTCCAGTTTTAATTTCAGTAAAGTCTAATTCCCAGTAGGCCCCTGGTCTAGTTCCTCTTAGCCTAGTTCCTGGATTGGAGGGAAGAACAGTAGCATTAGTCATACAAGACTAGCAATTAGACACAATTTGTTCAATAATTTGGCTAGCGCTCCGTATTTTCAAATGGGAGTTCCTCAGTAACTCCTGCATCCGCTTAATTCCCAAATGAGTGGAGCGATGGACCTTCTTTAGAATTCTTTGTCCTAGTCTTTGAGGCAAAATCAAACGGCCATCCTCTGTTTTCCACCATTCATCAGACTTTTGAGTTCCTTTTAATTGACTAATCCATGTCAAATCCTCTGAGGTGTAATTTGGAATGTCTGGAAGTTTTCTGCCTCCGGGGTCTACCAGGACAGGGGCTATCTTGGTTGTAAGGGCCACCTGTTTGGCTGTCTGATCAGCCAAGTTGTTTCCCCGGGGAATTATTCTGTCCCCTTTCTGGTGTCCATGGCAGTTAATGATAGCTACCCGAGTGGGGCCCCAGAGGGCTTGGAGCAGGTCCAGAATCCCCTGCTTGTTTTTAATAGTCTTTCCTTTAGCAGTTAAAAGTCCTCTTTCTGTGTATATTGCTCCATGGACATGTGCCGTGGCAAATGCATATCGGCTGTCCGTGTATATGTTCAGTCTCTTGTTAGCCCCTAATTGTAGAGCCTTAGTGAGGGCAATAAGTTCTGCTCTTTGGGCTGAGGTTCCCGCTGGAAGCGGCTCTGCCCATATGACTTCGGTTCCTGTGGTGACTGCTGCCCCCGCGTACCTGTGTCCATCCTGGATAAAGCTGCTACTGTCAGTGAACCAGGTTACCTCAGCATCCTTGAGGGGGGTGTCTTTGAGATCAGGCCTTACAGTGTACACGTGGGCCAGTATCTCAGTGCAGTCGTGAAGAGGGGCGTCCAAGTCCAGATCAGGTAACAGAGTGGCAGGATTCAGGGCTGTGGGAGTCTGGAAAGTAATTCTAGCGGGATTTAAGAGCAGGGTCTGATAGTGGACCATGCGAGCATTGCTGAGCCAACGGTCAGGTGGTTGTTTCAGCACTCCGTCGATGGCATGTGGGGCTGTGACCATTAGATTTTGTCCCAAAGTCAGCTTATCTACATCCTTGACTAAAAGGGCCGTGGCGGCTATAATTCTCAGACATGGGGGCCAACCTGCCGCAACAGTGTCCAACTTCTTTGACAGGTAGGCAACTGGGCGCCTCCAGGGTCCTAGACTTTGGATGAGGACTCCCTTCGCTATTCCATTATGTTCATCTATAAAGAGCATGAATGGCTTAGTCACATCAGGGAGGCTCAAGGCAGGGGCTTCTAGAAGGCATACCTTTAGGACCTCAAAGGCTCGCTAGCGATGATCCGTCCATTGGAAGGGCTGGTTCTCTTTGGTGGCTTCATATAGAGGTTTTGCCAGTTCCACGAATCCGGGGATCCACAGACAGCAGAAGCCTGCTGTGCCCAGGAATTCTCTGACCTGTCTGGCTGAGGTCGGCGTTGGGATCTGGAGGACAGACTCTTTTCGTGCATCTGACAGCCAACGTTGACCATCTCGGAAAATGTATCCCAGGTAGGTTACCTGTTGTTTACAAATCTGGGTTTTTTTGGCAGATGCCCGATATCCCAGGTCACCCAACGTCTGCAGGAGGTTCCCACCAGGCATGCCTCATGGCTGGTAGCTCCTATTAAAAGATCATCTACATACTGCAACAAAGTCAGTCCTGGGTTACGCATTCGAAAGTCTGATAAGTCCTCATGTAGGGCTTCATAAAAAATGGTAGGAGAGTTTTTAAATCCCTGGGGCAATCGAGTACAAGTAAGCAGGCCATTGATCCCGATGTCTGGATCATGCCATTCAAAGGCAAAATACGGCTGACTCTGTGGAGCCAGGGGCAAACTAAAGAATGCATCTTTTAAGTCCAAGACAGTGTACCAAGTGACCTCAGGTGTTATATTTCCTAACAGAGTATAAGGGTTAGGCACCGTTGGGTGGATATCCATTGTTCTTTTGTTTATCTCCCTCAGATCCTGTACTGGGCGATAGTCATTTGAGTTAGGCTTTTTTTTACCAGCAGGAGGGGGGTGTTCCAGGCTGATTGTACTGGCTTTAGGATCCCTGATTGCAGAAGTCGCCTGATATGGGGAGTGATTCCTAATTTAGCTTCTAAAGGCATGGGGTACTGGCGAACCCTGACTGGTGTGCTTCCTGGCTTTAGTTCTACTAGAATGGGGGGCCTATGTTGTGCCCATCCCATCCCATCAGTCTCCGCCCATGCTCGTGGGAAGTCAGTCAGCCAGGAAGAGCCCTGGGGCTCCGTGTATTTGGCGCACTTTTGAAAGAGTCTATATTTCTCTGTCAGATTAGTGGTCATCAGAATCTGTATTGGGGGGTCTCCCATCATCGAGACTTGTGCCCATTGGGTTCTCAGAGAAGGGGGCATTCTGAGAACACCAGTTGTACAAGTTGCTAGTAGCAAAGGGCCAATAGTGGAAAGGCTGATTTCCTTCCGCGTCAATGGGTCTGGCAGGGCGGAGTGGCAAAGCTACTGACTGCTTGGGGGCTTGAGGTGTGGCTGTCAGCACCTGTGAAGAAGGGAGTGAAGGGGGGAGAAAAGCTCTCATCCAATGAAGAGGTTTCTTAACTAAATTTCTCCAGGTCACGATATATGGGATCTGGTCTGGGTGTCTGCTCCTAGGACGAAATACAATTTTTTTAACCTCCAATATAACATTTAAATGAAATGTCCCCTCTGGTGGCCATCCCACGTGTGGGGAACCAGTGTGGCAGCCATTCCAAGATGGCGCCTTGGCTGACTGCCAAGTCTTATGACTAGGCGCCATTTCCTGCTTCTGCCCTTGTATAGTCACGTTCACACTGCAGATGTGCGCATGTACCTTGTTACGTAAGATCAGTCCACCAGCAGGTGGTTGTGCCCTATAGCTAACGTCTACGTGGCTACTGCTGATTGGATCAGGCGAGGCTATATCTAGGGTGGAGGGCTGGGAGTCGGGGGCTTCCTGTTGTAAAAGGTTCCTGAATAAACTGCTTCAAGAAGAGTTCCTGTGGTCGTTGCCTTATTCTGCTGGTCGGACTGGGCGGCGACAAGTGGTGGCCCATATGGGGACTCAGAACTTGAAGCGGTCAGGGCAGCTAGCTGGTAAGTTCCAGGTAAGTGGACAAAAAGTGTAAAGGCAAGTTCTCCGGTAGAGAGATGATAAGGTCCCATAGCAAAATGGGCAATACATCTTCCAGTAAGACTGTGGCGTCTGCATTAAAAGATCTTTTGAAAGCGGAAGGATTAGGGTTAAAAGGCGCCACAATAAGGTTTCCTTAGAGGAAACGCAGTGAGAAGATTCCTTAAGAGGGAATGATAGCCGGCCAATTAATGTATATTTGTTCATGTGTTTTATTAGTGTATAAAAGTTGGTTAACCTCATGTGGTGTATTTGTGTTGTAGTGTGTCTAGTCATATTACATAGGGCAAACGAGAATGAGCCTCTCCCCTTGAGGACCCTGCCCATATGGGCCCTAATTCATTCTTGTTTAAAGTCTCCAAAACCTAGGATTCAGAAGCAGTTAAAAGAAGGGGAAAAAATTTTAGAGGAAGTGAGAGAAGAGCGCTCGAGTAAAACATCTAAAAGAAAAAGTAAAAATTCAGACTCAAAACAAAACAATGAGGAGGAGCCGGAGCTTTCAGGAAAAAAAAAAAAAAAGGTTTAGCAATTGCATTTAACCCCTAATGCCCCACGCCCTCCGGTGTATAATCCTACTGAAGGTGTTCTTTGGAGCTGTCAGGCTGTTTGTGCTTGCAGTTCACGCCCACAATTTGAACAGTGGAAGGAAGGAGTCAGTGATGACTTACGGGGTACATGTAGCCTTCACCCTTTCATTGTTAGACAGTATGACTACCCAGAATCTTAACCCGATGATTGGGCTAATCTAGCAAGGGCATGCTTGTCTGGGGGACAATATCTGATGTGGAAAGTAGCCAACCAAGAGTTAAGCGTTGACACTGCCTGGCGCAACGCAGCTGCCAATAATCCTCAATCTAGATATGTTAACAGGTGACTCCAGTATGGACTGGATGTCAAGCCACAACACAATCAGTGTTTCTTGACAAAGGGCATTCCCTCACCTTTTCTCCAAACTTTCTTACTTATAAGAATGAGTCCTTTGGTAGATATAATTTCACTAAACAAAATCCCACCCAAGTGATCACTCCAGATCCTTTTGATATTTGGTTGGTATGCAACCCTATGGGCGCATGCACAGATATATCTTCAATGTCTATGTTATCTGGAGGGTCGTGGGAAAACTGCTCTTGCCAACAGAACTTTTCTGCCACGTTTGAAGAGAATGTGAAGGTAAATTGTAGTAAGACCATCCAGCAGTGTATCAACAGATTAGTGTAGCAGCCACTAAAGCATGGAGAACTCTTTCGGTACTGGGATTTACAAGGACAACTGTCTAAGGTTATTCAGGGCAATAATGAACCCTATGCAGATTTTGTTGATAGACTTATTCAAACTGCAGGGCGTATTTTTGGAGATGACCTCTCTACAGAGGGCTGAGGGCGAAGCTCGTCAGTTTTGGAGCATTGTAAAAACGTGGCCTTTTTCTTTACCGCTTTCAAATTCTAGTCTCCTCCCTGCTCTTTTTACTACTAACTCCACACTAGGGTTACCTATGGTGCCTTTTTCCACTGAATTAGCCTTTTTTGATAATGGCTTCTATTTCCTAGCAGGTTCCTTTTGACCATCGACTTTAGATCCACACCTATATGTGTAAGACCTCCTTTTATGTTTCTAGTGAGCAATCAAACTATTATTAATAACACTCTTGCTTGTCAAGCGAGTTCTTCTTTTCTTTCAGAATGCTGGAATGCCACTCAATTTCCATTGGGCATGCTGACCTGCCTGTTCCTGTGGTCATTCAAGAGTAAGAACTGTCGGTGTTGCTACGGCCTAAGAGAGACTTTAGAATTACTGCAGCTATCGTGGCTGCTCTTGCAGTTTCTGCTGCCACTGCTGCGGTAGCTGCTGTAGCTCTAGCTAAGGCCATCCCAGCGGCCCAAGCAATAAACAGCTTATCCGAGAGGACTGCTTTGGCCCTGATACCCAGACAGAAATCAACCAACAGTTGCATGCAGACATTCTGCTAGTAAACCAACGAGTTGATCTCTTACAAGAACAGATGGACATTGTTGTATCTCAATGGGACTTGGGACCACAAATTTGATAATCTTACTAGGACGTTAAGGGGTCAAATAATTGCTATTAATAGTACCTGTATAGAGGTTGCTTCTGTAATGTAAATTGTCTCTTTCTTTCAATCTGTGATTAATTGGGGAAAAAATTGGTTTGGTTTTCTTGCTTTAGGCGACTTGCTATGTGTTGTATCAGCCTGTTGTATCTGGTGCCTATGCAAAACACGCCAATGCCAAATTCAAGAACGCTTATTGCCATCAACATGGGTTCTGCTCCTCAAGTGTGGATTAATTTGCTGGACCCTTAACGGATCCATGCAGCTCCTCTCCTTCGGGAACCGCACGAGGTGTCAGACCTGTGCGTCTCAGTTGTCACTGAGAATGGGTACCAAGCTGGGTGCGAGGCAAGCACTGCAAAGGAAAGTCATTTCAAACTGCTTCTGACTTCCTTGAGGAACATGTCTGATTAGCATGGAGGTTGGCATCCTTAATTTTGCCTCCCCTCTACAAAAGATGTCAAAACTTTAGAGGAATCAGACCACTGTTCCCCCCAGTTGGTTAATGCCCTCTGTCTATTTAGACACTGCATTTGGGAGCTAATTGCTGTTTATAAACAAAAAGGGGGAACTGTGGGGAACCAGTGTGGCGGCCATTCCAAGATGGCGCCTTGGCTGACTGCCAAGTCTTATGACTAGGCGCCATTTCCTGCTTCTGCCCTTGTATAGTCACGTTCACACTGCAGATGTGCGCATGTACCTTGTTACGTAAGATCAGTCCACCAGCAGGTGGTTGTTTGTGCCCTATAGCTAACGCCTACGTGGCTACTGCTGATTGGATCAGGCGAGGCTATATCTAGGGTGGAGGGCTGGGAGTCGGGGGCTTCCTGTTGTAAAAGGTTCCTGAATAAACTGCTTCAAGAAGAGTTCCTGTGGTCGTTGCCTTATTCTGCTGGTCGGACTGGGCGACGACAAGCTAGGCCACACAGAGGAGCAGAAAGTAATCCATTTGCCCTTGTTAACAGACACCCCGTTTTTTGTTTTTTTGTTTTTTGTTTTTTTTTGCAATGTCCTTGATGTCCTTCCAGTGGGCTAAACAGAGTTCCAGAGGAGAGGAAGGAATCTGTCCCATGTTATTAAGTCAAGGGGAAAGCGTCCGTAGGATTAGGGCGACAGCTACACAGACACACACAAGTATAAAGCAACACAGAAGGGCCCAAAAAACAGCTTCGCGTGTTTCAGAGTCAGATACAGATACAGATACAGATTCGTGATGGCCAGACGAGTCCAAGTCCAACTTGGGCTCAATAATACTGAACACGGTACGGATGGGAGCTGGTCTCCCCAGCAGGTTAGCTCTGTCCTCCGGGACAGGGCCCCCACTCAGATGAGGGGGCAGGACATCTCGTGCCTCCTCCAGGTCTGCCTTTACAGTGCGTCCACCAAGGCGCATGACCTGTTCAGAAATATTCAGATACAGATGCCACGTTCCAAACGCAGCCTGCCGGCAAAACTGAGAGTAAAAACAGAAAGAGAAAGCGAGCGAGAGAGAGAACAAGAAAGAGCACTCAGATACTCACCCGACTGGTCTGAAAAGAATCCCTCGAGCCTCGGGGTTGTTGGGGGTCACTGGGGATCCCGGATGAGCCCCCAAATGTAGTGCCAGGACCCCCAAATGTGGGTTGGGGTCCTTGGGAGTCACTCAGTGAGACTACAAGACCGAGAAGCTCGACTGCAATTACATGGAATTCTTTATTACCAAGCCTAGACTGGGACTCTGTCCACACAAACCAACGCAGTGGGAGTGTGAGAGAGCCCCCACTCTTGGGGGGAAAGGGTTTATATAGAGAAGGGATACAGCAGTTACATCATATTGCAACATTTGAAATGGTTGGTTCAAAAAGCGTGCGCGCGGGAACATTTTGAGCTGCTTATCTAGGATCAGCTGCTTGTTTGCAGATCCTTTATTACCTCCGGGATGTCCTAAGACTTCCCAGGAATGAACAATAAGAGAGAGGGAGGGGGTTGGGAAAGAAGCAAAGGTCAGTACATGAGCCTGCAAGTTCCTCATCTGAGTCAGGCCTGGGTTTTTTTATTTCAGATGGCAGTCTGTTTTACTATAATGGCTATCTGCTTAAAAATGGCAGTACTACTGTCAAGCTGGAGTTACAGGAGCTAAAGGCAATACGTTAATTTCTTAGATCTCACACTTAAACTCTTGGAAACAGCAAGTGAGCAGCCACTTCCGCCTGCCAGATGGGTTTAGGGTTGGTGCTAAGCGAATGCAGTGTGACATAGTTGACTTGGGTCAATAGCATCAAATTTCCCCTGTCAGACGCCTGTGACAGAAGTCTGTCACCAGAGGACGATGGCAAACTCAGGGTGGAGAAGTCAGTGGTTTCCTCTAAAGGCAAGGGGTCTCAGATAGCGAGTGCCTGGATCGAATGGACATCCGAGAGCAAGTCTCCACTTTGCAAAAGTGCTGGAGGAACAACTTTCAACAAAGAACTTTCCCAGATGATCTTCAAGGTAAAATGAGCCCAAGTGACAATTTGTCACGTGTGGTTCCTACCCTTTAACTTTAGTACGGAATGATAAGGTCATAGCTCTAAAGAGAGTAACTCATTCATTATGTTTTAGTTTCCATGCTTCATTCTTACTTAATACTGATCCAGCGTCCATGTCTGTGATCTCCGAGAAAAGATGGCTCATAGACAGAGAAGACTCCAGAAAGTCTTTCCTACAACTCCAAGAGATCTGGATGCTTTCTGAACTTTTTTTTTTTCAATGTAGGGTTTCACTGCAGCTCATGCTGACCTGGAATTCACTATGTATTCTCAGGGTGGCCTTGCACTCACAGCAGTCCTCCTACCTCTGCCTCACAAGTGCTGGGATTAAAGGCGAGCGCCACCATACCTGGCTGGCGTCTGAACATTAATTTGTGGTGGAGGTGAGATAGATACCCTAGGCTGATCTTGAACACAATATATAGCAAAGACGACTGCAACTCAGGCCTCGACTTCTCAAATGCTGGAATTACTGGCCCGTGCATCACATTTGACTCTTGGAGATAAATAATATGTTTTAAGTCTTTAAATTTATTTATTTATTTATTTATTTATTTATTTATTTATTTATTTTTTTGTTTTGTTTTGTTTTGTTTTGTTTTGTTTTCCAAGGCAGGATCTCACTCTAGCTCAGGCTGACCTGGAATTCACTCTATATTCTCAGGGTGGCCTTGAACTCATGGCAATCCTCCTACCTCTGCCTCCAGAGTGCTGGGATTAAAGGCGTGCACCACCATGCCCGCAAGCTCAAGCTCACTGCATGGATTTCCAAACCCAACCCACTAGAGATGACGGGGCCTAGAGAGAAAAGGGGGTTTGGCTCGCACAAATTGGCATATGAAAAGTCAGCAAAAACCACTGTGGTGTTCAGCTCTGTAGTGGTTGCCCCTGCCCCCGTATCTGGGGCTGAGCCCATCTGTCACCTCTTCTGAGTGGCTGCCAACAAGTGTGGCCATGCAAAATACCTCAGTAGTTGGGAGCTTTATGTCACTCAGGCTGGGGCAGGGGTCTGGCGAACCCCAAGGAGCTTTCCTGAGGATCGGGTAAAAGAAATCAAAACATTGGAGATGGGCTAGAGCTAAAAGAGAATGGGCTATGTATTTCCCAAATACTGCCTATGGCAAACTCCTCAAGTTCGCTGCGTGGATTCCCAAACCCAACCCGCTAGAGATGAGGGGGCCTAGAGAGAAAAGGGGGTTTGGCTCACACAAATTGGCATGATATGAAAAGTCAGCAAAAACCATTGGGTGGCAGTGTGGTGTTCCACTCTGTAGTGGCTGCCCCTGCCCCTGTAGCTCAGGCTGAGACCATCTGTCACCTCTTCTGAGTGGCTGGCAACAAGTGTCATGCAAAATACCTCAGTGGGTGGGGGCTTTATGTGACTCAGGCTGGGGCAGGGGTCTGGCGAACTTCCAAGGGCTCCAGCCCAGGCTCCCACTGGCCAGCTAAGAGTCAGACACTCAGGGAAGAACCCAATCCCACTCCTCCCCTTCCCAAAAGTGGAGCCAAGCGCAGCTCCTTGAATGCAACTCCCTCATCCCAGGGCTCTTCCTCCATCACTGTTCACTGCCAAAGCTCTGTCCAGAGGGGCAAGCAATGGCCCAGCTTTGGGCACCAGGGCAGGACCTTAGGCCTCTACAGGTGTTAGGCTGAGTGACCCTCGGGGTATTTGGGGGATGGGTTGGTTGGGGAGGCCGGCTGGAGACAATTAGTAGCTGGGCTCCCTGAAGGAGGCGACTGACCTTCCAGGGAGAGGGCCACCCTGAGGCTGTTGTGCTCTGAGGGAGGGAGGGGGAGGGGGCCTGTGGAGATGAATTCCTGTCTGGTGACTGCGCCTCACACAGGGCAGCAGGAACAGCAGCGGGGAGGACATGAGGATGTTACCTGTTTGATCACTGCCTGAAAGCTGGCACTGGCCAACTTTTGCGAGCATCAGGCCTAGAAGTTGCAGGATTAGTGGAAGAGGACAGGGAGGGGGCCAGGGCTGGGGCGCGCTCCCCCGTGCTGCCTCCTCCCCCCGCCCGCTCCCATGGCCCTTGTCCTATCCCGAGGGACCGCCCCCGCGCCAGCTCTCGCTCCCCCTCCCTCCTCAGGCATCTCCGCTCACAGGGCGGGGGGGGGATGCCTCCCGACTCCAATAGGAGAGGCTTGGACTTGCACAGTGTCCTCGGGGCTCAGGGCCACGAGCAAGAATGACGGCGGCCTGGACTCCTCAGCCTGCCGGTCAGTGTAGCCTGCTGTCCCTGCCCGGGGCTGTGGCGCCGGCTCGGACCCAGACTGCCAGCCGCCCGCGGGCGTTGGACCATGGCCCTTCTCGTGGGAAACCCGAGCGCCCAGAAGCCCGAGCCCAGCGCAGGCCAAGAAGAGCCCAGGCCGGTGGCGGTGCAGAGGAGGGGCCCGAGGCGAACCCACCGAGGGCCCCAAAAGAAGGGGTGCTGTGGGCATCGTGGCCAGGGCGGCGGCTGTCCCAGCTCGCTCCTCGTCAGAAGAGACAAGCGTCGAGCACGAGAAATCCAATGCCTGCTGGAGTGCCCACAGCCCTAGCAAAGTCTAGAGCAGCTGCGACAAAAACAAGGTAAAGGTTTTTTCTGGGTCCAACTCTGGCTCCAAGAAGAGGTGTAGAAGGAGAGGGGGTGGGAAGGGGCTTTTGTCTTTTGACATGTCCCCCCTTAGATTGGAGGATGGTGGAGGGGTTGGGGTGACCATGTCAAGGGAGTTTGAAGCCCAGCTTGTGGGGATGAGGCCGCCTAGCCAGTCTGCGTGCTTGTGAAGGAGGTGGCTTTCTCGCCTCTGTCCCTGTAACGGGCTTGCTGCAGTGCAACTGCCCTGGGACAGGCGCAGAGACCCAACGCATATCCTGAACTCTTCTGTTAAAAGTTGCTTTAAGATAACTAAGAAGAGGGCCAGGCGTGGTGGCACAAGCCTTTAAACCCAGCACTTGGGAGGCAGAGGTAGGAGGACTGCCATGAGTTCGAGGCCACCCTGAGACTGCATAGTGATTTCCAGGTCAGCCTGGGCTAGAGTGAGACCCTACCTCAGAAAAGACAAAAGATAAGAAGAGCTGGAGATGACTCAGTGGTTAGAGGCCCTTGCTTGTAAAGCCTGTTGCCTAAGTTGGGTTCCCCAATACCCAGGTAAAGCCAAATGCACATAGTGACACATATATTTAAAGTTTATTTGTAGAGCGAGAGACCCTGGCATGCCCATGCACACACTCTTTCTTTCTCTCTACTCACAAATAATTTTTAAAATATTCCAAAACGACAACAAAGAAGGTTTAGGATATTGTAAAATAATGTTCTACAAATAATTCTGAATTTCATTTATCATTATTTTCCATTAGATTTTACTAAGACCAAACCTGGTTTCAGACCTACATTTGTTTTATAGTTGTCAAGTAATGCATAGTAATATATCTTTAAACCAAACCATAAGGAAAAATTTAGTTTTAAGCTTTCAGATTTTTTAATGATAGGCTTGTGTAATGGGATTGTGATTTATTACTTCTCAAAAACAACTATCATGTTTCGTTGTACAGTTTTCTACCAATCCATGAATATTTTGAGCACCTGCTGTGAGCAAGGCATCTTCGAAAAACATGAAATATGCACGACACACTCAAGATATTACACTTATTTCCTGTACATTACCTTGTCAGATATTAGCACAGAATCCTGGCTTGAAATCTGTGCAATTAGTTTCCTTTATCTCACGTAATAAAAGGGCCTAACTTTACTATGACAAGTATTGAATAAAGCACCACCAGTGGCTTGTGGTGGGAACACTTGTACTTTGAACTGTACACTATGTCCTAGCTCCTCTTTGCTAAATACCCTGATTTTAAGAGAAAGATACACTGTAGGCTCAGCAAGGAGTACTTCCTTCCTCATTAATATTTTTCATCCATGTTATCCTATGTGCGGCAGAGAATATATACGCACAGAAATGAGTGATCCCGAGAACACCCTTCTTAAGCATGCACTGACATCTCTATATTTTTGTTTATGGAAATAACGGACCAATTTATCATCCTCAGGAAACTTACAAAGCAGGATAAAAATTATCAGCCGTGGTCCATGACTCCTGAGAGAAAGGTGCACAGGCTATTTTCAAAAGATGTGTATGGGGCCGGGCGTGGTGGCGCACGCCTTTAATCCCAGCACTAGGGAGGCAGAGGTAGGAGGATCGCCGAGAGTTCAAGGCCACCCTGAGACTACATAGTTAATTCCAGGTCAGCCTGGACCAGAGTGAGACCCTACCTTGCAAAACCAAAAAAAAAAAAAAAAAAAGAAAAAGAAAAAGAAAAAAAAAAGAAAGAAAAAAGAAAAAAAAGATGTGTATGATAAGCACTATGCTTTAAAAATGTACTGTCTTCTTTTTGTTCATGGTGTGGGAGGGAGTAGACAGCTAGTAGTGGGAGGACACCCACTGGTTGTCTCCAGTGAGTGGTGTGTGGTTGTGAGGAGAGCTTGGGTGTAAATTTCATGCATTCAGACCTTCAAATGAGGAGACAAAGGCCTCATTGGCACCATTTGGATTCCCACTTGTAAATATTTTGCAGGAAAAAATCGATAAAATATATCTTCTTTTTGAGTCAGTGTCTTACTCTAGTGTGGGGTGTCTTGGAACTCACTCTGTAGCCCCAGGCTGACCTGCCTCAGAGTTGCAAGTGCTGGGATTCAAGGCGTGCACCACAAAACCTGCCTCCTTGTTTTATTGATTTAATCTTTGTTCTTCAAGACTAACAGCTAGACCCCTCTCAAGACTGACTTGGAAAATTTCTGTTATTTAATAAAATCTTCTCTGGGAGAATACGACTTATTATTGCAAGGTCTAGATATGTTTGGAGGGGGGTTGGATTGGAAATTATATAGATTATTATCGGGAGCCATTTGATGTTGACTTAACTTCTGTTTGACAATGGGCTAAAAATAAGCAGAATGTTTAGCCAAGCAGAGATCAGTTACCTGCTCAGAATATGGAAATTGAGGAGGAAGTGTTCCTTTGATCTAAAGGCAAAGATTTAACTGTTTTGTGATGCATTTTTCTGAGAAATCCTGTATTTACCATTTGTTCCATTTGCATCCTTGTGCTCTGAGAAGAAGTATAAAAACGGTAAACTAAATAAAGTTGGGGCCTAGGTATTGATGGACAGCCCTCCCAAGTTCATCTTTGGTCTCTCTTGTTTTTCTTTTTCCTTAATCCACACTCCCCACTCAGGTACTGTTTGAATCTGCCAGTGGGCTCTGGAAGATTATTATTTTTATTTTATTTATTTATTTTTGGGGGGTTTTTCGAGGTAGGGTCTCACTCTAGTTCAGGCTGACCTGGAATTCACTCTGTATTCTCAGGGTGGCCTCGAACTCATGGCAATTCTCCTACCTCTGCCTCCTGAGTGCTGGGATTAAAGGCGTGCGCCACTACGCCCGGCTCTGGAAGGTTATTTAAATGAAGATATTGGACCAATAATGTCTCTTCTAAGAGTATAGGAATCACTTCCCAACTGACTGATATCTCTGACCTTGTCCGTGTAAATTTGGTCAACTACCTAGGGAAGCAGTTTAAAAGCTTAGTTTTTGACTGGAGAGATGGCATAGTGGTTAAGGTACTTGGCTACAAAGCCAAAGGTGTGAGGATCTATTCCCTAGTACCCATGGAAGCTGGATGCACAAGGTGCCTCGTGCATCTGAAGTTCATTTGCTGTAGCTAAAGATGCTGACATGCCCATTTTCTCTCTCTCTCTCTCTCTCTGCCTGCCTCTATGTCTCTCTCTCTCAAATAAATAAATTTAAGAAAAAATATTTAAAATAGCTTAGTTTTATAAAAGATGATGCTATTTAATGTGCAAAACAATTCCTGGTGGTAGATCACCCCAGAAGCCTCAATATTCCTCATTTTGATTCTATAAACTAGGATACTGAGTCTAGAGTCTTCCATTATACCTGGAGTGTTTGAGAATATGTACTTATAGCCCCAGTTACATGACTGTAATGGAAACCATGAGTCAAGTACACTAGAAGGTAGAATGAGGCTTCAGTTTTTATGTGGCTACATGTCTATGTATATACTTGTCCAGTCCATACTACCTTTAGGGAGCCAGATTCTCCTGTGGAACACATTGGAAAACTATGAAATCAAGAAGTGTAACCTTTTCACTTTCTATGAATTTTCAGCTCTGTTTAACCTCATCCCTGTGGGTCTTCGAGTGGTGGCTATTCAAATCAAGCTGTATTTGGCAGTGAACAGTGAGGGACACTTGTACACCTCGGTAATTCTGTGTGCATGCTTTCACTGTCCTGTTTTTCATCTGCTACGAAATAAAATGTGCTGTCTGTGTTTTCCGTTCAGATTTTGGTGAGGAGATGAATATTGGTTTGTATGAAAATAGGTTGGTTTGGAAAGGCAAGATGAACTAATTAATCATTTGAAGTTAACATGTGTAATCTAAAATCAAAAATTGACTGAAAAGTTTTCATACAGTGCCATTGGGTTATACATATCATAAAAAGGTCTTCTGGCTTTGTGGTTTTAGGAAACAAAGCTATTTCTTACCTATATAAACAAATATTTTCTACCTTTATCCCTAAAAGAACTCATGAGATCTCTCTCTCTCAAATCAGCTCTAAGACACAAAGACCAGTACTAGAAGTGCTTTTAAGGATTTGTTGCTCATCTGTTCAATTAGCACAGTTGCCATCTGTCTCTACTTATTTTCAATTTTTCAAATTATTTTAATTGTAAAGAATTATGGAATACAGTGTCATAATTCAGTGAGTGTACAGTGTATAATGATCAAATCAGGGAAATAAGCATTTCCATCTTTTTAAATACTTTGTAAATAATTTTTGATTAATATAACCATTTCTCATGTACTTTGTGCTATTTCAGTACATTTATACAATATTCACTAATTGTATCAGGATAATTAATATTTCTTGTCTTTAACACCATTTTCTGGTGCTTTCAATCTCCTATTAATTCATGATATATCCACACTACATTTTTTTCAAGAACAAGTTAACCTATTTCTTCATAAAAAAAACTCCCAGGAACATTTTATCAGGTGGATTTATTAACAACATAGGCCAAAAATGAGTAAATAACATGAGGCCAAATTAATCATTTTAAGCATATTGACATTTAATTATAAGCATAGTGGTAAAGTTAAGATTTTATTTATTTATTTTTTTGAGGTAGGGTCTTGCTATAGCCCTGGCTGATTTGCAATTCACTATTTAGTCTCAAACTGGCCTCAAACTCACAGCAATCCTCCTACCTCTTTGTGAGTAAAGGTGTACATCACCATGTTCAATGATTTTATTTTATTTTTTTAACGTTGACTGATTAATTGAAAATGTATAACATTGCCGGGCCTGGTGGCGCACGCCTTTAATCCCAGCACTTGGGAGGCAGAGGTAGGAGGATTGCCGAGAGTTCGAGGCCACCCTGAGACTACATAGTGAATTCCAGGTCAGCCTGGGCTAGAGTGAGACCCTACCTCGGCAAAACCAAAAAAAAAAGAAAAGAAAATGTATAACATTGTAAGGCCTGGCTGTCTAGATAGCACTGCTCAGTAGAGCTTTCCACAATCATGGTGATATTCTGTATTTACAGTTCCCAGGGATTTTTTGTTTGTTTGTTTTGTTTTGTTTTTCAAGGAAAGGTCTCCCTCTAGCCCAGCCTGACCTGCAATTCATTATGTATTCTCAGGGAGGCCTCAAACTTGCTGCAGTCTTCATACCTCTGCCTGTAGAGTGCAGGGATTAAAGGTGTGTGCCACCATGCCCAGTTCAAGATTTTGTTTTTATAAGTTGATCTAGTTTGATTTTTTAAAAATTATTTTAAATTTATATTTATTGACAACTTCTTTAATTGTAGACAGTATCCCATGGTAATTCCCTCTCTTCCCCCCTTTCCCCTTTGAAACTTCACACTCCATCTTATCCCCTCCCCCTCTCAATCAGTCTCTTTTCAGTTTGATGTCATGATCTTTTCCTCCTATTATAATGGTCTTGTGTAGAGAGGATCAGGAACTGCAAGGTCATGTATATCCAGGCCATTTTGTGTCTGCAGGAGCACGTTGTAAGGAGTCCTACTCTTCCTTTGGCTCTTATATTCTTTCCAACCCCTCTTCTGCAAGGGGCCCTTAGCCTAGAAGGTGTGTTAGAGATGTTTCAGGGCTTAGCACTCCTCTGTCACTTCTTCTCAGCACCATGGTGCCTTCTGAGTCATCCCAAGGTCACCACCATCTGAAAAGAGAAGCTTCTCTAACCACAAGTGAGAGTAGCATTAATATATGGGTGTGGACATTAAGAGAAGAGCCTACTGGGCATTTTGGTGAGCATTGTATATACATTTAGTGTAACACCAGCAGACATTACACCCGTAGGGCTCATGACTACCTGTGTCATAGGTTTTTAGTATCAGGGATGTATTCCCTCCCATTTAGTGGGCCTCCAGTTCAGTTAGAGAGCAGTTTGTTCCCCCCCGCCCATAAGAGACATGCCACAATTGCACCCATTGGCTCATTTGGCCTGGCTGACTAAATTTAAAGCTTGCAGTGTTCACTGTTGAGTACCTTCACTGGTGTTTTCTCTCTCCCCTCGAACTGCATGCAGGGTAGCTTTTTCCAACTTTCTGTCAGCTGGTTCACATGGAAGAGGCTTACAGCTCAGCTCCAGTGGGTTTTTGCAGTAGCTAGAAGTCCTGGCATGCCCATGTTCTCCCCAAATCAAATAAATAAAATAAAATCCTAAAAATACCTTAAAAGTGCTTGAGCGATGGCTTAGCAGTTAAGGAACATGCCTGCGAAGCCTAAGGACCCCGTTTCGATACTCCATGTCCCATGTAACTTAGTTTATGTTCCTGGAATAGATCTTCATGGCTGTTATGGTCTTCGTTTACTTCCTGGATAGGAAGTATCGCAGCTTTGGGTATATGTAACGAACGTAGTGTCTGCTTACTCCCACCAATAATTAGACATGTCATCTACTTGCTTTCGGACATTAAAACTGAGGTACATAATGTCCGGCTCCAGATGCTACCATAAAGAGGATGTTCTCCCCTGCAGAGGAAGTGCAGGCGCAGATAAATTGGTTGCTGGGACTTACTCCATCATAGAGACTTCTTCATTACCATCCAGCATATTCTTCACAGTTCCATGGATCAAGTGCAGGCACAGATGAATTTGTAGGTGGCACCCAGTCCATGGCAGAGACTTCTTCATTACCATCCAGCACATTCTTCGCAGTTCAATGGTTCCTGCACTACATCTTCATCCATACTTGGCATGTGGCTCACGGAAGCATGATTGTCATGAGATGGATGCTGAAGCCACAGGAATCCTCTGCACCTGTGATCCCAGTGAGGAGGAGTCAGGTAGCTTTGTTAGGTTAGTTTAGGGTGACTGGGCCCCGAAAGTAAAAAAGCAGAAATGTCCTTAAATCTGCCCTTTCAATCTCCACTTTTCTAGAGATCGGAGAAGGATCTCTCCTCTCCTTATCTCCTGATTGAAGGAGTTGCCTAGACCTATTTTCCACAAACAACCTGTGTCCCTCCTCGATCTAGTTTGATTTTATAAAAGACTATCAAATAAATAAATTCTTTAAGTCTTTATATTGTATTCCTATGTTTCATGGAAAGAACAGGGTATTGAAAATGGCGAAAATTGCTTTGCAAACTGCCTATGAAGTAGCCTTAAAGGGGTTACTCCCTGAGCCTTGGTGGGTGTATTTTAAGTCTACTTTGGTGTTTAGCTCTCAGTAGCTTAGAAAATTTTGCAGAAGAGGGAGGGTGGAAGTATTGTAAGAGCCACTTTGTGGGAGGTAATATCCAGAGGCATTGTCCCCACCACACACAATGAATGACTGCTGTTCTCACAACTCATAACACACAACCCCATGGTGAATACCAGCAATACCACTGAGGAAGGCCTCAGTGGAATGGGGTCAGGGAGGAAAGGAAATCATGGTACCAACACATGATGCAATCATACAAAGTCTAGCTAGCAATATATATATGGAGAGAGAGAGAGAGAGAGTACAAATCAATTCCTCAAGCTGCCAATAAAACTTTTAATCTGCAATCAGTTTTTCTCTCTTTTTTTCCCCTAAATTCACTTCAAAGCCAGATACCTAGAAAGAGACTTGGCAGACATGGTGGAAAGTGTGGAGTATATTTGCTTTTCAGGGCCATGATGGGAAGGAGAAATGAGAGACAATCACGACCACAAAGGGCCATTCATCACCCTGTATCTCAAACCCTTTTCACTGCCAGCATTCTTGTCAACGCCATTTCATTCATGTCATTTCTTTCTTTTCTTTTCTTTTCTTTTCTTTTCAAAGGTAGGATCTCACTGTAGCTCAGGCTGACCTGGAATTCACTATGTAGTCTCAGGATGGCCTTGAACTCATGGCAATCCTCCTACCTCTGCATCCCAAGTGCTGGGATTAAAGGCATGTGCCACCATTCCCGGCCATTCATTTCCTTTTTAAAGAAATACTGGGTATATTATAATTTTTCCTAAAAGAAAGATTTGAATACATTGTAAGAATTGTGAAATCGGTCACTTTATTATTAATAGAGTGCTATTAGTATAAATGATAGGAAACATGATTTATTTTTCAGACTTGTACCTTATTGGTAGGATAATTTAATAGTGGATGATTCTGACTTTAAATGATGTCCTTTAGATCAACAGGGTTATAGTCAAAGTAGGATTTTAGTAAAAGAAATACTTTCTGGAACTAATATGTAGGCATGGGATGGGATGCAATAGAACCACGTGTGTCCTCTTGAGTATGCGAAGTTATTACTGGTAATACACACAGAATTTTTCTTAATTGTTATCACTGTTATTGGTACTGTGATAAAAAATGTTGATTAAAAATAAATCATGTAAAGCTGGGTGTGGTGGCACACGCCTTTAATCCCAGCACACGGGTGGCAGAGGTAGGAGGATTGGCAAGAATTCAAGGCCACCCTGAAACTACATAGTTAATTCCAGGTCATCCTGGGCCAGCGTGAGACCCTACCTAGAAAAACCAAAATAAATAAATAAAATAAATAAATAAATAAATCATGTGGGCTGGAGAGATTGTTCAGTGGTTAAGGTGCTTGCCTGTGAAGCCTAAGGGTCCAGGTTTGATTCCTCACATAAGCCAGGTTCACAAAGTAGCACATGCATCTGGAGTTTGTTTGCAGTGGCTGAAGGCTCTGGTGTGCCCATTCGCTCAAAAGATCTGCCCCTTTCTTTCTCTCTGTCTCTCAAATAAAATAAAATGAAATAAAACATAAATCATGCAAGATATAAATTTTTAAAATGGCACATTTTGAAAATAATACTTATAAGTAGGCAACTCGTGTCAAGTAGGTAGTATGTCAGGATCCTTGACTCAAGAAAACCAGAGTATTTATTACTAACTTTAGGGAACTGATACTGAAAATACAGATCCTACCATTCAAATTGACCATTATTTCAGCAAACTGGTAAATGTCTATGTGAGCTCATTTCTAAGAAAACCTTCTCAGGGGACTCTGCACTGTAGATTGGTGGGTTTCCTATCTGCGAAGTGCAAGCTAAAAGGTAGCAAAATATGGAACATTCTATATTTATTTCCTAGTAAGGAAAAACCAGTATGTTTTCATGAAGTAGGAAAGATTCCAGATGATCCCGGGGTTCATTTAGGGGAAATATTTAAATATGTTAGCTCCAGGAATTTAGTCAGAATGTTCTACAGGATAAATTTCCAATTCTTCCTATTCTTCCCTTCAACATTGTTATCACCACCTTCCCATGTGGTGAGCACACCCTATTAGGACAGTGTTCCGTCTTAATAACTTGAGCAACTGATGTTGCTAACACTACAATGCTTAATGAAACCTCGTGAATTCATCAAGAAGAGAAGGCAATAAAATATGCCTCATTCTCTTCCATAAATCTATGAAACTTCAGAAAATGCTATGCACCATGCAAAGAGATAAATAGGACAGGACAAATATCTAATGGCCTTCCTTACAGCCATTGCAATGGAAGTGGCTAAAAGAAGATCGATAAAAGAATTGATTGATCTTATAAGTAAACTAATTATGATGTGTTGGCTGATTTCATTTGGAAGGGAAGCAGGACCATCATATGTTTTAGCATTCACTGCATAGATAGATATAAAGTGCTTCCAGGTAGAACAAATTTGTGCAGTAGTGCTCAAAGGGACATTGGGTGTCTCAAAAGAGACTGGCAAGTTGACCTTTGGCATTTAAGTGATAAAGCTATTAACCAAATAGAAATAAAATAGAAAAGGGCAGATTTGATGAAGGTGATTACTGGAAACAGTTGGCTATAGACATGAAAAGATTTACCTATGGCTTATGAAAAGAACGTAAATGACCAATAACACTTAGGTGTTATCTCATGGTGATTGCTGATACCATGAGAACACTTGAGAGAATATTTGGCATGCAAAGGGAAGAGGATTTATCAAATACTGTTCTTTTGAGGCGGCAAGCAGAGGAAAATACTTTTGGCACACATAAAGATATTGCAAAAACAAACTATATCAGAAGCTTTATGCAGTTGATATATGTCAAATGTGTCTAGGAAAAAACAAATAAAGCCATGTCATTGTTTAAACTCTCATCAAAATACAGGAACAGGTGGACATCTGTAAATGTTTTGTGATCACAAATGAATTAGTTTACCTCAGACACAGCCACCTATTTTATGACAAGAGAAAATCCTTAGTGTGTTGAGATGAGTTCAGGTTTGGATTTTTCAGTTTAAGTTCCTATGAGATATCTGGGTAAAACTATTCAAAACTTATTCATATATGTAAGGAAATATAGTGGATCAATGAATGGAATATATATGTATTATATGTATTACACAGAGAGATAGATAATATATGGTAGATAGATAGAAAGAATATGGCATCTGTTGATGTCACCACCCTGAAAGAGAGCCCTGTGCATTCTCCTCAGGCCCAGGGACCAAGAAGAGTTATCAAGTTAGTGATAAATCAAGGCCCAAGGCAAGGAACCTACTATACTCGTGGACTGGGAGTATAGGGAATTGGAATCCTCATCTGAACTTTAATACCATGCTAATAGATGAAATAAAATCTTACCTGGACTAGTGAAATCCATGGCATGCTGGCAGACAAAGATTGCAAAGTGACAGCGATCAATCACTAGTGTGCTCATGTTGGATTTTTGCAGAAAATGACTCTTCTACCAAAGCCAAGTCCCTCATCAAATTTATGGAGCTTGAAAAGCAACAAAGCACATTTTGAGTTAGCAGTGATACTTTCCCCCACAAAAAATAAATAAAACAGAGTATTATTATAGAAATAAAGTAAAGGGACTCAAACATAAGCAGCTGGGTGTGGTCATGAATGCCTGCAATCCCAGCACTCTAGAGACTGAAGCCTCAGGATCATCATAGCCAGCTGTAGCAGACAGCTTCAGGTTCGCTGAGATGAACTTCCAGACCAGGCACAGTTATGGAGGAAGGGATATTATTTATTGAAACTTACAGATCCAGGGGAAGTTCCATAATGGCAAGAGAAATGGCCTGCTCTCCACAGGGCCAAGCAGAGAGAGCAAAGCCAACCAGCCAGCCAGCCACCACAGAGCAAAACTACAGCCAAAAGGTCACACAGCACACTTCAGGAACTCCTGCTAGGCACATATGCATATCTTTACAATGGAATCTCAAACCCATACCATTAACACCTTAAGACCGGCCATCCCGGTGACATTGCCTCTAGCAAGGTGATTGCAGATGCAAACTATAACTAGTAAAACACTGAATATATTGGGGGACATATATTCAAACTACCACACCAGCCCATACTATTAGTGGAGAAACCTTTCTCAAAAAAGGTTAAATGGAATAAAGGAAGGAACAAAATTTATAAGGTATAAATAGGATATAGTGGAATAAAAAAACAAAGAGACTTATTACTAAAGATAAAGTAGGAATTGTAAGACATATGTAGAAATATGGCTTATGCCACATGTAAAATATTAGCATACAGCATACAATGTGATGTGCATATTCCAGTGAAAAAAATCAAACAATATACTAGATCTCCCTCATGAGGGGGATCAGTGAAGAATCCTGGCTTTAAACAAAATGAAGACATGGAACAAGAGCTGAGAAGTATGGTATCATAATAGACAGATGGAAGTTTCAAGTACATATAATAAACATTTCAAAAGAGAGGAAGGAGATTTTTTACAAATCCAGCAGGGAAGAAATGATGGCTAAATTTCCAAAACTAAATAAAACGACTTTGAATAATCAGAGGCCATAATCAAATAGGAATGCAATAAGGACATTTTAACACATATTTTCTTTCTTTTTTTTAATTATTATTTTTTATTGACTTTTAATCTTACATACCAAAAAAACCCCACCTGATATTTCCCTCCCCTCCCCCATTTTGATTTGATGACATCATCTTTCTCTTCTATTTTGAGGGTCTTGCAAAGGTATTGCTAGGCACTGCAAGATCATGGATATCGAGGCCAATTTCTGTCTGGGCAGTTGCATTGTAAGAGGTCATATCCTTCCTTTGGCTCTTCCATTCTATCCGCCCCCTCTTCCGCATTGGTCCCTGAGCCATTGGAGGGTGAGACAGAGGTGTTTCAGTGCTAGGCACTCCTCCATCCCTTCTTCTCAGCACTATGTTGCCTTTTGGGTCATCCCAGTGGTCATCACCATCTGAAAAGAGAAGCTTCTCCAGCCAGAAGTGAGAGTAGCGTTAATATGTGAACATTAACATTTAGTGTAGTGTCCCCAGGGCAGCTTGGTGGGAATAATATATACATTTAGTCAGACATGAGCAGGCTTATACCCCCAAGGCTCATGACCTCACCTACCATAGACTTTTACTTAGGTTTTTCAGTACCAGGTATGTATTCCCTCCCATAGAGAGGGCCTTCAGTCCAATTACGGAGCAGTTGGTTACCCCAAGAGTATACACACCACTATTGCACCCATTCAGTCATTGGGCCTGTCTGGCCAAGCTTGAATATTCAGCATCCACTGTTTTCACTGTTGATGGCTTCTGTCTCCCATACGCTGCGTGCAGTGCAGCTTTTTCCAGCTTTCAGTTGGCTGGTCTACAGGGAGAAGGTTTTCTGCTCTGCACCAGCTTGCTTTCTCAGTGGCCTTGCCTCTCAGGCATGAGATGTCTTCAGCAATAGGGTCTTACTATCTGTTTCTCTAGGGAAACCAAGGTCTTTGGCAAAAGCCTTAATGTTTTGGAGGCTACCGGGACCTCCTTGGCCAACAACTCACTGAAAGGTATTCCATCCCAGGTACTGAAAATTTTCTAGTAACAGTCTACATCTTCTAGACATGCCCTTATTCAAAAAAGTAATTTTACATATGTCTTATTGATAATATCTTGAGTTTAGATTGACACCCCCCCGCCCTTTTTGTATGCATTCTCTTCCCATGGCCTAGCTTAGGCCATTCCCTTCCCTGTACCCAGTTCTTCTACTTACATATGTGTATTACCATACACTTAAGTCCTTCCCTTTCTTCCCTCCCGTATAGCCTTTTACCCGCTTACTGGTTTATAGTACCTATTTTTGGTTCCAGTTCACACAGAAGTCTATACATTGGTAGCTAGGATCCACATATGAGAGAGAACATGTGACATTTGGCTTTCTGAGCCTGGGTTACCTCACTTAGTATAATCCTTTCCAGATCCATCCATTTCCCTGCAAATTTCATAATTTCATTTTTCTTTACCGCTGAATAGAACTCCATTGTGTAAATGTACCACATCTTTACTATCCACTCATCTGTGGAGGGACATCTAGGCTGCTTCCATTTCCTAGCTATTGTGAATAGAGCAGAAATAAACATGGTTTTGCAAGTATCTCTAAGGTAGTGAGAAGAGTCTTCTGGATATATACCTAGGAGTGCTATAGCTGGATCATATGGTAAATCTATTTCTAGCTGTCTCAAGAACCTCCACACTGATTTCCACCATGGCTGGTCCAGCTTACATTCCCACCAACAGTGTAGAAGTGTTCCTGTTTTTCCGCATCCACGCCAACACTTATTGTCATTTGTTTTCTTGATGGCAGCCATTCTGACAGGAGTGAAATGGAATCTCAAAGTGGTTTTAATTTGCATTTCCCTGATGGCTAAGGATGTAGAACATTTTTTAAGATGTTTATATGCCATCTGTATTTCATCTTCCGTGAATTCTCTATTTAGTTCCGTAGCCCATTTTTTTACTGGGTTGTTTGAATTCTTGTTATTCTGTTTTTTGAGTTCTTTGTATATTCTGGATATTAATCCTCTGTCAGATGTATAACTGGCAAAGATTTTCTCCCATTCTGTAAGTTGTCTTTTTGCTCTATTCACAATGTCCTTTGCTGTACAAAAGCTTTGTAATTTCATAAGGTCCCAGTGGTTTTATTCTCTGAGCAATTGGAGTTATATTCAGAAAGTCCTTGCCTATTCCAATATGTTGAAGAGTTTCCCCTACTTTTTCCTCTAGCAGTTTCAGAGTTTCAGGTCTGATATTAAGGTCCCTTATCCATTTGGACTTGACTCTTGTGCAAGGAGAGAGGCAAGGATCTATGTTTATCCTTTTACATACCGATGTCCAATTTTCCCAGCACCACTTGTTAAAGAGGCTATCTTTTCTCCAATAAATATTTTTGGCATTTTTGTCAAAAATCAGGTAGCTGTAGCTGCCTGGATTAATATTTGGGTCTTCTGTTCTGTTCCATTGATCTACCTGTCTGTCTTTGTGCCAGTACCATGCTGTTTTTGTTACTATGGCTTTGTAGTATAACTTAAAATCCGGTATGGTTATACCACCTGCCTGATTTTTGTTACGCAAAATTGTTTTAGCTATTCAAGGTTTTTTGTGTTTCCAGATGAATTTTAGTATTGTTTTTTCTATTTCTGTGAAGAATGCTATTGGGATTTTAATGGGGATCGCATTAAATGTGTAGATTGCCTTTGGTAAGATTGACATTTTCACAATATTGATTCTTCCAATCCAGGAGCATGGAATATCTTTCCATTTCCTTGTGTCTTCGGCAATTTGTTGCTCGAGTTTTTTAAAGTTGTCATTGTAGAGATCTTCACTTCCTTGGTTAAGTTTATTCCAAGGTATTTTATTTTTTTTGAGGCAATTGTGAATGGGAGAGATTCCCTGATTTCATCCTCTGCATGTTTGTTGTTAGTGTATAGAAAAGCTACTGATTTCTGTGTGTTTATTTTGTATCCTGCTACATTGCTAAAAGTGTTTATCAGCTCTAACAGTTTGCTGGTAGAGTTTTTAGGGTCTGTTATGTATAGAATCATATCATCTGCAAATAATGATAATTTGACCTCTTCCCTTCCAATTTGTGTCCCCTTTATGAGTGTCTCTTGCCTTATTGCTATGGCTAAGACTTCCAATACTATATTAAATAATAGTGGGGAAAGTGGACACCCTTGTCTTGTTCCTGAATTTAGAGGAAAAGCTTCAAGTTTTTCCCCATTTAGTATTATGTTGGCTGTAAGTTTGTCATAAATAGCTTTTATTATGTTGAGATATGTTCCTTCTATTCCAAGTTTCTGTAGTACTTTCACCACGAAGGGGTGTTGGATTTTATCAAATGCCTTTTCTGCATCTATTGAGATGACCATGTGATTTTTGTCCTTCAGACCATTTATATGGTGTATTACATTTATGGATTTGTGTGTGTTGAACCATCCCTGCATCTCTGGGATAAAGCTTACTTGGTCAGGGTGAATAATCTTTCTGATATATTCTTGTATTCTGTTTGCCAGTATTTTGTTGAGAATTTTTGCATCTATGTTCATGAGGGAGATTGGTCTATAATTTTCTTTTTTTATCTGTCTTTGTCCGGTTTGGGTATCAGGGTGATGCTGGCTTCATAGAAGGATTTCGGTAGAATTCCTTTCTCTTCTATTTTATGGAAAAGTTTGAGAAGCATTGGTGTTAGATCTTCCAGGAATGTCTGGTAAAATTCATCAGTGAATCCATCTGGGCCTGGGCTTTTTTTAGTTGGGAGACTTTTTATGACTGCTTGGATCTCTGTGGTTGTTATAGGTCTATTTAAATGGTTTATCTCATCTTGATTTAATTTTGGTAGGTCATATAAATCAAGGAAATCATCCATTTCTTTCAGGTTTTCAAACTTAGAGGCATATATATTCTTAAAGTATGTCCATATGATTTTCTGAATTTCTTTGGTATCTGTTGTGATGTTGCCTTTTTCATCTCTAATTTTATCAATTTTTGTCTCTTCTCTCTTTCTTTTGGTCAGATTTGCTAAGGGTTTGTCAATCTTGTTAATCCTTTCAAAGAACCAACTCTTTGTGTCATTGATTTTTTTGATTGTTTTTTTTGATTTCCATTTCATTAATTTCTGCCCTAACCTTTATTATTTCTTCCTGTCTACTGATTTTTGGTTTGCCTTGTTCTTCTCTTTCCAAGGCCTTAAGGTGAAGCATTAAATTGTTTAGTTGTGAACTCTCTAATTTCTTAATATAGGCACTTAGAGCTATAAATTTCCCTTGTAGGACTGCCTTCATTGTGTCACAAAGGTTTTGGTATGTTGTATTCTCATCATCATTTGATTCTATGAATTTCTTGATTTCCTTTTTAATTTCTTCAATGACCCATACATCATTCAATAATGTACTGTTTAGTCTCCATGAATTTCTGTATGCTCTGTAGTTTTTTTTGTTGTTGATTTGCAGTTTAATCCCATTGTGGTCAGATAGCATACAAGGGATTATTTCAATTTTCCTGTATTTGTTAAGATTTGATTTTTGTCCTATCATATGGTCTATTTTAGAGAATGTCCCATGTGCTGCTGAGAAGAATGTATATTATGCAGTATTTGGATGGAATGTTCTGTATATATCTGTTAGGTCCATTTGCTCCATGATATCATTTAATGCAGATGTCTCTCTGTTTATTTTTTGTTGGGTAGACCTGTCAAGTGATGAGAGCAGGGTATTCAAGTCACCCACTACTATTGTGTCAGGTGTTATCTCTGACCTTAAGTCTGATAGTGTTTGTTTGATGTAATTGGGGGCCCCTGAGTTGGGAGCATAAATGTTTAGGATTGTGATATCCTCCTGTTGGAGTGTTCCTTTAATCAGTATAAAGTAACCTGCTTTATCTCTCCTCACTAATGTTGGTTTGAAGTCTATCCTGTCAGAAATTAGGATGGCAACCCTGCTTGTTTTCTAGGTCCATTTGCTTGAAATATCTTTTTCCAACCTTTCACCCTAAGAATGTTTCTATCTTTTAATCGGAGGTGAGTTTCCTGGAGGCAACAGATGGTAGGATCCTGCTTTTTAATCCAGTCTGAAAGTCTATGTCTTTTGGTTGGGGCATTGAGGCCATTGATATTAAGGGTTATTATTGAAAGATATGTATTTGATCTGTCCATTTTTCTTGTTTTGTAGTTCTTCCTGGTTTTCGTTTTACTCACTTGTTCTAACTGTTGAGTATGATTTCTTTTTTCCTATTTCCTGTTGTGTGTGTTTTGCTTTTTCTTCAGCATGAATGATTCCTGCAAGTATTTTCTGTAGAGCTGTTTTAGTTGCCATAAATTCCTTTAGCCTGTCTTTGTTGTGGAATGTCCTTATTTCTCCATCAATTTGGATAGAAAGCTTTGCAGGATAAAGTAATCTTGGTTGACAGTTTTTATCTTTCAGAACTTGGAATACATCACTCCAGGCCCTTCTGGCTTTTAAGGTTTGTGTTGAGTAATCTGCTGTGACCCTGATGGGTTTCCCCTTAAATGTCATTTGCTTTTTCTCTCTAACTGCTTTCAATATATTTTCTTTGGTTTGCGTATTTAGTAGTTTAATTATAACATGGCGAGAAGAGGATCTTTCTAGGTTTTGTCTGTTTGGTGTTCTAAATGCTTCTTGTATCTGCATTGGCATTTCTTTCCCAATTTGGGGAAAATTTTCTTCTATGATTTTGTGGAAAACACTTACATTGGCATTTCTTTCCCAATTTGGGGAAAATTTTCTTCTATGATTTTGTGGAAAACACCTACTAAGCCTCTGGATTGAAATTCTTCCCCTTCTGCTATACCTTGAATTCTTATGTTTGATCTTTTCATAGTGTCCCGCATGTCTTGGAGTTCCCATTCATACCTTTCTATTAGCTTGTCTTTCTCTTTGTTGGACTGTGATAGATCTGCCACCTGGTCATTTAGTTTAGATATTCTGTCCTCTCCTTCATCCATTCTACTAGTGAGACTTTCCACAAAGTTTTTTATTTCCCTGACTGTGTTCTTCAGGGTTAGGATTTCAGCCTAGTTTTTTTTTCAGTAGTTCTATTTCCTTATTCATGTCCTCTAATGACCTTTTTATTTCATTAAACTGTTTCTCTGTAATCTCCTTCAACAGTTTGTTTTCTTCTCTAATTCCTTTGTTTTCTTCTCGGATTGCTTTCATTTCTTCTTTCATTTCTTTGAGCATAGATATCATCATTCCCTTGAAATCTTTGTCAGGAATTTCATGTAAAACAGTCTCATTGGTGAACCATTCTGATGGATTTGTAATTTTTGGTGGGATTGCATTGTCTTGATTCTTTGTGTTTCTTGTATTATAATGTAGTGACTTTTGCATCCTGGATTGATTTGATGCTTAGGTTTCCTATTTATCTTCAGTGTTCTTAGGTGTTGTGATCCACCTTTATATAATTTCAGGATATGAGTTTAAGGTGTCAAGTGTAGCACTTGTACCTACATAGAAGTACTCCTAGCTGTTGAGTTTGCTTGTTAAGCAATTATTGTAGTGGACTGGTGGAACAATTTAGAGGCAAGTTCTAAACTTCAACAGAGCAAAATACACATTTAATTGACATGAACACAGAGTATACAAGTGTGAGAACTGAGACAAACAGTCCTATAGGGTCAAAATCCCTAAGGGCATGTGATGGTCCATGCCCTTAGTCCTGTCAGCTTGGGAATCAGACCCTGTCCTCAATAATAACTGAAGCAAAAGATAAAGGCCCTTTAAATCTATAAGTACTACAGATAGCAATATTCAACCCCTCATATTCAGCTTATTTGAAAAATGGTAAAGCCACCCACAAATATGTAATACATACCCTGCCTTGACCTGGAAAGAGTGGTTAGCACTTCCAATACAGGCCTTTGTTATCTTCTGGTGTGGCTTTTAAACTCACCAATGCTGGGTGCCCACCTTGTTCCCTGAGCTGTGGAGCTTGGGTCAGGTATGCTGGGTCTGGTGTTGGCAATATGGTCAGATCTGCCACTAGTTGTTGCTCGATTCTACCAATTCCCTGGGGAACTCATGGTTGGGGGATGGGCGAGTTCAGGAAGCCTGCAGCAGCTCACAGTGTGTGTCTCTTTCAGTAGCTCCACAGATTTTCTTTGATTTCTGGGCTCTGTGAGGAGACTGATGAGGTTGAAAAGTCCCTTTTTTTGTTTGTTCTGGCGGCGTTTGCAGCGGAAGCTCAGCGGGGCTTAGCTGATCTGGGTGGCAGCTTTGAACGGAGGGTTGGAGCCTTGGCGCAGATCCGCTGGGGAGCCCGCTGAGTGAAGTGGAGCTGCTGGGGTGTCCTCGGTGTGGAGCGGAGCCGCTGGGAGCCCACGGATGGGGAGCCCGCAGATGGGGAGCCCGTGGCGTGGAGCCATTGGGGAGCGAGCTGCCGGGGTCCACACTCTCCACAGTGGGTTTCTGGCTGTCTTCTGCTTTTCCGCTATTTCCTGGAGAAAATATTCTGCTCTCTTCCTCAGAAGAGTGTAGTTTTTCTTGATTCCCTCCCTGATCCGGTTTGGCGTGGCTCCTATGCTGGAAGTCCACTGTATTCCAACACATATTTTCTGTATATTCAAATACTCGCCAAATCCTAGTTGCCCCACTTCAGTAGGAATATTTAAAGTTACATAGAGGAATTGTTCTGGATATATAATAGTGAATGACAAATAAAAAGCAAGGAAGTAGAGAATGTTGGTCACAATAATTTTTCTTTTCAAGAATCTTGACTTTAAAATATGAAGGTTGGGGGCCTGGGGAGTTGGCTCAGCAGTTAAAGTCACTTGCTTGCAAAGCCTGCTGGTCCAGATTCAATTCCCCAGTCACCCATGTTAAGACAGACATCCAGAATTATATGTGTCTGGTATTCATTTTCAGGTCAAGAGACCCTGGAGCATGCATGCTTACACACTAACACACAAATACTCCCATATGCAAATCAATAAATACAAATTAAAATAACCAAAATATGAAGAACATGTAGGATCCAAATGAGCTTGGCTGACATTAATTTATGCTATAATTAGTAGTACAAAAGTAGCAAAGCAATGTTATGTGTCCACTCTCATGGGAACACTTTCATAAAGCCAGGAGTATGAACTGTGGGACCGATTCTATTGGTGGCTTCTTTCACACTATTCCTTCTTCTCAAGATACCCCAGTAGTATATTGTTACCTAAAATGTCACCACTACAGGCGCTGTCTATTATAACATTAACTGTTGGTAAATGAAGCTACTTTTGGCAGGGCATTTAAGGTTGATCATTTCCTATTAATCTGGCACTGATGAGAGCATGTGATTTACAAGTCATATGCCCATTTGTAAATCTGGCTCTACATAGGTACTGGGGCATTGAACCAGGATCATCAGCCTTTGTAGGCAAGCACTTCAACCACTGAGACATCTCTCCAGCCAGTTAAAGTTTTTAGCTTCTCTAATTTAAGCAAAAAATCATATAAAGGCTTTATCTTTTTATGTTCTACGTTTTCTTTTGTAGTTCTACTAACTCATGTCTGCTAAGGTGCATATTTGAGATTTTAAATTAGTACTACAGAAAGGAAACCAAGCTGGGATTAGTGGTGCATGCCTTTAATCCCAGCACTCAGAAGTCAGAGGTAAGAGGATCACTCTGAGTTTGAGGCCACCCTGAGACTACATAGTGAATTCCAGGTCAACCTGGGCTATAGTGAGACCCTACCTCGAAAAACAAAACAAAGCAAAACAAACAAGAAAGAAAGAAAGAAAGAAAGAAAGAAAGAAAGAAAGAAGAAAGAAAGAAAGAAATGAAGAGGAAAGAATATAAAACAAATGAATAGTCTAAATTAACAATGGTATATCTAAATCAAACACAAAATTTTTACTTTTTAAATTAATGTATCTTGTTCTGTTATATATATGTATATATATATGCACATGTGTATATTATATATAAATATCCTTTACTTGGGCTTATACTTTAAAATGTTTACATAATATGAAGTTGATTAAGTAAATGGTCATATAAATTGAAACTTGTGAGTCCAGTTTCCCTTTAAATCATGTGATTAAATTTTTAAAGAAAAAGGTATATAAACCAAAAAAATAAAAATAAAAAAATGCCAAGTTTGCCAGGCATGGTTGTGCACACCTTTAATCCTAGCACTAAGGAGGCAGAGGTAGAAATATCTCTGTGAGTCGATGTCAGCCTGGGCTTGAGTGAGACTCTACCTCGAAAAGAACCAAAATATAAAATAAAATTCAAAGTACAAGTTTAATAAGAATTATTACTCAAAAAGTTAGAAAGGAATAAAAGAAAGAACCCCCCCCCCAAAAAAAAAAATCTTGTGCCCTGGAATTGTATCAAATAGGTATAATTGGGAGGAGAAATTCTCACGTATCATCTGTGTGCATATACATTCCAATGTTCTCTAAGAGGCAGGTATCTGAAGGAAATGCACTTGAAGAGATTATCGTCAGTCTAGACATTGAAGTGAGCTTGAAACTTCAGGAACATCCGGGACTATTTGAAAAGTTGTTTTGCTTTCTTCCACTATATTAAAACATACCTGGTTTAACAAGTTACATGCATTTCAGTTTTTTTTGAAAAAAGAGAAAGAGAGAGAGAGAGAGAGAGAGAGAGAGAGGATGGCTCAGTGGTTAAGACGTTTCCTTGGAAAACCTAATGATAAATTCCAAGTTCAATTTCCCAATACCCACGCAAAGCAAGATGCACAAAATGGAGTTCCTTTATACTGGCTAGAAGCCCTGGGGCGCCCATTCTTTCTCCCTTTCTGTAGGCTTGCAAATAAATGATTAAAATGCTTTCTTTAAGGTGGGAGTGATGGCTTAGAGGTTAAGGAGCTTGCTTGCATATGCAAAACTGTTAAGTGGCCCATGTGTGTAGAGTTCCTTTATACTGGCTACAGGCACACCCATTCTCGCTCTCACACAAGGAAACTAAAACAGTAAAAGAAGCTTAACACCATCATAGATGAGACCACCAATCTCAACCACAATGTGTGGTACTGTGAATATTGTCTACAGAAAGGAGAGGACTGGAAAGATGCCTGAGTGGTGAGGCCATTGCTTGTGAAGCCTAAAATCCCCAGTTGGATGCTTGGCTTCCCAGTACCCATCAGCCAGAGGCACATGCATCTGTATTTTTTTTTTTGTTTGTTTCTTCTTATTGATCTCAAAGGAGAAGTAAAAAAATAAAAGAAAGGACATAGTGCTGAGAAGAAGGGATGGAGGAGTTCCCAGCACTGAAATACCTTGGCCACTCCCTCCAAGGCTCAAGGACCATTGCCTAAGAGGGGGCGGATAGAATGGAAGAGCCAAAGGAAGGGTATGACTTCTTAAAATGCAACTGCCCAGACAGGAATTGGCCTCGATATCCATGACCTTGCAGTGCCTAGCAATACCTTCACAAGACCCTCAAAATAGAAGAAAAAGATGATGACATCAAATTAAAAGAGAGACTAATGGAGAGAGGGAGGGGATATGATGGAGATTGGAGTTCTAAAGTGGAATGGTGGAGGGGAGGGAAATATCACGTGTATTTTTGTATGTAAGTATAGAAGTTGTCAATAAAAAATAATTAAAATTTAAATAAATAAAAGAAAAGAAACAGAGCAGGGCATGATGGCACAAGCCTTTTGTTCCATCACTAGAAAATTTGAAGGAAAAGAGCTACAGGAAACTGAAAGTCACTCTGAGGCTACCTAACGAACTCAAAGTCAGCCTGGGTTGTAAAACGCCAAGCAAAATAGACAAGGAACAATAAACAATACGGACTTATGCTGCCAAAGGAACAGTTTTTGAACGGAAAAACCAAAACACAAAAGCAACAATATCTACTTTTTACACTTAAAACTAATAACATTTTTAAATGTTCAAATTTGTATTTGTGGCAAAGGTATCTGTATTTTAGCAGGCCTTCTTTGGTTAGGTTGAGTGACTACATGCAATTTCCCAGCAAACAATGCCCACCAGATATGATAAACAAATCAATATAAATATTAAGTAAATGAATATAACCAATAAATAAGAAAAGCAATAAGTAAATGTATAAATAAATAAATATAATAAATAAATAATGGTGACTCCTAAATAAATGAACATAAATGATAAGATAATACACATAATAAATAAAATAATGAATAAATACAGTAAACAAATAAGGATAAATATTAAGCACACGATCATAAATATCATATATAAATACATATAAATAATCAATTTATAAATATAAATCAATGTATAAGCATAAATATTGAATAAATTTCTACGAATAAGTCAACATAATAAACAATAAATACTAAATCAACGAATATAAATAATATGTAAATATAAAACAATAAATTCATATGATAAGTAAGTAAATGTAATAAACAAATCAGTATGAATATTAAACAACAACAGCTGGGCATGGTGGCGCAAGCCTTTAGTCCCAGCACTCGGGAGGCAGAGGTAGGAGGATCACTGAGAGTTCGAGGCCACCCTGAGACTACATAGTGAATTCCAGGTCAGCCTGAGCTAGAGTGAGACCCTACCTCGAAAAACAAAAAACAAAAAACAAAAACAAAAACAAAAAAACAAAGAAAAAAAATAAACAAAGCAGTATAAATATTAAATAAATGAATATAATAAATAAATAACTATGATTAACAAATAAGGATAAAATCTAAATAAATGAATGTAAATAATAAATAAATAAAATAAATAAGCATAATAAACTAATAAGCATAAATATTAAACAAATATAAATAACAAATAAATATAATAAACTAATAAGTATAAATATTAAACAAGTATAAATAATAAATAAATATCAATAATAAAGAAATAAATAACTCTACTTTTGTTGTTGTTGTTGTTTTTCTAGATAGGGTCTCACCAGTCTGGCCCAGGCTGACCTGGAATTAACTTTGTAGTCGTCTCAGGGTGGCCTTGAATTCACAGCGATCCTCCTACCTCTGCCTCCTGAGTGCTGGGATTAAAGGTGTGTGCCACCACACCCGGCAATAACTGTAAATTATTAAAGAAAGAAATAAAGATAAAGAAATCTTAAAAGGCCATGTGGCTGGCATCCTGGCTCAAGGCCTGCCCAGTGCACAACCTCTCTGTGTGTCTAATAAGTAAATAAATGAACATACATATTTAAAAATACTTTAGTTATTTATTGATTAGAGAGAGAGAAATAGAGAGGGATAGAGAGATACAGAGAGAGAGGAGGGAATGGACACGCCAGGGCCTCCAGCCGCTGCAAACGAACTCCAGACATATGTGCCACATTGTGTATCTGGCTTACGTGGGTCCTGGAGAGTCAAAAATGGGTCCTTAGGCTTCGCAGGCATGTCCCTTAACTGATGAGACATCTGTCCAGCCCGAGTTTATTTGTTTATTCTTCATTCTTATCATCATCATCATCATCATCATCATTATGATTACCATTGAGGTCGGGTGTGGCTCTAGGCCAGCCTGACCCTTAATCCACTCTGTCGTCTCAGGCTGGACTCAAACTCATGGCCACCACCCTCCTCCTCCTTCTAAGCTAATTGACTACAATTTATATTACATTTTATTTTATTTATTCTATTATTTATTAATAATTTCTCATTTTATTTAACTTTTTTATTTTAGTATTTATTATTTTATTATTTATTATTTTATGACTTTTAATTTTACTTATTTATTTAACTATTTCATTATTTATTATACTTTTAAAATTTCTTTTATTATTTATTATTTTATTTTTATTATTGTTATTGTTATTATTATTAATATGGTTTTTTGAGGTCGGGTGTGGCTGTAGGCCAGGCTGACCTGGAACCCACTGTGTGTTCTCAGGCTGGTCTTGAACTCGTGGCCCTGACCCTTGTCCTAATTCCCTCTCCCCCCCTCCATTGGACATCATTTTTAAAAAAGATTTTATTTATTTTTTATTTATTAGACACAGAGAGGGAGAGTGGTAGAGAGAGAGAGTGAGAATGGGCACACCAGGGCCTCTAGCCATTGCATACGAACTCCAGATGCATGTGCCACCATGCACACCTGGCTTACGTGGGACCTGGAGAATCAAACCTGGGTTCTTAAGCTTCAAAGAAATGTGCCTTAACCACTACGTCATCTCTCCAGCCCTGGACATCACTTTTATGTTACTCCAGGGGATGTAAGGAGCGGCTCAGGGCATGTAAGGAGAGGCTGCACTCATGGCTCAGCAGCTCAGGCACTTCCTCACTCATCCTTGAAGCCAAAGGAGCCCGGGTTCAAATCCCCACCATCCCGTACCCACCGCCCCGCACCCCCACGTGCACAAAGCCACCAGCATCTAGGGTGATGTCTGCGCTGTGCCTGGAACTGGACCTGGACCTGGACGCCACTGGACACAGACCAGAACAGAGGTCAGGAGGACAGGAGCGCGAGGACTGCAGTCTGAGTTCCACGTCAGCCTGCGCTGCAGCCACACACCACCTCGGAAAAAAAACTAATAATAATAATTAGTAGCAGTAGTAGTAGTAGTAATTATGAAAACCTAATAATAGCAATGATATTGGTAATAACAATAAGATGATAGGAGTAGTAATAATGATAATAAGGAAAACCAAATAATAATAGTAATAAAAGTCATAACAATGAAAACCAAATAATAGTAATAGTAATAATAATGATAAGGAAAACCAAATACTAGTAATACTAATAAGGAAAACAAAATAGTAGTTTTAGTGGTAGTAGTAGTAGTAAGGAAAACCAAATAATAGTAATAATAATAGTGATTTAAAAATAATGTAATAATGATGAAAATAAATAATAGTGATAATTAAAACCAAATGATAGTAATAATGAGGAAAACTAATAACGATAATAAGGGAAGCAAATAATAATAATAATAGCAATAATAAACACCTTGGGTGTGGTGGTGCTCACGTCTTTCATCCCAGCAGCAATGAGCAGGCAGAGGTAGAAGGGTCGTGGCCTTGAGTTCAAGGCCAGCCTGAGATGGCAGAGTGAATTCTGGGTCAGCCTGGGCTAGAGGCAGACCCTATCTTGAAAACCACCACCACGACCACCGCCACGACCACCAACAATAACAACAACAAATATATATATATGTATGTATTTATGTATATAAATTACACATAACCTTAGCCCTAATACTATTATGATATATATAAA
This sequence comes from Orientallactaga sibirica, assembly GCA_036365145.1. NCBI lineage: Eukaryota > Metazoa > Chordata > Mammalia > Rodentia > Dipodidae > Orientallactaga > Orientallactaga sibirica. The sequence goes on from JAEOAD010000890.1 coordinate 176,343, forward strand.
TTTACATATTTGCATATAAGTTTTTTTTCAGAGAGAAACAGAGAGAGAGGGAGAGGAAGACTGACATGGGTGCGTCAGCAGTCTCACCTGCTGTGAACAAAATCCAGATGTGTTGCGCCCCCTTGTGGCCAAGTGCGGCATTGTGCCCTTGCGTCACTTTGCATCTGGCTAAACGTGGGACCTGGAGATTGGAACCATTGGAGATTGGAACCAGCGTTCTTAGGCTTAGCAGGCAGGCACCTTAACCACTAAGCCATCTCTCCAGCCCTCTTTTTTGTTTTTTTGAGATAGGGTCTCCCTCTAGCCCAGGCTGACTTGGAGTCCACTCTGTAGTCTCAGGGTGGCCTTGAACTCACAGTGATTCTCCTACCTCTGCCGAGTTACCTCAGCAGTTAAAGTCACTTGTTTGCAAAGCCTGCTGTCCCAGATTCAATTTCCCAGTCACCCATGTTAAGACAGACACCCAGAAGTGTATGTGTCTGGAATTCATTTTCAGGTCAACAGACCCTGGAGCATGCATGATTACACACTCATACACAAATACTCCCATATGCAAATCAATAAATACAAATTCAAAAAAAAACCAAGATATGAAGAACAGGAAGGATCCAAATGAGCTTGGCTGACATTAATTTATGCTATAAACAGTAGTATAACAGTAGCAAAGCAATGTTACGTGTCCACTCTTACAGGAACACTTTCATAAAGCCAGGAGTATGAACTGTGGGACTGATTCTATTGGTGGATTCTTTCATGCTATTCCTTCTTCTCAAGCTACCCCAGTAGTATATTGTTACCTAAAATGTCACCACTACATGCCCTGTCTATTATAACTTTAACTGTTGGTAAATGAAGTTAATTTTGGCAGGGGATTTAAGGTTGATCATTTCCTATTAATCTGGCACTGATGAGAGCATGTGATTCACAAGTCATTTTATTGGAAAGTAGTTCTCCAAGGATGAGATATAGGAAGGAGCTATTGCAAAGAAAAAGAAGAACTGAGAATGACGAATAATTCGATAGGCCTCTTTAAGATGCTTTAGGGAGTGTACTTGAGCAGATGGTGACAGAACTAGAGGAGAATGGAAGAAAAAGAATATGAGAAATCTCTCCTCAACATCCCCTAATTCCTCTTAACGTCTGTCCCTTTCTTGAATGAAAACTTTGCCCTTCTTTAGTTTTTTTCTTTTTTCCTTCATGTTCTGGATCAGGGTTCCAAAATGAGTTGGAAAACAAGGACCCTTGATAGAAGGCCCAAATGAACATGGGCTCACTTGAATATTTGACCCTGGTCAAAGCTTCTTGTGACCCTTCTTTCAATGAGATTGTATCTTCTCGTGGCTCCACGAAATTAACCAATTGCACATTCTGAGCTGGGAAACACCTCCTTCCTCAGAATCATTACACATCTGTCATTCATCAGTTACTGTCAGTGGATTTTGACTAAAGCATAGACTGTATGACAAATTCTATACCAAGTGGTGGGACTGTAGTGATGAACAAGGCCAGTTAAACTGTCACAGTGTTCCAGACAGACAAAGCAGGAGTTTTCAACCCTATGAATCTGAGTTGTCCTTTTCTTTTGGAAAAGCTGAATTTGCAAAGGCAGGGGATTTCAGAACTCTTGGCATCATTCTGTAAATCTGCACCCAGCCTTGCAGACAGGCATCCATACTTCTGACAAAGCACTTCAGGACTGGGGAGAAGGGACAGAGGAGGCAGCAGTGTAATCTCTATGAAGGGAAGACATGGGAAGGCTCAGGTGGTTCCGCTCTACTGGGCTCACAAGCCCGAGAGTTTCTTTGTGGCTGAGACTGAAATTGTTGCGAGGTCAGGCAGGTGGAGAGGACAGGCGCATTGGGAATAAGTCTCACAATTGATTTTGCATCTACATCATTTCTGAAAGGATTAGAAAAGAAGGTCCAGGGACCCGTTAAAGAAAGCCTTCCAGCATAGTGGCAGCTCAGGGTAGAACAGCATCCAAGTTGGCCTCAGATATCAGGTGAAATGATGCAACACTTTTGTCCTAAGGTAGGGAGGTAGGTGGGCAGTTCTGTTTCCTGCATTTACTCGAAAGAACTTGTGATTACCAAGCTAGATGAAAGCCGAGTTCAATCGTGACTTGGAAGAGAAGGCGCTTTCCTGTTTGAGGATCAGGGAAAAGAAATAAAAACTTTGGAGATGGGCTAGAGCTAAAAGAGACTGGTCTATGTATTTCCCAAGTATTGCCTATGGCAAACTCCTCAAGCTCACTGCATGGATTCCCAAACCCAACCCGCTAGAGATGAGGGGGCCTAGAGAGAAAAGGGGCTTTGGGTCACACAAATTGACATGATATGAAAAGTCAGCAAAAACCACTGGGTGGCAGCGTGGTGTTCAGCTTTGCAGTGGCTTCTGCTGCCCCCTTAGCTGGGGCTGTTGCCTCTTCTGAGTGGCAACAAGTGTCACCATGCAAAATACCTCAAGTACCTACAGGTGTGTAGTGGAGTGACCCGCAGGGGATTTGGGGGATGGGGTGGGTGGGGCAGCCCCTTGGAGACAATGGTATCTGCTCTCCAGGAAGGAGGGGACTGACTGTGGAGGGAGAGGCCAGGCCTTCTGGCTGTTCAGGAGGGAGGAGGCCTGTGGAGATGGAATTCCAGTCCTGCTACTGCTCTGTTCCCAGAGGAACAGCAACAGCTACAGCTACAGCAAAAGCAAGGATGTGAGGCCACCTGTTTGATCACTGCTGGATAGCTTCCACGGGCCATCTTTTGTGATCATTAGGCATAGAAGTTGCAAAGAATAGTGGAAGAGGACTGGGAGGGGGCCAAGTGTGGAGCACGCTCCCCACACTTCCCCCTCCTGCCCCACCATCGCCCGTGGCCTCTCTCCCAAGGGACCGCCCCAGCACCCGTGCTCTCCCTGCCGCACCTCCCTTCTCTGGCACTCTCTGGCTGCACAGGGCAGGGATGCCTGCAAGGCAACAGCCAGCAGTGGCACTGTGGAGGATCCAGAGGTGAACCCACTGAGGGGCCCCAAAAGAAGGCGTGGTGTGGGCATCATGGCCATGGCAGTGGCTGTCCCCGCTCGCTCCTCCATCAGAAGAGACAAGCCTGGAGCACGAGAAATCCAATGCCTGAGTGTCTGCAGCCCGAGCAAAGGCAAGAAAAGCTGAGACAAAAATAAGGTAAAGGAATTTTCTGGTTCCAACTCAGGCTCCAAGAAGAAGTGCAGAAGGAGACGAGGTGGGAAGGGGCTTCTGACATTTCCCCACTTAGATTGGAGTCTGCCGGAAGGGGGGTGTCTGAAAAATGAACAAACAAGCCACAGAGGGTGCGTTTTCCTACGAATAACCCAGCATAACTAAGGAGATCTTGTAGGGCTGTCTGGCAAGGGCCTAGAGGAGTTAGAAGCCGGCCGCTAGAGAGCGAGGCCCTGCTTCAAATACTAAGGTAGAGAGATTTAAAAATCTTCCCGGGGCTTTGAGTCCAATTACTTGGACCACCGACTCACCTGTCATTGTTGTTGATGACGAGAGGGACTCAGCTTTTCTGAAGTGCGCTCGCTCGGTTGTTGGTGCAGGACCCTGGAAGGAGAGGCAGAACTCTGTGACGTGCGAGGAGCAGTGTTCTTTTACTGCCCGGTCACCCAGGCCAGTAGGAACTTGATTCCTAGGCTGAAGGCCAGTCGCATTGTCAGGCTCACTTCTTTAGTTGCTTATTTTTATGACTCTTTTACCCTTTTCATTTCAGAGGAACCCCTTGTAAGTGCCCACCATACGTTGGTACCATCGTGCCCATCTTCACCCCGGCCAGGCGATGGAGGACCCGTTGCTGTGGGATGGTGGGCATTCCCCACGTTGCTCTGGTTCCTAACTTTTAGCAGCAGCAGTCCACCTGTGGTGGGATTCAGTGCCTGTCCATGCTGCCCCATGACCTCTGGATTCTGCACACTAACTTCTGCACAGTGTCCTTACCATTGGTGGCTTTGTTTGATTTTTGGTGGTACGTGTATGCTTTTTAGTTATAGACCCACTCAGTGAGTGTGTAAACAGCACGTGTGGGTTCCATCCTCACCCTCGTCCCCGCCCCTCCCCCCGAGGGACCCTGCTCCCTGGGGATGCCAGTTACATCCCCATGGGTATTGTGGGTCGTGCATTTGGTGTAGCCGTCAGTTATTGGGGCGAGGCCATGTATCTGTCCCTCCTTGTTGCTCTCACAGTCTTTCAGCCCACACTTTCATGAATCTCTAGGAGCCGGCCAGGTTGAGTCTTATGCCTACTTTGCTGATGAGGTCTGGGAGCGTCTGTGTCTCTAGATCTCAGAGATTCTGGCCATCGCGGGAGTCAAGTGTTCTCTGTGCCTATCACCTTCACCTTTGTGCTGGTTGGACTCTATTCTAATACTCAGAGTTTAACAGTCTCTAGAACTCTGTTCCATTGTACATTTTGTTTTTCCTCCCCATCACACCAGTGTAGGTTTCCAAAGTCGGCCCCCAACCAGCCTTGTGGCTCTTCTCATCAAGATCTTTGTGCAGTGTCTGGGGTGCTGTTTCAGCTGGCAAGCTCGACTTCACTTTTGATAGGGCTTCAGTTATCTTTTCATGAATTTTGTCCAATTTGGCCTCGGATCTCATTACCTCTGTGCTAGGGAAAAAAAGAAAAAGAAAACACGCAGTCAGCCGCAGCCTGCATTGGCGAATTGGTTTCTAGGCCACAGAAGGCAGTGGGATTTTATAGGAGAGCCACTGTTGCGGTCGCTGTACCATCCAGCCCTCTTTTGTCTCACCTGGAAAGTTTCTGAAACCAACTCTGAATTTTCTTGATCATGACAAAGGCCTGCATAACAGTCTTGCTCTCTTCTGCTGAGATAGAGCTCATAGAGTTTTTCTCTAATTTTCAAAGAATATCAAGTCCTTTGCTTAGCGGGACCTAATAGACCTTGGCCAAATGTGTTTCTGGATCACTTGTTGATTCTACTGAATGATTTATTGATTGATTTCTGAGAGACAGAAGAAGACAGAGAGGGAGGGAGAAAGGATGCGCCAGGGCCCTGAGGCAATACAAATGAACTCCAGATGCCTGCACCACCATGTGCATCTGGCTAATGTGTGACATGGGGAATCAAACCTGGTTCTTTTGGCTTCGCAAGCAAATGCCTTAACCACTAAGTCATTGCTCCAGCCCTTCTATATTTTATTTATTTATCTTTTGATTTTTAGAGGTAGGTTCTCACTGTAGCTCAGGCTGACCTGGAAGTCACATTCTCTCTCTGTCTCTGTCGGCCTCCTTCTATCTCTCCTATCAATAATAAAAATAATAAAATGAAGTAATAATAATAATAAAATAAAATATATCTATGGTGGCGCTCACGCCTTTCATCCCAGCAGCACTAGGAGGGAGGCGGAGAGTGAGGAGGGTCGTGGCTGTGAGTTCGAGGCCACCCTGAGACCACAGAGTGCACCAACTTAGCCTGGGCTAGAGCCATTCCTACCTGGAAAACCAAGGAAACCACAAAAACCAAAGAAATAAATGTAACATCTACCCTAAGTGCAGTGTCATGCAGCCAAATGCAGGAGGATATGTTTAGAGCATGATATATATATACACACACATATATATATCATTTATACCATGTTTTGATTTTATTATTATACATTATTCATAATATATACAAATACAAACATATATTTAAATTTTTATAGGAACTTATATGTAAATATGTGAGTTCATATATGAATTTACATGGAAATTTATCCATATATCACATACATAAAAATATATGTGTAAAAAAATATATATGTGTATATATTTACATATATGACATGTATAAAATATTATTACATGTATTATAGGTAATTATACATTATTTATACTACATGATATATAAATATACAACTATATGTAATCATATATATATATCATAATAGGATTAGGTTTAAGGCCATATGTAAATTTATATCCATAAATACACACACACATATATAGATATATAATTTGGGGGGGTGCCAGGTCGGGAATGGCTGTAGCCCCGGCTGACACACAATTCACTGTGGCGTGTCAGGCTGGCCTTGAACTCACAGCCAAGACCCTTCTAACACGTACTTATTCACAATTGTTTTCCTGGAAAAGTTAGAATAACTTCTAAGAAGTATCAATCTCAGAATTAAATCCTTCTAATGTCCTAACATACATAGTAAGTGCCAGCGAGCATTCTCTGGATCTCAGTTGAAGGGAGGGTTCTATATTGTCGACTTTTCACGTGATGACACCATGTGACACTGCCTTGTGTCTGTGGAATTTTGTTTCCCAGGAAATCTTCTGGAAAGTTTCTTAAACCAACTCTGAATTTTCTCTATCATGACAAAGACCTGCATAGTGATCAGTGTCTCTCCTGCAGATATTGAGTACATAGGGTTTTTCTGTAATTTTCAAAGATTATGGAGTCCTCTACTTAGCAGGACCTAATAGACATTTGCCAAATGTGTTGTATGTAATTGTTTCACTTACAACTATTCTCGGCCTTTAGGCTATGTAAAGTCAAAGCTTCAGTCTGTTTCAATCGTAATGTATTTGATTTATTGTATATTTTAGTTTTCCTTTCTTTCTCTGTTGCTTGCTTGCTTGAGTCTTTGCTTTCTGTATTTCTTCCTTCCTTTCTTTTCTTCCTTGGCCAAATGTGTTTCTGAATCAATTGTTGATTCTATCGAATGATTTATTGATTGATTTCTGAGAGACAGAAGAAGACAGAGAGGGAGAGAGAAAGGACACATCAGGGCCCTCAGGCAATACAAATGAACTCCACATGCCTGCACCACCATGTACATCTGGCTAATGTGTGACATGGGGAATCGAACCTGGTTCCTTTGGCTTTGCAAGCAAATGCCTTAACCACTAAGCTGTCGCTCCAGCCCTGCTATATTTTATTTATTTATCTTTTGATTTTTAGAGGTAGGTTCTCACTGTAGCTCAGGCTGACCTGGAAGTCAAATTCTCTCTCTGTCTCTGTCGGCCTCCCTCTATCTCTCCTATCAATAATAAAAATAATAAAATGAAGTAAAAATAATAATAAAAAAATAAAATATATCTTTGGTGGCGCTCACGCCTTTCATCCCAGCAGCACTAGGAGGGAGGCGGAGAGTGAGGAGCGTCGTGGCTGTGATTTCGAGGCCACCCTCAGACGACAGATTGAATTCCAGCTCAGCCAGGGCTAGAGCCATTCCTACCTGGAAAACCAAGAAAACTCCAAAAACCAAAGAAATAAATGTAACGTCTACCCTAAGTGCAGTGTCATGAATCCAAATACAGGAGGATATGTTTAGAGCATTGTAGCAGACAGCTTCAGGTTTGCTGAGATGAACTTACAGACCAGGCACAGTTATGGAGGAAGGGATATTATTTATTGAAGCTTACAGATCCAGGGGAAGTTCCATAATGGCAGAAGAAGTGGCCTGCTCTCCACAGGACCAGGCAAGAGAGAGCAAAGCCCCCAGCCACACAGCACACAGAGCAAAACTACTGCCAAAAGGTCACACAGCACACTTCAGGAACTCCTGCAAGGCACATTTGCATATCTTTACAATGGAATCTCAAACCCACACCATTAGCACCTTAAGATCAGTCCCCAGTAACATTGCCTCTAGCAAGGTGATTGCATATGCAAACTATAACTAGTAAAACACTGAATATATTGGGGGACATATATTCAAACTACCACAATGATTGTTTTCTAAACAAACTACTTTAGAAATGAGCCGAATCTACTAAGTTGTACATCTTGTTAGATTACACTAACAAGGAAAGTTTAAACTTGCTGCCCCCAACTTTGTTCGTAGGAAAACAATTCATTCTGAGAACAGAACTAGCTTATATGACACAGTACAGTGTTTGGCAATGAAGATATTTGTTTTGTAAACAAACTACTTTAGAGATGAGGTGAATCTACTAAGTTGTACATCTTGCTAGATTACACAAACAAGGAAAGTTTGAACTTGCTGCATTCATAGGAAAGCAACTCATTCCGAGAACGGAACTAGCTTATTTCACACAGTACAGTTTTCGGCAATGAAGATGTTTGTTTTCTAACCAAAGACTTTAGAAATGAGGCGAATCTACTAAGTTCTACATCTTGATAGATTACAAAAACTAGGAAAGTTTGAACTTGCTGCACTCAACATTCTTCATAGGAAAGCAACTCCTTCCAAGAATAGAATTAGCTTATTTCACACAGTACAGTGTTCGGCGATGAAATTGTTTGTTTTCTAAACAAACTACCTTAGAAATGAGGCGAATGTACTAAGTTGTACATCTTGTTAGATTACAGAAACCAGGACAGTTTGAACTTCAAGCACTCAACCTTGTTAGTAGGACAGCAACTCATTCTGAGAACTGAACTGGCTTATTTCACACAGTACAGTCTTCCACAATGAAGATTATTTTTTCTAAACAAACTACTTTAGAAATGAGGCGAATCTACTAAGTTGTACATCTTGTTAGATTACACAAACTAGAACAGTTTGAACTGCTGCACTCAACATTCTGTGTAGGAAAGCAACTCATTCCAAGAACAGAACTGCTTAATTCATACAGTACAGTGTTCGGCAATGAAGATGTTTGTTTTCTAAAAAAACTACTTTAGAAATGAGGCAAATCTACTAGGTTGTACATCTTGTTAGATTACACAAACGAGGAAAGTTTGAACTTGCTGCACTCAACCTTGTTTGTAGAAAAGCAACTCATTCCGATAACAGATCTAGCTTATTTCACACAATACGGTGTTCGGGAATGAAGATGTTTGTTTTCTAAACAACTACTTTAGAAATGAGTTCAATCTACTACGTTGTACATCTTCTTAGTTTACAGAAACAAGGAAAGTTGGAACGGGGTGCAGTCAACCTTCTTCATACTAAAGCAACTCATTACAAGAACAGAACTAGCTTATTTCACACAGTACAGTGTTCGGTAATGAAGATGTTTCTTTTCTATACAAATTGCTTTAGAAATGAGGTGAATCTACTAAGTTCTACATCTTGTTAGATTACACAAACTAGGAAAGTTTGAACTTGCTGTACTAAACATTCTTTGTAGGAAAGCAACTCATTCCGAGAACAGAATTAGCTTATTTCACACAGTACAGTATTCGGCAATGAGGATGTTTGTTTTCTAAACAAACTAGTTTAGAAATGAGGCGAATCTACTGAATTGTAGATCTTGTTAGATTACACAAACTACGAAAGTTTGAAGTTGCTGCACTAAACCTTGTTCATAGGAAACCAACTCATTCCATGAACAGAACTAGCTTATTTCACAAAGTACAGTGTTTGGCAATGAAGATGTTTGTTTTCTAAACAAACTACTTTAGAAATGAGGTGAATGTACTAAGTTGTATATCTTGTTAGATTACACATACAAGGACAGTTTGAACGTGGTGCATTCAACCTTGTTCGTAGGAAAATAACTCATTCCGAGAACATTACTAGCTTATTTCACTCAGTACAGTGTACAGCCATGAAGATGTTTGTTTTCTAAATAAACTGCTTTAGAAATGAGGTGAAACTACTAAGTTGTACATCTTGTAAGATTACACAAATAAGGAAAGATTGAACGTGGTGCATTCAACGGTCATTGAAGGAAAGCAACTCATTCCGAGAACAGAATTAGCATATTTCACACAGTACAGTGTTCGGCAATGAAGATGTTTGTTTTCTAAACAAACTACTTTAGAAATGAGGTGAATCTACTAAGTTGTACATCTTGATAGATTACACAAACAAGGAAAGTTCGAACGTGGTGCACTCAACTTTCTTCTTAGGAAAGCAACTCATTCCGAGAACAGATATAGCTTATTTAACACAATACAGTATTCGGGAATGAAGATTTTTTTTTCTAAACAAACTACTTTTGAAATGAGGCGAATCTACTAAGTTGTACATCTTGTTAGATTACACAAACTAGAACAGTTTGACCTTGCTGCACTCAACATTCTCTATAGGAAAGCAACTCATTCCAAGAACAGAATTAGATTAATTCACACAGTACGGTGTTTGGTAATGAAGATATTTGTTTTCTAAACAAACTACGTTAGAAATGAGGCGAATATACTAAGTTGTACATCTTGTTAGATTACACAAACTAGGACAGTTTGAACTTGGCGCACTCAACCTTGTTCGTAGGAGAGGAACTCATTCCGAGAACAGAACTAGCTTATTTCACACAGTACAGTGTTCGGCAATGAAGATGTTTGTTTGCTAAACAACCAACTTTAGAAAAGAGGCAAATCTACTAAGTTCTACATCTTGTTAGATTACACAGACAAGGAAAGATTGAACGTGGTGCACTCAACATTGTTCGTAGGAAAGCAACTCATTCTGAGAACAGAATTAGCTTATTTCAAATAGTCCAGTGTTGGGCAATGAAGATATTTGTTTTCTAAATAAACTACTTTAGAAATGAGGCGAATCTACTAAGTTGTACATCTTGTTTGATTACACAAACTAGGACAGTTTGAACTTGGCACACTCAACCTTGTTCGTAGGAAAGCAACTCATTCTGAGAACAGAACTAACTTATTTCACACAGTACAGTGTTCAGCAATGAAGATGTTTGTTTTCTAAACAAACTACTTTAGAAATGAGGCGAATCTACTGAGTTTAACATCTTGTTAGATTACACAAACAAGAAAAGTTTGAAAGTGTTGCATTCAACCTTTTTCTTAGGAAAGCCACTCATTCCAAAAACAGAACTAGCTTATTTCACACAGTACAGTATTTGGCAATGAAGACATTTGTTTTCTAAACAAATGACTTTAGAAAATAGGCAAATCTAGTACATTCTACATCTTGTTAGATTACAAAAACTAGGAAAGTTTGAACTTGCTGCACTCAACATTCTCTGTAGGAAAGCAACTCATTCCAAGGTCAGAACTAGCTTAATTCACACAGTACAGTGTTTTGTAACGAAGATGTTTGTTTTCCAAACAAAGTACTTTAAAAATGAAATGAATGTAGTAACTTGTACATCTTGTTAGATTACAGAAACAAGGGAAGTTTGAACTTGCTGCACTCAACCTCCTTTATATGAAAGCAACTCTTTCCGAGAACAGAAGTAGCATATTTCACAGTACAGTGTTCGGCAATGAAGATGTTTGTTTTCTAAACAAACCACTTTAGAAATGAGGCAAATCTACTAGTTTGTACATCTTGTTAGATTACACAAACTAGGAAAGTTTGAACTTGCTGCACTCAATCTTGTTCATTGGAAAGCAACTCACTCAGAAAAAACAACTAGCTTATTTCACACAGTACAGTATTCAGCGATGAAGATGTTTGTTTTCTAAATGAAGTACTTTAGAAATGAGGTGAATCTACTAAGTTGTACATCTTGCTGGATTACACAAACGTGGAATGTTTGAACATGGTGCATTCAACATTCTTCGTAGGAAAACAAATCATTCCGAGAACAAAACTAGCTTATTTCACACAGGACAGTGTTCGGCAATGAAGATGTTTGTTTTCTAAACAAACTGCTTTAGAAATGAGGCAAATCTACTAAGTTGTCCATCTTGTTAGATTACATAAACTAGGAAAGGTTGAACTTGCTGCACTCAACATTGTTTGTAGGAAAGCAACTCATTCCAAGAACAGAACTAGCTTATTTCATTCAGTACAGTGTTCAGTAAAGAAGATGTTTGATTTCTAAACAAACTACTTTAGAAATGAGGTGAATCTACTAAGTTGTACATCTTGTTAGATTACATAAACAAGCAAAGCATGCACGTGGTGCACTTAACGTTCTTCGTAGGAAACCAACTAATTCCAAGAACAGATCTAGCTTATTTCACACAATACAGTGTTCGGGCATGAAGATGTTTCCTTTCCAAAGAAACTACTTTAGAAATGAGGCGAATCTACTAAGGTGTACAACTTATTAGATTACACAAACTAGGAAAGTTTGAACTTGCTGCACTCATCATTCTTTGTAAGAAAACAACTCATTCCAAGAACAGAACTAGCTTAATTCACACAGTACAGTGTTCGGGCATGAAGATTTTTTTTTAAACTACTTTAGAAATGGGGCAAATCTACTAAGTTGTACATCTTGTTAGATTTCACAAACAAGGAAAGTTTGAAATTTCTGCATTCAATGTTCTTCTTGGGAAAGCAACTCATTCTGAGAACAGAATTAGCTTATTTCACACAGTACAGTGTCTGGCAATGAAGATGTTTGTTTTCTAAACAAACTACTTTACAAATGAGGTGAATCTACTAAGTTGTACATCTTGTTAGATTACACAAATTATGAAAGTTTGAACTTGCTGCACTCAACATTTTTTGTAGGAAAGGAACTCATTGCAAGAAGAGAACTAGCTTAATTCACACAGTACAGTGTTCGGCAATGGAGATGTTTGTTTTCTAAACAAACTACTTTAGAAAGGTGGCAAATCTATTAAGTTGTATATCTTGTTAGATGACACAAACAAGGAAAGTTTGAACGTGGTGCATTCAACCTTCTTCATAGGAAACCAATTCATTCCGAGAACAAAACCAGCTTATTTCACCATTGTAGTGTTCGGCAATTTAGACGTTTGTTTTCCAAACAAACTACATTAGAAATGAGGCGAATTGACTAGGTGTATATCTTGTTAGATTACACAAACTTGGAAAGTTTGAATTTGGTACACTCAACCTTGTTCGTAGGAAAGCAACTCATTCCGAGAATAGTTCTAGCTTATTTCAACAGTACACTGTTCGGAAATGAAGATGTTTGTTTTCTAAACAAACTACTTTAGAAATGAGGTGAATCTAGCAAGTTGTACATCTTGTTAGATTACACAAACATGGGAAGTTTGAACTTTCTGCATTCAATCTTGTTTGTTGTAAATCAACTCATTCTGAGAACAGAACTAGCTTATTTCACACAGTACAGTGTTCGGCAATGATGATGTTTGTTTTCTAAACAGTCTAATTTAGAAATGAGGGAAATTTGCTAAGTTTTACATCCTGTTAGGTTACAGAAAGTAGGAAAGTTTGAACTTGCTGCACTCAACCTTGTTCGTAGGAAAGCAACTCATTCTGAGAACAGAACTAGTTTATTTCACACTGTAGAGTGTTCAGCAATGAAGATGTTTATTTTCTAAAGAACCTAATTTACAAATGAAACGAATCTATTAAGTAGTACATCTTGTTAGATTACACTAACAAGGAAAGTTTCAAGTTGCTGAACTCAACCTTGTTCCTAGGAGAGCAACTCATTCCGAGAACAGAACTAGCTTATTTCACATAGTACAGTGTTTGGCAATAAAGATGTTTGTTTTCTAAACAAACGACTTTAGAAATGAGGCTAATCCACTAAGTTCTACATATTGTTAGATTACACAAATTAGGAAAGTTTGACCTTGCTGCACTCAACATTTTTGTAGGAAAGCAACTCATTCCAAGAATAGAACTACCTTAATTCACACAGAACAGTGTTCGGTAATGAAGATGTTTGTTTTCCAAACAAACTACTTTAGAAATGAGGCAAATCTACTAAGTTGTACATCTTGTTAGATTACACAAACTTGGAAAGTTTGAACTTTCTTCATTCAACCTTGTTCATAGGAATGCAACTCACTCTGAGAACAGAACTTGCTTATTTCACACAGTACAGTTTTCAGCAATGAAGATGTTTGTTTTCTAAAGAAACTAATTTACTAATGAAACGAATCTACTCAGTAGTACATCTTGTTAGATTATACTAACAAGGAAATTTTGAAGTTGCTGCACTCAACCTTGTTCCTAGGAAAGCAAATCATTCGAGAACAGAACTAGCTTATTTCACACAGTACAGTGTTCGGCAATGAAGATGTTTGTTTTCTAAAGAAACCACTTTAGAAATGAGGCGAATCTACTAAGTTCTACATCTTGTTAGATTACACAAACTAGGACAGTTTGACCTTGCTGCGCTCAACATTTTTTGTAGGAAAGCAACTCATTCCAAGAACAGAACTAGCTTAATTCACACAGAACAGTGTTTGGTAATGAAGATGTTTGTTTTCTAAACAATCTACTTTAGAAATGAGGTGAATCTACTAAGTTGTACATCTTGTTAGATTACACAAACAAGTAAAAAGTTTGAACGTGGAGCATTCTACCTCTTCGTGGGAAAGCAACTCATTCGAGAACAGAACTAGCTTATTTCACACAGTACATTGTCCGGCAATGAAGATGTTTCTTTTCTAAACAAACCACTTTAGAAATGAGGCCAATCTACTAAGTTGTACATCTTGTTAGATTACCAAAACAAGGAAAGTTTGAACTTGCTGCACTCAACCTTGTTCATAGGAAAGCAACTCATTCCGAGAACAGAACCAGCTTATTCCACACAGTACAGTGTTCAGTAATGAAGATGTTTGTTTTCTAAACAAACTACTTTAGAAATGAGGTGAATCTAGTAAGTTGCACATCTTGTTAGATTACACAAACTTGGAAAGTTTGAACTTTCTGCGTTCAAAATTGTTCGTAGGAAAGCAACTCATTCTGAGAACAGAACTTGCTTATTTCACACAGTACAGAGTTCTGCAATGACGATGTTTGTTTTCAAAACAAACTGCTTTAGAAATGAGGTGAATCTACTAAGTTGTACATGTTGTTAGATGACACAAACAAGGAAAGTTTGAACGTGGTGCATTCAACGTTCTTCATAGAAAGCAACTAATTCCGTGAACAGAACCAGCTTATTTCACACAGTGCAGTGTTTGGCAATTTAGACGTTTGTTTTCTAAACAAACTACACATTAAAATGAAATGAATCCACTAAGTTGTATATCTTGTTAGATTACACAAAGCAGGAAAGTTTCAACTTGGTGCACTCAACCTTGTTCGTAGGTAAGCAACTCATTATGAGAACAGAACTACCTTATTTCACACAGTACAGTGTTCGGCAATGAAGATGTTTGATTTCTAAACAAATTACCTTAGAAATGAGGCGAATCTACTAGGTTGTAAATCTTGTTAGATTACAGAAACTGGTAAAGTTTAACTTGCTGCCCTCAACCTTGTTCATTAGTAGGAAATTAACTCATTCTGAAAATAGATCTAGCTTATCAATCTTGTTCATTGGAAACAACTCACAGTAGCTTATTTCAGTACAGTATTCAGCGATGAAGATGTTTGTTTTCTAAATGAAGTACTTTAGAAATGAGGTGAATCTACTAAGTTGTACATCTTGCTGGATTACACAAACGTGGAATGTTTGAACATGGTGCATTCAACATTCTTCGTAGGAAAACAAATCATTCCGAGAACAAAACTAGCTTATTTCACACAGGACAGTGTTCGGCAATGAAGATGTTTGTTTTCTAAACAAACTGCTTTAGAAATGAGGCAAATCTACTAAGTTGTCCATCTTGTTAGATTACATAAACTAGGAAAGGTTGAACTTGCTGCACTCAACATTGTTTGTAGGAAAGCAACTCATTCCAAGAACAGAACTAGCTTATTTCATTCAGTACAGTGTTCAGTAAAGAAGATGTTTGATTTCTAAACAAACTACTTTAGAAATGAGGTGAATCTACTAAGTTGTACATCTTGTTAGATTACATAAACAAGCAAAGCATGCACGTGGTGCACTTAACGTTCTTCGTAGGAAACCAACTAATTCCAAGAACAGATCTAGCTTATTTCACACAATACAGTGTTGGGCATGAAGATGTTTGTTTTCCAAAGAAACTACTTTAGAAATGAGGCGAATCTACTAAGGTGTACAACTTATTAGATTACACAAACTAGGAAAGTTTGAACTTGCTGCACTCATCATTCTTTGTAAGAAAACAACTCATTCCAAGAACAGAACTAGCTTAATTCACACAGTACAGTGTTCGGGCATGAAGATTTTTTTTTAAACTACTTTAGAAATGGGGCAAATCTACTAAGTTGTACATCTTGTTAGATTTCACAAACAAGGAAAGTTTGAAATTTCTGCATTCAATGTTCTTCTTGGGAAAGCAACTCATTCTGAGAACAGAATTAGCTTATTTCACACAGTACAGTGTCTGGCAATGAAGATGTTTGTTTTCTAAACAAACTACTTTTACAAATGAGGTGAATCTACTAAGTTGTACATCTTGTTAGATTACACAAATTATGAAAGTTTGAACTTGCTGCACTCAACATTTTTTGTAGGAAAGGAACTCATTCCAAGAAGAGAACTAGCTTAATTCACACAGTACAGTGTTCGGCAATGGAGATGTTTGTTTTCTAAACAAACTACTTTAGAAAGGTGGCAAATCTATTAAGTTGTATATCTTGTTAGATGACACAAACAAGGAAAGTTTGAACGTGGTGCATTCAACCTTCTTCATAGGAAACCAATTCATTCCGAGAACAAAACCAGCTTATTTCACCATTGTAGTGTTCGGCAATTTAGACGTTTGTTTTCCAAACAAACTACATTAGAAATGAGGCGAATTGACTAGGTGTATATCTTGTTAGATTACACAAACTTGGAAAGTTTGAATTTGGTACACTCAACCTTGTTTGTAGGAAAGCAACTCATTCCGAGAATAGTTCTAGCTTATTTCAACAGTACACTGTTCGAAATGAAGATGTTTGTTTTCTAAACAAACTACTTTAGAAATGAGGTGAATCTAGCAAGTTGTACATCTTGTTAGATTACACAAACATGGGAAGTTTGAACTTTCTGCATTCAATCTTGTTTGTTGTAAATCAACTCATTCTGAGAACAGAACTAGCTTATTTCACACAGTACAGTGTTCGCAATGATGATGTTTGTTTTCTAAACAGTCTAATTTAGAAATGAGGGAAATTTGCTAAGTTTTACATCCTGTTAGGTTACAGAAAGTAGGAAAGTTTGAACTTGCTGCACTCAACCTTGTTCGTAGGAAAGCAACTCATTCTGAGAACAGAACTAGTTTATTTCACACTGTAGAGTGTTCAGCAATGAAGATGTTTATTTTCTAAAGAACCTAATTTACAAATGAAACGAATCTATTAAGTAGTACATCTTGTTAGATTACACTAACAAGGAAAGTTTCAAGTTGCTGAACTCAACCTTGTTCCTAGGAGAGCAACTCATTCCGAGAACAGAACTAGCTTATTTCACATAGTACAGTGTTTGGCAATAAAGATGTTTGTTTTCTAAACAAACGACTTTAGAAATGAGGCTAATCCACTAAGTTCTACATATTGTTAGATTACACAAATTAGGAAAGTTTGACCTTGCTGCACTCAACATTTTTTGTAGGAAAGCAACTCATTCCAAGAATAGAACTACCTTAATTCACACAGAACAGTGTTCGGTAATGAAGATGTTTGTTTTCCAAACAAACTACTTTAGAAATGAGGCAAATCTACTAAGTTGTACATCTTGTTAGATTACACAAACTTGGAAAGTTTGAACTTTCTTCATTCAACCTTGTTCATAGGAATGCAACTCACTCTGAGAACAGAACTTGCTTATTTCACACAGTACAGTTTTCAGCAATGAAGATGTTTGTTTTCTAAAGAAACTAATTTACTAATGAAACGAATCTACTCAGTAGTACATCTTGTTAGATTATACTAACAAGGAAATTTTGAAGTTGCTGCACTCAACCTTGTTCCTAGGAAAGCAAATCATTCCGAGAACAGAACTAGCTTATTTCACACAGTACAGTGTTCGGCAATGAAGATGTTTGTTTTCTAAAGAAACCACTTTAGAAATGAGGCGAATCTACTAAGTTCTACATCTTGTTAGATTACACAAACTAGGACAGTTTGACCTTGCTGCGCTCAACATTTTTTGTAGGAAAGCAACTCATTCCAAGAACAGAACTAGCTTAATTCACACAGAACAGTGTTTGGTAATGAAGATGTTTGTTTTCTAAACAATCTACTTTAGAAATGAGGTGAATCTACTAAGTTGTACATCTTGTTAGATTACACAAACAAGTAAAGTTTGAACGTGGAGCATTCTACCTCTTCGTGGGAAAGCAACTCATTCCGAGAACAGAACTAGCTTATTTCACACAGTACATTGTCCGGCAATGAAGATGTTTCTTTTCTAAACAAACCACTTTAGAAATGAGGCCAATCTACTAAGTTGTACATCTTGTTAGATTACCAAAACAAGGAAAGTTTGAACTTGCTGCACTCAACCTTGTTCATAGGAAAGCAACTCATTCCGAGAACAGAACCAGCTTATTCCACACAGTACAGTGTTCAGTAATGAAGATGTTTGTTTTCTAAACAAACTACTTTAGAAATGAGGTGAATCTAGTAAGTTGCACATCTTGTTAGATTACACAAACTTGGAAAGTTTGAACTTTCTGCGTTCAAAATTGTTCGTAGGAAAGCAACTCATTCTGAGAACAGAACTTGCTTATTTCACACAGTACAGAGTTCTGCAATGACGATGTTTGTTTTCAAAACAAACTGCTTTAGAAATGAGGTGAATCTACTAAGTTGTACATGTTGTTAGATGACACAAACAAGGAAAGTTTGAACGTGGTGCATTCAACGTTCTTCATAGAAAGCAACTAATTCCGTGAACAGAACCAGCTTATTTCACACAGTGCAGTGTTTGGCAATTTAGACGTTTGTTTTCTAAACAAACTACATTAGAAATGAGGCGAATCCACTAAGTTGTATATCTTGTTAGATTACACAAAGCAGGAAAGTTTCAACTTGGTGCACTCAACCTTGTTCGTAGGTAAGCAACTCATTATGAGAACAGAACTACCTTATTTCACACAGTACAGTGTTCGGCAATGAAGATGTTTGATTTCTAAACAAATTACCTTAGAAATGAGGCGAATCTACTAGGTTGTAAATCTTGTTAGATTACAGAAACTGGTAAAGTTTAACTTGCTGCCCTCAACCTTCTTCGTAGGAAATTAACTCATTCTGAGTATAGATCTAGCTTATATCATACAATACAGTGTTCCGGAATGAAGATGTTTGTTTTCTAAACACACTACTTTAGAAATGAGGCGAATCTACTAAGTTGTACATCCTGTTACATTACACAAACTAGGAAAGTTTGAACTAGCTGCACTCAACATTCTTTGTAGGAAAGCAACTCATTCCGAGAAGAGAACTAGGTTATTTCACACAGTATAGTGTTCGGCAATAAAGATGTTTGTTTTCTAAACAAACTACTTTAGAAATGAGGCGAATTTACTAAGTTCTACATCTCACTAGCTTACACAAATTAGGAAAGTTTGAACTTGCTGCACTCAACATTCTTTGTAGGAAAGCAACTCATTCTGAGAACAGAACTAGCTTAATTCACACGGTTCAGTGTTCGGCGATGAAGATCTTTGTTTTCTTAACAAACTACTTTAGAAATGAGGTGAATCTACTAAGTTGTACATCTTGTCAGATTACACAAACAAGGAAAGTTTGAACATGGTGCATTCAACCTTCTCCCTAGGAAAGTAACTCCTTCCAAGAACAGAGCTAGGTTATTTCACACAGTACAGTGTTCGGCAATGAAGATGTTTGTTTTCTAAACAAACTACTTTAGAAATGAGGCGAATCTACTAACTTCTACATGTTGTTAGATTACACAAACTAGGAAAGTTTGAACTTGCTTCACTCAACATTCTTTGTAGGAAAGCAACTCATTCCAAGAACAGAAGTAGCTCAATTCACACAGTACAGTGTTCGGTAATGAAGATGTTTGTTTTCCGAACAAACTAGTTAGAAATGAGGCTAATCTATTAATTTGTACATCTTGTTAGATTACACAAACAAGGAAAGTTTGAACGTGGGGCATTCAACCTTCTGTGTAGGAAAGCAACTCATGATGAGTACAGAACTAGCTTATTTCACACAGTACAGTGTTCGGCAATGAAGATGTTTGTTTTCTAAACAAACTACTTTAGAAATGAGGTGAATCTACTAAGTTCTACATCTTGTTAGATTACACAAACTAGGAACGTTTGAACTTGCTGCACGAAATATTCTTTGTAGGAAAACACCTCATTCCAAGAAGAGAACTAGCTTAATTCACAAAGTACAGTGTTCGGTAATGAAGAAGTTTGTTTTCTAAACAAACTACTTTAGAAATGAGGTGAATCTACTACGTCGTACATCTCTTTTTTTTTAAAATCAATATATATTTTTTATTTATACTATTCTGATTTTACATTCATAGAATTGGTTCCATTGTCCTCCTCCCCTTCCTCCCACTTTCAAAGGGGCCCTCATCAATGGGGAATGTGTATCATGCATTGTGAGTTTGCTCAAGAGTTCTGGTGGATAGGCCCCAGTCTCTGTGCATAATGCCCCAACTTGTGACTAACAATCTTTCCGCCCCTCTTCTTCCATGAGTTTTCTGAGCCACATTGGGGTCATTTTAGTTCTGCTTCCTTTATGAGGTTTTGGGAGCCTCTGTGTCTCTGGATATCTGGCTTATGATTGGAGTTGGATGTTCTCTGTGTTTATCTCCTTCAGCCTTTTTCTGGTGTTGTGATCGCCTTGAGCACTGTATTCTTGCCCTTCCCCTGCCTTGTTCTATGGTTTCAGCTGGTGAGGTGTGGTTAGCTGATCCTCCCTTCAGGTTTGTTGTCCACCTGAAAAGAGATAAGCAAATTCTCCAACGGAGAGAGAAGTTAGTACTAGATAGAAGGGATAACCATATATGTTTTGGAGGGAACTTTATATGCATTGGCTCTCTTCTAGCCCACATTTGGTGGCCTCTAGATCTTGGAGACTGAGCTCATTTTTTGTACATGGCTTTGACTTATTTCCCAGTTCCAGCAATGAGTTCCATTCCATTGAGTGGATTTATTAGCCAAATCAAGAGCAGTTGGTTACCCACCATGGCTGTTTGCCACTACTGCACTTGTATGAGCATTACGTCAGATTGTTTCCTGCTGGGTATCTTAGACTGCAGGTTGTTTGGACCAATGTCAGACATTTTCCCCCAGTTGCTCGTGTAGCACCCTCTCGTACTAGACTAGCTGTCTGGGGACTGACCTTCTTCCAGATTCTGGCCAGGTCTCTCTGTGTTTGGTCTCACACACGTATGCTGTCTTCGACAGTAGGGTCTTACCATTGACCTTTGGTGGGTCACCAAGTACTCTGACAGAAGTCTGTCTTTTTTGGGAAACCTTGTAGGTGTTTCATATCAACAGCTCATTGTGGAAGTTAACCCCTTGCTGGCACTGGGAGTTATAAGTCTGCACCTAGGAAGATGAGGGAGGAAAAAGATATACAATGTAAAAGAGAAAGTGAGTATAGAGAGGAGAGGGAGGGAGAGAGAGAGAGAGGGAGGGAGAGAGAGAGAAGAGAAAGAGAAGCAGGGCAAGATTAAAGTTGGCCTTCATCATGTTCTCTCCAGGTTCCTGTGGTTCGAGTATTCCCTCTGTAGGCCTGCTGAAGGATCACTGTTTTAGCCTGTTGTTCAGAGTAAAGGGTTTTGTAGTATTTTTCCCTTTTGGGTCTCAATTTGTATCCCCCCCTTGTCCTCCCTCCCACCCTCTGATTCCCTCCCACCATTACCCTCCCTCCATCCCACCCTCTTTCTTGTCTCGTCCTCAGAATGTTTATTAGGTTTGGCCACATGTCATGTGGAATCCGGTTAGGGGCAACAGATAAATGACACCATGCGATGATTATCGTTTTGTGCTTGGGTGAGCTCACTGAGGATGATCTGTTCCATGTTTGACCATTTTTTTCAAATTTCCTTATTTCATCTTTCCTTACTGCTACGTAGAATTCCATAGTTTAGATATACCACATCTTTGTTATCCATTCATCTAGTGATGGACACCTGGGTTGATTCCAGCTCTATGCTATTATGAATTGAGCAGCTATAAACATGGTTGAGCAAATGTTTCTGATCTGAGGCTTGGGGCCTTTAGGGTAAATGCCCAATAAGGGAATAACTGGATCCATTGGTAAGTCTATGGTCATCCTTTTCAATAGTCTCCATATAGCTGTCCATAGTGGTTGAACCATTTTACATTCCCACCAGCAGTGAAGACTTGTTCCTATTTCTCTGCAGCCTCGCCAGCATTTGTTTTCATTGTTTTTTTTTTTATGTTAGCCATCCTTACTGGGGTAAGGTGGAATCTCATAGTTGTTTTAATTTGCGTTTCC
Organism: Orientallactaga sibirica; assembly: GCA_036365145.1. Taxonomy (NCBI): domain Eukaryota; kingdom Metazoa; phylum Chordata; class Mammalia; order Rodentia; family Dipodidae; genus Orientallactaga; species Orientallactaga sibirica. The sequence continues at coordinate 198,408 of JAEOAD010000890.1, forward strand.
CTGATGATTAGGGATGTTGAACATTTTCTTAAATGTGTGTTTGCTATTTGTATATCTTCCTCTGAGAACTCCCTGTGCAGTTCTCTGCCCCATTTTGTGAGTGGGTTGTTTGGTGATTTATTGTTTAGGTTTTGGAGTTCTTTGTAGATTCTAGAAATTAGGCCTTTGTCAGTTGTATTGCTGGTGAAAATTTTCTCCCATTCTGTGGGTATTCTCCTGGCTTTGGTTATTATGTTTTTTTCAGTGAAAAAGCTTTTCAGCTTCATGAGATCCCAATGGTTGAGTGATTGCTTAATTTCCTGAGCTGCTGAGGTTTTGTTCAGGAAATCTTTTCCCACTCCTATATCATGGAAGGTTCCTCCTATTTTTTCTTCCAGTACTAGCAGAGTTTCTGGTTTTATATTAAGGTCTTTTATCCATTTGGACTTAATTTTTGTGCATGGAGAGATGTGTGGGTCGAGTTTCATTTTCCTAAATATGGTTGTCCAGTTTGTCCAGCACCATTTGTTGAAGATGCTGTCCTTTTTCCATTCTACATTGCTAGGCCCTTTGTCAAATATCAAGTAGCTGTAGTTTCTTGACCCAAAGTCTGGGTCTTCAGTTCTGTTCCATTGGTCTATATTCCTGTTTTTGTGCCAGTACCAGGTTGTTTTTATTACAATGGCTTTGTAGTATAACTTTAGATAAGATATGGTGATGCCTCCAGAGGTGTTTCTTTTGCTGAGGATGAGCTTGGATATCCGAGGCCTTCTGCCTTTCCATATGAATTTTGAGATACTTTTTTCTATCTCATTGAAGAAGGAAGTTGGGATTTTTATCGGCATTGCATTGAATCTATAAAGTGCTTTTGGTAAAATTGCCATTTTCACAATGTTAATTCTACCAATCCAGGAGCATGGGAGGTCTTTCCATTTTTGTAGGACCTCCTCAATTTCTTTTTTGAGAGATTTTATGTTTTCATTGTATAGGTCTTTCACTTCCTTAGTTAATGTTATTCCAAGGTATTTTATTTTCTTTGTTGCAATTGAAAATGGGACGATGTTAGTTATTTCTTTTTCTGTCTCTTTGTCCTTTGCATACAAAAAGGCTACTGATTTCTGTGCATTGATTTTGTATCCTGCTACTTTGCTGAAGGTGCTAATCACCTTTAAGAGTTTTGGGATGGAAGTTCTCGGGTCACTTATGTATAGAATCATGTCATCTGCGAATAGGGCTAACTTAACTTCTTCCTTTCCAATTTGTATCCCTTTGATTTCTTTCTCCTGTCTTATTGCTTGAGCTAATACTTCTAGCACTATGTTGAAGAGCAGAGGTGAGAGTGGACACCCCTGCCTTGTTTCTGACCTCAATGGGAATTCCTTCAGTCTCTCCCCATTAAGAATTACTTGGGCTTTAGGTGCTTTATATATAGCCTTTGTTATGTTGAGATAAGGGCCGTCCATACCTATTCTCTCCAATGTTTTGATCATGAAGTGATGTTGTATTTTGTCAAAGGCCTTTTCTGCATCTATCGAAATGACCATGTGGTTTTTGTGTTTCAGCTTGTTTATGTGGTGTATTACATTGACAGATTTCCGTATGTTGAACCACCCCTGCGTTCCAGGGATGAAGCCTCCTTGATCAAGGTGAATAATGCTTTTGATGTACTGTTGAATTCGGTTTGCAAGAATTTTGTTCAGGATCGTTGCGTCTATGTTCATCAGAGAAATGGCCCTGTAAATTTCCTTTTTTGTGGCGTCCCTTCCTGGTTTTGGAATTAGGGTGATACTAGCTTCATAAAAAGAGTTAGGGATCTCTCTCTGTTCTCCTATTGTGTGGCAGAGTTTGAGAAGAATTGGTTTCAGTTCTTCCATGAAGGTTTGGTAGAATTCTGCTGAGAAACCATCTGGTCCTGGACTCTTCTTTTTGGGGAGGTGTTTGATTACCTCTTATATCTCGAAGGGTGTGATGGGTTTGTTTAGGAAATTAATATGCTCTGGGCTTAGCTTTGGTAGGTGGTATGTGTCTAGGAATTCATCCATTTCCTCCATATTTTCCTGTTTTATGGAGTAGAGGTTTTTAAAATAAGTCCTAATAACTCTTCCTATTTTGCTCATGTCTGTTGTGATCTCACCCTTTTCATTTCTAATTTTGTTGATTTGAAGTGTTTCTTTTTTCCGCTTGATCAAATTGGCCAGGGGTGTATCAATCTTGTTAATTTTTTCGAAGAATCAGCTCTTTGTTTCGTCAATTTTCTTAATTGTCCTCTTAGTTTCCAATTCATTAATTTCTGCTCTGATTTTAATTATTTCTTTCCATCTGGAAATTTTTGGGTTGGCTTCTTCTAGTCTTTTCAATGCTTTTAGGTGAATGGTCAGGTTATTGATTTGGGATCTTTCTATTTTTCTTATGATGGCATTTAGTGGTATGATTTTTCCCCTAAGGACTGCCTTCATTGTGTCCCACAAGTTTTGGTATGATGTGTTCTCATTGTCATTGAGTTCTAGAAATTTTGCAATTTCGTTCTTTATTTCATCCACAACCCATTTGTTGTTTAGAAGTGTGTTGTTCAATTTCCAGGAGGTAGAGTGATTCCTGGTGTACTTTTTGTTGTTAATTTCTAGCATTACAGCATTGTGGTCTGATATCATGCAGGAAATTACATCAATTTTCTTGAAAGTATGGAGGTAGGCTTTGTGGCCCAGTACATGATCTATTTTAGAGAAGGTTCCATGTGCTGCTGAGAAGAATGTGTAATCTGTAGATTTTGGGTGGAATGTTCTATATACGTCTGTTAGGTCTAGTTGCTCTATGGTGTTGTTGAGCTCTCTTACTTCTCTATTAATTTTCTGTTTGGATGATCTATCCATTGTTGATAGTGGAGTATTGAAGTCCCCAACTATGATGGTGTTGGTGTTTATTTCTGTTTTGTTGCCAAGTAGATTTTGCTTTATGAATTGTGGTGCACCTGTGTTTGGTGCATAAATATTGATGATTGTGATGTCCTCTTGTTGGATTGTTCCCTTGATAAGTAAGAAGTGGCCTTCTTTGTCTTTTTTGGTTAATTTTGGTTTGAAGTCTATTTTATCTGATATAAGTATAGCTACGCCTGCTTTTTTCGTGTTTGTGTTTGCTTGGAATATCATTTTCCACCCTTTCACCCTAAGGAGGTGTCTGTCTTTAGTGGTGAGGTGGGTTTCTTGAAGACAGCAGATTGAGGGGTCCAGTTTTCTGATCCACCCTGTTAGCTTATGTCTTTTGATGGGTGAATTGAGGCCATTAATGTTCAGAGATATTAGTTTGAGGTTTGATTTAATACCAGCCCTATTGTAGTGGGTTGTGGTCTTTGTGGGTTTTTTTTTTTTGGAGGGGTAAGGGGTTAATGTGGACTGCTTCTTGGGCTCTTGAGATTGGTTATTTGTTTCTTCTGTGTGAAGCATTCCTTGAAGTACTTTCTGTAGGTTTGGCTTTGTGTTCATATATTTGCAGAGATGAGTTTTATCATGGAATGTTTTTCTTTCACCATCTATTATGAGGGATACTTTTGCTGGATAGAGTAGTTGTGGCTGGAAACCATGGGTTCTTAGAGTTTTCAGTGTTCCATTCCAGGCCCTTCTGGCTTTTAGGGTTTACATTGAGAAATCTGAGGTAATTCTAATGGGGTTCCCTTTATATGTAATGTGTTGTTTTCCCCTGGCTGCTTTTAGGATTTTCTCTTTGTGCTTGATATTTAGAGTCTTAAAGACAATGTGTCTTGGAGAATTTCTCCTTTGGTCCAGTATGTTTGGAGTTCTTGTAGCTTCTTGTACCTTGATGGGATTTTCTCTTGAGAGAGTGGGAAAGTTTTCTTCAATTATTTTGTTGAATAAGCTTTCCAATCCTTTAGTCTGTGTTTCTTCCCCCTCTGGTATGCCCATGATCCTAATGTTTGGACGCTTCAGGGTATCCCACATTTCCCTCATGTTCTGTTCTCAATAATTTTTGAACTTGTTGAAGTTTCCAGACTCACGAATTGTTTCTTCTGTTTTGTCTTCCAGTTCTGAGTTTCTATCCTTTACTTGGCTGACTGTATTCTTAAGAGCTTCTATAGAGTTTTGGGTTTGTTCAATTTGGTTCATATTTTCTACTGTTTTTTTTTTAATGTATAGTTTCCATCCCTCTGTCTAGTCCCTTTTCACGTCATTTTCTGACCTTCTTAATGCTTCTTGGAGTTCATCCTTGCATTTTTTTATGTCTTCATTAAACTTAGCCATCTTGTTATTGAGGACTTCTTTTTTTTCACTCTCCTTCAGCTCATTTAACTGTTTTTGGAACCCTTCCTGGTTCTTTTCTATTAGGTCTAATCTAGCAAGGATAACATTCATACAATTATTAGCTCTTTGTTGACTTTCTGAGAGTGTGCTATTTGCTTGGCCAGGGTTGCATAGCTTGTCTCTTCATTTTGGGGTTCTGATTCTAATGTCTCTTCTATGATTTGCTTCGAGACATCCATTGTAGGACTGGATAGTGTAGCTTCATTTACTTGTATCTGGTTTTTCATGCTCTTTCTTTTTTGCTGTGATCTGCGCATCACACCAATTCAGAGACACTGGCTCAGTGGGATCTGTCTTGTGATGGCACATTGAATGGGTGGGGCTTGACCTGCAGTGTGGCTGCACAGGTTCCAGGCAGGTGATATGGCTCCACAGGCCCAGGGCACCTGCCTGTGATGGTGTTCTGGGGCTCTGGCCGGGGAGCCAGAAGTGGGACAAATATGTCTTGCCCAGCAGATCCACAGACCCAAGCGCCTGGCTGCAATGGTGGGCTCAGGGGCTCTGACCATGGAGTAGGAAGTGGGACAAATCTGTCTCACTCAGCACATCCACAGACTCAGGCACCCCACTGCAGTGGCTCACTCAGGGGCTTTGGCTGGGGAGCAGGACGTGGGACGAATCTGTCTCACTCGTTGGATCCACAGCCCCAGTCATCTCACTGTATTGCCACGACCGGGGGCTCTGGCCGGGAGCAGGAAGTGGGACGAATCTGTTTCACTTGGCAGATCCAAAGACCCAAACTCCCAGCTGCCTTGGCGCACCTAGGGGCTCAGGCTGGGAGCAGGAAGTGGGACGAATCTGTCTCACTGTGCCACTGTGCGGGACCACAGCCCCAGGCACCTAACTGTATTGCTGCACCCAGGGGCTCTGGCTGGGGAGCAGGATGTGGGATGAATCCGTCTCACTGTGCAGACCCAGGCACCTAACTGTATTGGCATGCCCAGGTGTTCTGGCCGGGAGCAGGAAGTGGGACAAAACTGTCTCACTGTGCCACTGTGAGGGACCACAGCCCCAGGCACCTAACTGTATTGCTGCACCCAGGGGCTCTGGCTGGGGAGCAGGAAGTGGGATGAATCCGTCTCACTGTGAGGACCCAGGCACCTAAGTGTATTGGCACACCCAGTGGCTCTGGCCGGGAGCAGGAAGTGGGACGAAACTGTCTCACTCTGTGGACCCAGGCACCTAACTGTATTGGCGCGTCCAGCGGCTCTGGCTGGGGAGCAGGAAGTGGGATGAAACTGTCTCACTCTGTGGACCCAGGCACCTAACTGTATTGGCGCGCCCAGGGACTCTGGCCGGGATCAGGAAGTGGGATGAATCTGTCTCACTCTGTGGACCCAGGCACCTAACTGTATTGGCGTGCCCAGGGGCTCTGGCTGGGGAGCAGGAAGTGGGATGAAACTGTCTCACTCTGTGGACCCAGGCACCTAACTGTATTGGCGTGCCCAGGGACTCTGGCCAGGATCAGGAAGTGGGACGAATCTGTCTCACTCTGTGGACCCAGGCACCTAACTCTATTGGCGCGCTCAGGGGCTCTGGCCGGGATCAGGAAGTGGGACGAATCTGTCTCACTCTGTGGACCCAGGCACCTAACTGTAATGGTGTGCCCAGGGGCTCTGGCGGGGAGCAGGAAGTGGGACGAATCTGTCTCACTCTGTGGACCCAGGCACCTAACTCTATTGGCGTGCCCAGGGGCTCTGGCCTGGGAAGTGGGGCGGATCTAGCTCACTCAGTGGGTCCACAGACCTGGGGACCTGGCTGCAATGGTGCTCCGTGTCTGGCTGGCCAGGGGCCTCAGGCAGGTCCAGTGGGACCTTTCAGGCAGTGGTGCCTGCCAAGAGCTTGGGAATCAGTGGTTTCCTTATATTGCAAATCCACCCCCGCCCTCTGGAAGCATGCGGGAGCCCGCAAATCCTTTAAAAAGGTCCCTTTAACCTTAAGTATTCTTCTCTTTTCTTTCCCGTGAAGTGAGGCGAGGTTAGGTAGCTGCCATCTTGACTGGAAGTCGAGCAAAGTCTATGTTGTACATCTTGTTAGATTACACTAACACAGGAAGTTTGAACTTGCTGCACTCAACCTTGTACATAGGAAAGCAACTCAATCCGAGAACAGAACTAGCTTATTTCACACAGTACAGTGTTCGCCAATGAAGATGTTTGTTTTCTAAACAAACTACTTTAGAAATGAGGCCAATCTCCTACGTTCTACATCTTGTTAGATTACACAAATTAGGAAAGTTTGAACTTGCTACTCTCAACATTCTTTGTAGGAAAGCAACTCATTCCAACAACAGAACTAGCGTAATTCACACGGTTCAGTGTTCGGTGATGAAGATGTTTGTTTTCTTAACAAACTACTTTAGAAATGAGGCGAATCTACTAAGTTGTACATCTTGTCAGATTACACAAACAAGGAAAGTTTGAACATGGTGCATTCAACCTTCTCCCTAGGAAAGTAACTCCTTCCAAGAACAGAACTAGGTTATTTCACACAGTACAGTGTTCAGCAATGAAGATGTTTGTTTTTTAAAAAAAACTGCTTTAGAAATGAGGTGAATCTACTAACTTCTACATGTTGTTAGATTACACAAACTAGGAAAGTTTGAACTTGCTGCACTCATCATTCTTTGTGTGACAGCAACTCATTCCAAGAACAGAACTAGCGTATTTCACTGAGTACATTGTTCGGCAATGAAGATGTTTGTTTTCTAAACAAACTACTTTAGAAATGAGGTGAATCTAGTAAGTTGGATATCTTCTTAGATTATACAAACATCGAAAGTTCGAACTTGGTGCATTCAACCTTTTTTGTAGGAAAGCAACTCATTCTGAGAACAGAACTAGCTTATTTCACAGTACAGTGTTCGGCAATGAAGATGTTTGTTTTCTAAACAAACTACTTTAGAAATGAAGCAAATCTACTAAATTGTACACCTTGTTAGATTACACCAACAAGGAAAGTTTAAACTTGCTGCACTCAAATTTCCTTGTAGGAAAGCTACTCATTCCGAGAACAGATCCCGCTCATTTCATGCAATACAGTATTCGGTAGTGAAGATATTTGTTTTCTAAACAAACTACTTTAGAAATGAGGTGAATCTACTAAGTTGTATATCTTGCTAGATTACACAAACTAGGAAAGTTTCAACTTGCTGCACTCAACATTCTTTGTAGAAAGCAACTCATTCCAAGAACAAAACTAGCTTAATTCACACAGTACATTATTCGGTAATAAAGACGGTTGTTTTCCAAACAAACTACTTTAGAAATGAGTCGACACTACTCAGTTGTACATTTTGTTAGATTACACAACCACGGAAAGTTTGAACTTTCTGCATTCAACCTTGTTTGTAGGAAAGCAAAATATTCTGAGAACAGAACTAGCTTATTTTGTAGTACAGTGTCGGGCAATGAAGATGTTTGTTTTCTAAACACACTACTTTAGAAATGAGGTGAATCTACTAAGTAGTACATCTTTTTAGATTACACAAACTAAGAAAGTTTGAACTTTCTACACTCAACATTCTTTGTAGGAAAGCAAGTCATTCTGAGAACAGAACTAGCTAATTTCACACAGTACAGTGTTCAGTAATGAAGATGTTTGTTTTCTAAACAAACTACTTTAGAAATAAGGCGAATCTACAAAGTTGTGCATCTTGTTAGATTACACAAACTAGGAAAGTTTGAACCTGCTTCACTCAACCTTGTTCATAGGAAAGCAACTCATTCCAAGAACAGCACTAGGTTATTTCACATAGCACAGTGTTCGGCAATGAAGATGTTTGTTTTATAAAGAAACTACTTAAGAAATGAGGCAAATCTACTAAGTTCTACATCTTGTTAGCTTACACAAACTAGGAAAGTTTGAACTTGCTGCACTCAACATTCTTTGTAGGAAAGTAACTCATTCCAAGAACAGAACTTGCTTAATTCACACAGTGCAGTGTTTGGCAATGAAGATATTTGTTTTCTAAACACACTACTTTAGAAATGAAGCAAATCTACTAAATTGTACATCTTGTTAGATTACACAACCTAGGAAAGTTTGAACTTGCTGCACTCAACATTCTTTGTAGGAAAGCAAGTCATTCCAAGAACAAGACTACCTTAATTCACACAGTACAGTTTTGAGCAATGAAGATGTTTGTTTTCTAAACAAACTACTTTAGAAATGAGATGAGTCTACTAAGTTGTATATCTTGTTAGATTACACAAACAAGGAAAGTTTGAACGTGGTGCATTTAACCTTCTTCTTAGGAAAGCAACTCATTCTGAGAACAGAACTAGCTAATTTCATATAGTACAGTGTTCGGCAATGAAGGTGTTTGTTTTCTAAACAAACTACTGTAGAAATGAGGAGAATCTACTAAGTTGTACATCTTGTTAGATTACACAAACTAGGAAAGTTTGAAGTTGCTGAACTCAACCTTGTTCATAGGAAAGCAACTTATTCCAAGAACAGAACTAGCTTATTTCACAGTACAGTGTTTGGCAATGAAGGTGTTTGTTTTCTGAAAAAACTACTTTATAAATGAGGCAAATCTACTAACTTCTACATCTTGTAAGATTACACAAACTAGGAAAGTTTGAACTTGCTGCACTCAACATTCTTTGTAGGAAGCAACTCATTCCAGAACAGAACTACCTTAATTCACACAGGACCGTGTTTGGCAATGAATATGTTTGTTTTCTAAACAAACTACTTTAGAAATGAGGCGAATCTACTAAATTGTACATCGTCTTAGATTACACTAACAAGGAAAGTTTGAACTGGCTGCACTCAACCTTGTTCATAGGAAAGCAATTCATTCCGAGAACAGAACTAGCTTACTTCTCACCACACAGTTTCACAAAGAAGATTTTTTTTTAACCAATGGAAAATGATTTTATTTTATTTTATTTTATTTTTAATAAATATATATTTTTTATTTATATTATTCTGATTTTACATTCATAGTATTGGTTCCATTGTCCTCCTCCCCGTCCTCCCACTTTCAAAGGGGCCCTCATCAATGGGGAATGTGGATCGTGCATTGTGAGTTTGCTCAAGAGTTCTGGTGGATAGGCACCAGTCTCTGTGCATAATGCCCCAACTTGTGACTCTAATAATCTTTCCGCCCCCTCTTCCGTGAGTTTCCCTGAGCCACATTGGGGTCATTTTAGTTCTGCTTCCTTGATGAGGTTTTGGGAGCCTCTGTGTCTCTGGATATCTGGCTTAGTTGGAGTTGGATGTTCTCTGTGTTTATCTCCTTCAGCCTTTTTCTGGTGTTGTGATCGCCTTGAGCGCTGTATTCTTGCCCTTCCCCTGCGTTGTTCTATGGTTTCAGCTGGTGAGGTGTGGTTAGCTGATCCTCCCTTCAGGTTCTTGGTGACCCACCAAAGGTTAATGGTAAGACCCTACTGTCAAAGACAGCATACGTGTGTGAGACCAAAAACAGAGAGAGACCTGGCCACAATATGGAAGAAGGTCAGTCCCCAGGCAGTTAGCTAGTCTAGTACCAGAGGGTGCTACACGAGCAACTGGGGGAAAATGTCTGACATTGGTCCAAACAACCTGCAGTCCAAGATACCCAGCAGGAAACAATCTGTCGTAATGCTCATACAAGTGCAGTAGTGGCAAACAGCCATGGTGGGTAACCAACTGCTCTTGATTTGGCTAATAAATCCACTCAGTGGAATGGAACTCATTGCTGGAACTGGGAAATAAGTCAAAGCCATGTACAAAAAATGAGCTCAGTCTCCAAGATCTAGAGGCCACCAAATGTGGGCTAGAAGAGAGCCAATGCATATAAAGTTCCTTCCAAAACATATAGGGTTATCCCTTCTATCTAGTACTAACTTCTCTCTCCATTGGAGAATTTGCTTATCTCTTTTCAGGTGGACAACAAACCTGAATGGAGGATCAGATGTTTGTTTTCTAAAAAAACTACTTTAGAAAAGAGGCGAATCTACTAAGTTGTACATCTTGTTAGATTACACAAACAAGGAAAGTTTTAACTTGCTGCACTCAACATTCTTTATAAGAAAGAAACTCATTCCCAAGAACAGAACTAGATTAATTCACATGGTACAGTGTTCGGCGATGAAGATGTTTGTTTTCTGAACAAACTACTTTAGAAATGAGGCAAATCTACTAAGTTGTACATCTTGTTAGATTACACAAACAAGGAAAGTTTGAACGTGGTGCATTCAACCTTCTCCATAGGAAAGTATCTCCTTCCGAGAATATAAGTAGGTTATTTCACATAGTACAGTGTTCGGCAATGAAGATGTTTGTTTTCTAAAGAAACTACTTTAGAAATGAGGCGAATCTACTACGTTATACATCTTGTTAGATTACACAAACTAGGAAAGTTTGAACTTTCTGCACTCAACATTCTTTGTAGGAAAGTAACTCATTCCAAGAACAGAACTAGCTTAATTCACACAGTGCAGTGTTCGGTAATGAAGATGTTTGTTCTCTGAACAAACTACTTAGAAATGAGGCTAATCTACTAAGTTGTACATCTTGTTAGATTACACAAACAAGGAAAGTTTGAACGTGGTGCATTCAGCCTTCTGTGTTGGAAAGCAACTGATTCTGAGAACAGAACTAGCTTATTTCACAGTACAGTGTTTGGCAATGAAGATGCTTGTTTTCTCAACAAACTACTTTAGAAATGAGGCAAATCTACTGAATTGTACATTTTGTTGGATTATACTAACAAGGAAAGTTTGAATTGGCTGAACTCAACATTCTGTGTAGGAAAGCAACTCATTCCAAGAACAGAACTAGCTTATTTGACACAGGACAGTGTTGGGCAATGAAGATATTTGTTTTCTAAACAAACTACTTTATAAATGAGGCGAATCTACAAAATTCTACATCTTGTTAGATTACACAAACTAGCAAAGTTAGAATTTGCTGCACTCAACATTCTTTGTAGGAAAGCAACTCATTCCAAGAACAGAACTAGCTTAATTCACACAGTACAGTGTTTGGTAATGAAGATGTTTGTTGTCTAAACAAACTACTTTATAAATGAGGCGAATCTAATAAGTTGTACATCTTGTTAGATTACGCAAACATAGAAAGTTTGAACATGGTGCATTCAACCTTCTTCGTAGGAAAGCAACTGATTCTGAGAACAGAACTAGCTTATTTCACAGTACAGTGTTTGGCAATGAAGATGCTTGTTTTCTCAACAAACTACTTTAGAAATGAGGAGAATGTAACAAGTTCCACCTCTTGTTAGATTAAAAAAACTAGGAAAGTTTGAACATGCTGCACTCAACCTTCTTTCTTGGAAAGCAACTCATTCTAAGAACAGAAGTACCTTAATTCACACAATACAGTGGTCAGCAATGAAGATATTTGTTTTCTAAACAAACTACATTAGAAGTGAGGTGAATCTACTAAGTTGTACATCTTGTTAGATTACACAAACATGGAAAGTTTGAACGTGGGACATTCAACCTTCTCCATAGGAAAGCAAATCATTCCGTGAAAAGAACTAGCTTATTTCACGCAATATAGTGTTCAGGAATGAAGATGTTCATTTTCTGAGCAAACTACTTCAGAAATGAATTGAATCTACTAAGTTGTACATCTTGTTAGACTACACAAACTAGGAAAGCTTGAACTTGCTGCACTCAACCTTGTTCATAGGATAGCAACTCATTCCCAGAACAGAACTAGCTTATTTCACACAGTACAGGGTTTGGCAATGAAGATGTTTGTTTTCTAAAGAAACTACTTTAGAAATGAGGCGAATCTTCCAAGTTCTACATCTTGTTAGGTTACACAAATTAGGAAAGGTTGACCTTGCTGCACTCAACATTCTTTGTAGGAAAGCAACTCATTCCAAGAACTGAACCAGCTTAATTCACACAATACAGTGTTCAGGAATGAAGATGTTTGTTTTCAAAACAAACTACTTTAGAAATGAGGCAAATCTACTAAGTTGTACATCTTGTTAGATTACACAAACAAGGAAAGTTTTAACATCTGGCATTCAACCGTCTCCATAGGAAAGCAACATATTCCGAGAACAGAACTAGCTTATTTCACACAGTACAGTGTTCGGGATGAAGATGTCTGTGTTCTAAACAAACTACTTTAGAATTGAGGCAAATCTACTAAATTGTACATCTTTTTAGATTATACTAACAAGGAAAGTTTGCACTTGCTGCACTCAAACTTGTTCGTAGGAAAGCAACCCATCCGAGAACAGAACTGACTTATTTCACACAGTACTATTTTCGGCAATGAAGATATTTGTTTTCTAAACAAACTACTTTAGAATTGCGGCAAATCTACTAAATTGTACATCTTTTTAGATTATACTAACAAGGAAAGTTTGAACTGGCTGAACTCAAACATGTTCGTAAGAAAGCAACTAATTCCGAGAAAGCAACTAGCTTATTTCACACAGTACATTTTCGGCAATGAAGATTTTTGTTTTCTCAACAAAATACTTTAGAAATGAGGCAAATCTACTAAGTTGTACATATTGTTAGATTACACAAACGAGGAAAGTTTGAACTTGCTGCACTCAACATTCTTTGTAGGAAAGCAACTCATTCCACGAAAGGAACTAGCTTAAATTACACAGTACAGGGTTCACCAATGAAGATGTTCATTTTCTAAACAAACTACATTAGAAATTAGGTTAATCCACTAAGTTGTATATCTTGTTAGATTACACAAACAAGGAAAGTTTGAACGTGGTGCATTCAACCTTCTCTGTAGGAAAGCAACCCATTCCAAGAACAGAACCAGCTTATTTCACACAGTTCAGTGTTCCACAATGAAGATGTTCATTCTCTAAACAAACTATATTAGAAATTAGGGGAATCTACTAAGTTATACATCTTGTTAGATTGCACTAACAAGGAAAGTTTGAACTTGTTGCCCTCAACCTTGTTCATAGGAAAGCAACTCATTCCGATTACAGAACTAGCTTATTTCACACAGTACAGTGTTCGGCAATGAAGATGTTTGTTTTGTAAACAAAATACTATAGAAATGAGGCAAATCTAGTAAGTTGTATATCTTGTTAGATTAAGGAAACAAGGAAAGTTTGAACTTGGTGAACTCAACTTGTTCGTAGGAAAGGAAATCATTCAGAGAACAGTACTAACTTATTTCATATGGTACAGGGATTGGCAATTAAGATGTTGGTTTTATAAACAAACTACTTTAGAAAGAAATGAATCTACTAAGTTGTACATCTTGTTAGATTACACAAACAAGATATTTGTTTTCTAAACAAACTACTTTAGAAATGAGGTGAATCTCCTAAGTTGTACATCTAGTTAGATTACACAAACAAGGAAAGTTTGAACTTGCTGCACTCAACCTTGTTCGTGGAAAAGCAACTCATTCTGAGAAAGGAACTAGCTAATTTCACACAGTACAGTGTTCGGCAATGAAGATGTTTGTTTTCTAAACAAACTACTTTAGAAATGTGGTGAATCTACTAAGTTGTACATCTTCATAGATTACAGAAACAGGGAAATTTTGAACGTGGTGCATTCAAACTTCTTCGTAGGAAAGCAACTCATTCTGAGAATAGAACTAGCTTATTTCACACAGTACAGTGTTCGGGAATGAAGATGTATGTTTTCTAAACAAACTACTTTAGAAATTAAACAGATGTACTAAGTTGTACATCTTGTTAGATTACACGAACTAGGAAAGGTTGATCTTGCTGCATTCAATATTCTTTGTAGGAAAGCAAATCATTACAAGAACAGAACTAGCTTAATTCACACAGCACAGGGTTCGGCAATGAACATGTTTGTTTTCTAAACAAACGACTTTAGAAATGAGGTGAATCTACTAAGTTGTTCACCTTCTTAGATTACACAAACAAGGAAAGTTTGAACGTGGTGCATTCAACATTCCCATTAGGAAAGAAACTCATTCGGAGAACAGAACTAGCTTATTTCACACAGTACAGAGAACAGATCATTCCAAGAACAGATCTCTCTTATTTCACGCAATTCAGTGTTCGGGAAGGAAGATGTTCGTTTTGTATGCATACTATTTTAGAAATGAAGCTAAACTATTATGTTGTATTTCTTGTTAGATTACACAAACAAGGAAAATTTGAACGTGGTGCATTCAACCTTCTTCGTAGGAAAGCAACTGATTCTGAGAGCACAACTAGCTTATCTCACACAGTACACTGTTCGACAATGAAGATGTTTGTTTTTTAAACAAACTATTTCAGAAATGATGCAAATCTACTAAGTTGTACATCTTGTTAGATTACACAAAAAAGGAAAGTTTGAACTTGCTGCAATCAACCTTCTTTGGAGGAACGCAACTGATTCTGAGAACAGAACTAGCTTATTTCACACAATACAGTATTTGGCAATGAAGATGTTTGTTTTCTAAAACTACTTTCGAAATCAGGTGAATCTACTAAGTTCTCCATCTTGTTAGATTACACAAACTAGGAAAGTTTGAACTTGCTGCACTCAACATTCTTTGTAGGAAAGCAACTCATTCCGAGAACAGAACTAGATTATTTCACACAGTACAGTGTTCCGCAATAAAGATGTTTGTTTTCTAAAAAAAACTACTTTAGAAATGAAACTAATCTCCTAAGTTGTACATCTTGTTAGTTTACACAAACATGGAACGTTTGAACTTTCTGCATTCAACCTTGTTCGTAGGAAAGCAATTCATTCTGTGAACAAAACTAGCTTATCTCACACAGTACAGTATTCGGCAATGAAGATGTTTGTTATCTAACCAAACTGCTTTATAAATGAGGTGAATCTACCAAGTTCTACATCTTGTTAGATTACACAAACTAGGAATGTTTGAACTTGCTGCACTCAACATTCTTTTTAGGAAAGCAACTCATTCCAAGAATAGAACTAGATTAATTCACACAGTACAGTGTTTGGCAATGAAGATGTTTGTTTTTTAAAGAAACTACTTTAGAAATGAGGCAAATCTACTAAGTTGTACATCTTCTTAGATTACACAAACATGGAAAGTTTGAACGTGGTGCATTCAACCTTCTTCCTAGGAAAACTACTCATTCCGAGAACAGAACTAGCATGTTTCATACAGTACAGTGTACAGCAATGAAGATGTTTGTTTTCTAAAGAAACTACTTTAGAAATGAGGTGAGTCTACTAAGCTCTACATCTTGTTAGATTACACAAACATGGAAAGTTTGAACTTTTGCATTCAATCTTGTTCATAGGAAATACTCATTCTGAGAACAGAACTAGCTTATTTTACACAGTACAGTGTTCGGCAATGAAGATGTTTGTTTTCTAAACAAACTACTTTAGAAATGAGGCAAATCTACTAAATTGTACATCTTGTTAGATTACACAAACTAGGAAAGCTTGAACTTGCTGCACTCATCTTTTTCTTGGTAGGAAAGCAACTCATTCCAAGAACAGAACTAGCTTAAAATATAAAGTGCAGTGTTCAGTAGTGAAGATGTTTTTGTTCTGAACAAACTCCTTTAGAATTGAGGCAAATGTACTAAGTTGTACATCTTGTTAGGTTACACAAACATGGAAAGTTTGATCTTTCTGCATTCAACCTTGTTTGTATGAAAGCAACTCAGTCTGAGAACAGAACTAGCTTATTTCACACGGTACAGTTTCGGCAATGAAGATGTTTGTTTTCTAAACAAACTACTTTAGAAATGAGGCAAATCTACAAAGTTCTACATTTTGTTTGATTACACAAACTAGGAAAGTTTGAACTTACTGCACTCAACATTCTTTGTAGAAAAGTAACTCATTCCAAGAAGAGAAGTAGCTTAATTCACCCAGTATAGTGTTTGGGAATGAAGATGTTTGTGTTTTTAAAAACTACTTTAGAAATGAGGTGTATCTACTAAGTTGTACATCTTGTTAGATTACACAAGCATCAAAAGTTTGAACTTTCTGCATTCAACCTTGTTTGTAGGAAAGCAACGGATGCTGAGAACAGAATTAGCTTATTTCACAGTACAGTGTTCAGCAATGAAGTTGTTTATTTTCTAATCAAACTACTTGAGAAATGAAGCGAATCTACTAAGTTGTACATCTTGTTAGATTACACAACAAGGAAAGTTTGAACTTCCTGCACTCAAATTTCTTCTTGGGAAAGCAACTCCTTCCGAGAACAGATCTCACTCATTTCATGCAATACAGTGTTTGGGAATGAAGATGTTCATTTTCTAAACAAAGTACTTTAGAAATGAGGCGAATCTACTAAGTTCTACATCTTGTTAGATTACACAAACTAGGAAAGTTTGAACTTGCTGAACTCAACCTTGTTCGTGTGAAAGCAACTCGTTCCAAGAACAGAAATAGCTTATTTCACACAGTACAGTGTTCGGCAATTAAGATGTTTGTTTTCTAAACAAACTACTTTAGAAATGAGGCGAATCTACTAAGTTCTACATCTTGTAAGATTACACCATCTAGGAAAGTTTAAAGTTGCTGCACTCAACATTTTTTGTAGGAAAGCAACTCATTCCAAGAATAGAATTATCTTAATTCACACAGGACAGTGTTCGGCAATGAAAATATTTGTTTTCTAAACAAACTACTTTAGAAATGAGTCAAATCTACTAAGTTGTACACCGTGTTAGATTACACTAACAAGTAAAGTTTGAACTGGCTGCACTCAACCTTGTTCATAGGAAAGCAATTCATTCTGAGAACAGAACTAGCTTACTTCTCACAGTACAGTTTCTTAAAGATGTTTGTTTTCTACACAAACTACTTTAGAAATGAGGCGAGTCTACTAAGTTGTACATCTTGTTAGATTACACAAACTAGGAAAGTTTGAACTTGCTGCACTCAACATTCTTTTTAGGAAAGCAACTCATTCCAAGAACAGAACTGGCTTATTTCACACAGTACACTGTTCGGGAATGAAGATGTTTGTTTTCTAAACAAACTACTGTAGGAATGAAGTGAATCTACTATCTTGTACATCTTGTTAGTTTACACTAAACGGGAAAGTTTGAACTTTCTGCACTCAACCTTGTTCATGGGAAAGCAACTCGTTCCGAGAAGAGAACTACCTTATTTCACACAGTACAGTGTTCGGCAATGAAGATGTTTGTTTTCTAAACAAACCACTTTAGAAATGAAGCAATTCTACTAAGTTGTACATCTTGTTAGAATACACAAACTAGGAAAGTTTGAACTTGCTGCACTCAACTTTGTTCGTAGGAAAGCAACTCATTCCAAGAACAGAACTAGCTTATTTTACACAGTACAGTGTTCGGGAATGAAGATGTTTGTTTTCTAAACAAACTACTGTAGGAATTAAGTGAATCTACTAAGTTGTACATCTTGTTAGATTACACAAACAAGGAAAGTTTGAATGTGTGCATTCAACCTTCTCTTAGGAAACCAACTCATTCCAAACACAGAACTAGCTTCTTCCACACAGTACAGTGTTCGGCCATGAAGATGTTTGTTTTGTAAACAAAATACCATAGAAATGAGGGGAATCTACTAAGTTGTACATCTTGTTAGATTACACAGACATGGAAAGTTTGAACTTTCTGCCTTCAACCTTGTTCGTAGGAATGCAACTCATTCTGAGAACAGAACTAGCTTATTTCACATAGTACAGTGTCCGGAAATGAAGATGTTTGTTTTCTAAACAAACTACTTTAGAAATGAGACGAATTTACTAAGTTCTACATATTGTTTGATTAGACAAACTAGGAAAGTTTGAATTTACTGCATTCAACATTCTTTGTATTAAAGCAACTCATTCCAATAACAGAATTAGCTTAATTCACACAGTACTGTTTTCGGCAATGAAGATGTTTGTTTTCTAAAAAAATACTACTTTAGAAATTAAACAAATCTACTAAGTTCACATCTTGTTATATTAGCGTAACAAGAAAAGAATGAACTTGCTGCATTCAACCCTGTTCGTAGGAAAGCAACTCATTCCAAGAACAAAACTAGCTTATATCACACAATACAGTGTTCAGCAATGAAAATGTTTGTTTTGTAAACAAACTACTATAGAAATGAGGTGAATCTACTAAGTTGTATATCTTGTTAGATTACACAAGCATGGAAAGTTTGAACTTTCTGCATTCAACCTTGCTCGTAGGAAAGCAACTCATTCTGAGAACAGAAGTAGCTTAATTCACACAGTACATTGTTTGGCAATAAAGATGTTTGTTTTCTAAACAAACTACTTGAGAAATGAGGCGAATCTACTAAGTTCTACATCTTGTTAGGTTAGACAACCTAGGAAAGTTGGAACTTGCTGCACTCAAAAATCTTTGTAGGAAAGCAACTCATTCCAAGAACAGAACTAGTTTAATTCACACAGGACAGTGTATGGCAATGAAGATATTTGTTTTCTATACAAACTACTTTAGAAATGAGCAGAATCTACTAGGTTGTACATCTTGTAAGATTACACAAACAAGGAATATTTGAATGTGGTGCATTCAACCTTCTCCGTAGGAAAGCAACTCATTCTGAGATCAGAACTAGCTTATTTCACACAGTACAGTGTTAGGCAATGAAGATGTTTGTTTTCTAAACAAACTAGTTTAGAAATGAGGCGAATCTACTAAGTTGTATATCTTGTTAGATTACATAAACTAGGAAAGTTTGAACTTGCTACAATCAACCTCCTTCGTAGGAAAGGAACTCATTCTGAGAAGACAACTAGCTTATTTCACACAGGACAGTGCTTGGCAAAGACGATGTTTGTTTTCTAAACAGTCTACTTCAGAAATGAGGCGAATTTACTCAGTTGTACATCTTTCTAGATTACACAAACAAAGAAAGTTTGAACATGGTGCGTTCATCCTTGTTCGTAAGAAAGCAAGTCATTCCAAGAACAGAACTAGCTTAATTCACACAGGACAGTGTTCGGCAATGAAGATATTTGTTTTCTATATAAACTACTTTAGAAATGAGTGGAATCTACTAAGTTGTACATCTTGTATGATTACACAAACAAGGAAAGTCTGCATTCAACCTTCTCCGTAGGAAAGCTACTCATTCCAAGAACAGAACTAGCTTATTTCACACAGTACAGTGTTCGGCAATGAAGATGTTTGTATTCTAAAGAAACTACTTTAAAATGAAATGAATCTACTAAGTTGTACATCATTTTAGACTACACAAACAAGGAAAGTGTGATCTTGCTGCACTCAACCTTGTTCATGGGATGGCAACTCATTCCAAGAACAGAACTGGCTTATTTCACACAGTACACTGTTCGGGAATGAAGATGTTTGTTTTCTAAACAAACTACTGTAGGAATGAAGTGAATCTACTACCTTGTACATCTTGTTAGATTACACTAAACAGGAAAGTTTGAACTTTCTGCACTCAACCTTGTTCATGGGAAAGCAACTCGTTCCGAGAAGAGAACTACCTTATTTCACACAGTACAGTGTTCGGCAATGAAGATGTTTGTTTTCTAAACAAACCACTTTAGAAATGAGGTGATTCTACTAAGTTGTACATCTTGTTAGAATACACAACCTAGGAAAGTTTGAACTTGCTACTCTCAACTTTGTTCGTAGGAAAGCAACTCATTCCAAGAACAGAA
This sequence comes from Orientallactaga sibirica, assembly GCA_036365145.1. Lineage (NCBI taxonomy): Eukaryota > Metazoa > Chordata > Mammalia > Rodentia > Dipodidae > Orientallactaga > Orientallactaga sibirica. Next base: position 218,255 of record JAEOAD010000890.1, read on the forward strand.
CTAGCTTATTTTACACAGTACAGTGTTCGGCAATGAAGATGTTTGTTTTCTAAATAAACTACTTTACAAATGATGCGAATCTACTAATTTCTGCATCTTGTTAGATTACAAAATTAGGAAAGTTTGAACTTGCTGCACTCAACATTCTTTGTAGGAAAGCAACTCATTCCAAGAACAGAACTAGCTTAATTAACAGAGTACAGTGTTTGTTAATGATGATGTTTGTTTTCTAAACAAATGAATTTAGAAATGTGCCGAATCTACTAAGTTCTACAACTTGTTAGATTATCAAAAGTAGGAACGTTTTAACTTGTTGCACTCAACATTCTTTGTAGGAAAGCAACTCATTCCAAGAACAGAACTAGCTTAATTAACACAGTACAGTGTTTGTTAATGATGATGTTTGTTTTCTAAACAAACTACTTTAGAAATGAAGCAAATCTACTAAGTTGTACATCTTGTGAGATTACACTAACCAGGAAAATTTGAACTTTCTGCACTCAACCTTGTTCATGGGAAAGCAACTCATTCCGAGAAGAGAACTACCTTATTTCACACAGTACAGTGCTCGGCAATGAAGATGTTTGTTTTCTAAACAAACCACTTTAGAAATGAGGCAATTCTACTAAATTGTACATCTTGTTAGATTATACAAACAAGGAAAGTTTGAACGTGGTGCATTGAACGTTCTTCGTAGGAAAGCAACTCATTAACAGAACAGAACTAGCTTAATTCACACAGTACCATGTTCAGAAATGAAGATGTTTGTTTTCTAAACAAAGTACTTTAGAAATCAGGTGAATCTACTAAGTTGTACATCTTGTTAGATTACAGAAACAAGGAAAGTTCGAATGTGGTGCATTCAACCTTCTTCGTAGGAAAGCAACTCATTCTGAGAACAGAACTAGCTTATTTCAAACAGTACAATGTTCGCCAATGAAGATGTTTGTTTTCTAAACAAACTACTTGAGAAATGAGCCGAATCTACTAAGTTGTACATTGTGTGAGATTGCACAAACTAGGAAAGTTTGAACTTGCTGCACTCAACATTCTTTGTAGGAAAGCAACTCAATCCGAGAACAGAAATAGCTTATTTTACACAGTACAGTGTTCAGCAATGAATATGTTTGTTTTCTAAAGAACATACTTTAGAAATGAAGCAAATCTCCTAAGTTGTACCTGTTGTTAGATTACACTAACAAGAAAAGTTTGTACTTGCTTCACTCAACCTTATTCGTGGGAAAGCAACTGATTCAGAGAAGAGAACTAGCTTTTTTCACATAGTACAGTGTTGGCAATGAAGATGTTTGTTTTCTAAACAAACTACTTTAGAAATGAGGCAAATCTACTACGTTGTACATATTGTTAGATGTAGGAAAGTTTGAACTTTCTGCACTCAACCTTGTTCATAGGAAAGCAACTCATTCTGAGAACAGAACTACCTTAATTCACACAGTGCAGTGTTCGGCAATGAAGATGTCTGTTTTCTAAAGAAACTAATTTAGAAAAGAAGCGAATCTACTAAGTTGTACATCTTTTTAGATTACACTAACAAGAAAAGTTTGAACTTGCTTCACGCAACCTTATTCATGGGAAAGCAACTGATTCAGAGAACAGAACTAGCTCATTTCACACAGTACAGTGTTCAGCAATGAAGATGTTTGTTTTCTATACAAACTACTGTAGAAATGAGGTGAATATACTAAGTTGTACATCTTGTTAGGGTTCACAAACAAGGAAAGTTTGAAAGGAGTGCATTAAACCTTCTTCGTACGAAAGCAACTCATTCTGACAACAGAACTAGCTTATTTCACACAGTACAGTGTTTGGCAATGAAGATGTTTCTTTTCTAAAGAAAGTACTTTAGATATGAGGAGAATCTACTAAGTTCTACATCTTGTTTGATTACACAAACAAGGACAGTTTGAACGTGGTGTACTCAACCATTTTCGTAGGAAAGCAACTCATTCCAAGAACAAAACTAGCTTATTTCACACAGTACAGTGTTCGGCAATGAAAATGTTTGTTTTCTGAACAAACGACTTTAGAAATGAGGTGAATCTACCATGTTGTATATCTTGTTAGATTACACAAACAAGGACAGTTTGAACGTGGTGTACTCAACCATGTTAGTAGGAAAGCAACTCATTCCGAGAACAGCACTAGCTTATTTCGCACAGTACAGTCTTTGACAATGAATATGTTTGTTTTCTAAACAAACTGCTTTAAAAATGAGGTGAATGTACTAAGTTGTACATCTTCTTAGATTACACAAACAAGGATAGTTTGAACGTGGTGCCCTCAACTTTGTTCATAGGAAAGCAACTCATTCCAAGAATAAAACCAGCTTATTTCACACAGTACAGTGTTCGTCAATGAAGATGTTTGTTTTCTAAACAAACGACTTTAGAAATGAAACGAACCTACTAAATTATACATCTTCTTAGATTATACTAACAAGAAAAGTTTGAACTTGCTTCAGTCAACCTTGTTCGTGGGAAAGCAACTGATTCAGAGAACAGAACTAGCTTGTTTCACACAGTACAGTGTTCAGCAATGAAGATGTTTGTTTTCTAAACAAACGACTTTAGAAATGAGGTGAATCTACTATGTTGAACATCTTGTTAGATTACACAAACAAGGACAGTTTGAACTTGGTGTACTCAACCTTGTTCATAGTAAAGCAACTCATTCCGAGAACAGAACTATCTTATTTCATGCAGTACAGTGTTCCGCAATGGAGATGTTTGTTTTCTAAACAAAGAACTTTAGAAATGAAACGAACCTACTAAATTGTACATCTTCTTAGATTACACTAACAAGAAAAGTTTGAACTTGCTGCACTCAACCATCTTCGTAAGAAAGCAACTCATTCCGAGAAGAGAACTAGCTTATTTCACACAGTACAGTGTTTTGTAATGAAGATGTTTGTTTTATAAACAAACTGCTTTAGAAATGAAGCAAATCTACTAAGTTGTCCATCGTGTTAGATTACACAAACTATGGAAATTTCAACTTGGTGCATTCAACCTTCTTCATAGGAAAGCAACACATTCCAAGAGCAGAACTAGCTTACTTCATACAGTACATTATTCGCAAATGAAGATGTTTCTCTTCCATAGAAACTACATTAGAAATGAAACGAAGCAACTAAGTTGTACATCTTGTTAGATTATAAAAACAGGGAAAGTTTGAACTTGCTGCACTCAACCCTCTTCGTAAGAAAGCAACTGATTCCGAGAACAGAAGTAGCTTATTTCACACAGTACCGTGTTCAGCAATGAAGATGTTTGTTTTCTAAACAAACTACTTTAGATATGAGGTGAATCTACTAAGTTGTACATGTTGTTAGATTACGCAAACAAGGAAAGTTTGATCTTGCTGCACTAAACCCTCTTTGTAAGAAAGCAACTCATTCCAAGAAGAGAGCTAGCTTATTTCACACAGTACAGTGTTCAGCAATGAAGATGTTTCTTTTCTAAACAAACTACTTTAGAAATGAAGCGAATCTACTAACTTGTACATCTTGCTGGATTAAACACGCAAGGAACGTTTTAACTTGCTGCACTCAACCTTCTTCATTGGAAAGCAACTCATTCCAAGAGCAGAACTAGCTTAATTCATACAGTACATTGTTCGGCAAAAAAGATGTTTCTCTTCTATAGAAACTACATTAGAAATGAAACGAATCTACTAAGTTGTAAATCTTGTAAGATTACAAAAAGAAAGAAAGTTTGAACTTGCTGCCCTCAACCCTCTTCATAAGAAAGCAACTTATTCCGAGACGGTAACTAGCTTATTTCACACAGTACAGTGTTTGGAAATGAGGATGTTTGTTTTCTAAACAAACTACTTTAGAAATGAGGATAATCTACTAAGTTGTACATCTTGTTAGATTACACTAACTGGGAATGTTTGAACTTGCTGCCCTGAACCCTCTTCATAAGAAAGCAACTCATTCCGAGAAGAGAACTAGCTTATTTCACACAGTACAGTGTTTGGAAATGAAGATGTTTGTTTTCTAAACAAACTACTTTAGAAATGAAGCTAATCTACTAAGTTGTATATCTTGTTAGATTACACAAACAAGGAAAATTTGAACTTGCTGCACTCAACCATCTTTGTAAGAAAGCAACTCATTCCGAGAAGAGAACTAGCTTATTTCACACAGTACAGTGTTCGGAAATGAAGATGTTTGTTTTCTAAACAAACTACTTTAGAAATGAGGCTAGTCTTCTAAGTTTTATATCTTATTAGATTACACAAAGAAGGAAAGATTGAACTTGCTGCAATCAACCTTCTTCGTAGGAAAGCAACTGATTCCGAGAACAGTACAATTTTTGGCAAGGCAAGGAAGATGTGTGTTTTCTAAACAAACTAATTTAGAAATGAGGCTAGTCTTCTAAGTTTTTTTTTTTTTTTTTGGTTTTGCAAGGTAGGGTCTCACTCTGGTCCAGGCTGACCTGGAATTAACTATGTAGTCTCGTCTTCTAAGTTTTATATCCTATTAGATTACACAAAGAAGGAAAGGTTGAGCTTGGTGCACTAAACCCTCTTCTTTTCAAAGCAACACATTAGGAGAGCTGAAGAAGCTTATTTCACACAGTACAGTTTTTGGCAATGAAGATGTTTCTTTTCTAAGGAAAGTACATTAGAAAAGAAATGAATCTACTAAGTGGTACATCCTGTGAGATTACACAAACAAGGAAAGTTTGAACTTGCTGCACTCAACCGTCTTCTTATGAAAGAAACTTCTTTGGAGAGCTGAACAAGCTTATTTCACACAGTACATTTTCGGCACTGAAGATCTTTCTTTTCTAAGGAAACTATGTTAGAAATCAAAGGAATCTACTAAGTTGCACATATGGTTAGATTACACAAATGAGGAAAGTTTGAACTTGCTGCACTCAACCATCTTCGTATGAAAGCAAGTCATTAGGAGAGATGACCAAGCTTATTTCGCATGATACAGTTTTGGGCAATGAAGGTGTTTCTTTTCTAGCGAAAGTACACTAGAAATGAAACGAATCTACCAAGTTGTATATCTTACCAGATTAAACAAACGAGGAAAATTTGACCTTGCTGCACTCAACACTGTTAGTAAGAAAGGAACTCATTCAGAGAACTGAACAAACTTATTTCACACAGTACCGTATTTGGGAATGAAGATGTTTCTTTTCTAACTACATGAGAAATGAAACAAATCTACAAGATTGTACATCTTGTCAGATTACACAAACGAGGAAAGTTTGAACTTGCTGCACTTAATCATGTTCATATGAAAGCAACTCATTCATAGAGCTGAAGAAGCTTATTTCACACCCTACAGTATTCGGCAATTAAGGTGTTTCTTTTATAGTGGACCTATTTTAGAAATGAAATGAAGCTACTAAGTTGTACATCTTGTGAGATTACACAAACGAAGAAAGTTGGAACTTGGTGCAGTCAACACTCTTCGTATGAAAGCAACTCATTCGGAGAGCTGAACAAGATTATTTCACACAGTACATTTTTCAGAAATGAAGATGTTCCTTTTTTAAGGAAACTACGTTAGAAATGAAATGGATCTTCTCAGTTGTACATCTTGTTAGATAACACAAACGAGGAAAGATTGAACTTGCTGCACTCAACACTCTTCTTTTGAAAGCAACTCATTCAGAGAGCTAAAAAAGCTTATTTCACACCGTAGAGTTTTCGGCAATGAAGATGTTTCTTTTCTCAGGAAACTACCTTAGAAATGAAATGAATCTACTAACTGATACACCTTGTCAGATTACACAAACGAGGAACATTTGAACTTGGTGCACTCAACCGTCTTCTTATGAAAGAAACTCATTTTGAGAGCTGTACAAGCTTATTTTACACAGTACAGTTTTCAGCAATGAAGATGTTTCTTTTCTAAGGAAACTATGTTAGAAATGAAACGAATCTACTAAGTTGTACATCTTGTTAGATTACACAAATGAGGAAAGTTTGAACTTGCTGCACTCAACCGTCTTCGTAAGAAAGCAACTCATTCGGAGAGCTGAACAAGCTTATTTCACACAGTACAGTTTTTGGTAATGAAGATGTTTCTTTTCTAAAGAAACGACATTGGAAATGAAATGAATGTACCGAGCTGTACATCTTATGAGATTACACAAATGAGGAAAGTTTGAACTTGCTGCACTCAACTCACTTTGTAAGAAAGCAAATCATTCTGAGAACTGAACAAGCTTATTTCACACAGTGCAGTATTTGGGAGTGAAGATATTTCTTTTCTAAGCAAACTACATTAGAAATGAAACAAATATACGAGGTTGTACATATTGTTAGATTACAGAAACTAGGGAAGTTTGAACTTGCTGCACTCAACCATGTTCGTATGAAAGCAACTCATTCAGAGAGCTGAACAAACTTATTTCACACAGTACATTAATTGGCAATGGACATGTTTCTTTTCTGATGAAACTACTTTAGAAATGAAACGAAACTACTAGGTTGTACACCTTGTGAGATTACAAAAACGAGGAAAGTTTGAACTTGCTGCAATAAACCGTCTTTGTATGAAAACAACTCATTCAGAGAACTGAAGAAGCTTATTTCACACAGTACAGTTTTTGGCAATTAAGATGTTTCTTTTCGAAGGAAACTACGTTAGAAATCAAATGAATCTACTAAGTTGTACATCTTGTGAGATTACACAAACGAGGAAAGTTTGAACTTGCTGCACTCAACCATCTTTGTACGAAAGCCATTCATTCAGATAGCTGAACAAGCTTATTTCACCCAGTACAGTTTAGACAATGAAGATTTTTCTTTTCTAAGGAAACTACGTTTAAAATGGAATCAATCTACTAAGCTGTACACCTTGTGGGATTACACAAATGAGGAAAGTTGGAACTTCCTGCACTCAACTCTGTTAGTAAGAAAGCAACTCATTAAGAGAACTGAACAAGCTTATTTCACACAGTACAGTACTTGGGAGTGAAGATGTTTATTTTCTAAGGAAACTACATTAGAAATGAAACAAATCTACAAGGTTGTACATCTTGTTAGATTAACCAAACTAGGGAAGTTTGAACTTGCTGCACTCAACCATGTTCGCATCAAAGCAACTCATTCAGAGAGCTGAACAAGCTTATTTCACACAGTGCAGTTTTCAGTAATGAAGATGTTTCTTTTCTAAGGGAACTATATTAAAAATGAAATGAATCTACTAAGTTGTACATATTGTGAGATTACACAAATGAGGAGTTTGAACTTGCTGCACTCAACCATCTTCTTATGAAAGCAACTCATTCGGAGAGCTGAAAAAGCTTATTTCACACAGTACAGTTTTGGCAATGAAGATTTTTCTTTTCTAAGGAAACTACATTAGAAATGAAACAAATCTACTAAGTTCTACATCTTGTCAGATTACACAAACGAGGAAAGTTTGAACTTGCTGCACTCAATAACATTCGTAAGTAAGCAACTCATTCAGAAAATTGAACAAGGTTATTTCACACAATAAGGTATGTGGGAATGAAGATGTTTCTGTTCTAAGGAAACTACTTGAAAAATTAAACGAATCCACTAAGTTGTACATCTTGAGACATTACACAAACGAGGAAAGTTTGAACTTGATTAAATCAACCGTATTCGTAAGAAAGCAATTCATTCAGAGAGCTGAACAAGCTTACTTCATACACTACAGTATTCGGCAACAAAGATGTTTCTTTTCTAAGGAAACTATGTTAGAAATGAAACAAATCTACTAAGTTGTACATCTTGTAAGATTATACAAACGAGGAAAGTTTGAACTTGCTGCACTCAATCATATTTGTATGAAAATAGCTCATTCGGAAAGCTGAACAAGATTATTTCACACACTACAGTATTCGGCACTGAAGATGTTTCTTTTCTAATGAAACTACTTTAGAAATGTAACCAATTTAGTAAGTTTTACATCTTGTGAGATGACACAAACGGGGAAAGTTTGAACTTGCTACACTCAACCATCTTCCTCAGAAGGCAACTCATTCGGAGAGCTAAACAAGCTGATTTCACACAGTACAGTTGTTGGCAATGAAGATGTTTCTTTTCTAAGGAAAGTACGTTAGAAATGAAACAAATCTACTAAGTTGTACATCTTCTGAGATTACACAAACGAAGACAGTTTGAACTTGCTGCACTCAAATGTCTTCGTATGAAAGCAACTCATTTGGAGAGCTGAAGAAGCTTATTTCACACAATACAGTTTTTGGCAATGACGGTGTTTATTTTCCATTGAAACTACACTAGAAATGAAACGAATCTACTATCTTGTACATCTTGTTAGATTACACAAACGAGGAAAGTTTGAACTTGCTGCACTCAACACGCTTTGTAAGAAAGCAACTCATTCAGAGAACTGAAAAAGCTTATTTCCTACAGTACAGTATTTTGGAATGAAGACGTTTCTTTTCTAAGGAAACTATGTTAGAAATGAAACGCATCTACTATCTTGTACATCTTGTTAGATTACACAAACGAGGAAAGTTTGAACTTGCTGCACTCAACACGCTTTGTAAGAAAGCAACTCATTCAGAGAACTGAAAAAGCTTATTTCCTACAGTACAGTATTTTGGAATGAAGATGTTTCTTTTCTAAGGAAACTATGTTAGAAATGAAACGCATCTACGAAGTTGTACATCTTGTTAGATTACACAAACGAGGAAAGTTTGAACTTGTTGCACTCAACCATCTTTGTCAGAATGCATCTCATTCGGAGAGCTGAGGAAGCTTATTTCACACAGTACAGTTTTTGGCAATGAAGATGTTTCTTTGCTAAGGAAACTACGTTACAAATGAAACAATCTACTAAGTTGTACATGTTGTGAGATTACACAAACGAGGAATGTTTGCACTTGCTGCACTAAACTCTCTTAGTAAGAAAGCAACTCATTCAGAAAACTGAACAAGCTTATTTCACACAGTACAGTATTTGGGAATGAAGATGTTTCATTTCTAAGGAAACTACGTTAGAAATGAAATGAATCTATTAAGTTGTACAAGTTGTGAGATTACACAAACGAGGAATGTTTGCACTTGCTGCACTAAACTCTGTTAGTAAGAAATCAACTCATTCAGAAAACTGAACAAGCTTATTCCACACAGTACAGTATTTGGGAATGAAGATGTTTCTTTTCTAAGGAAACTACGTTAGAAATGAAACGAATCTACTAAATTGTACATGTTGTAAGATTACACAAACGAGGAAAGTTTGAACTTGCTGCACTCAACCATGTTCGTATGAAAGCAACTCATTGGAAGAACTGAACAAGTTTATTTCACACACTACAGTATTCGGCAATGAAGACGTTTCTTTTCTAATGAAACTACTTTAGAAATGAAACTAATCTAATAAGTTGTACTTCTTGTGAGATTACACAAACGAGGAAAGTTTGAACTTGATGCACCAAACTCTCTTCGGATGAAAGCAACTCATTCAGAGAACTGAACAAGCTTATTTCACACAGTACAGTATTTGGGAATGAAGATGTTTCTTTTCTAAGGAAACTACGTTAAAAATGAAAAGAATCTACTAAGTTGTACATCTTGTAAGATTACACAAACGAAGAAAATTTTAACTTGCTGCACTCAACCAAGTTCGTATGAAAGCAACTCATTCGGGGAGCTGAACAAGCTTATTTCACACAGTACAGTATTTGGGAATGAAGGTGTTTCTTTTCTAAGGAAACTACGTTACAAATGAAACAAATCTAGTAGGCTTTACATCGTGTGAGATTACACAAACGAAGAAAGTTTGAACTTGCTGAATTTAACTGTCTTTGTACGAGAGGAAGTCATTCACAGAGATGAGTAAGCTTATTTCACAGAGTACAGTTTTTGGCAATGAAGTTGTTTCTTTTCTAAGGAAACTACGTTAGAAATGTAACAAATCTAGTAAGTTGTACATCTTGTGAGATTACACAAACGAGGTATGTTTGAACTTGCTGCACTCAACTCGCTTTGTAAGAAAGTAACTCATTCAAAGAACCGAACAAGCTTAGTTCACACTGTACAGTATTTGGGAATGAAGATGTTTCTTTTCTAAGGAAACTGCATTAGAAATGAAAGAAATCTACGATGTTGTTTATCTTGTTTGATTACACCAAGAAGGAAAGTTTGAACTTGCTGCACTCAACACTCTTCGTAAAAAAGCAACTCATTCAGACAACTGAACAAGCTTTTTTCCAACATGTACAGTATTTGTGAATGAAGATGATTCTTTTCTAAGGAAACTACATTAGAAATGAAAGAAATCTACGAGTTTGTAGATCTTGTTAGATTACACAAATGAGCAAAGTTTGTACTTACTGCATTCAACCATGTTCGTATGAAAGCAACTTATTCAGAGAACTGAACAAGCTTATTTCACACAGTACAGTATTTGGGAATGAAGATGTTTATTTTCTAAGGAAACTACATTAAAAATGAAACAAATCTACTAAGTTGTACAACTTGTGAGATTACACAAATGAGGAAAGTTTGAACTTGCTGAACTCAACCATCTTCGTACGAAAGAAACTTATTCAGAGAGCTGCACAAGCTTATTTCACACAGTACAGTTTTCAGCAATGAAGATGTTGCTTTTCTAAGGAAACTATGTTAGAAATGAAACGAATCTACTAAGTTGTACATCTTATAAGATTACACAAACGAGGAATTTTGAACTTGCTGCACTCAACCATTTTCGTACAAAACCAAATCATGTGTAGAGCTGAAGAATCTTATTTCACACAATACTGTTTTTGGCAATGAAGGTGTTTATTTTCTAGTGAAATTATGCTAGAAATGAAACGAATCTGCTAAGTTGTACATCTTGTTAGATTACACAAAAGAGTAAAGTTTGAACTTGCTGCACTCAACACTCTTCATAAGAAAGCAACTCATTCAGAGAACTAAACAAGTTTATTTCCCACAGTACAGTATTTGGGAATGAAGATGTCTATTTTCTAAGGAAACTACATTAGAAATGAAAGAAATCTCCGAGCTTGTACATCTTGTTACATTACACAAACGAGGAAAAGTATACCAGAAATGAAACGAAACTACTAATGTGTGCACCTTATTAGATTACACAAATGAGGAAAGTTTGAAGGTGCTGCACTCAACACTCTTTGTTAGAAAGCAACTCATTGAGAGAATTGAACAACCTTATTTCACACAGTACAGTATTTGGGAATGAGGATATTTCTTTTCTAAGGAAACTACATTAGAAATGAAAGAAATCTATGAGCTTATTCATCTTGTTAGATTACACAAACAAGGAAAGTTTCAACTTACTGCACTCAACCATGTTCGTAGGAATGCAACTCATTCGGAGAGCTGAACAAGCTTATTTCACACACTACAGTATTCGGAAATGAAGATGTTTCTTTTCTAATGAAACTACTTTAGAAATGAAATGAATCTACTAAGTTTTAGATCTTGTGAGATTACACAAACGAGGAAAGTTTGAACTTGCTGTGCTCAACCATCTTCTTATGAAAGCAAGTCATGCGGAGAGCTGAACAAGCTTATTTCACAGAGTACAGTTTCGAAAATGAAGATGTTTCTTTTCTAATCAAACTACATTAGAAAGGAATTGAATCTACTAAGTTGTACATCTTGTTAGATTACACAAACGAGGAAAGTTTGAACTTGCTGCACTCAATCATCTTTATACGAAAGCAACTAATTCGGAGAGCTGAAGAAGCTTATTTCACACAATAAAGTTTTGGGCAATAAAGGTGTCTTTTCTAGCGAAAGTACTCCAGAAATGAAACGGATCTACTAAGTTGTACATCTTGTGAGATTACACAAAGGAGGAAAGTTTGAACTTGCTGCACTCAACCATGTTCGTATGAAAGCAACTCATTTGGAGAACTGAACTAGCTTATTTCACAAAATACAGTATTCGGCAATGAAGGTTTGTCTTTTGTTATGAAACTACTTTAGAAATGAAACAAATCTACTAAGTTGTACATCTTGTGTGATTACACAAACGAGGAAAGTTTGAACTTGCTGCACTCAACCGTCTTCGTCAGAAAGCAACTCATTCAGAGAGCTGAACAACCTTATTTCACATAGTACAGTTTTTGGCAATGAACATGTTTCTTTTCTAAGGAAACTATGTTAGAAATGAATCGAATCTAATGAGTTGTACACCTTGGTAGATTACACAAAGAAGGAAAGTTTGAACTTGCTGCGCTCAACCATCTTTGTATGAAAGCAACTCTTTCAGAGAGCTGAACAAGCTTATTTCACACAATACAGTTTTGGGCAATGAAGGTGTTTCTTTTCTTGCTAAACTATACCAGAAATGAAACGAATCTAACTAAGTTGCACATCTTGTCAGATTACACAAACCAGGAAAGTTTGAACTTACTGCATTCAACACTCTTTGTAAGAAAGCAACTCATTCAGAGAACTGAAAAAGCTTATGTCACACAGTCCAGTATTTAGGCATGAAGATGTTTCTTTTCTAAGGAAACTACATTAGAAATGAAACATATCTACTGGGTTGTACATCTTGTCAGATTATACAAACGAGGAAAGTTTGAACTTGTTGCACTCAACACTCTTCGTAAGAAAGCAACTCATTGAGAGAGCTGAACAAGCATATTTCACAAAGTACAGTTTTCTGCAATGAAGATGTTTCTTTTCTAGCGAAAGTACAGCAAAAATGAAATGAATCTCATAAGTTGTACACCTTGTCAGATTACACAAACGAGGAAAGTTTGAACTTGCAGCACTCAACACTCTTTGTAAGAAAGCAACTCATTCAGAGAAGTGAACATGCTTATTTCACACAGTACAGTATTTGGGAATGAAGATGTTTCCTTTCTAAGGAAACTACGTTAGAAATGAAATGAATCTAGTAAGTTGTATATCTTGTGAGATTACAAAAATGAGGAGAGTTTGAACTTGCTGCACTCAACCGTCTTTGTACGAAAGCAACTCATTCGGAGAGCTGAACAAGATTATTTTACACAATACAGTTTTGGGCAATGATGGTGTTTCTTTTCTAGTGAAACTACACCAGAAATGAAACGAATCTACTAAGTTGCACATCTTGTCAGATTACACAAACGAGGAATCTTTGAACTTGCTGCTCTCAACACTCTTCATAAGAAAGCAACTCATTCAGAGAACCGAACAAGCTTATTTCCCACAGTACAGTATTTGCAAATGAAGATGTCTCTTTTCTAAGGAAACTACATTAGAAATGAAAGAAATCTATGAGCTTATACATCTTGTTAGATTACACAAACAAGGAAAGTTTGAACTTACTGCACTCAACCATGTTCGTATGATTGCACCTCATTCGGAGAGCTGAACAAGCTTATTTCACACACTACAGTATTAGGCAATGAAGATGTTTTTTTTTCTAATGAAACTACTTTAGAAATGAACTGAATCTACTAAGTTGTACATCTTGTGAGATTACACAAATGAGGAAAGGTTGAACTTGCTGCCCTCAACTGTCTTCTTATGAGAGCAAGTCATTCAGAGAACTGAACAAGCTTATTTCACACAGTACAGTAATTGCGAATGAAGATGTTTCTTTTCTAAGGAAACTATGTTAGAAATGAAATGAATCTACTAAGTTGTGAATCTTGTGAGATTACACAAATGAGGAAAGTTTGAACTTATGCACTAAACTCTCTTCGTAAGAAAGGAACTCATTCGGAGAGCTGAACAAGCTTATTTCACACAATACAATATTCGGGAATGAAGATGTGTCTTTTCTAATGAAACTACTGTAGAAATGAAACGAATATACTAAGTTGTACATCTTGTGAGATTACAAAAACGAGGAAAGTTTAAACTTGCTGCACTCAACCGTCTTCTTCAGAAAGCAACTCATTTGGAGGGCTGAACAAGCATATTTCACAAAGTACTTTTTTCGGCAATGAAGATGTTTCTTTTTTACCAAAAGTACACTGGAAATGAAATGAATCTCATAAGTTGTACACCTTGACAGATTACACAAACGAGGAATGTTTGAACTTGCTGCACTCAAGATTCTTTGTAAGAAAGCAACTCATTCAGAGAACTGAATAACCTTATTTCTCCCAGTATAGTATTTGGGAATGAAGATGTTTCTTTTCTAAGGAAACTACTTTAGAAATGAAACTAATCTAGTAAGTTGTACATATTGTGAGATTTCACAAACAAGGAAAGTGTGATCTTTCTGTACTCAGCCATCTTCGTACGAAAGCAACTCATTTGGAGAGCTGAACAAGATTATTTTACACAATACAGTTTTGGGCAATGAAGGTGTTTCTTTTCTGGCAAAAATACACCAGAAATGGAACGAATCTACTAAGTTGCACATCTTGTCAGATTACACAAATGAGGAAACTTTCAACTTGCTGCTCTCAACAGTCTTCGTAAGAAAGCAACTCATTCAGAGAACTGAACAAGCTTATTTCACACAGTACAGTATTTGGGAATGAAGATGTTTCTTTTCTAAGGAAACTACACCAGAAATGAAATGAATCTACTAAGTTGTACATCTTGTGAGATTACACAAACGAGGAAAGTTTGAACTTGCTGTGCTCAACTGTCTTATGAAAGCAACTCATGCCGAGGCTGAACAAGCTTATTTAACAGAGTACAGCTTAGGAAATGAAGATGTTTATTTTCTAATGAAACTACGTTAGAAAGTTATCGAATCTACCAAGTTGTACCTCTTGTTAGATTACACAAACGAGGAAAGTTTGAACTTGCTGCACTCAATCTTCTTTGTACGACAGCAACTCATTCGGAGAGCTGAACAAGCTTATTTCACACAATACAGTTTGGGCAATAAAGGTGGTTCTTTTCTAGTGAAACTACACCAGAAATGAAAGGAATCTACTAAGTTGTTCATCTTGTCAGATTACACAAACGAGGAATATTTATAATTGCTGCACTCAACACTCTTCATAAGAAAGCATCTCATTAACAGAACTTAACAAGCTTATTTCACTCAATACAGTATTTGGGAATGAACTTGTTTCTTTTCTAAGGGAACTACACTAGAAATGAAATGAATCTACTCTGTAGTACATCTTGTGAGATTACAAAAACGAGGAAAGTTTGAACTTGCTGCTCTCAACCGTCTTCGTGCAAAAGCAACTCATTCAGAGAGCTGAACAAGCTTATTTCACACGGTACTGTATTTGGGAATGAAGATGTTTCTTTTCTAAGGAAACTACGTTAGAAATTAAATGAATCTACTAAGTTGTACATCTTGTGAGATTACACAAATGAAGAAAGTTTGAACTTGGTGCACTAACTGTCGTCATATGAAAGCAACTCATTCGGAGAGCTGAACAAGCTTATTTCACACAGTACAGTTTTGGGAAATGAAGGTGTTTCTTTTCTTGTGAAACAACACCAGAAATGAAATGAACCTACTAAGTTGTATATCTTGCCAGATTACACAAACGAGGAAAGTTTCATATTGCTGCTCTGAACACTCTTTGTAAGAAAGCAACAGATTCAGAGAACTGAACAAGCTTATTTCACACAGTACAGTATTTGGGAATGATGATGTTTATTTTCTAAGAAACTACATTAGAAATGAAACGAATCTACTAAGTTGTAAATCTTGTGAGATTACACAAATGAGGAAAGTTTGAACTTGCTGCACTCAACACTCTTCGTAAGAAAGCAACTCATTCAGAGAACTTAACAAGCTTATTTCACACAGTACAGTATTTGGGAATGAAGATGTTTCTTTTCTGAGGAAACTGTATTTGAAATTAAATGAATCTACTAAATTGTACATCCTGTGAGATTACACAAATGAGGAAAGTTTGAACTTGCTGCACTCAATGCTCTTTGTAAGAAAGCAACTCATTCGGAGAAGTGAACAAGCCTATTTCACAGAGTACATTATTTGGGAATGAAGATGTTTCTTTTCTAAGGAAACTACGTTAGAATTGAAACGAATCTACTAAGTTGTACATCTTGTGAGATTACACAAGCGAGGAAAGTTTGAACTTGCTACACTCAAGCGTCTTCATACAAAAGCAACTCTTATTCGGAGAGCTAAACAAGATTATTTCACACAATACAGGTTTGGGCAATGAAGGTGTTTCTTTTCTAGCGAAACTACACAAGAAATGAAATGAATCTACTAACTGGTACATCTTGTGAGATTACACAAACGAAGAAAGTTTGAACTTGGTGCACTAACCGTCGTCATACGAAAGCAACTCATTCAGAGAGCTGAACAAGCTTATTTCACACAATACAGTTTTGGGCAATGAAGGTGTTTCTTTTCTAGCGAAACTACACCAGAAATGAAAGGAATCTACTAAGTTGTACATCTTGTCAGATTACACAAACGAGGAAAGTTTGAAATTGCTGCACTCAACACTCTTCATAAGAAAGCAACTCATTAAGAGAACTTTAAAGGTTCTTTCACACAATACAGTATTTGGAAATGAACTTGTTTCTTTTCTAAGGGAACTATGATAGAAATGAACTGAATCTACTCAGTAGTACATCTTGTGAGATTACACAAACGAGGAAAGTTTGAACTTGCTGCTCTCAACTGTCTTAGGGGGAAAGCAACTCATTCAGAGAGCTGAACATGCTTATTTCACACAGTACTGTATTTGGGAATGAAGACGTTTCTTTTCTAAGGTAACTACGTTAGAAACAAAATGAATCTACTAAGTTGTACATCTTGTTAGATTACACAAACGAGGAAAGGTTGAATTTGCTAAACTCAACCGTCTTCTTATGAAAGCAACTCATTTGTAGAGCTGAACAAGCTTATTTCACACAGTACAGTATTTGGGAATGAAGATGTTTCTTTTCTAAGGAAACTACAATAGAAATGAAATGAATGTACTAAGTTGTACATCTTGTGAGATTACACAAACGAGGAAAGTTTAAACTTGCTGCTCTCAACTGTCTTCATGTGAAAGCAACTAATTCAGAGAGCTGAACAAGCTTATTTAACACACTACAGTATTAGGCAATTAAGATGTTTCTGTTTTATTGAAACTACTTTAGAAATGAAACGAATCTACTAAGTTGTACATCTTGTGAGATTACACAAACGGAGAAACTTTGAACTTGTTGCACTCCACACTCTTTGTACGAAAGCAACTCATTCGGAGAGCTGAACAAGCTTATTTCCCACAGTACTGTATTTGGGGATGAAGATGTTTCTTTTCTAAGGAAACTACGTTAGAAACGAAATGAATCTACTAAGTTGTACATCTTGTTAGATTACATGAACGAGGAAAGGTTGAACTTGCTGAATCAACTGTCTTCGTATGAAAGCAACTCATTCGGAGAGCTGAACAAGCTTATTTAATACAATACAGTTTTGGGCAACGAAGGTGTTTCTTTTCTAGTGAAACTAGACCAGAAATGAAACGAATCTACTAAGTTGTAAATCTTGTGAGATTACACAAATGAGGAAAATTTGAACTTGCTGCAGTCAACCGTCTTCTTTGGAAAGCAACTCATTCGGAGAGCTGATCAGGCTTATTTCCCACAGTACAGTTTTTGGCAATGAAGATGTTTCTTTTCTAAGCAAACTACGTTAGAAATGAAATGAATCTACGAAGTTGTACATCTTGTTAGATTACATGAACAAGGAAAGTTTGAACTTGCAGCAGTCCACCGTCTTCGTACGAAAGAAACTCATTCGGAGAGCTCAAAAAGCTTATTTCACACAAAACAGTTTTGGGAAATGAAGGTGTTTTTTTTTCTAGCAAAACTACACCAGATATGAAATGTATCTACTAAGTTGTACATCTTGTCAGATTACACAAATGAGGAAAGTTTGAACTTGCTGCACTCAATCGTCTTTATGTGAAAGCAACTCCTTCGGAGTGATGAACAAGCTTATTTCACACAGTACAGTTTTTGGCAATGAAGTGTTTCTTTTCTAAGGCAACTACGTTAGCAATGAAATGAATCTCCTAAGTTATTCCTCTTGTGTGATTACAAAATTGAGGAAAGTTTGAACTTGCTGCACCCAACCATCCTCTTATGAAAGCAACACATTCAGAGTGCTGAACAAGCTTATTTCACACAATACAGTTTTGGGCAATGAAGGTGTTTCTTTTCTTGTGAAATTACACCAGAAATTAAACGAATACACTATGTTCTACATCGTGTCAGATTACACAAACAAGGAAAGTTAGAACTTGCTGCACTCAACACTCTTCGAAAGAAAGCAACTCATTCAGAGAGCTTAACAAGCTTATTTCACACAGTACAGTTTTCGGAAATGAAGATGTTTCTTTTCTAAGGAAACTACGTTAGAAATGAAATGAATCTACTAATTTGTTTATCTTGTGAGATTACACAAACGAGGAAAGTTTGAACTTGCTGCACTCTACCGTCTTCATACGAAAGCAACTCATTCAGAGAGCTGAACAAGCTTATTTAACACAATACAGTTTTGGGCAATGAAGGTGTTTCTTTTCTAGTGAAACAACACCAGAAATGAAATGAATTTACTAAAGTGTACATCTTGGCAGATTACACAAAGGAGGAAAGTTTGAACTTGCTGCACTCAACCGTCTTCGTGCAAAAGCAACTCATTCAGAGAGCTGAACAAGCTTATTTCACACAGTACAGTTTCAGGCAATGAAGGTGTTTCTTTTCTAGCGAAACTACACGAGAAATGAAATGAATCTACTAAGTCGTATATCTTGTGAGATTACACAAACAAGGAAAGTTTGAACTTGCTGCACTCAACCGTCTTCTTATGAAAGCAACTCTTTGCAGAGCTGAACAAGCTTATTTCACACAGTACAGTTTTCTGCAATTAAGATGTTTCTTTTCTAAGGAAACTACGTTATTAATGAAATGAATCTACTAGGTTGTGCATCTTGTGAGATTACACAAATGACAAAACATTGAACTTGCTGCACTAAACCCTCTTCGTAAGAAAGCAACTCGTTAAGAGAAATGAACAAGCTTATTTCACATAGTACAGTATTAGTGAATGAAGATGTTTCTTTTCTAAGGAAACTACGTTAAAAATGAAATGAATCTACTTAGTTTTACACCTATGAGATTACACAAACAAGGAAAGTTTCAACTTACCGCACTCAACCATGTTCATATGAAAGCAACTCATTCCCAGAGCTGAACAAGCTTATTTCACCCACTACAGTATTCAGCAATGAAGATGTTTCTTTTCTAGTGAAACTACTTTAGAAATGAAATGAATCTACTAAGTTGAACATCTTCTGAGATTACACAAACAAGGAAAATTTGAACTTGCTGCACTCAATCTTGTTCGTATGATAGCAACTCATTCGAAGAGCTGAACAAGCTTATTTCACACAGTACAGTTTTCAGCAATGAAAATGTTTTTTTTAAGGAAACTACATTACAAATGAAATGAATCTACTAAGTTGTACATCTTGATAGATTCCACAAACGAGTAAAGTTTGAACTGGTTGCACTCAACCATCTTCTTATGAAAGCAATTCATTCGTAGACCTGAACAAGCTTTTTTCCAAAATACATTTTTGGGCAATGAAGGTGTTTCTTTTCTAGTGAAACTACGTTAAAAATGAAATGAATCTACTAAGTTTTACACCTATGAGATTACACAAACGAGGAAAGTTTGAACTTGCTGAACTCAACCGTCTTCATACGAAAGCAACTCATTCAGAGAGTTGAACAAGCTTATTTCACACAGTACAGTTTTTGGCAATGAAAATGTTTCTTTTCCAAGGAAACTATGTTAGAAATGAAACGAATCTGCTAAGTTGTACATCCTGTGAGATTCCACAAATGAGGAAAGTTTGAACTTGCTGCACTCAACTCTCTTTGTAAGCAAGCAACTCATTCAAAGAACCGAACAAGCTTATTTCACACAGTACAGTATTTGGGAATGAAGATGTTTCTTTCCTAAGGAAACTACATTATAAATGAAAGAAATCTATGAGCTTGTACATCTTCTTTGATTACACAAATGAGAAATGTTTGAACTTGCTTCACTCAACCATGTTCGTATGAGAGCAACTCATTTGGAGAGCTGAACAAGCTTATTTCGCTCATTACAGTATTCAGCAATGAAGATGTTTCTTTTCTAAGGATACTACTTTATAAATGAAACGAATCTACTAAGTTTCACATCTTGTGAGATTACACAAACTAGGAACGTTTGAACTTGCTTCAGTCAACTGTGTTCATATGAAAGCAACTCATTCGGAGAGTTAAACAAGCTTATTTCACACTGTACCATTTTCGGCAATGAAGATGTTTCCTTTCTAAGGAAACTATGCAGTAAATGGAACGAATCTACTAAGTTGTAAATCTTGTTTGATTACACAAACGAGAAAAGTTTGAATTTGCTGTACTCAACTGTCTTCGTACGAAAGAAACTCATTCGAAGAGTTGAAGAAGCTTATTTCACACAATACAGTTTTGGGCAATGAAGGTGTTTCTTTTCTAGCGAAACGACACCAGAAATGAAACGACTCTACTAAGTTGTACATATTGTCAGATTACACAAATGAGGAAGTTTGAACTTGCTGCACTCAACACTCTTTGTAAGAAAGCAACTCATTCAGAAAACTGAACAAGCTTATTTCACACAGTACAGTATTTGGGAATGAAGATATTTATTTTCTAAGGAAACTACTTGAGAAATGAAATGAATCTACTAAGTTGTACATCTTGTGAGATTACATGAACAAGGAAAGTTTGAACTTGCTCCACTCAACCATCTTCGTATGAAAGGAACTCATTCGCAGAGCTGAACAAGCTTATTTCACACAATACACTTTTGGGCAATTTAGGTGTTTCCTTTCTCGTGAAACCATACCATAAATGAAGCAAATCTACTGAGTTGTCCATATTGGCAAATTACACAAACGAGGAAAGTTTAAACTTGCTGCACTCAACATTCTTTGTAAGAAAGAAACTCATTCAGAGAAATGAGCAAGCTTATTTCACACAGTACAGTTTTCAGCAATGAAAATGTTTCTTTTCTAAGGAAACTACGTTAGAAATGAAATGAATCTACTAAGTTGTACATCTTGTGAGATTACATGAATGAGGAAAGGTTGAACTTGCTGCACTCAACCGTCTTCGTACGAAAGCAACCCATTTGGAGAGCTGAACAAGCTTATTTCACACAATACAGTTTTGGGCAATGAAGGTGTTTCTTTTCCAGCGAAACTACACCAGAAATGAAATGAATCTACTTAGTTGTATATCTTGTAAGATTGCACAAACGAGGAAAGTTTGAACTTGCTGCACTCAACACTTTTTGTAAGAAAGCAACTCATTCAGAGAACTTCACAAGCTTATTTTACGTAGTACAGTATTTGGGAATGAAGATGTTTCTTTTTTTAAGGAAACTGTTTTAGAAATGAAAGGAATCTACTAAGTTGTACATCTTGTGAGATGACACGAATGAGGAAAGGTTGAACTTGCTGCACTCAAGTTCTTTGTAATACAGCAATGATTTGTTGCTGCTGAACAAGCTTTGTAAGAAAGCACTCATTCAGAGAATGTTTCTTTTCTAGTGAAACTGTTTAGAAATTTCAGTTGTACATCATAAACAAGGAAAAAGTTTGAACTTGCTGCACTCAAACTCTTTGTCAATACAAGCAACTCATTTCAGTGAAACAACTGAACAAGCTTATTTCACACAGTACAGTATTACATTGTGAAGATGTTTCAGATTTCATAAACAAACAAATCAATCTAGGAATGAGAAACATAAACAAAGGAAAGAACTTGCTCCACCTAACCTCACACTCTTACAGGAAGTAAAAGCAACTCATTAAGCTTTTGAAAAATTCTTATTTCAAAGTACAGTCAGATTTTCTGCACTCAAGATGCAACTTTTCAGACAACTGAACTGCCAGTACAGTATTTGGGGGTTGAAGATGAAAAATACGCCTAGAAACGAAACAAATCAAACTGATCCACCTAACCTCACCTCACCTTACAGGAAGTAAAAGCAAGATTTTAAGCTTTGAAAGATTCCTCAAAGGGTTTTCTGGCCCTTGCATGCTGCCCGCTGAATCCACTGATTCCCACGATCTAGGACAGGGACCACCGCTGGTTAGGTCCTCCTGGGTGGCCGTGACCCAAACCGCTGGCCAGACGCCTCCCTTTACCAGCCAGAGCCTGGCAGATCCTGGCACTCCCAGTGACCGCTGGGACACTTGCCATTACCTCCCGGAGGCGCAGCAGCCCCTCCCAGTCCGAGTGACCGCTGGGACGCCCGCCATTACCTCCCGGAGGCGCAGCGGGCCCTGCAGGTCCGTGTGACTGCAGGGTTAGCCCGCAATTCCCTCCCTGGGGTGGAGAGTCCCCTCCTGGTCCAAGTGACTGCTGGGAAGCCCGTCAATACCTCCCTGAGGTGCAGTGGGCCCTGCTGGTCCCAGTGACTGGAAGGACACCCGCCATTACCTCCCTGAGGTGCAGCGGCCCCTCCCTGTCCGAGTGACCGCTGGGATGCCCACCATTACCTCCCTGAGTTGCAGCTGCCCCTCCTGGTCCGAGTGACTGCTGGGATGCCCGCCATGACCTCCCAGAGGGACAGGGGGCCCTGCAGGTCCGAGTGACTGCAGGGATGCCTGCCACTACCTCCCGGAGGCGTAGCGGCCCCTCCCGGTCTGACTGACTGCCGGGACGCCCACCATAACCACCTGGAGGCCCGGTGGACCCTGCCAGTCTGAGGGACTGGTCATATCCCTCCCTCACCTGGCCAGTACTGGGGAGGCCCTCCTGAGCCACATCAGATCCCAAGGAGCCTGCCTGACCCTCATCCCTAGTCAGACCCCACCCTCACTGATCAGATCCCCATCACTCTACAAGTGCCCCCAGCCTTCCTGACCCCCATCAATCAGGTGCCATTACTCCCCCTCCCAGGGCAGATCATGGATCCAGGGAAGTAAGCCAGTGTTCCTGTCCTACCCTGCCTGAGCTCAACTAGGGTGGCTGTGCTCCCCTACCCCTCCCACCTCCAAAAGGAACACAGGCCAGCAGGCCAGTGTCCCCCACCCCAGTCTACAGAACTCTAGGGACCACTGCCAAGAAAATCACCACTGCACCCCACCCCACCCCACCCCAGGGCAGCAGGCTTACATTTCATACACAAGGTTTCTGAACCATTGCAATGGGCAGACTACAGCGAAAAAGGAATAGCATGAAAAACCAGATGCAAGTGAATTCAGCTACACTATCCAGTCCTACAAAGGATGTCTCAAATCAAAGCACAGAAGAGACAATAGAATCAGAACACCAAAATGAAGAGACAAGCTATGCAACCCTGGCCAAGCAAATATCACAACTCTCAGAAACTCAACAAAGAGCCAACAATTGTATGAATGGTATCCTTGCTAGATTAGACCTAATAAAAAGGAACCAGGAAGGGCTCCAAAGACAGTTAAATGATTTGAAGGAGAATGAAAAAAAGAGGCCCTCAATAACCAGCTGGCTAAGTTCAATGAAGACATAAAGAAATGCAAGGACGAACTTCAAGAAGCAATAAGAAAGTAGGAAAATGACACAAAAAAGGGAACTAGAGGGATAGAAACTATACATTAAAAAACTGTAGAAAATATGAACCAAGTTGAACAAGCCCAAAACTCTATAGAAGCTCTTAAGAACAGAGTAAGTCAGGTGGAAGATAGAAATTCAGAACTGGAAGACAGAACAGAAGAAACAGTTCGTGAGTCCAGAAATTTCAACAAGTTCAAAAATTTCTGTGAACAGAACATGAGGGAAATGTGGGACACCCTTAAGCGTCCAAACATTAGGATCATGGGTATTCCAGAGGGGGAGGAAACACAGACCAAATAACACAGACAAAATAATTGAAGAAAACTTTCCCACTCTCTCAAAAGAAAATCCCATCAAATTACAAGAAGCTACCAGAACTTCAAACAGACTGGACCAAAGGAGAAATTCTCCCAGACACATTATCTTTAAGACTCTAAACATCAAGTACAAAGAGAAAATCCTAAAATCAGCCAGGGAAAAACAGCACATTACATATAAAGGGAACCCCATTAGAATTACCTCAGACTTCTCAATAGAAACCCTAAAAGCCAGAAGGGCCTGGAATGGAACACTGCAAAATCTAAGAACCCATGTTTTCCAGCCCCAACTACTCTATCCAGGAAAAGTATCCCTCATAATAGATGGTGAAAGAAAAAGTTTCCACGATAAAAATCATCTTTACAACTATATGAACACAAAGCCCAACCTACAGAAAGTACTTCAGGGAGTTCTCCCCACAGAAGAAACAAATAACCAATCTCAAGAGCCCCCACGAATCAGTCCACATTAACCAAAAAAAAAAAAAAACCCATAAAGACCACAACCCACCACAATATACAATATGGCAGGTATTAAATAAAACCTCAAAATCATGTCTCTGAATATTAATGGCCTTAATTCCCCCATCAAAAGACATAAATTAACAGGGTGGATCAGAAAACTGGACCCCTCAATCTGCTGTCTTCAAGAAACCCACCTCACCACTAAAGACAGACACTTCCTCAGGGTTAAAGGGTGGAAAATGATATTCCAAGCAAACAAAAATAAGAAAAAAAGCAGGCGTAGCTATACTTATATCGGATAAAATAGACTTCAAACCAAAAGTAACCAAAAAAGACAAAGAAGGCCACTTCTTACTTATTAAGGGAACAATCCAACAAGAGGATATCACAATCATCAATATTTATGCACCAAACACAGGTGCACCACAATTCATAAAGCAAAATCTACTTGGCAACAAAACAGAAATAAACACCAACACCATCATAGTCGGGGACTTCAATACTCCAGTATCAACAATGGATAGATCATTTAAACAGAAAATTAATAGGGAAGTAAGAGAGCTCAACAACACCATACAGCAACTGGACCTAATAGACATATACAGAACATTCCACCCAAAATCTACAGATTACACATTTTTCTCAGCAGCCCATGGAACCTTCTCTTCTCTCTTTGGGCCACAAACCCTGCCTCCATATTTTCAAGAAAATTGTTGTGATTTCCTGCATGATATCAGATCACAATGCTGTAATGCTAGAAATCAACAACAAAAAGTACACCAGGAATCCCTCTACCTCCTGGAAATTGAACAACACACTTTTAAACAATAAATGGGTTGTGGATGAAATAAAGAATGAAATTGCAAAATTTCTAGAATTCAATGACAACGAGAATACATCATACCAAAACTTATGAAGGCAGTCCTTAGGGGAAAAAAATCATAGCACTAAATGCCCTCACAACAAAAACACAGAAATCCCAAATCAATAACCTAACCATCCACCTAAAGGCATTGGAAAATCTAGAAGATGCCAACCCAAAAAGCTCCCGACAGAAAGAAATAATTAAGATCAGAGCAGAAATTAATGAATTGGAAACTAAGAGGACAATTAAGAAAATTGATGAAACAAAGAGCTGGTTCTTTGAAAAACTTAACAAGATTGAAACACCCTGGCCAATTTGATTAAGCGAAAAAAAGAAACACTTCAAATCAACAAAATTAGAAATGAAAAAGGAGAGATCACAACAGACATGAGTGAAATAGGAAGAGGTATTAGGACTTATTTCAAAAATCTCTACTCCATAAAACAGGAGAATATGGAGGAAATGGATGAATTCCTAGACATATACCACCTACCAAAGCTAAGCCCAGAGCAGATTAATTTCCTAAACAGACCCATCACACCCTTCGAGATTGAAGAAGTAATCAAACACCTCCCCAAAAAGAAGAGTCCAGGAACAGACGGTTTCTCAGAGGAATTCTACCAAACCTTCATGGAAGAACTGAAACCAATACTTCTCAAACTGTGCCACACAATAGGAGAACAGGGAGAGATTCCCCAAATCCTTCTCTGAAGCTAGTATCACCCTAATTCCAAAACCAGGCAGAGATGCCACAAGAAAATTATAGGCCCATTTCTCTGATGAACATAGACGCAAAGATCCCGAACAAAGTTCTTGCAAACCGAATTCAACAGTACATCAAAAGCATTATCCACCTTGATCAAGTAGGCTTCATCCCTGGAACGCAGGAGTGGTTCAACATACGGAAATCTGTCAATGTAATACACCACATAAACAAGCTGAAACACAAAAACCACATGGTCATTTCGATAGATGCAGAAAAGGCCTTTGACAAAATACAACATCACTTCATGATCAAAACATTGGAGAGAATAGGCATGGACGGCCCATATCTCAACATAATAAAGGTGATATATAAAGCACCTAAAGCCCAAGTAATTCTTAATGGGGAGAGACTGAAGGAATTCCCATTGAGGTCAGGAACAAGGCAGGGTTGTCCACTCTCACCTCTGCTCTTCAACATAGTGCTAGAAGTATTAGCTCAAGCAATAAGACAGGAGAAAGAAATCAAAGGGATACAAATTGGAAAGGAAGAAGTTAAGTTAGCCCTATTCGCAGATGACATGATTCTATACATAAGTGACCCGAGAACTTCCTTCTCAAAACTCTTAAAGGTGATTAGCGCCTTCAGCAAAGTAGCAGGATACAAAATCAATGCACAGAAATCAGTAGCCTTTCTGTATGCAAAGGACAAAGAGATATAAAAAGAAATAACTAACATCGTCCCATTTTCAATTGGAAGAAAGAAAATAAAATACCATGGAATAACATTAACTAAGGAATGAAAGACCTATACAATAAAAACATAAAAACTCAAAAAAGAAATTGAGGAGGTCCTACAAAAATGGAAAGACCTCCCATGCTCCTGGATTGGTAGAATTAACATTGTGAAAATGGCAATTTTACCAAAAGCACTTTATAGATTCAAAGCAATGCCAATAAAAATCCCAACTTCCTTCTTCAATGAGATAGAAAAAACTAACTCAAAATTCATATGGAAAGGTAGAAGGCCTCGGATCTCCAAGCTCATCCTCAGCAAAAGAAACACCTCTGGAGGCATCACCATACCTGATCTAAAGTTATACTACAAAGCCATTGTAATAAAAACAACCTGGTACTGGCTCAAAAACAGGAATATAGACCAATGGAACAGAATTGAAGACCCAGACTTTGGGTCAAGAAACTACAGCTACTTGATATTTGACAAAGGCCCTAGCAATGTAGAATGGAAAAAGGACAGCATCTTCAACAAATGGTGCTGGACAAACTGGACAACCATATGTAGGAAAATGAAACTCGACCCACACATCTCTCCATGCACAAAAATTAAGTCCCAATGGATCAAAGACCTTAATATAAAGCCAGAAACTATGCTACTATTAGAAGAAAAAATAGGAGGAACCTTCCACGACATAGGAGTGGGAAAATATTTCCTGAACAAAACTCCAGCAGCTCAGGAAATTAAACAATCACTTAGCCATTGGGATCACATGAGGCTGAAAAGCTTTTTCACTGACAAAAATACTATAACCAAAGCCAGCAGATTACCTACAGAATGGGAGAAAATTTTCACCAGCTATACAACTGACAGAGGCCTGATTTCTAGAATGTACAAAGAACTCCAAAACCTAAAAAACAAATCATCAAACAACTCACTCACAAAGTGGGGCAGAGAATTGCACAGGGAGTTCTCAGAGGAAGAAATACAAATAGCAAATGCACATTTAAGAAAATGTTCAACATCCCTAATCATCAGGGAAATGCAAATTAAAACAACTATGAGATTCCACCTTACCCCAGTAAGGATGGCTAACATTAAAAAAAAATAATGAAAAGAAATGCTGGCGAGGCTGCGGAGAAATAGGAACAAGCTTTCACTGCTGGTGGGAATGAAAAATGGTTCAACCACTATGGAAAGCTATATGGAGACTCCTGAAAAGGATGACAATAGACCTACTAATTGATCCAGTTATTCCCTTATTGGGCATTTACCCTAAAGGCTCCAAGCCTCAGATCAGAGACATTTGTTCAACCATGTTTATAGCTGCTCAATTCATAATAGCAAAGAGCTGGAATCAACCCAGGTGTCCATCACTAGATGAATGGATAACAAATATGTAGTATATCTATACTATGGAATTCTACGTAGCAGTAAGGAAAGATGAAATAAGGAAATTTGAAAAAAATGCTCAAACATGGAACAGGTCATCCTCAGTGAGCTCACCCAAGCACAAAAAGATAATTGTCGCATGGTCTTGTTTATCTGTCGCTCCTAACCTGAAGCCACCTGACAGGTGGCCAAACCCAATAAACACTCTGAGGCCCAGACAAAAGGGAGGGGGGAGGGGGAGGGAGGGAGGATAAGGGTGGGAGGGAACGACAGGGTGGGAGGGAGAACAAGGGGGGGATACAAATTGGGACCCAAAAGGAAAAGATACTATAAAACCCTTTATTCTGAATAACAGGTTAAAACATTGTTCCTTCAGCAGGCCCGCAGAGGGAACACCCGAACCACAGGAACCTGGAGAGAGCATCATGCAGACCAACCTTAATCTTGTCCTTCTTCTCTCTCTCTCTCTCTCTTCTTTCTCTCTCTCTCTCTCTCTCTCTCTCTCTCTCTCTCGTTCTCTCTCCCTCTCCTCTCTATACTCACTTTATCTTTTATATTATCTATCTTTTTCTTCCCTCACCTTCCTAGATGCAGACTTATAACTCCCAGTGCCAGCACCCGGTGAACTTCCACAATGAGCTGTTGATCTGAAACACCTCCAAGGTTTCCCAAAAAAGACAGACTTCTGTCAGAGTTCTTGGTGACCCACCAAAGGTTAATGGCAAGACCCTACTGTTGAAGACAGCATACATGTGAGGCCAAACACAGAGAGACCTGTTCAGAATCTGGAAGAGGGTCAGTCCCCAGACAGATACCTAGTCTAGTACCAGAGGGAGCTACACAAGCAACTTGGCGAAAATGACCGACATCTGTCCAAACAACTTGCAGTCTAAGATACCCAGCAGGAAACAACTTGATGCAATGCTCATACAAGTTCAGTAGTGGCAATCAGCCATGATGGGTAACCAACTGCTCTTGATTTGGCTAATAGATCCACTCAGTGGAATGGAACTCATTGCTGGAATGGGGAAATAAGTCAAAACCAGGTACAAAAAATTAGCTAAGTCTCCAAGAGCAAGATACCACCTAATGCGGGCTAGAAGAGATTCAATGCATATAAAATCCCCTCCAAAACATATATTGTCATCCCTTCTATCTAGTACTAACTTCTCTCTCCGTTGGAGAATTTGCTTATCTTTTTTTCAGAAGGACAATGAACCTGAAGGGAGGGTCAGCTAACCAAACCTCACCAGGGGCCCAGCTGAAACCATAGAGTATTGAGGGGGAAGAGCAAGAATACAGCGTGCATGGTGATTATGACACCAGAAAAAGGCTGAAGGAGATAAACACAGAGAACATACAACTCCAACTAAGCCAGATACCCAGTGACACAGAGGCTCCCAAAACCGCATCACTGAAGCAGAAATAAAATGACCCCAATGTGGCTCAGGGAAACTTGCGGAAGAGGGGGTGTAACGATTGTTAGAGTCATAGTTGGGGCATGATGCACAGAGACTCGGACCTATCCCCCAGAACTCTTGACTAACCTCACAATGCATGACCCACATTCCCCATTGACGAGGGTCCCTTTGAAAGAGGGAGGACAGGGAAGAGGAAAATGGAACCAATACTATGAATGTAAAATCAAAACAATATAAATAATATATGTATGTAACAAAAAAAAAAGAAATGAAACGAATCTACTAAGTTGTACAACCTGTGAGATTACACAAACGAGGAGAGTTTGAACTTCCTGGACTCAACCGTCTTTGTGTGAAAGCAACTCTTTCAGAGAGCTGAACAAGCTTATTTCACACAGTACAGTTTTCGGCATTGAAGGTGTTTCTTTTCCAGCAAAACTACACCAGAAATAAAACGAAACTACTAAGTTGTACATCTTGTCAGATTACACAAACGTGGAAAGTTTTAACTCACTACACTCAACATTCTTCGTAAGAAAGCAACTCATTCAGACAACTTAAAAAACTTATTTCACATAGTACAGTATTTGGGAATGAAGATGCTTCTTTTCTAAGGAAACTACGTTAGAAAGGAAACGAATCTGCTAAGTTGTACATCTTGTGAGATTACACAAATGAGGACAGATTTAACTTGCTGCAGTCAGCCGTGTTCGTATGACAGCAACTCATTCGATGAGCTGAACAAGCTTATTTCACACAAGACAGTTTTGGTCAATGAAGGTGTTTCTTTTCTAGCGAAACTATACCAGAAATGAATTGAATCTGCTAAGTTGTACATCTTGTCAGATTACATGAACGAGGGTTGTTTGAACTTGCTGCACTGAACACTCTTCGTAGGAAAGCAACTCATTCAGACAACTGAACAAGCTTATTTGACACAGTACAGTATTTGGGAATGAAGATGTTTCCTTTCTAAGGAAACTACATTAGAAATGAAACAAATGTACAAGGTGGTACACCCTGTCAGATTTCACAAACGAGGAAAGTTTGAACTTTGCACTCAACCATGTTTGTATGAAAGCAACTCATTCAGAGAGCTGAACAAGCATATTTCACACACTACAGTATTCGGCTATGAAGATGTTTCTTTTCTAGTGAAACTACTTTAGAAATGAAATGAATCAACTAAGTTGTACATCTTGTCAGATTACACAAACGAGGAAAGTTTGAACTTCCTGGACTCAACCGTGTTCGTACGAAAGCAAGTCATTCGGAGAGCTGAACAAGCTTATTTCACACAGTAGAGTTTTTGACAATGAAGATGTTTCTTTTCTAAGGAAACTACGTTAGAATTGAAATGAATCTACTATGTTTTACATCTTGTCAGATTACACAAACGAGAAAAGTTTGAACTTGCTGCACTCAACACTCTTCGTAAGAAAGCAACTCATTAAGAGAAATGAACAAGCTTATTACACACAGTACAGTTTTCGGCAATGAATCTGTTTCTTTTCTAAGGAAACTACGTTAGAAATGAAATGAATCTACTGTGTTGTACATCTTGTTAGATTACACGAACACGGGAAGTTTGAACTTGCTGCACTCAACCGTCTTCGTATGAATGTAACTGATTCGAAGAGCTGAACAAGCTTATTTCACACAATACAGTTTTGGGCAATGAAGGTGTTTCTTTTCTAGAGAAAGCATACCAGAGATGAAATGAATCTACTGAGTCGTACATATTCTCAGATTACACAAACGAGGAAAGTTTGAACCTGCTGCACTCAACACTCTTTGTAAAAAAGCAACCAATTCAGAGGACTGAACAAGCTTATTTCACACAGTAAAGTATTTTGGAATGAAGATGTTTCTTTTCTAAGGAAACTATGTTAGAAATGAAATGAATCTACTAAGTTCTACTTCTTATGAGATTACACAAACTAGGAAAGGTTGAATTTGCTGCACTTAACCGTCTTCGTATGACAGCAACTCATTTGGAGAGCTGAGCAAGCTTATTTCACACAATACAGTTTTTGGCAATGAAAGTATTTTTTTCTAGCAAAACTACACCACAAATGAAACGAATCTACTAAGTTGTACATTTTGCTAGTTTATACAAACGAAGAAAATTTGAACTTGCTGCACTCAACCGTCTTTGTACAAAAACAGCTCATTCAGAGAGCTGAACAAGCTTATTTCACACAATACAGTTTTGGGCAATGAAGGTGTTTCTTTTCTAGCAAAACGACACAAGAAATGAAATGAATCTACTAAGTTGTACATCCTGTATGATTACAGAAATGAGGAAAGTTTGAACTTGCTGCACTCTCCTGTCTCGGTACGAAAGAACCTCATTTGGAGAGAGTAACAAGCTTATTTCACACAATACAGTTTTGGGCAATGAAGGTGTTTCTATTCTAGCGAAACTACACCAGAAATGAAACGAATTGACTAAGTTGTACATCTTTTCAGATTACACAAACGAGTAAAGTTTGAACTTGCTGCACTCAACACTCTTCATAAGAAAGTCACTCATTCAGAGAACTGAACAAGCTTATATCACACAGTACAGTATTTGGGAAGGAAGATGTTTATTTTCTAAGGAAACTACGTTAGAAATTAAACGAATCTACTAAGTTGTACATCTTGTGAGATTACACAAATGAGGAAAGTTTGAACTTGCTACACTCAACTGTCTTCGTATGAAAACAACACTTTCGCAGAGCTGAACAAGATTATTTCACACAATACATTTTGGGGCAATGAAGGTGTTTCTTTTCTATCGAAACCATACAAGAAATGAACCGAATCTACTGAGTTGTACATATTGTCAGATTACACAAATGAGGAAAGTTTGAACTTGTTGCACTCAACACTCTTTGTAAGAAAGCAACTCATTCAGAGAAGTGAACAAGCTTATTTCACACACTACTGTATTTGGGACTGAAGATGTTTCTTTTCTAAGGAAACTACGTTAGAAATGAAATGAATCTACTAAGTTTGTACATCCTGTGAGAATACACAAACGAGGAAAGTTTGAACTTGCTGCACTCAACCGTCTTCGTATGAAAGGAACTCATTCAGAGTGCTGAACTAGTTTATTTCACACCCTACTGTTTTTGGCAATGAAGATGTTTCTTTTCTAAGTAAACTACATTAGAAATGAAATGAAACTACTAAGTTGTACATCTTGTCAGATTACACAAACGAGGAAAGTTTGAACTCTCTACACTCAACACTCTTCGTAAGAAAGCAACTCATTCAGAGAATGTGAAAAGCTTATTTCACGTTGTACAGTATTTGGGAATGAAGATGTTTCTTTTGTAAGGAAACGGTGTTAGAAATGAAAGGAACCTACTATGTTGTACATCTTGTGAGATTACAGAAAAGAGGAAAGGTTGAACGTGCTGCACTCAACCGTCTTCCTTTGAAAGCAACTCATTCAGAGAGGTGAACAAGCTTATTTCACACAAGACAGTTATCAGCAATCAAGATGTTTCTTTTCTAAGGAAGACCTTAGAAATGAAACGAATCTACTAATTTTTACATCTTGTTAGATTACACAAGCGAGGAAATTTGAACTTGCTGCACTTAACCGAATTCATGCGAAAGCAACTGATTCACAGAGCTGAACAAGCTTATTTCACACAATAAAGTTTTCGGCAATGAAAGTGTTTCTTTTCTACAGAAACAACACTAGAAATGAAACTAATCTACTAAGTTGTAGATCTTTTTAGATTACTCAAATGAGGAACGTTTGTGCTGGCTGCATTCAACTCTCTGAGTAAGAAAGGAACTCATTCAGAGAACTGAACAAGCTTATTTCACACATTACAGTATTTGGGAATGAAAATGTTTCTTTTCTAGGGAAACAACATTAGAAATAAAACAATTCCATGAGGCTGTACACCATGTTAGATTACACAAATGAGGAAAGTTTGAACTTCCTGCACTCAACAATCTTCGTATGACAGCAACTCATTCAGAGAGCTGAACAAGCTTATTTCACACAGTACAGTTTTCAGGAAAGAAAATGTTTCTCTTCTAAGGAAACTAAGTTACAAATGAAATGAATCTACTAAGTTGTACATCTTGTTAGACTGGACAAACGAGTAAAGTTTGAACTTGCTGCACTTAACCGTTTTCTTATGAAAGCAACTCATTTGGAGAGATGAACAAGCTTATTACACACAATACAGTTTTGGAAAATGAAGGTGTTTCTTTTGTAGCAAAACTACAACAAATGAAACGAATCTACTAAGTTGTACACCTTGTGAGATTACACAATTGAGGAAAGTTTGAACTTGCTGCAGTCATCCGTCTTTGTAAGAAAGCAACTCATTCAGAGAGCTGAACCAGCTTTTTTCACACAGTAAAGTTTTCAGCAATGAAGACGTTTCTTTTCTAAGGAAACTACGTTAGAAATGAAATGAATCTACTAAGGTGTACATCTTGTCAGATTACACAAACGAGGAAAGGTTGAACTTGCTGCACTCAACCGTCTTCGTAAGAAAGCAACTCATTCAGAGAGCTGAACAAACTTATTTCACACAGTACAGTTTTCGGCAAAGAAAATGTTTCTTTTCTAAGGAAGCTGCGTTAGAAATGAAATGAATCTATTAAGTTCTACATCCTGTGAGATTACACAAAGAGGAAAGTTTGAACTTGCTGCACTCAACCGTCTTCATAAGAAAGCAACTCATTCAGAGAGCTGAACAAGCTTATTTCACAGAATACAATTTTAGGCAAAGGAGATTTTTTTTTCCCTAAGGAAACTATGTTAGAAATGAAACGAATCTACTAAGTTGTACATGTTGTGATATTACACAAACGAGGAAAGTTTGAACTTGCTGCACTAAACTCTCTTCGTAAGAAAGCAACTCATTCAGAGAACTGAATAAGCTTGTTCCACACAGTACTGTTTTAGGCAATGAAGATGTTTCTTTTCTAAGGAAACTATGTTAGAAATGAAATGAATCTACTAAGTTCTACATCTTGTTAGATTCCACAAGCGAGTAAAGTTTGAACTTGCTCTCAACCGTCTTCTTATGGAAGCAACTCATTCGGAGAGCTGAACAAGCTGATTTCACACAATGCAGTTTTGGGCAGTGAAGGTGTTTCTTTTCTAGCGAAACTACACCAGAAATGAAATGAATCTACTAAGTTGTACATCTTGTCTGATTACACAAACAAGGAAAGTTTGAACTTGGTGCACTCAACATTCTTTATAAGAAAGCAACTCATTCAGTGAATTGCACAAGTTTATTTCACACAGTGCAGTATTTGGGAATGAAGATGTTTCTTTTCTAAGGAAACTACGTTACAAAGGAAATGAATCTACTAAGTTGTACATCTTGTGAGATTACACAAACGAGGAAAGTTTTAATTTGCTGCACTCAACTGTCTTCTTACGAAAGCAATTCATTCGGAGAGCTGAACATCTTATTTCACACAGTACAGTATTTAGGAATGAAGATGTTTCTTTTCTAAGGAAACTACATTAGAAAGGAAACGAATCTACTAAGTTGTACATCTTGTGAGATTACAGAAACCAGGAATGTTTGAACTTCTTGCCCTCATCACTCTTCATGAGAAAGCAACTCATTCAGAGAACTGAACAAGCTTATTTCACACAGTACAGTTTTCAGCAAAGGAGATCTTTCTTTTCTAAGGAAACTATGTTAGAAATGAAATGAATCTACTAAGTTGTACATGTTGTGATATTACACAAACGAGGAAAGTTTGAACTTGCTGCACTAAACTCTCTTCGTGAGAAAGCAACTCATTCAGAGAATTGAATAAGCTTGTTCCACACAGTACTGTTTTTGGCAATGAACATGTTTCTTTTCTAAGGAAACTACGTTAGAAATGAAACGAATCTACTAAGTTCTACATCTTGTTAGATTCCACAAGTGAATTGTAGCAGACAGCTTCAGGTTCACTGAGATGAACTTCCAGACCGGGCACAGTTATGGAGGAAGGGATATTATTTATTGAAGCTTACAGATCCAGGGGAAGTTCCATAATGGCAAGAGAAGTGGCCTGCTCTCCACAGGGCCAAGCAGAGAGAGAGAGAGAAACCAACCAGCCACCACAGCACACAGAGCAAAACTACAGCCAAAAGGTCACACAGCACACTTCAGGAACTCCTGCTAGGCACATTTGCATATCTTTACAATGGAATCTCAAACCCACACCATTAACACCTTTAAGACCGGCCCCCAGTGACATTGTCTCTAGCAAGGTGATTGCAGATGCAAACTATAACTAGTAAAACATTGAATATATTGGGGGACATATATTCAAACTACCACATGAATAAAGTTTGAACTTGCGGCACTCAACCGTCTTCTTATGGAAGCAACTCATTTGGAGAGCTGAACAAGCTTATTTCACACAATGCAGTTTTGGGCAATGAAGGTCTTTCTTTTCTAGTGAATCTACACCAGAAATCAAATGAATCTACTAAGTTTTACTTCTTGTCAGATTACACAAACGAGTAAAGTTTGAACTTTCTGCACTCAACACTCTTTGTAAGAAAGCAACTCAGAGAACTTAACAAGCTTATTTCAAACAGTACAATTTTCGCCAATGAGAATGTTTCTTTTCTAAGGAAACTGCGGTAGAAATGAAATGAATCTACTAAGTTGTACTTCCTGTGAGATTACACAAGCGGGGAAAGTTTGAAATTTCTGCAACTCATTTGGAGACCTAAACAACTTTATTTCACACAGTACAGTTTTCGGCAATGAAGATGTTTCTTTTCTAAGGAAACTACGTTAGAAATGAAATGAATCTACTAAGTTGTACATCTTGTGAGATTAAACAAACTAGGAAAATTTGAACTTGCTGCACTCAACCGTGCTTGTATGAAAGGAACTCATTTGGAGTGCTGAACAAGCTTATATCACACAGTACAGATTTCGGCAATGAAGAGGTTTCTTTTCTAAGGAAACTACATTAGAAATGAATTGAATTACTAAGTTGGACATCTTGTTAGATTACACAAAGGAGGAAAGTTTGAACTTGCTGCACTCAACCGTCTTGTTATGAAAGCAACTCATTCGAAGAGCTGAACAAGGTTATTTCACACAATACAGTTTGGGGCAATGAAGGTGTTTCTTTTCTAGAGAAACTACACCAGAAATGAAACGAATCTACTAAGTTCTACACCTTTTCAGACTGCACAAACAAGGAAAGTTTGAACTTTCTGCACTCAACACTCTTTGTAAGAAAGCAACTCATTGAGAGAACTGAACACACTTATTTCACATAGCACAATATTTGTGAATGAAGAAGTTTCTTTTCTAAGGAAACTACGTAAGAAATGAAACAAATCTACTAAGTTGTACATCTTGTGAGATTACACAAACTAGGAAAGTCTAAACTTGCTGCACTCAACCATCTTCGTACAAAAGCAACTTATTCGGAAAGCTGAACAAGCTTATTTCACACAATAGAGTCTTGGGCAATGAAGGTGTTTCTCTTCTAGCGAAACTACACCAGAAATGAAATGAATCTACTAAGTGGTACATCCTGTTAGATTACACAAACGAGGAAAGTTTGAACTTGCTGCACTGAACTGTCTTCTGATGAAAGCAACTCATTCGGAGAGCTGAACAAGATTTTTTCACACTGCATAGTTTTGGCAATGAAGATGTTTCTTCTGAGGAAACTATGTTAGAAATGAAACTAATCCAGTAAGTTGTACATCTTGTTAGATTACACAAACGAGGAAAGCTTGAACTTGCTGCACTCAATACTCTGTATAAGAAACCAACTCATTCAGAGAACTGAACAAGGTTATTTCACACACTACAGTATGCAGGAATGAAGATGTTTCTTTTCTAAGGAAACTACATTAGAAATGAAACGAATCTACTAAGTTGTACATCTTGTCAGATTACACAATCGAGGAAAGTTTGAACTTGCTGCACTTAACACTCTTTGTAAGAAAGCAACTCATTAAGAGAACTGAATAAGCTTACTTCACACAGTACAGTATTTGGGAATGAAGATGTTTACTTTCTAAGGAAACTACGTTAGAAATGAAACAAATATACCAAGTTGTACATCTTGTCAGATTACACAATTGAGGAAAGGTTGAACTTGCTGCACTCAACACTCTTTGTAAGAAAGCAACTCATTGAGAGAAATGAACAAGCTTACTTCACACAGTACAGTATTTGGGATTGAAGATGTTTACTTTCTAAGGAAACTACATTAGAAATGAAATAAATCTACTAAGTTGTACACCTTGTCAGATTACACAAACGAGGAAAGTTTGAACTTGCTGCACTCAACCGTCTTTGTACAAAAGGAACTCATTTGGAGAGCGTAACAAGGTTATTTCCCACAATACAGTTTTGGGCAATGAAGGTGTTTCTTTTCTAGTAAAACTACACCAGAAATGAAATGAATCTACTAAGTTGTACATCTTGTGAGATTACACAAACGAGGAAAGTTTGAACTTGCTGCACTCAACCATCTGTGTACGAAAGCAACTCATTTGGAGTGCTGAACAAGTTTATTTCACACAGTACAGATTTCAGCAATGAAGATGTTTCTTTTGTAAGGAAACTACATTAGAAATGAAATGAATCTACTAAGTTGGATATATTATTAGATTACACAAAAAAGGAAAGTTTGAACTTGTTGCACTCAACCGCCTTGTTATGAAAGCAACTCATTCAATAGCTGGACAAGCTTATTTCACACAGTACAGTTTTCGGAAATGAGGGTGTTTCTTTTCTAGCGAAACTACACCAGAAATGAAACAAATCTACTAACTTGTACATCGTGTCAGATTACGCAAATGCGGGAAGTTTGAACTTGCTGCACTCCACACTGTTTGTAAGAAAGCAACTCATTCAGAGAACTGAACACGCTTATTTCACACAGTACAGAATTTCGGAATGAAGATGCTTCTTTTCCAAAAAAACTATCTTAGAAGTGAAATGAATCTACTAAGTTTTACATCTTGTGGGATTACACAAACAAGGAAGGTTTGAACTTGCTGCACTCAACCGTCCTCATACGAAAGCAACTCATTCGCAGAGCTTAACAAGGTTTTTTCACACAATACTGTAGTGGGCAATGAAGGTGTTTCTTTTCTAGCGAAACTACACCAGAAATGAAACAAATCTACTAACTTGTACATCGTGTCGGATTACACAAACGAGGAAAGTTTGAACTTGCTGCACTCAACACTTTGTAAGAAAGCAACTCATTCAGAGAACTGAACACGCTTATTTCACACACTACAGAATTTCGGAATGAAGATGTTTCTTTTCCAACAAAACTACGTTAGAAATGAAATCAATCTACTAAGTTGTACATCTTGTGAGATTACACATACGAGGAAGATTTGAACATGCTGCACTCAACCGTTCTTGTACGAAAGCAACTCATTCGCAGAATTGAACAAGTTTTTTTCACACAATACCGTAGTGGACAATGAAGGTGTTTATTTTCTAGTGAAACTACACCAGAAATGACACGAATCTACTAAGTTGTACATATTTTAAGATTACACAAACAAGGAAAGTTTGAAATTGCTGCACTCAACACTCTTTGTAAGAAAGCAATTCATTCAGAAAACTGAACAAGCTTATTTCACACAATAAAGTTTTTGGCAATGAAAGTGTTTCTTTTCTAGAGAAACCACACTAGAAATGAAACTGATCTACTAAGTTGTATATCTTGTTAGATTACTCAAACGAGGAACATTTGAGCTTCCTGCTCTCAAACCTCTGCGCAAGAAAGCAATCCATTCAGAGAACTGAACAAGTTTATTTCACACAGTACAGTATTTGGGAATGAAGATGTTTCTGTTCTGAGTAAACTGCATTAGAAATGAAATGAATCTACTAAGTTTTACATCTTGTTACATTACAAAAATGAGGAAAGTTTGAACTTGCTGCACTCAACCCTCTTCTTACGAAAGCAACTCATTCAGAGAACTGAACAAGCTTATTTCACACAGTACTGTTTTCAGCAATGAAAATGTTTCTTTTCTAAGGAAACTACGTTAGAAATGAAAAGAATCTACTAAGTTGTACTTCTTGTTAGATTCCACAAGCGCATAAAGTGTGAACTTGCTGCACTCAACCGTCTTCTTATGAAAGCAACTCATTCAGAGAGCTGAACAGTCTTATTTCACACAATGCAGTTTTGGGCAATGAAGGTGTTTCTTTTCTAGCGAAACTACACCAGAAATCAAATGAATCTACTAAGGTGTACATCTTGTCAGATAACTCAAACGAGGAAAGTATGAACTTGCTGCACTCAACACTGTTTGTAAGAAAGCAACTCATTCAGTGAATTGAACAAGCTTATTTCACAGAGTACAGTATTTGGGAATGAAGATGTTTCCTTTCTAAGGAAACTACGTTAGAAAGGAAATGAATCTACTATGTTGTACTTCTTGTGAGATTACAGAAATGATGAAGGTTTGAACTTGCTGCACCCAACCGTCCTCGTATGAAAGCAACTCATTTGCAGAGTTGAACAAGTTTTTTTCACACAATACTGTAGTGGTCATTGAAGGTGTTTCTTTTCTAGCGAAACTACACCATAAATGACACGAATCTCCTAAATTGTAGATATTGTCAGATTACACAAATGAAGAAAGTTTGAAATTGCTGCACTCAACACTCTTTGTAAGAAAGCAACTCATTCAGAAAACTGAACAAGCTTATTTCACACAATAAAGTTTTCGGCAATGAAAGTTTCTTTTCTAGAGAAACCACAGTAGAAATGAAAGGAATCTACTAAGTTGTACATCTTGTTAGATTACTCAAACGAGGAATGTTTCAGCTTGCTGAACTCAACATTCTGCGTAAGAAAGAAACTCATTCAGAGAGCTGAAAAAGCTTATTTCACACAGTACAGTATTTGGGAATGAAAATGTTTCTTTTCTAGGGAAACTACATTAGAAATGAAACAATTCTACGAGGTTGTACACCATGTTAGGTTACACAAATGAGGAAAGTTTGAACTTCCTGCAGACAACCATGTTCGTATGACAGCAACTCATTCAGAGAGCTGAAAAAGCTTATTTCACACAGTACAGTTTTTGGCAAAGAAAATATACCTTTTCTAAGGAAACTACATTAGAAATGAAACGAATCTACTAAGTTATACATCTTGTTAGACTGGACAAACTCGTAAAGTTTGAACTTGCTGCACTTAACCGTTTTCTTATGAAAGGAACTCATTCGGAGAGCTGAACAAGCTTATTTCACACAATACAGTTTTGGGCAATGAAGGTGTTTCTTTTCTAGCGAAACTACAGCAGAAATGAAATGAATCTACTAAGTTGTACAACTTGTTAGATTACACAAACGAGGAAAGGTTGAACATGCTGCACTCATCCTTCTTTGTAAGAAACCAACTCATTCAGAGAGCTGAACAAGCTTATTTCACACAGTACAGTTTTCAGCAAGGAAGATGTTTCTTTTCTAAGGAAACTATGTTAGAAATAAAACGAATCTACTAAGTTGTACATCTTATTGGATTACACAAACGAGGAAAGTTTGAACTTGCTGCACTAAACTCTCTTCGTAAGAAAGCAACTCATTCAGAGAACTAAACAAGCTTATTCCACACAGTACTGTTTTTGACAATGAAGATATTTCTTTTCTAAGGAAACTACATTAGAAATGAAATGAATCTACTAAGTTGTACATCTTGCTAGATTCCACAAGCGAGTAAAGTTTGAACTTGCTGCACTCAACCGTCTTCTTATGGAAGCAACTCATTTGGAGAGCTGAACAAGCTTATTTCACACAATGCAGTTTTGGGCAATGAAAGTCTTTCTTTTCTAGAGAAACTACACCAGAAATGAAACGAATCAACTAAGTTGTACATCTTGTCAGATTACACAAACAAGGAAAGTTTGAACTTGCTGCACTCAACACTCTTTGTAAGAAAGCAACCGTACAGTATTTGGGAATGAAGATGTTTCTTTTCTAAGGAAACTACATTAGAAAGGAAACGAATCTACTAATTTGTACATCTTGTGAGATTACACAAATGAGGAAAGTTTTAATTTGCTGCACTCAACGGTCTTCCTACGAAAGCAATTCATTCAGGGAGGTGAACATTGTATTTCACACAGTACAGTATTTGGGAATGAAGATGTTTCTTTTCTAAGGAAACTACATTAGAAAGGAAACAAATGTACCAAGTTGTACATCTTGTCAGAATACACAAACGAGGAAAGTTTGAACTTCTTGCCCTCGTCACTCTTCGTAAGAAAGCAACTCATTCAGAAAAGTGAACAGCATTATTTCACAGAGTACAATATTTGGGAATGAAGATGTTTATTTTCTAAGGAATTACGTTAGAAATGAAATAATCTAATAAATTTTACATCTTGTGAGATTACACAAACGAGGAAAGTTTGAACTTGCTGCACTCCACCATCTTCGTACAAAAGCAACTCATTCGTAGAGCTTAAGAAGCCTATTTCATACAATACAGTTTTGGGCAATGAAGGTGTTTCTTTTTCTAGTGAAACTACCCTATAAATGAAATGAATCTACTAATTTGCACATCTTGTGAGATTACAGAAACGAGGAAAGTTTGAACTTGTTCTACTCAACTGTGTTCGTACATAAGCAACTCATTCAGAGAGCTGAAGAAGCTTATTTCATACTATACAGTTTTGGGCAATGAAGGTGTTTCTTTTCTAGTGAAACTACACAAGAAATGAAACGAATTACTAAGTTGTACATCTTGTGAGATTACACAAATGAGGAAAGTTTGAATTTGCTGCACTCAACGGTCTTCATACTAAAACAATTCATTCCGAGAGCTGAACATCTTATTTCACACAGTACAGTATTTGGGAATTAAGATGTTTCTTTTCTGAGGAAACTACATTAGAAATGAAACGAATCTACTAAGTTGTACATCTTGTCAGATTACACAAATGAGGAAAGTTTGAACTTGTTGCCCTCAACACTCTTCGTAAGAAAGCAACTGATTCAGAGAATTGAACAGCTTATTTGACACAGTACAGAAATTGGGAATGAAGATGTTTCTTTTCTAACGAAACTATGTGAGAAATGAAATGAATTTACTAAGTTGTACATCTTGTGAGATTAAACAAAGAGGAAAGTTTTAACTTGCTACACTCAACTGTCTTCTTATGAAAGCAACTCATTCGGAGAGGTGAACAAGTTTATTTCACATAGTACAGTTTTTGGCAGTGAAGCGTTTCTTTTCTAGTGAAACCACACCAGAAATGAAACAAACCCACTAAGTTGTACATCTTGTGAGATTACAAGAATGAGGAAAGTTTGAACTTGCTTGGCTCAACTCTCTTCGTAAGAAAGCAACTCATTCAGAGAAGTGAACAAGCTTATTCCACACAGTACAGATTTTGGCAATGAAAATGTTTCTTTTCTAAGAAAACTATGTTAGAAATGAAACGAATCTAGTAAGTTGTACGTCTTGTTAGACTCCACAAATGAGTAAAGTTTGAACTTGCTGCACTCACCCGTCTTCTTATGAAAGCAACTCATTCGGAGAGGTGAACAAGCTTATTTCACACAATACAGTTTTGGCAATGAAGTGTTTCTTTTTAGCAACACTACACCAGAAATGAAATGAATCTAGCAAGTTGTACATCTTGTTAGATTACACAAAAGAGGAAAGTTTGAATAGGCTGCACTCAACCGTCTTCCTACGAAAGCAACTCATTCGGAGAACTAAACCAGCTTATTTCACACAGTACAGTTTCCAGCAATGAAGATGTTTCTTTTCTATGGGAACTACGTTATATATGAAACGAATTTACTAAGTTGTACATATTGTGAGATTAAACAAAAGAGGAAAGTTTGAACTTGCTGCACTTAACCATCTTCGTATGAAAGCAACTCATTAAGAGTGCTGATCAAGCTTATTTCACACAGACAGATTTTGGCAATGAAGATGTTTCTTTTCTAAGGAAACTACGTTAGAACTGAAATGAATCTACTAAGCTGGACATCTTGTTAGATAACACAAACTATTAAAGTTTGAAATTGCTGCACTCAACCGTCTTGTTATGAAAGCAACTCATTCGGAGAGCTGAAGAAGCTTAATTCACACAGTACAGATTGCAGCAATGAAGATGTTTCTTTTCTAAGGAAACTACGGTAGAAATGAAATGAATCTACGAGTTGGACATATTGTTAGATTACACAAACTATTAAAGTTTGAAATTGCTGCACTCAACTGTCTTCTTATGAAAGCAACTCACTCGGAGAGCTGAACAAGCTTATTTCACCCAGTATAGTTTCCAGAAATTAGGGTGTTTCTTTTCTAGCGTAACTAAAACAGAAATGAAACAAATCTACTAAGTTTTACATCTTGTCAGATTACATAAACGGGGAAAGTTTGAACTTGCTGCACTCAACACTCTTTGTAAGAAAGCTGAGTTGCTTTCAGAGAACTTAACAAGCTTATTTCACACAGTACAGTATTTGGGAATGAAGATGTTTCTTTTCTATGGAAACTACGTTAGAAAGGAAATGAATCTACTAAGTTGTACATCTTGTGAGATTACACAAACGAGGAAAGTTTGAATTTGTTGCACTCAATGGACTTCGTATAAGAAAGCAATTCATTCAGAGAGCTGAACATCTTATTTCACACAGTACAGTATTTGGGAATGAAGATGTTTCTTTTCTAAGGAAACAACCTTAGAAATGAAACGAATCTACTAAGTTGTACATCTTGTCAGATTACACAAATGAGGAAAGTTTGAACTTGCTGCACTCAAATCTCTTTGTAAGAAAGCAACTCATTCAGAGAACTGAACAAGCTTATTTCACAGTACAGAATTTGGGAATGAAGATGTTTCTTTACTTATGAAACTACGTTAGAAATGAAATGAATCTACTAATTTGTACATCTTGTGAGAATACACAAACGAGGAAAGTTTGAACTTGCTGTACTCCACCATGTTCGTATGAAAGCAACTCATTCACATAGCTGAACAAGCTTATTTCACAGAATACAGTTTTGGGCAATGAAGGTGTTTTTTTTTTTTTTTTGATTTTTTTTGAGGAAGGGTCTCACTAAGCTCAGGCTGACCTGGAATTCACTCAAATGTAATCTCAGGGTGGCCTCGAACTCACTGCGATCCTCCTACCTCTGCCTCCCGAGTGCTGGGATTAAAGGCGTGCGCCAGTATTTGGGCCTGAAGGTGTTTCTTTTCTAGCGAAACTATACAAGAAATGAAATGAATCTACTAAGTTGTACATCTTGTCAGATTATACAAATGAGGAAAGTTTGAAGTTGCTGGACTCAACTATCTTCGTAAGAAAGCAAATAATTCAGAGAACTGAATATGCTTAAGTCACACAGTACAGTTTTTGGTAATGAAAAGTTTCTTTTCTAAGGAAACTACATAAGAAAAGAAACATATATATGAGGTTGTACATCTTGTTAGATTACAAAAACGAGGAAACTTTGAACATGATGTACTCAACAGTCTTCTTATGAAAGCAACTCATTAGGAGAGGTGAGCAAGCTTATTTCACACAGTACAGTTTTCAGCA
The DNA here is from genome assembly GCA_036365145.1 of Orientallactaga sibirica. Taxonomy (NCBI): domain Eukaryota; kingdom Metazoa; phylum Chordata; class Mammalia; order Rodentia; family Dipodidae; genus Orientallactaga; species Orientallactaga sibirica. The sequence goes on from JAEOAD010000890.1 coordinate 263,200, forward strand.
ATGAAGATGTTTCTTTTCTAAGGAAAACTACGTTAGAAATGAAACAAATCTAGTAAGTTCTACATCCTGTGAGATTACAAAATTGAGGGAAGTTTGAACTTTCTGCACTCAACTGTCTTTGTAAGAAAGCAACTCATTCAGAGAGCTGAACAAGCTTATTTCACACAGTACAGTTTTTGGCAAAAGATGTTTCTTTTCTAAGGAAACTACGTTAGAAATGAAATGAATCTACTAAATTGTACATCTTGTGAGATTACACAAATGAGGAACGTTTGAACTTGCTGCACTAAACCCTCTTTGTAAGAAAGAAACTCATTCAGAGAACTGAACAAGCTTATTCCACACAGTACTGTTTTTGCAATGAAAATGTTTCTTTTCTAAGGAAACTATGTTAGAAATGAAATGAATCTACTAAGTTGTACATCTTGTTAGATTCCACAAGCGAGGAAAGTTTGAACTTGCTGCACTCAACCGTCTTCTTATGAAAGCAACTCATTCGGAGAGCTGAACAGTCTTATTTCACACAATGCAGTTTTGGGCAATGAAGGTGTTTCTTTTCTAGCGAAACTACACCAGAAATCAAATGATTCTACTAAGTTGTACATCTTGTCAGATTACTCAAATGAGGAAAGTTTGAACTTGCTGCACTCAACACTTTTTTGTAAGCAACTCATTCAGTGAATAGAACAAGCTTATTTTACACAGTACAGTATTTGGGAATGAAGATGTTTCTTTTCTAAGGAAACTACGTTAGAAATGAAATGAATCTACTAAGTTGTACATCTTGTGAGATTACACAAACGAGGAAAGTTTGAACTTGCTGCTCTCAACCATCTTCTTATGGAAAGCAACTCATTCGGAGAGCTGAACAAGTTTATTTCACACAATACCAGTTTTGGTCAATGAAGGTGTTTCTTTTCTAGCGAAACTACACCAGAAATGAAATGAATCTACTAAGTTGTACATCTTGTCAGATTACACAAACGAGGAAAGTTTGAAATTGCTGCACTCAACACTCTTTGTAAGAAAGCAACTCATTCAGAAAACTGAACAAGTTTATTTCACACAATGCAGTTTTTGGCAATGAAGATGTTTCTTTTATTGAGAAACCACACTATAAATGAAACTAATCTACTAAGTTGTACATCTTGTGATATTACACAAACGAGGAACGTTTGAACTTGCTGCACTCAACTCTCTTCGTAAGAAAGCAACTCATTCAGAGAACTGAACAAGCTTATTTCACACAGTACAGTATTTGGCAATAAAAATGTTTCCTTTTCTAAGGAAACTACATTACAAATGAAACAAATCTACTAAGTTGTACATCTTGTTAGATAACACAAATGAGGAAAGTTTCAATTTGCTGCACTCAACTATCCAGTTTGAAAGCAACTCATGGAGGAGAGCTGAACAAGCTTTTTCACAAAGCACAATTTTCAGCAATGAAGATGTTTCTTTTCTGGTGAAACTATGTTAGAAATGAAAGGAATCTACTACTTTGGACATCTTGTTAGATTACACAAACGATGAGAGCTTGAACTTGCTGCACTCAACACTCTTCATAAGAAAGCAGCTCATTTAGAGAGCTGAACAAGCTTATTTCACACAGTATAGTTTTGGGAAAGAAGATGTTTCTTTTATAAAGAAACTACATTAGAAATGAAATGAATCTACTAAGTTGTACATCTTTTGAGATTACACAAGTGAGGAAAGTTTGAACTTGCAGCACTCAACCATGTTCATTTCAAAGCAACTCATTTAGAGAGCTGAACAAGCTTATTTCCCACAGTACAGTTCCAGGCAATGAAAATATTTCTTTTCTAAGGAAACTACTTTGGAAATGAAATGAATCTACTAAGTTGTACATCTTCTTAGATTAAACAAATGAGTAAAGTTTGAACTTGCTCCACTCAACCGTCTTCTTATGAAAGCAAATAATTCAGAGATCTGAACACCATTATTTCACACAGTACAGTTTTGGGCAATGAAGATGTTTCTTTTCTAGTGAAACTACACTAGAAATGAAATGAATCTACTAAGTTGTACATCTTCTTAGATTACAAACAAGGAAAGTTTGAACTTGCTGCACTCAACCCTCTTCTTAAGAAAGCAACTCATTCAGAGAACTGAACAAGCTTATTTCACACAGTACAGTTTTTGGCAATGAAGATGTTTCTTTTCTAAGGAAACTACATTAGAAATGAAATGAATCTACTAAATGGTACATCTTGTTAGATTACACAAACGAGGAAAGTTTGAACTTGCTGCACTCAACCGTTTTTCTTATGAAAGCAACTCATTCAGAGTGCTGAACAAGATTTCTTCACACAGTACAGTTTTTGGCAATGAAGATGTTTCTTTTCTAAGGAAACTACATTAGAAATGAAATGAATCTACTAAGTTGTACATCTTGTTAGATTACACAAACGAGGAAAGTTTGAACTTGCTGCACTCAAACTCTTTGGAAAGCAACTCATTAGAAACTGAACAAGCTTATTTCACACAATACAGTTTTTTGCAATGAAGTGTTTCTTTTCTAGAGAAACTACGTTAGAAATGAAACTAATCTACTAAGTTGTACATCTTGTTAGATTAAACAAAACAAGGAACATTTGAACTTGCTGCACTCAACACTCTTGTATAAGAAAGCAACTCATTGAGAGAACTGAACAAGCTTATTTCACACAGTACAGTATTTCGGAATGAAGAGGTTTCTTTTCTAAGGAAACTACGTTAGAAATGAAATGAATCTACTAAGTTGTACATCTTGTTAGATTACACAAAGGAGGAAAGTTTGAACTTGCTGCACTCAACCGTCTTGTTACGAAAGCAACTCATTTGGAGAGCTGAACAAGCTTATTTCACACAATACAGTTTTGGGCAATGAAGGTGTTTCTTTTCTAGAGAAACTACACCAGAAATGAAACAAATCTACTAAGTTGTACACTTGTTCAGATTACACAAACGAGGAAAGTTTGAACTTCTGCACTCAACACTCTTTGTAAGAAAGCAACTCATTGAGAGAACTGAACACACTTATTTCACACAGCACAGTATTTGTGAATGAAGATGTTTATTTTCTAAGGAAACTACGTTAGAAATGAAACAAATCTACTAAGTTGTACATCTTGTCAGATTACACAAACTAGGAAAGTTAAACTTGCTGCACTCAACAGTCTTTGTATGAAAGCAACTCATTCAGAGAGCTGAACAAGCTTATTTCACACAATACAGTTTTTGGGCAATGAAGGTGTTTCTTTTCTAGTGAAACTACACCAGAAATGAAATGAATCTACTAAGTTGTACATCTTGTCAGATTACACAAACGAGGAAAGTTTGAACTTGCTGCACTCAACATCTTTGTAAGAAAGCAACTCATTAAGAGAGCTGAACAAGATTTTTTCACACAGTACAGTATTTGGGAATGAAGATGTTTCTTTTCTAAGGAAACTATGTTAGAAATGAAACTAATCTAGTAAGTTGTACATCTTGTTAGATTACACAATTGAGGAAAGGTTGAACTTGCTGCACTCAATACTCTTTATAAGAAAGCAACTCATTCAGAGAACTGAACAAGGTTATTTCACACAGTACAGTATTTGGGAATGAAGATGTTTCTTTTCTAAGGAAACTACATTAGAAATGAAATGAATCTACTAAGTTGTACATCTTGTCAGATTACACAAACGAGGAAAGTTTGAACTTGCTGCACTCAACACTCTTTGTAAGAAAGCAACTCATTAAGAGAGCTGAACAAGGTTATTTCACACAGTACAGTATTTGGGAATGAAGATGTTTCTTTTCTAAGGAAACTACATTAGAAATGAAACAAACAAGTTGTACATCTTGTCAGATTACACAAATTGAGGAAAGTTTGAACTTGCTGCACTCAACACTCTTTGTAGAAAGCAACTCATTGAGAGAAATGAACAAGTTTATTTCACACAGTACAGTATTTGGGCAATTGAAGATGTTTCTTTTAAGGAAACTACATTAGAAATGAAATAAATCTACTAAGTTGTACACCTTGTCAGATTACACAAACGAGGAAAGTTTGAACTTCACTCAACCGTCTTTGTTACAAAAGCAACTCATTTGGAGAGCGTAACAAGGTTATTTCACACAATACAGTTTTGGGCAATGAAGGTGTTTCTTTTCTAGTGAAACTACACCAGAAATGAAATGAATCTACTAAGTTGTACATCTTGTGAGATTACACAAACGAGGAAAGTTTGAACTTGCTGCACTCCACACTGTTTGTAAGAAAGCAACTCATTCAGAGAACTGAACAAGCTTATTTCACACAGTACAGAATTTCAGCAATGAAGATGTTTCTTTTCTAAGGAAACTACATTAGAAATGAAATGAATCTACTAAGTTTTACATCTTGTTAGATTACACAAACAAGAAAGTTTGAACTTGCTGCACTCAACCGTTCTTGTTATGAAAGCAACTCATTCAGAGCTGGACAAGCTTTTTCACACAGTACAGTTTTTGGCAATGAAGGTGTTTCTTTTCTAATGAAACTACACCAGAAATGAAACAAATCTACTAAGTTGTACATCTTGTCAGATTACACAAATGAGGAAAGTTTGAACTTGCTGCACTCAACTGTCTTTGTAAGAAAGCAACTCATTCAGAGAACTGAACAAGCTTATTTCACACAGTACAGAATTTGGGAATGAAGATGTTTCTTTTCTAAAAAACTACGTTAGAAATGAAATGAATCTACTAAGTTGTACATCTTGTGAGATTACACAAATGAGGAAGGTTTGAACTTGCTGCACTCAACCTGTCTTCTTATGAAAGCAACTCATTCAGAGAGCTGAACAATCTTTTTCACACAATACAGTTTTGGGCAATGAAGGTGTTTCTTTTCTAGTGAAACTACACCAGAAATGAAACAAATCTACTAAGTTGTACATCTTGTAAGATTACACAAACGAGGAAAGTTTGAACTTGCTGCACTCAACACTCTTTTGTAAGAAAGCAACTCATTCAGAGAACTGAACAAGCTTATTTCACACAGTACAGAATTTGGGAATGAAGATGTTTCTTTTCCAAGGAAACTACGTTAGAAATGAAATCAATCTACTAAGTTGTACATCTTGTGAGATTACACAAACGAGGAAGATTTGAACTTGCTGCACTCAACCCTCTTGTTTGAAAGCAACTCATTCAGAGAACTGAACAAGTTTTTTTCACACAGTACAGTTTGGACAATGAAGATGTTTCTTTTCTAGTGAAACTACATTAGAAATGAAATGAATCTACTAAGTTGTACATCTTGTTAGATTACACAAATGAGGAAAGTTTGAACTTGCTGCACTCAACACTCTTCTTAAGAAAGCAACTCATTCAGAAAACTGAACAAGCTTATTTCACACAATAAAGTTTTTGGCAATGAAAATGTTTCTTTTCTAGAGAAACTACGTTAGAAATGAAAGGAATCTACTAAGTTGTACATCTTGTTAGATTACTCAAACGAGGAAAGTTTGAACTTGCTGCACTCAAACCTCTTCTTAAGAAAGCAACTCATTCAGAGAGCTGAACAAGTTTATTTCACACAGTACAGTATTTGGGAATGAAGATGTTTCTTTTCTAGTGAAACTACATTAGAAATGAAATGAATCTACTAAGTTGTACATCTTGTTAGATTACACAAATGAGGAAAGTTTGAACTTGCTGCACTCAACACTGTTCATGAAAGCAACTCATTCAGAGAAGCTGAACAAGCTTATTTCACACAGTACAGTTTTTGGCAATGAAGATGTTTCTTTTCTAAGTGAAACTACGTTAGAAATGAAATGAATCTACTAAGTTGTACTTCTTGTTAGATTACACAAACGAGGAAAGTTTGAACTTGCTGCACTCAACCGTCTTCTTATGAAAGCAACTCATTCAGAGAGCTGAACAGTCTTATTTCACACAGTACAGTTTTTGGCAATGAAGGTGTTTCTTTTCTGCGAAACTACACCAGAAATGAAATGAATCTACTAAATTGTACATCTTGTCAGATTACACAAATGAGGAAAGTTTGAACTTGCTGCACTCAACACTGTTTGTAAGAAAGCAACTCATTCAGAGAGCTGAACAAGCTTATTTCACACAGTACAGTTTTGGGCAATGAAGATGTTTCTTTTCTAAGAAACTACGTTAGAAATGAAATGAATCTACTAAGTTGTACATCTTGTTAGATTACACAAATGAGGAATGTTTGAACTTGCTGCACTCAACATTCTTCGTAAGAAAGCAACTCATTCTGAGAGCTGAACAAGCTTATTTCACACAGTACAGTATTTGGGCAATGAAATGTTTCTTTTCTAAGGGAAACTACATTAGAAATGAAATGAATCTACTAAAGTTGTACATCTTTGTTAGATTACACAAATGAAGGAAAGTTTGAACTTGCTGCACTCAACCATCTTGTAATGAAAGCAACTCATTCAGAGAGCTGAACAAGCTTATTTCACACAGTACAGTTTTGGGAATGAAAATGTTTTCTTTTCTAAGGAAACTAAATGAGAAATGAAATGAATCTACAGTGTCGTACATCTTGTTAGATTACACAAATGAGGAAAGTTTGAACTTGCTGCACTCAACCATTCTTCGTATGAAAGCAACTCATTCAGAGAGCTGAACAAGCTTATTTCACACAGTACAGTGTTTGGCAATGAAGATGTTTCTTTTCTAAGGAAAATACATTAGAAATGCAACTAATCTACTAGGTTGTATATCTTGTTAAATTATACAAACGAGGAATGTTTGAACTTGCTGCACTCAACCGTTTGTTAGAAACCAACTCATTCAGAGAGCTGAACAAGCTTATTTCACACAGTACAGTTTTGGGCAATGGAATGTTTCTTTTCTAAGGAAACTATTTAGAAATGAAATGAATCTACTAAGTTGTACATCTTGTTGGATTACACAAACGAGGAAAGTTTGAACTTGCTGCACTCATCCTTCTTTTAAAGAAAGCAACTCATTCAGAGAACTGAACAAGCTTATTTCACACAGTACAGTTTTCCAATGAAGATGTTTCTTTTCTAATGAAACTACATTAGAAATGAAATGAATTTACTAAGTTGTACATCTTGTTAGATTACACAAACGAGGAAAGTTTGAACTTGCTGCACTCAAACTCTCTTCTTATGAAAGCAACTCATTCAGAGAGCTGAACAAGCTTATTTCACACAATGCAGTTTTTGACAATGAAGAGTTTCTTTTCTAAAGGAAACTACATTAGAAATGAAATGAATCTACTAAGTTGTACATCTTGTGAGATTACACAAATGAGGAAAGTTTGAACTTGCTGCACTCAACTGTCTTCTTATGAAAGCAACTCATTTGGAGAGCTGAACAAGCTTATTTCACACAATGCAGTTTTGGGCAATGAAGTTTTCTTTTCTAAGGAAACTACATTAGAAATGAAACGAATCAACTAAGTTGTACATCTTGTGAGATTACACAAATGAGGAAAGTTTGAATTTGCTTTGTAACTCAACGGTCTTTGGGAATGAAGATGTTTCTTTTCTAAAGCAACTCATTCAGAATCTACTAATTTGTACAGATTGAACATTTTATTTTGCACACAGTACAGCAATTCATTTGGGAATGAAGATTTTATTTTACAGTATTTGGGAATGAAGATGTTTCTTTTTAGAAATTAGAAAAACAAATGTACCAAGTTGTACATCTTGTCAGAATACACAAACGAGGAAAGTTTGAACTTCTTGCCCTCGTCACTCTTCGTAAGAAAGCAACTCATTCAGAAAAGTGAACAGCATTATTTCACAGAGTACAATATTTGGGAATGAAGATGTTTATTTTCTAAGGAATTACGTTAGAAATGAAATAATCTAATAAATTTTACATCTTGTGAGATTACACAAACGAGGAAAGTTTGAACTTGCTGCACTCCACCATCTTCGTACAAAAGCAACTCATTCGTAGAGCTTAAGAAGCCTATTTCATACAATACAGTTTTGGGCAATGAAGGTGTTTCTTTTGTAGCGAAACTACCCTATAAATGAAATGAATCTACTAATTTGCACATCTTGTGAGATTACAGAAACGAGGAAAGTTTGAACTTGTTCTACTCAACTGTGTTCGTACATAAGCAACTCATTCGTAGAGCTGAAGAAGCTTATTTCATACTATACAGTTTTGGGCAATGAAGGTGTTTCTTTTCTAGTGAAACTACACAAGAAATGAAACGAATTACTAAGTTGTACATCTTGTGAGATTACACAAATGAGGAAAGTTTGAATTTGCTGCACTCAACGGTCTTCATACTAAAACAATTCATTCCGAGAGCTGAACATCTTATTTCACACAGTACAGTATTTGGGAATTAAGATGTTTCTTTTCTGAGGAAACTACATTAGAAATGAAACGAATCTACTAAGTTGTACATCTTGTCAGATTACACAAATGAGGAAAGTTTGAACTTGTTGCCCTCAACACTCTTCGTAAGAAAGCAACTGATTCAGAGAATTGAACAGCTTATTTGACACAGTACAGAAATTGGGAATGAAGATGTTTCTTTTCTAACGAAACTATGTGAGAAATGAAATGAATTTACTAAGTTGTACATCTTGTGAGATTAAACAAAGAGGAAAGTTTTAACTTGCTACACTCAACTGTCTTCTTATGAAAGCAACTCATTCGGAGAGGTGAACAAGTTTATTTCACATAGTACAGTTTTTGGCAGTGAAGGCGTTTCTTTTCTAGTGAAACCACACCAGAAATGAAACAAACCCACTAAGTTGTACATCTTGTGAGATTACAAGAATGAGGAAAGTTTGAACTTGCTTGGCTCAACTCTCTTCGTAAGAAAGCAACTCATTCAGAGAAGTGAACAAGCTTATTCCACACAGTACAGATTTTGGCAATGAAAATGTTTCTTTTCTAAGGAAACTATGTTAGAAATGAAACGAATCTAGTAAGTTGTACGTCTTGTTAGACTCCACAAATGAGTAAAGTTTGAACTTGCTGCACTCACCCGTCTTCTTATGAAAGCAACTCATTCGGAGAGGTGAACAAGCTTATTTCACACAATACAGTTTTGGCAATGAAGGTGTTTCTTTTTTAGCAACACTACACCAGAAATGAAATGAATCTAGCAAGTTGTACATCTTGTTAGATTACACAAAAGAGGAAAGTTTGAATAGGCTGCACTCAACCGTCTTCCTACGAAAGCAACTCATTCGGAGAACTAAACCAGCTTATTTCACACAGTACAGTTTCCAGCAATGAAGATGTTTCTTTTCTATGGGAACTACGTTATATATGAAACGAATTTACTAAGTTGTACATATTGTGAGATTAAACAAAAGAGGAAAGTTTGAACTTGCTGCACTTAACCATCTTCGTATGAAAGCAACTCATTAAGAGTGCTGATCAAGCTTATTTCACACAGACAGATTTCGGCAATGAAGATGTTTCTTTTCTAAGGAAACTACGTTAGAACTGAAATGAATCTACTAAGCTGGACATCTTGTTAGATAACACAAACTATTAAAGTTTGAAATTGCTGCACTCAACCGTCTTGTTATGAAAGCAACTCATTCGGAGAGCTGAAGAAGCTTAATTCACACAGTACAGATTGCAGCAATGAAGATGTTTCTTTTCTAAGGAAACTACGGTAGAAATGAAATGAATCTCCCGAGTTGGACATATTGTTAGATTACACAAACGAGGAAAGTTTGAACTTGCTGCACTCAACTGTCTTCTTATGAAAGCAACTCACTCGGAGAGCTGAACAAGCTTATTTCACCCAGTATAGTTTCCAGAAATTAGGGTGTTTCTTTTCTAGCGTAACTAAAACAGAAATGAAACAAATCTACTAAGTTTTACATCTTGTCAGATTACATAAACGGGGAAAGTTTGAACTTGCTGCACTCAACACTCTTTGTAAGAAAGCTGAGTTGCTTTCAGAGAACTTAACAAGCTTATTTCACACAGTACAGTATTTGGGAATGAAGATGTTTCTTTTCTATGGAAACTACGTTAGAAAGGAAATGAATCTACTAAGTTGTACATCTTGTGAGATTACACAAACGAGGAAAGTTTGAATTTGTTGCACTCAATGGACTTCGTATGAAAGCAATTCATTCGGAGAGCTGAACATCTTATTTCACACAGTACAGTATTTGGGAATGAAGATGTTTCTTTTCTAAGGGAACAACCTTAGAAATGAAACGAATCTACTAAGTTGTACATCTTGTCAGATTACACAAATGAGGAAAGTTTGAACTTGCTGCACTCAAATCTCTTTGTAAGAAAGCAACTCATTCAGAGAACTGAACAAGCTTATTTCACACAGTACAGAATTTGGGAATGAAGATGTTTCTTTACTTATGAAACTACGTTAGAAATGAAATGAATCTACTAATTTGTACATCTTGTGAGAATACACAAACGAGGAAAGTTTGAACTTGCTGTACTCCACCATGTTCGTATGAAAGCAACTCATTCACATAGCTGAACAAGCTTATTTCACAGAATACAGTAGTGGGCAATGAAGGTGTTTCTTTTTTTTTTTTTGATTTTTTTTTTGAGGTAGGGTCTCACTCTAGCTCAGGCTGACCTGGAATTCACTCTGTAGTCTCAGGGTGGCCTCGAACTCACTGCGATCCTCCTACCTCTGCCTCCCGAGTGCTGGGATTAAAGGCGTGCGCCACCACGCCCGGCCTGAAGGTGTTTCTTTTGTAGCGAAACTATACAAGAAATGAAATGAATCTACTAAGTTGTACATCTTGTCAGATTATACAAACGAGGAAAGTTTGAAGTTGCTGGACTCAACTATCTTCGTAAGAAAGCAAATAATTCAGAGAACTGAATATGCTTAAGTCACACAGTACAGTATTTGGTAATGAAAAGTTTCTTTTCTAAGGAAACTACATAAGAAAAGAAACATATATATGAGGTTGTACATCTTTTTAGATTACAAAAACGAGGAAACTTTGAACATGATGTACTCAACAGTCTTCGTATGAAAGCAACTCATTAGGAGAGGTGAGCAAGCTTATTTCACACAGTACAGTTTTCAGCAATGAAGATGTTTCTTTTCTAAGGAAACTACGTTAGAAATGAAACAAATCTAGTAAGTTCTACATCCTGTGAGATTACAAAAACGAGGGAAGTTTGAACTTTCTGCACTCAACTGTCTTCGTATGAAAGCAACTCATTCAGAGAGCTGAACAAGCTTATTTCACACAGTACAGCTTTGGCAAAGAAGATGTTTCTTTTCTAAGGAAACTACATTAGAAATGAAACGAATCTACTAAATTGTACATCTTGTGAGATTACACAAATGAGGAACGTTTGAACTTGCTGCACTAAACCCTCTTTGTAAGAAAGAAACTCATTCAGAGAATTGAACAAGCTTATTCCACACAGTACTGTTTTCGGCAATGAAAATATTTCTTTTCTAAGGAAACTATGTTAGAAATGAAAAGAATCTACTAAGTTGTACTTCTTGTTAGATTCCACAAGCGAGGAAAATTTGAACTTGCTGCACTCAACCGTCTTCTTATGAAAGCAACTCATTCGGAGAGCTGAACAGTCTTATTTCACACAATGCAGTTTTGGGCAATGAAGGTGTTTCTTTTCTAGCGAAACTACACCAGAAATCAAATGATTCTACTAAGGTGTACATCTTGTCAGATTACTCAAATGAGGAAAGTATGAACTTGCTGCACTCAACACTTTTTGTAAGTAAGCAACTCATTCAGTGAATAGAACAAGCTTATTTTACAGAGTACAGTATTTGGGAATGAAGATGTTTCCTTTCTAAGGAAACTACGTTAGAAAGGAAACGAACCTACTACGTTGTACATCTTGTGAGATTACAGAAACGACGAAGGTTTGAACTTGCTGCTCTCAACCATCCTCGTACGAAAGCAACTCATTCACAGAGCTGAACAAGTTTTTTTCACACAATACCATAGTGGTCAATGAAGGTGTTTCTTTTCTAGCGAAACTGTACCAGAAATTACACGAATCTACTAAGTTGTAGATATTGTCAGATTACACAAACGAAGAAAGTTTGAAATTGCTGCACTCAACACTCTTTGTAAGAAAGCAACTCATTCAGAAAACTGAACAAGCTTATTTCACACAATAACGTTTTTGGCAATGAAAGTGTTTCTTTTATTGAGAAACCACACTATAAATGAAACTAATCTACTAAGTTGTACATCTTGTGATATTACACAAACGAGGAACGTTTGAACTTGCTGGGCTCAACTCTCTTCGTAAGAAAGAAACTCATTCAGAGAACTGAACAAGCTTATTTCACAAAGTACAGTATTTCGGAATAAAAATGTTCCTTTTCTAAGGAAACTACATTACAAATGAAACAAATCTACGAGGTTGTACATTTTGTTAGGTAACACAAATGAGGAAAGTTTCAATTTGCTGCACTCAACTATGTTCGTTTGAAAGCAACTCATTCGGAGAGCTGAACAAGCTTTTTTCACAAAGCACAATTTTCGTCAATGAAGATGTTTCTTTTCTGGTGAAACTATGTTAGAAATGAAAGGAATCTAGTACTTTGGACATCTTGTTAGATTACACAAACGATGAGAGCTTGAACTTGCTGCACTCAACACTCTTCATAAGAAAGCAGCTCATTTAGAGAGCTGAACAAGCTTATTTCACACAGTATAGTATTTGGGAAAGAAGATGTTTCTTTTATAAGGAAACTACATTAGAAATGAAATGAATCTACTAAGTTGTACATCTTTTGAGATTACACAAGTGAGGAAAGTTTGAACTTGCAGCACTCAACCATGTTCATTTCAAAGCAACTCATTCGGAGAGCTGAACAAGCTTATTTCCCACAGTACAGTTTTCAGCAATGAAAATATTTCTTTTCTAAGGAAACTACTTTGGAAATGAAACGAATCTACTAAGTTGTACATCTTCTTAGATTCCTCAAATGAGTAAAGTTTGAACTTGCTCCACTCAACCGTCTTCTTATGAAAGCAAATAATTCAGAGAGGTGAACAAGCTTAATTCCCACAGTACAGTTTTGGGCAATGAAGATGTTTCTTTTCTAGTGAAACTACACCAGAAATGAAACGAATCTACTAAATTGTACATCTTCTTAGATTACACAAACAAGGAAAGTTTGAACTTGCTGCACTCAACCCTCTTCTTAAGAAAGCAACTCATTCAGAGAACTGAACAAGCTTATTTCACAAAGTACAGTATTTGGTAATGAAGATGTTTCTTTTCTAAGGAAACTACATTAGAAATGAAATGAATCTACTAAATGGTACATCTTGTTAGGTTACACAAACGAGGAAAGTTTGAACTTGCTGCACTGAACGGTTTTCTTATGAAAGCAACTCATTCGGAGAGCCGAACAAGATTTCTTCACACACCACAGTTTTTGGCAATGAAGATGTTTATTTTCTGAGGAAACTACATTAGAAATGAAATGAATCTTGTAATTTGTACATCTTGTTAGATTACACAAACGAGGAAAGCTTGAACTTGCTGCACTCAACACTCTTAATAAGAAGGCAACTCATTAGAAAACTGAACAAGCTTATTTCACACAATAAAGTTTTTGCCAATGAAAGTGTTTCTTTGCTAGAGAAACCACACTAGAAATGAAACTAATCTACTAAGATGTAGATCTTGTTAGATTACCCAAACGAGGAACATTTGAGCTTGCTGCACTCAACACTCTGCATAAGAAAGCAACTCATTGAGAGAACTGAACAAGCTTATTTCACACAGTAAAGTATTTCGGAATGAAGATTTTTTTTTCCTAGGGAAACTACGTTAGAAATGAAATGAATCTACTAAATTGTACATCTTGTCAAATTATACATAAGAGGAAAGTTTCAACTTGATGCAGTCAACCGTCTTCATACGAAATCAACTCATTTGGAGAGCTGAACAAGCTTATTTCACACAATACAGTTTGGGGCAATGAAGGTGTTTCTTTTCTAGCGAAAGAATACCAGAAATGAAACAAATCTACTAAGTTGTACAACTTGTGAGATTACACAAACGAGGAAAGTTTGAACTTGCTGTAATCAACACTCTTTGTAAGAAAGCAACTCATTGAGGGAACTGAACAAGCTTATTTCATGCAGGACAGTATTTGCGAATGAAGATGCTTATTTTCTAAGGAAACTACGTTAGAAATGAAACTAATCTACTTAGTTGTACATCTTGTCAGATTACACAAACAAGGAAAGTTTCAACTTGCTGCACTCAACAGTCTTCGTATGAAAGCAACTCATTCTAAGAGCTCAACAAGCTTATTTCACACAATACAATTTTCGTCAATGAAGGTGTTTCTATTCTAGTGAAACTACACCAGAAATGAAAGGAATCTACTAAGTTCTACAACTTGTCAGATTACAAACACAAGGAAAGTTTGAACTTGCTGCACTCAACATCGTTTGTAAGAAAGCAAGTCATTCAGAGAACTTAACAAGCTTATTTCACACAGTACATTATTTGGGAATGAAGATGTTTCTTTTCTAAGTAAATACATTAAAATGAAATGAATCTACTAAATGGTACATCTTGTTAGATTACACAAACGAGGATAGGTTGAACTTGTTGCAGTCAACCGTCTTCATACGAAAGCAACTCATTCAGAGTGCTGAACAAGCTTATTTCACACAGTACTGTTTTTGGCATGAAGATGTTTCTTTTCTAAGGAAACTACGTTAGAAATGAAATGAATCTACTAAGTTGGACACCTTGTTAGAGTACACAAACGAGGAAAGTTTGAACTTGCTGCACTCAACTGTCTTGTTATGAAAGCAACTCATTTGGAGAGCTAAACAAGCTTAATTCACACAGTATAGTATTTGGGATTGAAAAGTTTCTTTTCTAAGGAAACTATATTAGAAATGAAACAAATCTATGAGGTTGTATATCTTGTTAGATTACACAAACGAGGAAAGTTGGAACTTGCTACACTCAACCGTCTTCGTACGAAAGCAATTCATTCAGAGAGCTGAACAACCTTATTTCACACAGTACAGTTTTCGGCAATGAAGATATTTCTTTTCTAAGGAAACTGCGGTAGAAATGAAACGAATCAACTAAGTTGTACACCTTGTGAGATTACACAAACGAGGAAAGATTGAACTTGCTGTACTCAACTATGTACTTTTTAAAGCAACTCATTTGGAGAGCTGAAAAAGCTTTTTTCACAAGCACAGTTTTCGTCAATGAAGATGTTTCTTTTCTGATGGAACTACGTTAGAAATGAAAGGAATCTAGTAAGTTGGACAGGTTCTTAGATTACACAAAAGAAGAGAGCTTGAACTTGCTGCACTCAACACTGTTCATAAGAAAGCAACTCATTCAGAGAACTGAACAAGCTTATTTCACACAGTACAGTATTTGGGAATGAAGATGTTTCTTTTCTAAGGAAACTACATTAGAAATGAAATGAATCTACTAAGTTGTACATCTTGTGAGATTACACAAATGAGGATAGTTTGAACTTGCTGCACTCAACCGTCTTCCTATGAAAGCAACTCATTCAGAGAGCTGAGCAAGCTTATTTCACACAGTACAGTATTTGGGAATGAAAAGTTTCTTTTCTAGTGAAACTACACCAGAAATGAAATGAATCTACTAAGTTGTACATCTTCTGAGATTACACTAATGAGGAAAGGTTGAACTTGATGCTCTCAACTGTCTTCATACAAAATCAACTCATTCAGAGTGCTGAACAAGCTTATTTCACACAGTACAGTTTTTGGCAATGAAGATGTTTCTTTTCTAAGGAAACTACAGTAGAAATGAAACGAATCAACTAAGTTGTACACCTTGTGAGATTACACAAATGAGGAAAGGTTGAATTTGCTGCACTCAACCGTCTTGTTATGAAAGCAACTCACTTGGAGAGCTAAACAATCTTAATTCACACAGTACAGTATTTGGGAATGAAAAGTTTCTTTTCTGTGGAAACTACATTAGATATGAAACAAATCTATGAGGTTGTATATCTTGTTATATTACACAAACGAGTAAAGTTGGAACTTGCTACACTCAACCGTCTTCGTACGAAAGCAATTCATTCAGAGAGCTGAACGAGCTTATTTCACACAGTACAGTTTTCGGCAATGAAGATGTTTCTTTTCTAAGGAAACTAAGGTAGAAATGAAATGAATCAACTATGTTGTACACCTTGTGAGATTACACAAACGTGGAAAGTTTGAACTTGCTGGACTCAACTATGTACTTTTTAAAGCAACTCATTTGGGGAGCTGAACAAGCTTTTATCACACAGCACAGTTTTTGTCAATGAAGATGTTTCTTTTCTGATGGAACTACGTTAGAAATGAAAGGAATCTAGTAAGTTGGACATCTTGTTAGATTACACAAATGACAAGAGCTTGAACTTGCTGCACTCAACACTCTTCATAAGAAAGCACTCATTCAGAGAACTGAACAAGCTTATTTCATACAGTACAGTATTTGGGAATGAAGATGTTTCTTTTCTAAGGAAACTACAGTAGAAATGAAACGAATCTCCTAAGTTGTACATCTTTTGAGATTACACAAATGAGGATAGTTTGACTTACTGCACTCAACCATGAAAGCAACTCATTCAGAGAGCTGAACAAGCTTATTTCACACAGTACAGTATTTGGGAATGAAAAGTTTCTTTTCTAGTGAAACTACACCAGAAATGAAACGAATATACTAAGTTGTACATCTTCTGAGATTACACTAACGAGGAAAGGTTGAACTTGCTGCACTGAACCGTCTTCATACGAAAGCAACTGATTCGGATAGCTGAACAAGCTTATTTCACACAGTACAGTTTTTGGCAATGAAGATGTTTCTTTTCTAAGGTAACTATGGTAGAAATGAAACAAATCTACTAAGTTGTACATCTTGTGAGATTACACAAACGAGGAAAGTTTGAACTTGCAGCACTCAACCATGTTCATTTCAAAGCAACTCATTCGGAGAGCTGAACAAGCTTATTTCCCACAGTACAGTTTTGGGCAACGAAGGTGTTTCTTTTCTAGCGAAACTATACCAGAAATGAAAGAATCTACTGCTGTACTCGACCCTCTTCATAAGAAAGCAACTCATTCTGAGAACTGAACAAGCCTATATCACAAAGTACAGTATTTGGTAATGAAGATGTTTCTTTTCTAAGTAAACTACATTAAAATGAAATGAATCTACTAAATGGTACATCTTGTTAGATTTCACACACGAGGATAGGTTGAACTTGCTGGAGTCAACCATCTTCATACGAAAGCAACTCATTCAGAGTGCTGAACAAGCTTATTTCACACAGTACTGTTTTTGGCATGAAGATGTTTCTTTTCTAAGGAAACTACGTTAGAAATGAAATGAATCTACCAAGTTGGACACTTTGTTAGAGTACACAAATGAAGAAAGTTTGAACTTGCTGCACTCAACCGTCTTGTTATGAAAGCAACTCATTTGGAGAGCTAAACAAGCTTAATTCACACAGTATAGTATTTGGGATTGAAAAGTTTCTTTTCTAAGGAAACTACATTAGAAATGAAACAAATCTGCGAGGTTGTATATCTTGTTAGATTACACAAACGAGGAAAGTTGGAACTTACTGGAATCAACCATCTTTGTATGAAAGCAACTCATTCCGAGAACTGAACCAGCTTACTTTACACAGTACTGTGTTCAGCAATGAAGATGTTTCTTTTCTAAGGAAACTACGGTAGAAATGAAATCAATCAACTAAGTTGTACACCTTGTGTGATTACACAAACGAGGAAAGTTTGAACTTGCTGGACTCAACTATGTTCTTTTTAAAGCAACTCATTCGGAGAGCTGAACAAGCTTTTTTCACACAGCACAGTTTTTGTCAATGAAGATGTTTCTTTTCTGAAGGAACTACGTTAGAAATGAAAGGAGTCTAGTAAGTTGGACATCTTGTTAGATTACACAACCGACCAGAGCTTGTACTTGCTTCACTCAACACTCTTCATAAGAAAGCAACTCATTCAGAGAACTGAACAAGCTTATTTCATACAGTACAGTATTTGGGAATGAAGATGTTTCTTTTCTAAGGAGGACTACATTAGAAATGAAATGAATCTACTAAGTTGTACATCTTGTGAGATTACAGAAACGAGGATAGTTTGAACTTGCTGCACTCAACCATCTTCCTATGAAAACAATTAATTCAGAGAGCTGAGCAAGCTTATTTCACACAGTACAGTATTTGGGAATGAAAAGTTTTCTTTTCTAGTGAAACTACACCAGAAATGAAATGAATCTAGTAAGTTGTACATCTTCTGAGATTACACTAACGAGGCAAGGTTGAACTTGATGCTCTCAACTGTCTTCATACGAAATCAACTCATTCAGAGTGCTGAACAAGCTTATTTCACACAGTACAGTTTTCGGCAATGAAGATATTTCTTTTCTAAGGAAACTACAGTAGAAATGAAACGAATTAACTAAGTTGTACACCTTGTGAGATTACACAAATGAGGAAAGTTTGAACTTGCAGCACTCAACCATGTTCGTTTCAAAGCAATTCATTTGGAGAGCTGAACAAGCTTTTTTAAGACAGTACAGTTTTCAGCAATGAAAATATTTCTTTCCTAAGTAAACTACGTTGGAAATGAAACCAATCTACTAAGTTGTACATCTTCTTACATTCCTCAAACAAGGAAAGTTTGAACTTGCTTCACTCAACACCGTTTGTAAGAAAGCAAGTCATTCAGAGAACTTAACAAGCTTATTTCACACAGTACATTATTTGGGAATGAAGATTTTTCTTTTCTAAGGAAATTATGTTAGAAATGAAATGAATCTACTAAGTTGTACATCTTGTGAGATTACACAAACTAGGAAAGGTTGAACTTGCTGCACTCAACCGTCTTCATATGAAAGCAACTGATTCGGATAGCTGAACAAGCTTATTTCACACAGTACAGTTTTTGGCAATGAAGATGTTTCTTTTCTAAGGAAACTATGGTAGAAATGAAACAAATCTACTAAGTTGTATATCTTGTGAGATTACACAAATGAGGAAAGTTTGAACTGGGAGCACTCAACCACGTTCATTTCAAAGCAACTCATTCGGAGAGCTGAGCAAGCTTATTTCCCACAGTACAGTTTTGGACAACGAAGGTGTTTCTTTTCTAGCGAAACTACACCAGAAATGAAAGGAATGTACTAAGTTGTACATCTTGTTAGATTACACAAATGAGGAAAGTTGTAACTTGCTGCACTGAACTGTCTTCTTATGAAAGCAACTCCTTCAGAAAGCTGAACAAGATTTTTTCACACAGCACAGTTTTTGGCAATGAAGATGTTTCTTTTCTGAGGAAACTAAGTTAGAAAAGAAATGAATCTAGTAAGTTGTACATCTTGTTAGATCGCACAAAGGAGGAAAGCTTGAACTTGCTGCACTCAACACTCTTCATAAGAAAAAACTCACTCAGAGAACTGAACAAGCTTTTTTCACACAGTACAGTATTTGGGAATGAAGATGTTTCTTTTCTAAGGAAACTACATTAGAAATGAAACTAATCTACTAAGTTGTACATCTTGTCAGATTACACAACGAGGAAAGTTTCAACTTACTGCACTCAACCTTCTTCTTACGAAAACAACTCATTTGGAGAGCTGAACAAGCTTATTTCACACAATACTGTTTTTGCCAATGAAGATGTTTCTTTTCTTTTTTTTATTTTTTTAAATATTTTATTATTTATTTATTTATTTGAGAGAGAGAGATACAGAAATAGGCAGGTAGAGAAAGAGAGAGAGAGAGAGAACGGGTGCGCCAGGGCCTCCAGCCACTGCAAACAAACTCCAGATGCATGCACCCCCTTGTGCATCTGGCTTACGTGGGTTCTGGAGAATCGAGCCTCGAACTGGAGTCCTTCGGCTTCATAGGCAAGCGTTTAATTGCTAAGCCATCTCTCCAGCCCAAGATGTTTCTTTTCTAAGGAAACTACGTTAGATATGAAATGAATCTACTAAGTTTCACATCTTTTTTTTTCAAGTTTTTTTAAAATATTTTTTTTATTTATATTATTCTGATTTTACATTCATAGTATTGGTTCCATTGTCCTCCTCCCCGTCCTCCCACTTTCAAAGGGACCCTCATCAATGGGGAATGTGGGTCATGCATTGTGATTTTACTCAAGAGTTCTGGTGGATAGGCCCCAGTCTCTGTGCATAGTGCCCCAACTTGTGACTCTAACAATCTTTCCACCCCCTCTTCCGCGAGTTTCCCTGAGCCACATTGGGGTCATTTTAGTTCTGCTTCGTTGATGAGGTTTTGGGAGCCTCTGTGTCTCTGGATATCTGGCTTAGTTGGAGTTGGATGTTCTCTGTGTTTATCTCCTTGAGCCTTTTTCTGGTGTTGTGATTGCCTTGAACGCTGTATTCTTGCCCTTCCCCTGCCTTGTTCTATGGTTTCAGCTGGTGAGGTGTGGTTAGCTGATCCTCCCTTCAGGTTCGTTGTCCACCTGGAAAAAGATAAGCAAATTCTCCAACGGAGAAAGAAGTTAGTAGTAGATAGAAGGGATAACCATATATGTTTTGGAAGGAACTTTATATGCATTGGCTCTCTTCTAGCCCACATTTGGTGGCCTCTAGATCTTGGAGACTGAGCTCATTTTTTGTACATGGCTTTGACTTATTTCCCAGTTCCAGCAATGAGTTCCATTCCACTGAGTGGATTTATTAGCCAAATCAAGAGCAGTTGGTTACCCACCATGGCTGTTTGCCACTACTGCACTTGTATGAGCATTACGTCAGATTGTTTCCTGCTGGGTATCTTAGACTGCAGGTTGTTTGGACCAATGTCAGACATTTCCCCCCAGTTGTTCGTGTACTAGACTAGCTAACTCTCTGGGGACTGACCTTCTTCCAGATTCTGGCCGGGTCTCTCTGTGTTTGGTCTCACACACGTATGCTGTCATTGACAGTAGGGTCTTACCATTAACCTTTGTTGGGTCACCATGTACTCTGACCGAAGTCTGTCTTTTTTTGGGAAACCTTGTAGCTGTTTCAGTTCAACAGCTCAGTGTGGAAGTTAACCCCGTGCTGGCACCGGGAGTTATAAGTCTGCACCTAGGAAGGTGAGGGAGGAAAAAGATAGATAACGTAAAAGAGAAAGTGAGCATAGCGAGGAGAGAGAGAGGGAGAGAGAGAGAGAGGGTGAGAGAGAGAGAGGGAGAGAGAAAAGAGAAAGAGAAGCAGGACAAGATTAAAGTTGGCCTTCATCACGTTCTCTCCAGGTTCCTGTGATTCGAGTATTCCCTCTGTAGGCCTGCTGAAGGATCACTGTTTTAGCCTGTTGTTCAGAGTAAAGGGTTTTGTAGTATTTTTTCCTTTTGGTTCCCAATTTGTATCCCCCCTTGTCCTCCCTCCCACCCTCTCATTCCCTCCCACCTTTACCCTCCCTCCATCCCACACTCCTTCTTGTCTCCTCCTCAGAGTGATTATTAGTTTTGGCCACATGTCACTTGGAATACAGTTAGGGGCAACAGATAAATGAAACCATGCGACAATTATCTTTTTCTGCTTGGGTGAGCTCACTGAGGATGATCTGTTCCATGTTTGACCATTTTTTTTCAAATTTTCTTATTTCATCTTTCCTTACTGCTATGTAGAATTCCATAGTATAGATATACCACATCTTTGTTATCCATTCATCTAGTGATGGACACCTGGGTTAATTCCAGCTCTTTGCTATTATGAATTGAGCAGCTATAAACATGGTTGAGCAAATGTCTCTGATCTGAGGCTTGGGGCCTTTTGGGTAAATGCCTAATAAGGGAGTAACTGGATCCATTGGTAGGTCTATTGTCATACTTTTCAATAGTCTCCATATAGCTGTCCATAGTGGTTGAACCATTTTACATTCCCACCAACAGGGAAGACTTGTTCTTATTTCTCTGCAGCCTCGCCAGCATTTGTTTTCATTGTTTGTTTTTTTTTTAATGTTTGCCATCCTTACTGGGGTAAGGTGGAATCTCACAGTTGTTTTAATTTGCATTTCCCTGATGATTAGGAATGTTGAACATTTTCTTAAATGTGTGTTTGCTATTTGTATTTCTTCCTCTGAGAACTCCCTGTGCAGTTCTCTGCCCCACTTTGTGAGTGGGTTGTTTGGTGATTTATTGTTTAGGTTTTGGAGTTCTTTGTAGATTCTAGAAGTTGGGCCTTTGCCGGTTGTATAGGTGGTGAAAATTTTCTCCCATTCTGTGGGTATTCTGCTGGCTTTGGTTATAATATTTTTGTCAGTGAAAAAGCTTTTCAGCTTCATGAGATCCCAATGGTTGAGTGATTGCTTAATTTCCTGAGCTGCTGGGGTTTTGTTCAGGAAATCTCTTCCCACTCTTATATCATGGAAGGTTCCTCCTATTTTTTCTTCCAGTACTAGCAGAGTTTCTGGTTTTATACTAAGGTCTTTTATCCATTTGGACTTAATTTTTGTGCATGGAGAGATATATGGGTCAAGTTTCATTTTCCTACATATGGTTGTCCAGTTTGTCCAACACCATTTGTTGAAGATGCTGTCTTTTCTCCATTCTGCATTGGTAGGGTCATTGTCAAATATCAAGTAGCTGTAGTTTCTTGACCCAAAGTCTGGGTCTTCACTTCTGTTCCGTTGGTCTATATTTCTGTTTTTATGCCAGTACCATGTTGTTTTTATTACAATGGCTTTGTAGTATAGCTTTAGATCAGGTATGGTGATACCTCCAGAGGTGTTTCTTTTGCTGAGGATGAGCTTGTATATCATAGGCCTTCTGCCTTTTCATATGAATTTTGAGATAGTTTTTTCTATCTCATTGAAGAAGGAAGTTGGGATTTTTATCGGCATTGCATTGAATCTATAAAGTGCTTTTGGTAAAATTGCCATTTTCACAATGTTAATTCTACCAATCCAGGAGCATGGGAGGTCTTTCCATTTTTGTAGGACCTCCTCAATTTCTTTTTTGAGAGTTTTTATGTTTTCATTGTATAGGTCTTTCACTTCCTTAGTTAATGTTATTCCAAGGTATTTTATTTTCTTTGTTGCAATTGAAAATGGGATGATGTTAGTTATTTCTTTTTCTGTCTCTTTGTCCTTTGCATACAAAAAGGCTACTGATTTCTGTGCATTGATTTTGTATCCTGCTACTTTGCTGAAGGTGCTGATCACCTTTAAGAGTTTTGGGATGGAAGTTCTCGGGTCACTTATGTATAGAATCATGTCTTCTGCGAATATGACTAACTTAACTTCTTCCTTTCCAATTTGTATCCCTTTGATTTCTTTCTCCTGTCTTATTGCTTGAGTTAATACTTCTAGCACTATGTTGAAGAGCAGAGGTGAGAGTGGACACCCTGCCCTTTTACTGACCTCAATGGGAATTCCTTCAGTCTCTCCCCATTAAGAATTACTTGGGCTTTAGGTGCTTTATATATAGCCTTTATTATGTTGAGATATGGGCCGTCCATACCTATTCTCTCCAATGTTTTGATCATGAAGTGATGTTGTATTTTGTCAAAGGCCTTTTCTGCATCTATCGAAATGACCATGTGGTTTTTGTGTTTCAGCTTGTTTATGTGGTGTATTACATTGACAGATTTCCGTATGTTGAACCACCCCTGCATTGCAGGGATGCAGCCTACTTGATCAAGGTGGATAATGCTTTTGATGTACTGTTGAATTCGGTTTGCAAGAATTTTGTTCAGGATCTTTGCATCTATGTTCATCAGAGAAATGGGCCTATAATTTTCCTTTCATGTGACTTCCCTGCCTGGTTTTGGAATTAGGGTGATACTAGCTTCATAAAAGGAGTTAGGGATCTCTCCCTGTTCTCCTATTGTGTGGCACAGTTTGAGAACAATTGGTTTCAGTTCTTCTATGAAGGTTTGGTAGAATTCTGCTGAGAAACCATCTGGTCCTGGACTCTTCTTTTTGGGGAGGTGTTTGATTACCTCTTATATCTTGAAGGGTGTGATGGGTTTGTTTAGGAAATTAATATGCTCTGGTCTTAGCTTTGGTAGGTGGTAAATGTCTAGGAATTCATCCATTTCCTCCATATTTTCCTGTTTTATGGAGTAGAGGTTTTTGAAATAAGTCCTAATAACACTTCCTATTTTGCTCATGTCTGTTGTGATCTCTCCCTTTTCATTTCTAATTTTGTTGATTTGAAGTGTTTCTTTTTTCTGCTTGATCAAATTGGCCACGTGTGTATCAATCTTTTTAATTTTTTCGAAGAACCAGCTCTTTGTTTCGTCAATTTTCTTAATTGTCCTCTTAGTTTCCAATTCATTAATTTCTGCTCTGATTTTAATTATTTCTTTCCATCTGGAGCTTTTTGAGTTGGCTTCTTCTAGCCTTTCCAATGCCTTTAGGTGAATGGTCAGGTTATTGAGTTGGAATCTTTCTAATTTTCTTATGATGGCATTTAGTGCTATGATTTTTCCCCTAAGGACTGCCTTCATTGTGTCCCACAAGTTTTGGTATGATGTGTTCTCATTGTCATTGAGTTCTAGAAATTTTGCAATTTCATTCTTTATTTCATCCACAAGCCATTTATTGTTTAAAAGTGTGTTGTTCAATTTCCAGGAGGTAGAGGGATTCCTGGTGTACTTTTTGTTGTTAATTTCTAGCATTACAGCATTGTGGTCTGATTTCATGCAGGAAAGTACATCAATTTTCTTGAAAATATGGAGGCAGGCTTTGTGGCCCAGGACATGATCTATTTTAGAGAAGGTTCCATGTGCTGCTCGGAACAATGTGTAATCTGTAGATTTTACGTGGAATGTTCTGTATACATCCATTAGGTCTAGTTGCTGTATGGTGTTGTTGAGCTCTCTTATTTCTCTATTAATTTTCTCTTTGGATGATCCATCCATTGTTGATAGTGGAGTATTGAAGTCCCCGACTATGATGGTGTTGGTGTTTATTTCTGTTTTGTTGCCAAGTAGATTTTGCTTTAGGAATTGTGGTGCACCTGTGTTTGTTGCATAAATATTGATGATTGTGATGTCCTCTTGTTGGATTGTTCCCTTGATAAGTAAGAAGTGGCCTTCTTTGTATTTTTTGGTTAATTTTGGTTTGAAGTCTATTTTATCTGATGTAAGTATAGCTATGCCTGCTTTTTTGTATTTGTGTTTGCTTGGAATATCATTTTCCACCCTTTCACCCTAAGCAGGTGTCTGTCTTTAGTGGTGAGGTGGGTTTCTTGAAGACAGCAGATTGAGGGGTCCAGTTTTCTGATCCACCCTGTTAGCTTATGTCTTTTGATGGGTGAATTGAGGCCATTAATGTTCAGAGATATTAGTTTGAGGTTTGATTTAATTCCAGCCATATTGTGATCTTTGTGGGTTTTTTCTTTTGAGAGGTAAGGGGTTAATGTGGACTGCTTCTTCAGGGCTCTTGAGATTGGTTATTTGTTTCTTCTGTGTGGAGAATTCCCTGAAGTACTTTCTGTAGGTTTGACTTTGTGTTCATATATTTGTAGAGATGAGTTTTATCGTGGAATGTTTTTCTTTCACCTTCTATTATGAGAGATACTTTTGCTGGATAGAGTAGTTGTGGCTGGAAACCATGGGTTCTTAGAGTTTTCAGTGTTCCATTCCAGGCCCTTCTGGCTTTTAGGTTTTCCATTGAGAAATCTGAGGTAATTCTAATGGGGTTCCCTTTATATGTAATGTGTTGTTTTTCCCTGGCTGCTTTTAGGATTTTCTCTTTGTGCTTGATGTTTAGAGTCTTAAAGACAATGTGTCTCAGAGAATTTCTCCTTTGGTCCAGTCTGTTTGGAGTTCTGGTAGCTTCTTGTAACTTGATGGGATTTTCTCTTGAGAGAGTGGGAAAGTTTTCTTCAATTATTTTGTTGAATACGCTTTCCATTCCTTTAGTCTGTGTTTCTTCCCCTTCTGCTATGCCCATGATCCTAATGTTTGGATGCTTCAGGGTATCCCACATTTCCCTCATGTTCTGTTCACAGTAATTTTTGAACTCGTTGAAGTTTCTGGACTCACGAACTGTTTCTTCTGTTTTGTCTTCCAGTTCTGAGTTTCTATCCTCTACTTGACTGTCTCTATTCTTAAGAGCTTCTATAGAGTTTTGGGTTTGTTCAATTTGGTTCATATTTTCTACTTTTTTTTTTATGTATAGTTTCCATCCCTTTGTCTAGTTCCCTTTTCACGTCATTTTCTGACCTTCTTAATGCTTCTTGGAGTTCATCCTTGCATTTTTTTATGTCTTCATTGAACTTAGCCATCTGGTTATTGAGGACTTCTTTTTTTTCACTCTCCTTCATCTCATTTGACTGTTTTTGGAACCCTTCCTGGCTCTTTTCTATTAGGTCTAATCTAGCAAGGATAACATTCATACAATTATTGGCTCTTTGTTTACTTTCTGAGAGTTGTGCTATTTGCTTGGCCAGGGTTGCATAGCTTGTCTCTTCATTTTGGGGTTCTAATTCTAATGTCTCTTCTATGATTTGATTCGAGACATCCATTATAGGACTGGATAGTGTAGCTGGATTTACTTGTATCTGGTCTTTCTTGCTATTCCTTTTTCGCTGTGATCTGTGCATCACACCAGTTCAGGGACACTGGCTCAGTTGGGTCTGTCTTGTGATGGCACAGGGTACGGGTGGGGCTTGACCTGTGGTGTGGCTGCACAGGTTCCAGGCAGATGATGTGGCTCCAGAGGCCCATGGCACCTGCCTGTGATGGTGCTCCGGGTCTCTGGCTGGGGAGCCAGAAGTGGGACGAATATGTCTTGCTCAGCAGATCCACAGACCCAAGCACCTGGCTGCAATGGCTCACTCAGGGGCTCTGGCCAGGGAGTACGTAGTGGGACGAATCTGTATCACTCAACAGATCCACAGACTCAGGCACCCCACTGCAATGGCTCACTCAGGGGCTTTGGCTGGGGAGCAGGATGTGGGACGAATCTGTCTCACTCGTTGGATCCACAGACCCTAGCTCCCAGCTGCCTCAGTGCACCTAGGGGCTCTGGCCGGGAGCATGAAGTGGGCCAAATCTGTCTCCCTGTGCCACTGTGAGGGACCACAGCCCCAGGCACCTAACTGTATTGCTGCGCCCAGGGGCTCTGGCTGGGGAGCAGGAAGTGGGATGAATCCGTCTCACTGTGAGGGCCCAGGCACCTGACTGTATTGGCGCACCCAGGGGCTCTGGCCTGGGAATTGGGGCGGATCTAGCTCGCCAGGTGGGTCCACAGACCTGGGGACCTGGCTGCAAAGGTGCTCCGTTTCTGGCTAGCCAGTGGCCTCAGGCAGGTATGGCGGGACCTTTCAGGCAGTGGCGCCTACCAAGAGCTTGGTAATCAGTGGTTTCCTTATTTTGCAAATCCACCCCTCCCTCTGGAAGCATGCGGGAGCCAGCAAACCCTTTAAAAAGGTCCCTTTTACCTTAAGTATTCTTGTCTTTTCTTCCCAGTGAAGTGAGGCGAGGTTAGGTAGCTGCCATCTTGACTGGAAGTTTTCCAGTTTTACATCTTTTTAGATTACATAAGTGAGGAAAATTTGAACTTGCTGCACTCAACCATCTTCGTAAGAAAGAAACTCTTTTGGAGAGCTGAACAGGCTTATGTTACACAATACAGTTTGGGGCAATGAAGGTGATTCTTTTGTAGCGAAACTACACCAGAAATGAAATGAATCTACTAAGTTGTACACCTTGTCAGATTGCACAAACGAGGGAAGATTGAACTTGATGCACTCAACTCTCTTCGTAAGAAAGCAACTCTTTCAGAGAACTGAACAAACTTATTTCACACAGTACAGTATTTGGGAATGAAGTTGTTTCTTTTCTAAGGAAACTATGCTAGAAATGAAATGAACCTACTAAGTTGTACATCTTGTTAGATTACACAAACAAGGAAAGTTTGAACTTGCTGAACTCAACCGTGTTCATATGAAAGCAACTCATTCAGAAAGCTGAACAAGCTTATTTCACACACTACAGTATTCGGCAATGAAGATGTTTCTTTTCTAATGCAATTACTTTAGAAATGAAACGAATCTACTAAGTTGTACATCTTGTGAGATTACACAAACGAGGAAAGTGTGAACTTGCTGCACTCAACACTCATTGTAAGAAAGCAACTCATTGAGGAAACTGAACAAGCTTATTTCACACAGGACAGTATTTGCGAATGAAGATGTTTATTTCCTAGTGAAACTAATTTAGAAATGAAACGAATCTACTTAGTTGTACATCTTGTCATATTACACAAATGAGGAAAGTTTCAACTTGCTGCACTCAACCGTCTTCATACGAAAGCAACTCATTCAGAGTGCTGAACAAGCTTATTTCACACGGTACAGTTTTTGGGAATGAGGATGTTTCTTTTCTAAGGAAACTACGTAAGAAATGAAACGATTCTCCTAAGTTGTACATCTTGGGAGATTACACAAACGAGGAAAGTTTGAACTTGCTGGACTCAACTCTCTTCGTAAGAAAGCAACTCATTCAGAGAACTGAACAAGCTTATTTCACACAGTACATTATTTGGGAATGAAAATGTTTCTTTTCTAAGGAAACTACATTATAAATGAAACAAATCTACGAGGTTGTACTCTTGTTTGATTACACAAAAGAGGAAAGTTTGAACTTGCTGCACTCAACCATGTTCGTTTGAAAGCAACTGATTCGGAGAACTGAACAAGCTTATTTCACACTGTACAGTTTGTGGCAATGAAAATGTTTATTTTCTAAGGAAACTACCTTAGAAATGAAATGAATGTACTAAGTTATACATTTAAAACATTCCTCAAAAGAGTAAAGTGTGAACTTGATGCGCTCAAATGTCTTCTTATGAAAGCAATTAATTCGGAGAGGTGAACAAGCTTATTTCACACAGTACAGTACTTGGGAATGAAGATGTTTATTTTCTGAGTAAACTACGTTCGAAATGAAATGAGTCTAGTAAGTTGTACATCTTGTTAGGTTACACAACGAGGAAAGCTTGAACTTGCTGCACTCAACACTCTTCATAAGAAAGCAGCTCATTCAGAGAACTGAACAAGCTTATTTCACACAGTACAGTATTTGGGAATGAACATATTTCTTTTCTAAGGAAACTACGTTAGAAATGAAGTGAATCTACTAAGTTGTACATCTTGTGAAAGTACACAAACTAGGAAAGTTTGAACTTGCTGCACTCAACCGTCTTTGCATGAAAGCAACTCATTCAGAGAGATAAACAAGCTTATTTCACACAATACAGTTTTGGGCAGTGAAGGTGTTTCTTTTCTAGTGAAACTACACCAGAAATGAAACGAGTCTACTAAGTTGTACATCTTCTGAGATTACACAAATGAGGAAAGGTTGAACTTGCCTCAGTCAACCGTCTTCATACGAAAGCAACTCATTTGGAGTGCTGAACAAGCTTATTTCACACAGTACTGTTTTCAGCATGAAGATGTTTCTTTTCTAAGGCAACTACTTTAGAAATGAAACCAATATACTAAGTTGGACACCTTGTTAGATAACACAAACGAGGAAAGTTTCAACTTACTGCACTCAACTGTCTTGTTATGAAAGCAACTCATTCGAAGAGCTACGCAAGGTTGTTTCACACACTACAGTATTTGGGAATGAAACGTTTCTTTTCTAAGGAAACTACGTTATAAATGAAACAAATCTATGAGGTTGTACATATTGTTAGATTACACAAAGGAGGAACGTTTGAACTTGCTGCACTCAACCGTCTTCATACGAAAGAAACTCATTCAGAGAGGTGAACAAGCTTATTTCACACAGTACAGTTTTTCAAAATGAAGATGTTTCTTTTCTAAGGAAACTATGGTAGAAATGAAAAGAATTTACTAAGTTGTACATCTTGTGAGATTACACAAACCAGGAAATTTTTAACTTGCTGGACTCAACTCTGTTCGTAAGAAAGCAACTCATTCAGAGAACTGAACAAGCTTATTTCACACAGTATAGTATTTGGTAATGAAAATGTTTCTTTTCTAAGGAAACTACATTAGTAATGAAACGAATCTACTAAATGGTACATCTTGTTAGATTACCCAAACGAGGAAAGTTTGAACTTGCTGCACTGAACTGGCTTCTTATGAAAGCAACTCATTCGGAGAGCTGAACAAGATTTTTTCACACAGCACAGTTTTTGGCAATGAAGATGTTTCTTTTCTGAGGAAACTAAGTTAGAAAACAAATGAATCTAGTAAGTTGTACATCTTGTTAGATTACACAAACAAGGAAAGCTTGAACTTGCTGCACTCAACACTCTTCATAAGAAAGCAACTCACTCGGAGAACTGAACAAGCTTATTTCACACAGTACAGTATTTGGGAATGAAGATGTTTCTTTTGTAGTGAAACTATGTTAGAAATGAAATGAATCTACTACGTTGTACATCTTGTTAGTTTGCACAAATGAGGAAAATTTGAACTTGCTGCACTCAACCTTCTTCCTATGAAAGCAACTCATTCAGAGAGCTGAACAAGCTTATTTCACAAAATACAGTTTGGGGCAATGAAGGTGTTTCTTTTTTTTAGCGAAACTACACCAGAAATGAAATGAAGCTAGTAAATTGAACATCTTGGTAGATTACACAAATGAGGAAAGTTTGAACTTGCTGCACTCAACCATGCTCGTATGAAAGCAACTAATTCAAAGAGCTGAATGAGCTTATTTCACACAGTACAGTTTTTGCCAATGAAGATGTTTCTTTTCTAAGGAAACTATGTTGGAAATGAAACGAATCTACTAAGCTTTACATCTTGTCAGATTACACAAACGAGGAAAGCTTGAACTTGCTGTAATCAATTCTCTTCATAAGAAAGCAACTCATTCAGAGAATTGAACAAGCTTATTTCCCACAGTACAGTATTTGGGAATGATGATGTTTCTTTTGTAGTGAAAGTACTTCAGAAATGAAACAAATCTATAAGTTGTACATCTTGTCAGATTACACAAATGAGGAATGTTTGAGCTTGCTGAACTCAACCATGTTCTTATGAAAGCAACTCATTCAGAGAGCTGAACAAGCTTATTTCACACAATACAGTTTTGGGCAGTGAAGGTGTTTGTTTTCTAGTGAAACTACACCAGAAATGAAACGAATCTACTAAGTTGTACATCTTGTCATATTACACAAACGAGGAAAGTTTGAACTTGCTGCACTGAATAGTCTTGTTATGAAAGCAACTCATTCTGAGAGCTGAACAGGCTTATTTCACACAGTACAGTTTTCAGCAATGAGGGAGTTTCTCTTCCAGCGAAAGTACACCAAAAATGAAAGGAATCTACTAAGTTGTACATCTTGTCAGATTACACAAGCAAGGAAAGTTTGAACTTGCTGCACTCAACACTATTTCTGAGAAAGCAACTCATTCAGAGAACTGAACAAGCTTATTTCACACAGTACAGTATTTGGGAATGAAGATGTTTATTTTCTAAGGAAACTAGGTTAGAAATGAAACGAATCTACTAAGTTGTACATCTTGTGAGATTACACAAATGAGGAAAGTTTAACTTGCTGCACTCAACCATCTTCGTATGAAAACAACTCATTTGTAGAGCTGAACAAGCTTTTTTCACACAATACAATTTTGGGAAATGAAGGTGTTTCTTTTCTAGCAAAACTACACCAGAAATGAAATGAATCTACTAAGTTGTACATCTTGTCAGATTACACAAACGAGGAAATTTTGAACTTACTGAACTCAACCATGTTATTATGAAAGCAACTAATTCGGAGAGCTGAACAAGCTTATTTCACACACTAAAGTATTCGGCAATGAAGATATTTCTTTTCTAATGCAATTAATTTAGAAATGAAACTAATCTACTAAGTTGTAAATCTTGTAAGATTACACAAACTAGGAAAGTGTGAACTTGCTGCACTCAACCAACTTCTTATGAAAGCAACTCTTTTGGAGTGCTGAACAAGCTCAAACTTTCCTCGTTTTGCAACTTAGTAGATTCGCTTCATTTCTGGTGTAATTTCACTAGAAAACAAACACCTTCATTGCCCAAAACTCTATTGTGTGAAATAAGCTTGTTCAGCGCTCCGAAAGCGTTGCTTTTGTATGAAGACAGTTGAGTGCAGCAAGTTCAAACTTTCCCGGTTTGTGTAATCTAACAAGAAATATATCTTTGTACATTCGTTTCATTTCTGATGTAGTTTCTATAGAAAATGAACATCTCCATTGCCGAACACTGTACTGTTCGAAATAAGCTAGTGTTGTTCTCGGAACAAGTTGCTTTCCTACAAAGACGGTTGATTGCAGCAAGTTCAAACTTTCCTCATTTGTGTAATCTAACAAGTTGTACAACTTAGTAGATGCGCTTGGTTTCTGAAGTATTTTCGTTACAAAAGAAAGATCTTCATTCCCAAACACTGTACTGTGTGAAGTAAGCTGGTTCATTTTTTGGAATGAGTTGCTTTCCTACGAAGATGGTGGATTGCAGCAAGTTCAAACCTTCCTTGTTTGTGCAATCTAACAAGTTGTATAATTTAGTAGATTCGTTTCATTTGTGCAATCTAACAAGTTGTATAATTTAGTAGATTCGTTTCATTTTTTTTTTTTTTTTTTTTTGGTTTTTGCGAGGTAGGGTCTCACTCTGGTCCAGGCTGACCTGGAATTAACTATGTAGTCTCAGGGTGGCCTCGAACTCTCAGCGATCCTCCTACCTCTGCCTCCCGAGTGCTGGGATTAAAGGCGTGCGCCACCACGCCCGGCTTTGATTCATTTCATTTCTAATATAGTTTCTATAGAAAAGAATCATCTCCATTGCCTAACACTGTACTGTGTGAAATAAGCTAGTTCTGCTCTCTGAATGAATTACTTTCCTATGAAGAGGATTGAGAGCAGCAAGTACAAACGTTCCTAGTTTGTATAATCTAACAAGTTGTACAACTTAGTAGATGCATTTGTTTTCTGAAGTAGTTTCATAAGAACAGAAAAATCTTCATTGCTGAACACTGTACTGTGTGAAGTAACTCGGTTCAGTTCTTGGAATGAGTTGCTTTCCAAGGAAGACGGTTGACTGCAGCAAGTTCAAACTTTCCTCGTTTGTGTAATCTAACAAGTTCTTCAACTTAGTAGATTCGTTTCATTTCTAATGTAATTTCTACAGGAAAGAAACATCTTCATTGCCTAACACTGTACTGTGTAAAATAAGCTAGTTCTCCTCTCTGAATGAGTTGCTTTCCTACAAAGATGGTTGTGAGCAGCAAGTTCAAGCTTTCCTGGTTTGTGTAACCTAACAATTTTCACAAATTAGTAGATCATTTGGTTTATGAAGTATTTTCGTTAGAAAAGAATGACCTTCATTGGCGAATACTGTACTGTGTGAAATAAGCTAGTTCTCCTCTCGGAATGAGTTCCTTTCCTATGAAAACGGTAGATTGCAGCAAGTCCAAACTTTCATCGTTTGTATAATCTAACAAGATGTACAACTTAGTAGATGCTTTTGGTTTCTGAAGTAGTTTAGTTAGAACAGAAAGATCTTCATTGCCGAACACTGTACTGTGAGAAATAAGCTGGTTCTGCCCTCAGAATGAGTTGGTCTATGAAGAGGGTTGAGTGCAGCAAGTTCATACTTTCCTCATTTGTGTAATCTAACAAGTTGTACAACTCAGTAGATTCATTTCATTTCTAATGTACTTTCTACAGAAAAGAAACATCTTCATTGCCTAAACTGTACTGTGTGAAATAAGCTAATTCTGTTCTCCGAATGAGTTGTTTTCATACGAACTTGATTGAGAGCAGAAAGTTCAAACTTTCCTGGTTTGTGTAATCTAACATATTGTACAAGTTAGTAGATGCGTTTGTTGTCTGAAGTAGTTTCTGTAGAAAAGATACATCTTCATTGCCGAATACTGTACTGTGTGAAGTAACCTGGTTCAGTTCTCGGAATGGGTTGCTTTCCTACGAAGATGGTTGATTGCAGCAAGTTCAAATTTTCCTCGTTTGTGTAATCTAACAAGTTGTACAACTTAATAGATTCGTTTTATTTCTAATGTAGTTTCTACTGAAACAAACATCTTCATTACCTAACACTGTACTGTGTGAAATAAGTTAGTTCTGCCTCGGAATGTGTCCCTTTTCTATGAAGAGTGTTGATTGCAGCAAGTTCAAAGGTTCCTAGTTTGTGTAATTTAACAGGATATACAACTTAGCAGATTGTTTCATTTCTAATGTAGTTTCTATACAAAAGTAACATCTTCATTGCCTAACAGTGTACTGTGTGAAATAAGCTAGTTCTGTTCTCAGAATGAGTTGCTTTCCTACGATGACGGTAGATTGCAGCAAGTTCAAACTTTCCTCGTTTGTATAATCTAACAAGATGTACAACTTATTAGATGTGTTTGGTTTCTGAAGTAGTTTCATTAGAAAAGAAAGGTGTTCATTGGCGAACAGTGTAATGTGCGAAATTAGCTAGTTGTGTTCTCGGAACGAGTTGCTTTTCTACGAAGACGGTTGATTGAAGCAAGTTCAAACTTTCCATGTTCGTGTAATCTAACAAGTGTACAACTTAGTAGTTTCGTTTAATTTCTAACGTAGTTTCTAGAGAAAACAAACATCTTCATTGACTAACACTGTACTGTGTGAAATAAGCTAGTCCTGCTCTCAGAATGAATTGCTTTCCTATGAAGAGGGTTGAGAGCAGCAAGTTCAAACATTCCTGGTTTATGTCATCTAACAAGTTGTACAACACAGTAGATGCATTTGGTTTCTGAAGTAGTTCCGTGAGAAAAGAAAGATATTCATTGCCAAAAACTGTACTGTGTGAAGTAAGATGGTTCAGTTCTTGTAATGAGTTGCTTTCCTATGAAGACGGTTGATGGCAGCATGTACAAACTTTCCTCATTTGTGTAATCTAACAAGTTTTACAACTTGGTAGATTCATTTCATTTCTAATATAGTTTCTATAGAAAAGAAACATCTTCATTTCCTAACTATGTACTGTGTGAAATAAGCTAGTTCTGCTCTCGGAATGAGTTTTTTTCCTACAAAGAGAGTTGAGTGCAGCAAGTTCACACTTCCCTCGTTTGTGTAATATCAAGAAGATGTACAACTTAGTAGATTCATTTCATTTCTAATGTAGTTTCTACAGAAAAGTAATATCTTCATTGCCTAACACTGTACTGTGTGAAACAAGCTAGTTCTTCTCTTGGAATGAATTGCTTTCCTACGAAGACAGTTCATTGCAGCAAGTTCAAACCTTCCTCGTTTGTGTAATCTAACAAGCTGTACAACTAAGTAGATGCGTTTGGCTTCAGTAGTAGTTTCTTTGGAAAAGAAAGATCTTCATTGACGAACATTATACTATGTGCGGTAAGCTGGTTCAGTTCTCGGAATGAGTTGCTCTCCTATGAAGAAAATTAATTGCAGCAAGTTCAAACTTTCCTCGTTTGTGTAATCTAACAAGTTGTACATCTTAGTAGATTCGCTTCATTTCTAATGTAGTTTCTACAGAAAAGAAACATCATCATTGCCTAACACTGTACTGTGTGAAATAAGCTAGTTCTGCTCTCCAAATGAGTTGCGCTCCTACGAACAGGGTCTAGAGCAGCAAGTCCAAACTTTCCTGGTTTGTGTAATCTAACAAGTTGTACAACTTAGTAGATGCGTTTGGTGTCTGAAGCAGTTTTGTAATAAAAGAAACATCTGCATTGCCGAACACTGTACTGTGTGAAGTAAGCTGTTTCAGTTCTGGGAATGAGTTGTTATCCTATGAAGACGGTAGATTGCGGCAAGTTCAAACTTCCCTCGTTTGTATAATCTAACAAGTTTTACAACTTAGTATATTCATTTCATTTCTAATGTAGTTTCTCTAGAAAAGAAACATCTTCATTGCCAAACACTGTACTGTGTGAAATAAGCTAGTTATGTTCTCGGAATGAGTTGCTTTCCTATGAAGACGGCAGATTGCAGCCATTTCAAACTTTCCTCATTTGTATAATCTAACAATATGTACAACTTAGTAAATGCGTTTGGTTTCTGAAGCACTTCTGTTAGAAAAGAAAGATGTTCATTGCCCACAACTGTACTGTGTGGAATAAGCTAGTTCTGCTCTTGGAATGAGTTGCTTTCCTACGAAGAGGGTTGAAGACAGCAAGTTCAAACTTTCCTCGTGTTTGTAATCTAAGAAGTTGTACAACTTAGTAGATTCGTTTCATTTCTAATGTAGTTGCTATAGAAAAGAAACATCTTCATTGCCTAACACTGTACTGTGTGAAATAAGCTAGTTCTGTTCTAAGAATGAGTTTCTTTCCTACAAAGATGGTGGATTGCAGCCAGTTCAACCTTTGCTCGATTTTATAATCTAACAAGATGTACAAATTAGTAGATGTGTTTGGTTTCTGAAGTAGTTTTGTTAGAAAAGAAAGATCTTCATTGCCCAAAACTGTACTGTGTGAAGTAAGCTGGTTCAGTTCTTGGAATGAGTTGCTTTCCTATGAAGACGGTTGATTGCAGAAAGTTCAAACTTTCCTCGTTTGTGTAATCTAACAAGTTGTACAACTTGGTAGATGCATTTCATTTCTAATGTAGTTTCTACAGAAAACAAACATCTTCATTGCCCAACACTGTACTGTGTGAAATAAGCTAGTTCTGCTCCCAGAGTGAGTTGCTTTCCTGCAAAGAGGATTGAGTGCAGCAAGTTCAAACTTTCCTCATTTGTGTAATCTCAACAAGATGTACAACTTAGTAGATTCATTTCATTTCTAATGTAGTTTGTACAGACAAGAAACATCTTCATTGCATAACACTGTGCTGTGTGAAATAAGCTAGCTCTGCTCTCTGAATGAGTTGCTTTCCTACGAAGAGGGTTGAGTGCAGCAAGTTCAAACTTTCCTCTTCTGTATAATCTAACAAGTTGTACCACATTGTAGATGCATTTGGTTTCTCAAGTAGTTCGTGAGAAAAGAAAGATCTTCATTTCCAACATACTACGAAGAGGGTTGAGTGCAGCAAGTTCAAACTTTCCTCATTTGTGTAATCTAACAATCGGTAGATGCGTTTCATTTCTAATGTAATTTCTACAGAAAACAAACATCTTCATTCTACTGTACTGTGTGAAATAAGCTAGTTCTGCTCTCGGAGTGAGTTGCTTTC
Source organism: Orientallactaga sibirica (assembly GCA_036365145.1). NCBI lineage: Eukaryota > Metazoa > Chordata > Mammalia > Rodentia > Dipodidae > Orientallactaga > Orientallactaga sibirica. Next base: position 300,294 of record JAEOAD010000890.1, read on the forward strand.
CTACAAAGAGGGTTGAGTGCAGCAAGTTCAAACTTTCCTCGTTTTGTGTAATCTCAACAAGATGTACAAGAAGTAGATTCATTTCATTTCTAATGTAGTTTCTACAGAAAAGAAACATCTTCATTTTGTAACACTGTGCTGTGTGAAATAAGCTAGTTCTGCTCTCCAAATGAGTTGCTTTCCTACGAAGAGGGTTGAGTGCAGCAAGTTCAAACTTTCCTCGTCTGTATAATCTAACAAGTTGTACCACATTGTAGATGCATTTGGTTTCTCAAGTAGTGTCGTGATAAAAGAAAGATCTTCATTTCTGAACACTGTACTGTGCCAAATAAGCTAGTTTCCCCTTGGAAATGAGTTGCTCTTAGTACGTTTCATTTCTAATGTAGTTTCTTTAGAAAAGAAACATCTTCATTGTCCAACACTGTAGTAAAATAAGCTAGTTCTGTTCTCTCAATGAGTTGCTTTCCTATGAAGAAAATTGATTGCAGCAAGTTCAAACTTTCCTCGTTTGTGTAATCTAACAAGATGTACATCTTAGTAGATTCATTTCATTTCTAATGTAGTTTCTACAGAAAAGAAACATCATCATTGCCTAACACTGTACTGTGTGAAATAAGCTAGTTCTGCTCTCAGAATGAGTTGCTTTTCTGAAATGAGTGCAGCAAGTTCAAACTTTCCTAGTTTTGTGTAATCTAACAAGGTGTACAACTTAGTAGATGCGTTTGGTTTCTGAAGCAGTTTTGTAAGAAAAGAAACATCTTCATTGCCTAACACTGTACTGTGTGAAATAAGCTAGTTTCAGTTCAGAATGAGTTGTTATCCTATGAAAATGGTAGATTGCAGCAAGTTCAAACTTCCCTCGTTTGTATAATCTAACAAGTTTTACAACTTAGTATATTCATTTCATTTCTAATGTAGTTTCTCTAGAAAAGAAACATCTTCATTGCCAAACACTGTACTGTGTGAAAATAAGCTAGTTATGTTCTCGGAATGAGTTGCTTTCCTATGAAAATTGCAGCCAGTTCAAACTTTCCTCATTTGTATAATCTAACAATTGTACAACTTAGTAGATGCGTTTGGTTTCTGAAGCACTTCTGTTAGAAAAGAAAGATCTTCAAACACTGTACTGTGTGAAATAAGCTAGTTCTGCAAGAATGAGTTGCTTTCTACTGAAGAGGGTTGATTGCAGCAAGTTCAAACTTTCTCGTTTTTGTAATCAACAAAGTTGTACAACTTAGTAGATTCGTTTCATCTAATGTAGTTGCTATAGAAAAGAAACATCTTCATTGCCTAACACTGTACTGTGTGAAATAAGCTAGTTCTGTTCTAAGAATGAGTTTCTTTCCTACAAAGATGGTGGATTGCAGCCAGTTCAACCTTTGCTCGATTTTATAATCTAACAAGATGTACAAATTAGTAGATTTGTTTGGTTTCTAAAGTAGTTTTGTTAGAAAAGAAAGATCTTCATTGCCCAAACACTGTACTGTGTGAAATAAGCTAGTTCAGTTCTTGGAATGAGTTGCTTTCCTATGAAGAGGGTTGATTGCAGCAAGTTCAAACTTTCCTCGTTTGTGTAATCTAACAAGTTGAGTAGATGCATTTCATTTCTAATGTAGTTTCTACAGAAAACAAACATCTTCATTGCCCAACACTGTACTGTGTGAAATAAGTTCTGCTCCCAAGTGAGTTGCTTTCCTGCAAAGAGGTTGAGTGCAGCAAGTTCAAACTTTCCTCATTTGTGTAATCTCAACAAGATGTACAACTTAGTAGATTCATTTCATTTCTAAGTAGTTTGTACAGACAAGAAACATCTTCATTGCATAACACTGTGCTGTGTGAAATAAGCTGCTCTGCTCTTTGCTTTCCTAAAGGGTTGAGTGCAGCAAGTTCAAACTTTCCTTTCTGTATAATCTAACAAGTTGTACCACATTGTAGATGCATTTGGTTTCTCAAGTAGTGTCGTGAGAAAAGAAAGATCTTCATTTCCGAACAGTGTACTGAGCCAAATAAGCTAGTTCTCCCCCCGGAAACAGTTGCTCTACTACGAAGAGGGTTGAGTGCAGCAAGTTCAAACTTTCCTCGTTTGTGTAATCTAACAAGTTTTACAACTCGGTAGATGCGTTTCATTTCTAATGTAATTTCTACAGAAAACAAACATCTTCATTGCCCAACACTGTACTGTGTGAAATAAGCTAGTTCTGCTCTCGGAGTGAGTTGCTTTCCTACAAAGAGGGTTGAGTGCAGCAAGTTCAAACTTTCCTCGTTTGTGTAATCTCAACAAGATGTACAACTTAGTAGATTCATTTCATTTCTAATGTGGTTTCTACAGACAAGAAACATCCTCATTTTGTAACACTGTGCTGTGTGAAATAAGCTAGCTCTGCTCTCCAAATGAGTTGCTTTCCTACGAAGAGGGTTGAGTGCAGCAAGTTCAAACTTTCCTCGTCTGTATAATCTAACAAGTTGTACCACATTGTAGATGCATTTGGTTTCTCAAGTAGTGTCGTGATAAAAGAAAGATCTTCATTTCTGAACACTGTACTGTGCCAAATAAGCTAGTTCTCCCCCGAAACAGTTGCTCTACTACGAAGAGGGTTGAGTGCAGCAAGTTCAAACTTTCCTCGTTTGTGTAATCTAACAAGTTTGACAACTTAGTAGGTTCGTTTCATTTCTAATGTAGTTTCTGTAGAAAAGAAACATCTTCATTGTCCAACACTGTACTGTGTAAAATAAGCTAGTTCTGCTCTCTCAATGAGTTGCTTTCCTATGAAGATGGTAGATTGCAGCAACTTCAAACTTTCCTCGTTTGTATAATCTAACAAGAAGTACAACTTAGTAGATGCGTTTGCTTTCTGAAGTAGTTTCGTTAGAAAAGAAAGATGTTCATTGCCGACCACTGTACTGTGTGGAATAAGCTATTTCTGCTCTCAGAATGAGTTGCTTTCCTACGAAGAGGGTTGAAGACAGCAAGTTCAAACTTTCCTCGTTTTTGTAATATAAGAAGGTGTACAACTTAGTAGATTCGTTTCATTTCTAATGTAGTTTCTAAAGAAAAGAAACATCTTCATTACCTAACACTGTACTGTGTGAAATAAGCTAGTTGTGTTCACAGAATGAGTTTCTTTCCTATGAAAATGGTGGATTGCAGCAAGTTCAACCTTTGCTCGATTGCATAATCTAACAAGATGTACAACTTAGTAGAAGCGTTTGGTTTCTGAAGTAGTTTACTTAGAATAGAAAGATCTTCATTGCTGAACACTGTACTGTTTGAAGATAGCTGGTACAGTTCTCCGAATGAGTTGCTTTCCTACGAAGACGGTTGAATGAAGCAAGTTCAAACCTTCCTCGTTTGTGTAGTCTAACAAGTTGTACAACTTAGTAGATGCGTTTCATTTCTAATGTAGAATGTATAAGAAAAAGTACCATCATTGCCTAACACTGTACTGTGTGAAATAAGCCAGTTCTGCTCTCAGAATGAGTTGCTTTTCTACAAAGAGCATTGATTGCAGCAAGTTCAAACTTTCCTCATTTGTGTAATCTAACAAATTTTACAACTTAGTAGATTCATTTCATTTCTAATGTAGTTTCTATCGAAAAGAAACATCTTCATTGCCTAACACTGTACAGTGTGAAATAAGCTAGTTACGCTCTCGGAATGAGTTGTTTTCCTACAAAGACGGTAGATTGCAGCAAGGTAAAACTTTCCTAATTTGTGTAATGTAACAAGGTGTACAACTTAGTAGATGCGTTTGGTTTATGAAGTAGTTTCATGAGAAAAGAAAGATCTTCATTGCCAAACACTGTACTGTGTGAAATAAGCTAGTCTTGCTCTCAGAATGTGTTCCTTTCCTTCGAATAAGGTTGATTGCAGCAAGTTCAAACATTCCTCGTTTGTGTAATCTAACAAGTTGTACAACTTAGTAGATTTCTTTCATTTCTAATGTAGTTTCTATGGAAAAGGAACATCTTCATTGCCTGACACTGTACTTTGTGAAATAAGCTAGTTCTCCTCTCTGAATGAGTTGCTTTCCTACGAAGAGGGTTGAGAGCAGCAAGTTCAAACTTTCCTCGTTTGTGTAATCTAACAAGTTATACAAACTTAGTAGATGCGTTTGGTTTATGAAGTAGTTTCGTTAGAAAAGAAAGATCTTCATTGCTGAACACTGTACTTTTTTGCAGTAAGCTGATTCAGTTCTAGGAATGTGTTGCTATCCTACCAAGACGGTTGATTGCAGCAAGTTCAAATATTCCTCGTTTGTGTAATCGAACAAGTTGTACAACTTAGGTGATTCGTTTCATTTCAAATGTAGTTTCTATAGAAAAGAAACATCTTCATTGCCAAACACTGTACTGTGTGAAATAAGCTAGTTCTGTTCTCAGAATGAGTTACTTTCCTATGAAGATGGTCGATTGCAGAAACTTCAAACTTTCCTCGTTTGTATAATCTAACAAATGTACAACTTAGTAGATGCGTTTGGTTTCTGAAGTAGTTTTGTTAGAAAAGAAAGATGTTCATTGCTGAACGCTGAACTGTGTGGAATAAGCTAGCTCTGCTTTCGGAATGAGTTGCTTTCCTACAAAGAGAGTTGAAGGCAGCAAGTTCAAACTTTCCTCGTTTTTGTAATCTAACAAGTTGTACAACTTAGTATATTCGTTTCATTTCTAATGTAGTTTCTATAGAAAAGAAACATCTTCATTGCCTAACACTGTACTGTGTGAAATAAGCTAGTTCTGCTCTCAGAATGAGATACTTTCCTACGAAGACGGTGGATTGCAGCAAGTTCAAACTTTCCTCGATTGTATACTCTAACAAGATGTACAACTTAGTAGATGCGTTTGGTTTCTCAAGTGGTTTATATAGAAAAGAAACATCTTCATTGCCGAACACTGTACTGTTTGAAGTTAGCTGGTTCAGTCCTCGGAATGGGTTGCTTTCTTACAAAGACGGTTGAATGAAGCAAGTTCAAACTTTCCTCGTTTGTGTAGTCTAACAAGTTGTAAAACTTAGTAGATTCGTTTCATTTCTAAGGTAGTATCTATAGAAAAATATTTCATCATTGCCTAACACTGTGCTGTGTGAAATAATCCAGTTCTGCTCTCAGAATGAGTTGCTTTCCTACTAAGAGAGTTGATTACAGAAAGATCAAATTTTCCTCATTTGTATAATCTAGCAAGATATACAACTTTTTAGATTCGTTTCATTTCTAATGTAGTTTCTATAGAGAAGAAACATCTTCATTGCCTAACACTACTGTGTGAAACAAGCTAGTTCTCCTATCTGAATGAGTTGCTTTTCTATGAAGAGTGTTGAGAACAGCAAGTTCAAATTTCCTGTTTTGTGTAGTCTAAGAAGTTCTACAACTTAGTAGATGCGTTTGGTTTATGAAGTAGTTTCATTAGAAAAGAAAGATCTTCATTGCCAAACACTGCACTGTGTGAAGTAAGCTGATTCAGTTCTCAGAATGAGTTGCTTTGCTACGAAGACAGTTCATTACAGCAAGCTGAAACTTTCCTCGTTTGTGTAATCTAACAAGTGATACAACTTAGTAGATTCGTTTCATTTCTAATGTAGTTTTTACAGAAAAGAAAGATCTTCATTGCCTAACACTGTACTGTGTGAAGTAAGCTGGTTCAGTTCTCAGAATGAGTTGCTTTGCTACGAAGACAGTTCATTACAGCAAGCTGAAACTTTCCTCGTTTGTGTAATCTAACAAGTGATACAACTTAGTAGATTCATTTCATTTCTAATGTAGTTTTTACAGAAAAGAAAGATCTTCATTGCCTAACACTGTACTGTGTGAAGTAAGCTGGTTCAGTTCTCAGAATGAGTTGCTTTCCTAAAATGAGGATTGAGAGCAGCAAGTACAAACTTTCCTCGTTTGTGTAATCTAACAAGATGTACAACTTAGTAGATTCGTTTCATTTCTGATGTAGTTTCTATAGAAAAGAAACTTCTTCATTGCTGAACACTGTACTGTGTGAAGTAAGTTGGTTCAGTTCTCAGAATGAGTTGCTTTCCTACGAAGACGGTTGATTGAAGCAAGGTCAAACTTTCCTCGTTTGTGTAGTCCAAGAAGTTGTACAACTTAGTAGATTCATTTCATTTCTGATGTAGTTTCTAAAGAAAAGAAACATCTTCATTGCCTAACACTGTACAATGTGAAATAAGCTTGTTCTGCTCTCGGAATGAGTTGCTTTCCTATGAAGACGGTTGATTGCAGTAAGTTCAAACTTTCTTCATTTGTGTAATCTACCAAGTTGTACAACTTACTACATTCATTTCATTTCTAATTTAGTTTATACAGGAAAGAAACATCTTCATTCCCGAACGCTATACTGTGTGAAATAAGCTAGTTCTTCTCTCCAAGTGAGTTTCTTTCCTACGAAAAGGGTTGAGAGCAGCAAGTTGAAACTTTCCTGGTTTGTGTAATTGAAGAAATTGGACAACTTACTAGGTGCATTTAGTTTATGAAGTAATTTCGTTAGAAAAGAAAGATCTTCATTGCCTAACACTGTACTGTGTGAAATAAGCTAGTTCTGCTCTCAGAATGAGTTGCTTTCCTACTAAGAGGGTTGAGAGCAGCAAGTTCAAACTTTCCTGGTTTGTGTAATCTAAGAAGTTGGACAACTTACTAGATGCATTTAGTTTATGAAGTAATTTCGTTAGAAAAGAAAGATCTTCATTGCCTAACACTGTACTGTGTGAAATAAGCTAGTTCTGCTCTCAGAATGAGTTGCTTTCCTACTAAGAGGGTTGAGAGCAGCAAGTTCAAACTTTCCTGGTTTGTGTAATCTAACAAGTTGTACAACTTAGTAGATGATTTTGGTTTCTGAAGTAGTTTCATTAGAAAAGAAAGATCTTCATTGCCCAAAACTGTACTGTGTGAAGTAAGCTGGTTCAGTTCTTGGAATGAGTTGCTTTCCTACGAAGACGGTTGATTGCAGAAAGTTCAAACTTTCCTCGTTTGTGTAATCTAACAAGTTGTACAACTTAGTAGATTCATTTCATTTCTAATGTAGTTTCTGTAGAAAAGAAACATCTTCATTGCCTAACACTGTACTGTGTGAAATAAGCTAGTTCTGCTCTCGGAATACCAAGAGGGTTGAGTGCCGCAAGTTCAAACTTTCCTCGTTTGTGTAATCTCAACAAGATGTACTACTTAGTAGATTTGTTTCATTTCTAATATAGTTTCATAAGAAAAGAAACATCTTCATTGCATAACACTGCACTGTGTGAAGTAAGCTGGTTCAGTTCTCAGAATGAGTTGCTTTCCTATGAAGACGGTTTACTGAAGCAAGTTCCAACTTTCCCAGTTTGTGTACTCTAAGAAGCTGTACAACTTAGTATATTCGTTTCATTTCTGATACAGTTTCGATAGAAAAGAAACATCTTTATTGCCTAACCCTGTACTGTGTGAAATAAGCTTGTTCTGCTCTCAGAATGATTTGCTTTCCTATGAAGACGGTTGATTGCAGGTAGTTCAAACTTTCCTCGTTTGTGTAATCTAACAAGTTGTAGAACTTACTAGATTCGTTTCATTTCTAATGTAATTTCTACAGAAAAGAAACATCTTCACTCCTGAACACTGAACTGTGTTAAATAAGTGAGTTCTGCTCTCCAAGTGAGTTGCTTTCCTACGAAGAGGGTTGAGAGCTGCAAGTTCAAACTTTCCTGGTTTGTGTAATCTAAGAAGTTGTACAACTTACTAGATGCGTTTGGTTTCTGAAGTAGTTTCGTTAGAACAGAAAATCTTCATTGCCAAACACTGTACTGTCTGAAATAAGCTAGTTCTGCTCTCAGAAGGAGTTGCTTTCCGACAAAGAGGGTGGAGTGTAGCAAGTTCAAACTTTCCTCCTTGGTATAATATAACAAGTTATACAACTTAGTAAACATGTTTGATTTCTAAAGTAGTTTCGTTAGAACAGAAAATCTTCATTGCCGAACACTGTACTGTGTGAAGTAAGCTTGTTCAGTTCTCGGAATGAGTTGTTTTCCTATGAAGACGGTTGATTGAATCAAGTTCAAACTTTCCTCGTTTGTTTAATCTAACAAGTTGTACAACTTAGTAGATTCGTTTCATTTCTAATGTAGTTTCTACAAAAAACAAACATCTTCATTGCCTAAGACTGTACTGTGTGAAATAAGCTAGTTCTGCTCTCAGAATGAGTTGCTTTCCTACAAAGAGGGTTGAGTACCGCAAGTTCAAACTTTTCCTCGTTTGTGTTTTCTCAACAAGATGTACAACTTAGTAGATTCGTTTCATTTCTAATGTAGTTTCGTGAGAAATGAAACATGTTCATTGCCTAACACTGTACCGTGTGAAGTAAGCTGGTTCAGTTCTCCGAATGACTTGCTATCCTACGAAGGCGGTTGATTGAAGCTGGTTCAAACTTTCCTCGTTTGTGTGGCCTAAGAAGTTGTACGACTTAGTAGATTCATTTCATTTCTGATGTAGTTTCTATAGAAAGGAATTATCTTCACACTGTACTGTGTGAAATAAGCTTGTTCTGCTCTCAAAATGAGTTGCTTTTCTATGAAGACGGTTGATTGCAGCAAGTTCAAACTTTCCTCGTTTGTGTAATCTAACAAGTTTTACAACTTACCAGATTCATTTCATTTCTAATGTAGTTTCTACAGTAAAGAAACATCTTCATTCCCTAACACGGTACTGTGTGAAATAATATAGTTTTGCTCTCTGAATGAGTTGCTTTCCTACGAAGAGGGTTGAGAGCAGCAAGTTCAAACTTTCCTGGTTTGTGTAATGTAACAAGTTGTACAAATTACTAGATGCGTTTCATTTATGAAATAATTTCGTTAAAAAAGAACGATCTTCATTGCCAAACACTGTACTGTGTGAAGTAAGCTGGTTCAGTTATTGGAATGAGTTGCTTTCCTATGAAGACGGTTGATTGCAGCAAGTTCAATCTTTCCTGGTTTGTGGAACCTAACAAGTTGCACAACTTATAAGATTCGGTTCATTTCTAATGTAGTTTCTGTAGAAAAGAAACACCTTCATTACCTAACACTGTACTGTGTGAAATACGCTAGTTCTGCTCTTTGAGTGAGTTGCTTTCCTACAAAGAGGGTTGAGTGCAGCAATGTTCAAAATTTCCTCCTTGGTGTAATCTAACAAGGTATACAACTTAGTAAACGCATTTGATTTCTAAAGGAGTTTCATTAGAACAGAAAGATCTTCATTGCCGAAGACTGTACTGTGTGAAGTAAGCTGGTTCAGTTCTCGGAATGAGTTGCTTTCCCACAAAGACAGTTGATTGACACAAGTTCAAACTTTCCTCGTTTGTGTAGTCTAAGAAGTTGTACAACTTAGTAGATTCATTTCATTTCTAATGTAGTTTCTATAGAAAAGAAACATCTTCAATGCCTAACACTGTATTGTGTGAAATAAGCTAGTTCTTCTCTCAGAATGAGTTGCTTTCCTAAAATGAGGATTGAGAGCAGCAACTTCAAACTTTCCTCGTTTGTATAATCTAACAATATGTACAACTTAGTAGATACGTTTCATTTCTAATGTAGTTTCTCTAGAAAAGAAACATCTTCATTGCCTAACACTGTACTGTGTGAAATAAGCTAGTTCTCCTATCCTAATGAGTTGCTTTTCTACGAAGAGAGTTGAGAGCAGCATGTTCAAAATTTCCTGTTTTATGTAGTCTAACAAGTTCTACAATTTAGTAGGTGCATTTGGTTTATGAAGTACTTTCATTAGAAAAGGAAGATCTTCATTACCGAACACTGTACTGTGCGAAATAAGCTAGTTCTGCTCTTGGAATGAGTTGTTTTCCTAAAAAGATGGTTGAGTGGAGCAAGTTCAAACTTTCCTTCTTTGTAAAATCTAACAAGTTGTACAACTTAGTAGATTCGTTTCATTTCAAATGTAGGTTCTACAGAAAAGAAACATCTTCATTGCCTAACACTGTACTCTGTGAAATAAGCTAGCTCTGCTCTCCAAATGAGTTGCTTTCTTACGAAGAGGGTTGAGATCAGCAAGTTCAAACTTTCCTGGTTTGTGTAATCTAACAAAATATACACCTTTGTAGATTCCTTTCATTTCTAATGTAGTTTCTACGGAAAAGAAACATCTTCATTGCCTAACACTGTGCTGTGTGAAATAAGCTAGTTCTCCTCTCCGAACGAGTTGCTTTCCTGGGAAGACAGTTGAGAGCAGCAAGTACAACCTTTCTTGGTTTGTGTAATCTAACAAGTTGCACAATTTAATAGAAGCATTTTGTTTCTGTAGTTGTTTCTTTAGAAAAGAAAGATCTTCATTGCCAAACACTGTACTGTGTGAAGTAAACTGGTTCATTTCTTGGAATGAGTTGCTTTCCTACGAAGACGGTTGATTTCACCAAGTTCAACCTTCCTTCTTTTGTGTAATCTATCAAGTTGTACAACTTAGTAGATTCATTTCATTTCTAATGTAGTTTCTGTAGAAAAGAAACATCTTCATTGCTTAACACTGTACTGTGTAAAATAAGCTAGTTCTCCTCTCAGAATGAGTTGCTGTCCTACGAACATGGTAGATTGCAGCAAGTTCAAACTTTCGTCGTTGGTAAAATATAACAAGATGTACAACTTAGTAGATTGGTTTGGTTTCTGAAGTAGTTTCCTTAGAAAAGAAAGATCTTCATTGCCGAACACTGTACTGTGTGAATTAAGCTAGTTCTGATCTCGGAATGATTTGCTTTCATACGAAGACAGTTGATTGCAGAAAGTTCAAACTTTCCTCGTTTGGGTAATCTAACATGATGTACAACTTAGTAGATTCGCTTCATTTCTAATGTAGTTTCTACAGAAAAGAAACATCTTCATTGCCTAACACTGTACTGTGTGAAAGAAGCTAGTTCTGCTCTCAGAATGAGTTTCTTTCCTACGAAGAGGGTTGAGAGCAACAAGTTCAAACTTCCCTGGTTTTTGTAATCTAACAAATTGTACAGCTTAGTAGATGCGATTGGTTTCTGAAGTAGTTTCATTAGAAAATAAAGATCTTCATTGCCCAAAACTGTACTGTATGAAGTAAGCTGGTTCAGTTCTTGGAATGAGTTGCTTTCCTACGAAGACGGTTTTGGTTACAGAAAGTTCAAACTTTCCTCGTTTGTTTAATCTAACAAGTTGTACAACTTAGTAGATTCGTTTCATTTCTAATGTAGTTTCTGTAGAAAAGAAACATCTTCATTGCCTAACACTGTACTGTGTGAAATAAGCTAGTTCTGTTCTCAGAATGAGTTGCTTTCCTACGAAGAGGGTTGAGTGCCGCAAGTCCAAACTTTTCCTTGTTTGTGTTATCTCAAGAAGATGTACAACTCAGTAGATTCGTTTCATTTCTAACGTGGTTTCATGAGAAAGGAAACATCTTCATTGCCTAACACTGTACTGTGTGAAGAGGCTGGTTCAGTTCTCGGAATGAGTTGCTTTCCTACAAAGATGGTTGATTGCACCAAGTTCAAACTTTCCTCATTTGTGTAATCTAACAAGTTGTACAATGTAGTAGATTCCTTTCATTCCTTATGTAGTTTCTATAGAAAAGAAACATCTTCATTGCTTAACACTGTACTGTGTGAAATAAGCTAGTTCTGTTCTCGGAATGAGTTGCTTTCCTACAAAGACGGTTGAGTGCCGCAAGTTCAAACTTTTCCTCGTTTGTGTTATCTCAAGAAGATGTACAACTCAGTAGATTCGTTTCATTTCTAATGTAGTTTCATGAGAAACGAAACATCTTCATTGCCTAACACTGTACTGTGTGAAGTAAGCTGGTTCAGTTCTTGGAATGAGTTGCTTTCCTACATAGACGGTTGATTACACCAAGTTCAACCTTTCCTCGTTTGTGTAATCTAACAAGTTGTACATTGTAGTAGATTCCTTTCATTTCTAATGTAGTTTCTACAGAAAACAAGCATCTTCATTGCCTAACACTATACTGTGTGAAATAAGCTAGTTCTGTTCTCGGAATGAGTTGCTTTCCTACAAAGAGGGTTGAGTGCCGCAAGTCCAAACTTTTCCTCGTTTGTGTTATCTCAAGAAGATGTACAATTCAGTAGATTCGTTTTATTTCTAATGTAGTTTCATGATAAACGAAACATCTTCATTGCCTAACACTGTACTGTGTGAAGTAAGCTGGTTCAGTTCTCGGAATGAGTTGCTTTCCTACATAGACGGTTGATTACACCAAGTTCAACCTTTCCTCGTTTGTGTAATCTAACAAGTTGTACAACGTGGTAGATTCCTTTCATTTCTTATATAGTTTCTATAGAAAAGAAACATCTTCATTGCCTAACACTGTACTGTGTGAAATAAGCTAGTTCTGCTCTGGGAAGGAGTTGCTTTCCTAAAATGAGGATTGAGAACAGCAAATGCAAACTTTCCTCGTTTGTGTAATCTAACAAGATGCACAACTTAGTAGATTCATTTCATTTCTAATGTAGTTTCTATAGAAAAGAAACATCTTCATTGCTGAACACTGTACTGTGTGAAATAAGCTAGTTCTGTTCTCAGAATGAGTTGCTTTCCTATGAAGACGGTGGATTGAAGCAAGTACAAACTTTCTTCGTTTGTATAATCTCACAAGATGTACAACTTAGTAGATACTTTTGGTTTCTAAAGTAGTTTCATTTGAAAAGAAAGACTTTCATTGCCGACCACTGTACTGTGCGAAATAAGCTCTTTCTGCTCTCGGAATGAGTTCCTTTTGAACGACGAGGGTTGATTGCAGCAAGTTGAAAATTTCTTCCTTTGTATTACCTAACAAGATGTACCACTTAGTAGAGGCGTTTGGTTTATGAATTAATTTCGTTAGAAAAGAAAGATCTTCATTGTCGAACACTTTACTGTGTGAAGTAACCTGGTTCAGTTTTCGGAATGAGGTGCTTTCTAACGAGGATGGTTGATTGCAGCAAGTTAAACCTTTCCTCGTTTGTGTAATCTAACAAGTTGTACAACTTAGTAGATTCGTTTCATTTCTAATGTAGTTTCTACAGAAAAGAAACTTCTTCATTGCCTAACACTGTACTGTGTGAAATGAGCTAGTTCTGTTCTCCGGATGAGTAGCTTTCCTTCAAAGAGGTTGAGAGCAGCAAGTTCAAACTTTCCTAGTTTGTGTAATCTAACAAGTTGTACAACTTAGTAGATGCGTTTGGTTTATGAAGTAGTTTCGTAAGAAAAGAAAGATCTTCATTGTCGAACACTGTCCTGTGTGAAGTAAGCTGATTCAGTTCTCAGAATGAGTTGCTTTCCTACGAAGACGGTTGATGGCAGCAAGTTCAAACTTTCCTCGTTTGTGTAATCTATCAAGTTGTACAACTTATTAGATTCGTTTCATTTCTAATGTAGTTTCTGTAGAAAAGAAACATATTCATTGCCTAAAACTGTACTGTGTGAAATAAGCTAGTTCTGCTCCCAGAATGAGTTGCTTTCCTACAAACAGGGTTGAGTGTAGCAAATTCAAACTTCCCTCCTTGGTATAATCTAACAAGTTATAAAACTTAGTAAATGTGTTTGATTTCTGAAGTATTTTTGTTAGAACAGGAAGATCTTCATTTTCGAACAATGTACTGTGTGAAATAAGCTGTTTCACTTCTCAGAATGAGTTGCTTTCCTACGAAGACAGTTGATTGCAGGTAGTTCAAACTTTCCTCGTTTGTGTAATCTAACAAGGTGTACAACTTAGTAGATTCGTTTCATTTCTAATGTAGTTTCTATAGAAAAGAAACATCTTCATTGCCTAACACTGTACTGTGTGAAATAAGCTAGTTCTCTTCTCGGAATGAGTTGCTTTAGTATGAAGACGGTAGATTGCAGCAAGTTCAAACTTTCCTGGTTTGAGTAATCTAACATGGTAAGCAACTAAGTAGATTCGTTTCATTTCTAATGTAGTTTCTATAGAAAAGAAACATCTTCATTCCCTCACACTGTACTGTGTGAAATAAGCTAGTTCTGTTCTCGATTGAGTTGCTTTCATACAAAGACGGTCGATTGCAGCAAATTCAAACTTTCCTCGTTGGTATAATCTAACAAGATGTACAACTTAGTAGATGCATTTGGTTTCTGATGTAGTTTTGTTAAAAAAAAAAAAGATCTTCATTTCCAAACATTGTACTGTGCGAATTAAGCTAGTTATGCTCTCAGAATGAGTTGCTTTCCTATGAAGACGGTTGATTGCAGCAAGTTCAACCTTTCCTTGTTTGTGTAATCTAACAAGTTGTACAACATAGTTGATTCGTTTCATTTCTAATGTAGTTTCTACAGAAAAGAAAAATCTTCATTGCCTAACACAGTACTGTGTGACATAGCTAGTTCTCCACTCTGAATGAGTTGCTTTCCTACGAAGAGGGTTGAGTGCAGCAAGTCAAACTTTCCTGGTTTGTGTAACCTAACAAGTTTCACAACTTAGTAGATGCGTTTGGTTTTTGAAATAGTTTCCTTAGAAAAGAAAGATCTTCATTGTGAAACACTGTACTGTGTGAAATAAGCTACTTGTGCTCTCGGAATGAGTTCCTTTCCTAAGAAAACGTAGATTGCAGCATGTTCAAAATATCTTCAGTTGTATAATCTAACAAGATGTACCACTTAGTAGATGCTTTTGGTTTCTGAAGTAGGTTCGTTAGAAAAGAAAGATGTTCATTGCCAAACACTGAAATGTACAAAATTATCTAGTTGTGCTCTCTGAAAGAGTTGCTTTCCTATTAAGGCGGTTGATTTCAGCAAATTCAAACTTTCCTCGTTTGTGTAATCTAACAAGTTGTGCAACTTAGTATGAAGACGGTAGATTACAGCAAGTTCAAACATTCCTCTTTTATACAATCTAACAAGATGTACAACTTAGTAGATGCGTTTGGTTTCTGAAGTAGTTTTGTTAGAAAAGAAAGATCTTCATTGACAAACACTGTACTGTGCGAAATAAGCTAGTTCTGCTCTCTGAATGAGTTGCTTTCCTACAAAGACGGTTGAGTGCAGCAAGTTCAAACTTTCCTTCTTTGTATAATCTAACAAGTTGTACAACTTAGTAGATTCGTTTCATTTCTAATGTAGTTTCTACAGAAAAGAAACATCTTCATTGCCTAACACTGAACTGGGTGAAATAAGGTAGATCTGATCTCCGAATGAGTTGCTTTGCTACGAAGAGGGTTGAGAGCAGCAAGTTCAAACTTTCCTAGTTTGCGTAATCTAACAAGATATACACCTTTGTAGATTCCTTTCATTTCTAATGTAGTGTAAATGGAAAAGAAACATCTTCATTGCCTAACACTGTACTGTGTGAAATAAGCTAGTTATCCTCTCTGAATGAGTTGCTTTCCTAGGAAGAGTGTTGAGAGCAGCAAGTACAAACTTTCCTGATTTGTGTAATCTAACAAGTTGTACAACTTAGGAGATGCGTTTGTTTTCTGAAGTAGTTTTGTTAGAAAAGTAAGATCTTCCTTACCAAACACTGTACTGTGTGAAGTAAGCTGTTCATTTCTTGGAATGAGTTGCTTTCCTACTAAGACGGTTCATTGCAGCAAGGTCAAACTTTCCTCGTTGTTGTAATCTAAGAAGTTGTACAATTTAGTAGATTCATTTCTTTTCTAATGTAGTTTCTATAGAAAAGAAACATCTTCATTACCTAACACTGTACTGTGTGAAATAAGGTAGTTCTTCTCTCGGAATGTGTTTCTTTCCTACAAACACGGTTGATTCCAGCAAGTTCAAACTTTTCTGGTTTGTGTAATCTCACAACTTGTACAACTTAGTAGATGAGTTTGGTTTATGAAGTAATTTCGTTAGAAAAGAAAGAACTTCATTGCCTAACACTGTACTGTGTGAACTAAGCTGGTTCAGTTTTCAGAATGAGTTGCTTTCTAACAAAGACGGTTGATTGCAGGAAGTTCAAACTTTCCTCGTCTGTGTAATCTAACAAGTTGTACAACTTAGTAGATTCGTTTCATTTCTAATGTAGTTTCTACAGAAAAGAAACATCTTCATTGCCTAACACTGCACTCTGTGAAAGAAGCTAGTTCTCCTTTTGAATGAGTTGCTTTCCTACGAAGATGGTTGAGAGCAGCATGTTCAAACTTTCCTGGTTTGTGTAACCTAACAAGTTTAACAACTTAGTAGATGAGTTTGGTTTCTGAAGTAGTTTCTTTAGATAAGAAAGATCTTCATTGCCAAACACTGTACTGTGTGAAATAAGCTGGTTCTGTTCTCGGAATGAGTTCCTTTCATAAGAAGATGGTAGATTGCAGCAAGTTCAAACTTGCTTCCTTTGTATAATCTAACAAGATGTACAGCTTAGTAGATGCTTTTGGTTTCTGAAGTTGTTTCGTTAGAAAAGAAAGATCTTCATAGCCGAACACTGTACTGAGTGAAATAAGCTAGTTCTGCTCTTGGAATGAGTTGCTCTCCAATGAAGAGGGTTGAGTGCAGCAAGTTGATACTTTCCTAGTTTGTGTAATGTAACAAGTTGTACAACTTAGTAGATTCATTTCATTTCTAATGTAGTCTCTACAGAAAAGAAACATCTTCATTGCCTAACTCTGTACTCTGTGAAATAAGCTAATTATGCATCCAAATGAGTTGCTTTCCTACGAAGAGGGTTGAGAGCAGCAAATTCCAACTTTTCTGGTTTGCATAATCTAACAAGTTGTACAACTTACTAGATGCGTTTGGTTTCTGAAGTAGTTTAGTTAGAAAAGAAAGATTTTCATTGCAACAAGTTCAAACTTTCCTCGTTTGTGTAATCTATCAAGTTGTACAACTTATTTGATTCGTTTCATTTCTAATGTAGTTTCTATAGAAAAGTAACATCTTCATTGCCTAACACTGTAGTGTGTGAAATAAGCTAGTTCTGCTCTTGGAAGCAGTTTCTTTCCTAAAATGAGGATTGAGAGCAGCAAGTAAAAACTTTACTCGTATGTGTAATCTCACAAGATGTACAACGTAGTAGATTTGTTTCATTTGTAATGTAGTTTCTATAGAAAAGTAACATCTTCATTGCCTAACACTGTACTGTGTGAAATAAACTAGTTCTGTTCTCAGAATGAGTTGCTTTCCTACAAAGATGGTAGATTGCAGCAAGTTCAAACTTTCTTCATTTGTATAATCTCACAAGATGTACAACCTGGTAGATTCATTTCATTACTAATGTAGTTTCTCCAGAAAGGAAACATCTTCATTGACGAACACTGTACTGTGTGAAATAAGCTACTACTGCTCTCCGAGTGAGTTGCTTTCCTATGAAGAGGGTTGAGAGCAGCAAGTTCAAACTTTCCTCATTTGTATAATCTAACAAGATGTACAACTTAGTAGATGCGTTTGGTTTCTGAAGCAGTTTCGTTAAAAAAGAAAGATCTTCATTGCCTAACACTGTACTGTGTAAAATAAGCTAGTTCTGCTCTCAGAATGAGTTGCTGTCCTACGAAGACAGTAGATTGCAGCAAGTTCAGATGTTTGTTGTTGGTATAATCTAACAAGATGTACAACTTAGTAGATGCTTTTGGTTTCTGAAGTAGTTTCCTTAGAAAAGAAAGATCTTCATTGCCTAACACGGTACTGTGCGAAAAAGGTAGTTCTGCTGTCAGAATGAGTTGCTTTCCTACAAAGAGGGTTGAATGGAGCAACTGCAACCTTTATTCGTTGGTAAAATCTAACAAGATGTACAACTTAGTAGATGAGTTTCATTTCTAATGTAGTTTCTATAGAAAAGAAACATCTTCATTGCCTAACACTGTGCTGTGTGAAATAAGCTAGTTCTGCTCTCGGATTGAGTTGCTTTCCTAAAATGAGGATTGAGAGCAGCAAGTACAAACTTTCCTCGTTTGTGTAATCTAACAAGATGTACAACTTAGTAGATTCGTTTCATTTCTGATGTAGTTTCTATAGAAAAGAAACTTCTTGATTGCTGAACACTGTACTGTGTGAAGTAAGTTGGTTCAGTTCTCAGAATGAGTTGCTTTCCTACAAAGACGGTTGATTGAAGCAAGTTCAAACTTTCCTCGTTTGTGTAGTCTAAGAAATTGTACCACTTAGTAGATTCGTTTCATTTCTAATGTAGTTTCTATAATTGCCGAACACTGTACTGTGTGAAATAAGCTAGTTATGTTCTCAGAATGAGTTGCTTTCCTACGAAGACGGTAGATTGCAGCAAGTTCACACTTTCCTCGTTTGTATAATCTAACAAGATATGCAACTTAGTAGAAGAGTTTGGTTTTTGACGTAGTTTCATTAGAACAGAAAGATCTTCATTGCCCAACACTGTACTGTGTGAAGTAACCCAGTTCTGTTCTCGGAATGAGTTTCTTTCCAACGAAGAGGGTTGATTGCAGCAAGTTCAAACTTTCCTCGTTTGTGTAATCTAACAAGTTCTACAACTTAGTAGATTCGTTTCATTTATATTGTTGTTTCTACAGAAAAGAAGCATCTTCATTGCCTAACACTGTACTGTGTGAAATAAGCTAGTTCTCCTCTCTGAATGAGTTGCTTTCCCAAGAAGAGGTTTCAGAGCAGCAAGTTCAAACTTTCCTGGTTTGAGTAACCTAACAAGTTTCACAACTTAGTAGATGCATTTGGTTTATGAAGTTGTTTCATTAGAAAAGAAAATCTTCAATCTTTTCCTAAGAAAATGGTAGATTGCATCAAGTTCAAACTTTCTTCATTTGTATAATCTAACAAGATGTACAACTTAGTAGATGCTTTTGGTTTCTGAAGTAGTTTCGTTAGAAAAGAAAGACGTTCATTGCTGAACCCTGAAATATGCGAAATTATCTAGTTGTGCTCTGTGAAAGAGTTGCTTTCCTACGAAGACGGTTGATTGCAGCAAATTCAAACTTTCCTCGTTTGTGTAATCTAACAAGTTGTACCACCTAGTAGACTCGTTTCATTTCTAACATAGTTTCTACAGAAAACAAACATCTTTATTGCCTAACATTGAACTGTGTGAAATAAGCTAGTTCTGCTCTCAGAATGAGTTGCTTTCCTATGAAGACGGTCGATGGCAGCAAGTTCAAACTTTTCTCGTTTATGTAATCTAACAAGATATACAACTTAGTAGATGCCTTTGGCTTCTGGAGTACTTTCCTTAGAAAAGAAATATCTTCATTGCCAAACACTGTACTGTGTGAAATAAGTTAGTTCTGCTCTCGGAATGAGTTGCTTTCCTACGAAGATGGTTGATTGCAGCAAGTTCATACTTTCCTCGTTTGTGTAATCTAACAAGTTTTACAACTTAGGAGATCTGTTTAATGTCTAATGTAGTTTCTAGAGAAAACAAACATCTTCATTGCCTAACACTGAACTGTGTGAAATAAGCTAGTTCTGCTCTCAGAATGAGTTGCTTTCCTACGAAGACGGTAGATTGCAGCAAGTTCAAACATTCCTCGTTTATAGAATCTAACAAGATGTACAACTTACTAGATACATTTGGTTTCTGCAGTAATTTCATTAGAAAAGAAATATCTTCATTGCTGAACACTTTACTGTGTGAAGCAACCTGGTTCAGTTCTTGTAATGAGTTGCTTTCCTACGAAGACTTTTGAATGCAGCAAGTTCAAACTTTCCCCGTTTGTGTAATCTAACAAGTTGTACAACTTAGTAGATTCGTTTCATTTCTAATGTAGTTTCTATAGAAAAGAAACATCTTCATTGCTGAACACTGTACTGTGTAAAGTAAGCTGGTTCAGTTCTCGGAATGAGTTGCTTTCATACAAAGATGGTTGATTCCAGCAAGTTCAAACTTTCCTCGTTAGTGTAATGTAAGAACATGTACAACTTAGTAGGTTCGTTTCATTTCTAATGTAATTTCTGTAGAAAAGAAACATCTTCATTGCCTAACACTGTACTGTGTGAAATAAGCTACATCTGCTCTCGGAATGATTTGCTTTCATAATAAGAGTGTTGAGAGCAGCAAGTTAAAGTTTTCCTGGTTTGTGTAATCTAACAAGTTGTATAACTTACTTGATGCATTTGGTTTCTGAAGTAGTTTCGTAAGAAAAGAAAGATCTTCATTGTGGAACACTGTACTGTGTGAAGTAAGCTGGTTCAGTTCTCAGAATGAGTTGCTTTCCTATGAAGAGGATGAGTGCAGAAAGTTCAAACTTTCCTCGTTTGTGTAATCTAGCAAGATGTACAACTTAGTAGATTCGTTTCATTTCTAATGTAGTTTCTATGGAGAAGAAATTTCTTCATTGCCTAACATGCTACTGTGTGATAAAAGCAAGTTCTGCTCTCAGAATGAGTTGCTTTCCTACAAAGAGGGTTGAGTGGAGCAACTTCAACCTTTCTTCGTTGGTAAAATCTAACAAGATGTACAACTTAGTAGATGAGTTTGGTTTCTGAAGTAGTTTCTTTAGAAAAGAAAGATCTTCATTGCCTAACACTGTAATGTGCAAAATAAGAGTTCTGCTCTCCGAATGAGTTGCTTTACTACAAACACGGTTGCAAGTAGCAAGTTCAAACTTTCCTGGTTTGCGTAATCTAACAAGATGTCCAATTTAGTAGATACGTTTTGTTTCTGAAGTAGTTTCATTCGAAAAGTAAGATCTCCATTGCTGAACACTGTACTGTGCGAAATAAGCTAGTTCTGCTCTCAGAATGAGTTGCTTTCCTACGAAGAGGGTTAAGTGCAGCAGGTTCAAACTTTCCTCATTTGTGTAATCTAACAAGTTGTACAACTTAGTAGATTCGTTTCATTTCTAATGTAGTTTCTACAGAAAAGAAACATCTTCATTGCCTAACTCTGTACTCTGTGAAATAAGCTAATTATGCATCCAAATGAGTTGCTTTCCTACGAAGAGGGTTGAGAGCAGCAAATTCCAACTTTTCTGGTTTGCATAATCTAACAAGTTGTACAACTTACTAGATGCGTTTGGTTTCTGAAGTAGTTTACTTAGAAAAGAAAGATCTTCATTTCCAAACACTGTACTGTTTGAAGTAAGCTGGTTCAGTTCTTGGAATGAGTTGCTTTCCTACGAAGACTGTTGAATGCATCAAGTCCAAACTTTCCCCGTTTGTGTAATCTAAGAACTTGTACAACTTAGTAGATTCATTTCATTCCTAATGTAGTTTCTATAGAAAATAAACATCTTCATTGCCTACCACTGTACTGTGTGAAATAAGGTAGTTCTGCTCTAGGAATGAGTTGCTTTCCTACAAAGAGGGTTGATTGCAGCAACTTCAAACTTTCCTCTTTTGTGTAATATAAAAAGTTGTACAACTTAGTAGATGCGTTTCATTTCTGATGTAGTTTCTATAGAAAAGAAACATCTTCTTTGCCTAACACTGTACTGTGTCAAATAGGCTAGTTCTGCTCTCAGAATGAGTTGCTTTTCTATGAAGAGTGTTGATTGCAGCAAGTACATACTTTCCTCATTTGTGTAATCTAAAAAGTTGTACAACTTTGTAGATTCATTTCATTTCTAATGTAGTTTCTATAGAAAAGAAAAATCTTCATTTCTTAACACTGTACTGTGTGAAATAAGCTAGTTCTGCTCTCAGAATGAGTTCCTTTCCTACGAAGACTGTAGATTGCAACATGTTCAAACTTTCCTCGTTTGTATAATCTAAGAAGATGTACACCTTAGTACATGCGTTTGGTTTCTGAAGTAGTTTCGTGAGAAAAGAAAGATCTTCATTGCGTAACACTGTACTCTGTGAAATAAGCTAGTTCTCCTCTGGCAATGAGTTCTGTTCCTATGAAGACGGTTGATTGCAGCAGGTTCAAACTTTTCTGGTTTGTAAAATCTAAGAAGACATACAACATAGTAGATGCGTTTGGATTCTGAAGTAGTTTCCTTAGAAAAGGAAGACCTTCATTGCCAAAGACTGTACTGTGCGAAATAAGCTAGTTCTGCTCTCGGAATGTGTTGCTTTCCTACGAAGAGGGTTGAGTGTAGCAAGTTCAAACTTTCCTCATTTGTGTAATCGAACAAGTTGTACAAGTTGGTAGATTCATTTCATTTCTATTGTAGTTTCTATAGAAAAAAACATCTTCATATCCTAACACTGTACGGTGTAAAATAAGCTAGATCTGCTCTCGGAATGAGTTGCTATCCTACAAAGAGGGTTGAGTGCAGCAAGTTCAAACTTTCCTCGTTTGTGTAATCTAACAAGATGAACAACTTAGTAGATTCGTTTCATTTCTAATGTAATTTCTATAGAAAAGAAACATCTTCATTGCCTAACACTGTATTGTGTGAAAGAAGCTAGTTCTGTTCTTGGCATGAGTTCCTTTCCTATGAAGACTGTAGATTGCAGCAAGTTCAAACTTTCCAAGTTTGTGTAATATTACAAATTGTACAACTTAGTAGATGCATTTGGATTCTGCAGTAGTTTCCTTAGAGAAGAAAGATCTTCATTTCCGAACATTGTACTGTGCGAAATACGCTAGTTCTGCTCTTGGAATGAGTTGGTTTCCTACGAAGAGGGTTGAGTGCACCAAGTTCAAACTTTCCTCCTTTGTGTAATCCAACAAGCTGTACAACTTAGTAGATTCATTTCATTTCTATTGTAGTTTCTATAGAAAAGAAACCTCTTCATATCCTAAGATAGTACTGTGCGAAATAAGCTAGTTCTGCTATCCAAATGAGTTGCTTTCCTATGAAGAGGGCTGAGAGCAGCAAGTTGAAACTTTCTTGATTTGTGTAATCTAACAAGTTGTACAACTTAATAGATGCATTTGGTTTCTGAAGCAGTTTTGTTAGAAAGAAAGTTCTTCATTGTCAAACACTGTACTCTGTAAAGTAAGCTGGTTCAGTTCTGGGAATGAGTTGCTTTCCTACGAAGACGGTTGATTGCAGCAAGTTCAAACTTTCCTCATTTCTGCAGCCTAACAAGATGTACAAGGTAGTAGATTCGTTTCATTTCTATTGCAGTTTCTATAGAAAAGAAACATCTTCATGTCCTAACACGGTACTGTGTGAAATAAGCTAGTTCTGCTCTAGGAATGAGTTGCTTTCCTACGAAGAGGGTTGAATGCAACAAGTTCCAACTTCCCTGCTTTTTGTAATCGAACAAGATGTACAACTTAGTAGATTCGTTTCATTTCTAATGTAGTTTCTGTAGAAAAGAAACGTCTTCATTGTGGAACTCTGTACTGTTTGAAATAAGCTAGTTCTGCTCTCATTATATATTCCTTTCCTATGAAGACTGTAGATTGCAGCAAGTTCAAACTTTCTTCGTTTGTGTAATCTAACAAGATGTACAACTTAGTAGATTCCTTTAATTTCTAAAGCAGTTTGCAGAGAAAACAAAGATCTTCATTGCCGAATACTGTACTTTGGGAAATAAGCTAGGTCTGTTTTCGGAATGAGTAGCTTTCCCACGAAGACGGTTGAGTGCAGGAAGTTGATACTTTCCTGGACTGTGTAATGTCACAAGATGGACAACTTAGTATATTCTTTTCATTTCTAAAGTAGCTTGCTTAGAAAACAAAGGTCTTAATTGCCTAACACTGTACCATGAGAAATAAACTAGTTCTGTTCTGCAATGAGTTGCTCTGCTACGAAGATGGTTGAGTCTAGCAAGTTGAAACTTTCCTGGATTGTGTAATCTAACAAGATGTACAACTTAGTAGATTCGTTTCATTTCTAAAGTAGTTTGCTTAGAAAAAAAATGGTCTTCATTGCCGAACCCTGTATTTTGTGAAATAAGCTAGTTCTGTGAATGAGTTGCTTTCGCACGAAGACGGTTGACTTCAGCTAGTTGATTCTTTCCTGGTTTGTGTAATCTAAAAAGATGTACAACTTAGTAGATTCGTTTCATTTCTAAAATAGTCTGCATAGTAAACAAAGATCTTCAGTGCCAAACATTGTATAGTGTGAAACAAGCTAGTTATGTGCTCAGAATGAGATGCTTTCCTACGAAGACGGTTGAGTGCAGCAAGATCAAACTTTACTGATTTGTGTAATATAACAAAATATCCAACTTAGTAGATTCGTTTCATTTCTAAAGTAGTTTGCTTAGAAAACAATGGTCTTCATTGCTGAACACTGTACTGTGTGAAATAAGCTAGTTCTGTTCTTGGAATGAGTTGCTTTCCAACGAAGACGATTGAGTGAGCAATTTGAAACTTTCTTGGATTGTGTAATGTAGCAAGATGTACAACTTAGTAGATTCGTCTCATTTCTAAATTAGTTCGCTTAGAAAACAAAGATCTTCATTGCTGAAAACTGTACTGTGTGAAATAAGCTAGTTCTGTTCAAGAATGAGTTGGTTTACTGCAAATACGGTTGAGTGCAGCAAGTTGATACTTTCCCTGATTGTGTAATTTAAGAAGATGTACAACTTAGTAGATTTGTTTCATTTCTGAAGTAGTTTGCTTTGAAAACAAAGATATTCATTGCCAAACACTGTATAGTGTGAAATAAGCTAGTTCTGTTCTCAGAATGAAATACTTTCTTAGTATGATGGTTGAGTTCAGCAAGATCAAACTTTCTTGGTTTGTGTAATCTAACAAGATGTACAATTAAGCAGATTCGTTTCATTTCTAAAGTAGTTTACTTAGAAAACAAAGATCTTCATTGCCAAATAATGTACTGTGTGAAATAAGCTAGCTCTATTCTCGGAATGAGATGCGTTCCTACAAAGACGGTTGAGTGCAGCAAGATCAAACTTTCCTGGTTTGTGTAATCTAAGAAGATGTACAACTTAGTAGATTCGTTTCATATCTAAAGAAGTTTGCTTAGAAAACAAAAATTTTCATTGCCGAGCACTGTATTGGGTGAAATAAGCGAGTTCATTTCTTGGAATGAGTAGCTTTACTACGAGGACGGTTGAGTGCAGCAACTTGAAACTTTCCTGGATTGTGTAATCTAACAAGATGTACAACTTGGTAGATGCATTTCATTTCTGAAGTAGTTTGCTTAGAAAACAAAGATCTTCATTGCCAAAAAGAATACTGTGAGAAATAAGCTAGTTCTGTTCTCGGAATTTGTTCCTTTCCCACCAAGACGGTTGAGTGCAACAAGTTGATACTTTCCTGGTTTGTGTAATCTAACAAGATGTACAACTTAGTAGATTGGTTTCATTTCTAAAGTACTTTGCTTAGAAAACAAAGATCTTCATTGCCAAAAAGAGTACTGTGTGAAAAAAGCTAGTTCTGTTCTCAGAATGTTTTGCGTTCCCATGAAGATGGTTGAGTGCGAGAAGTTGATACTTTCCTTATTTGTGTAATCTAGCAAGATGTACAACTTAGTAGATTTGTTTCATTTCCAAACTTGTTTGCTTAGAAAACAAATGCCTTCATTTCTGAACACTGTACCATGTGAAATAAGCTAGTTCTGTTCTCGGAATGAGTTGTTTTCCTACCAAGACGGTTGAGTGCACCAAGTTGAAACTTTCCTGGATTGTGTAATCTAACAATATTTACAACTTAGTAGATTCGTTTTATTTCTAAAGTAGTTAGCTTAGAAAACAAAGATCTTCATTCTCATACACTGTACTGTGTGAAATAATCTAGTTCTGTTTTCGGAGGGAGTTGCTTTCCCATGAAGATGGTCAAATGCAGAAAGTTGATACTTTCCTGGATTGTGTAATCTAACAAGATGGAAAACTTAGTAGATTCGTTTCATATCTAAAGTAGTTTGCTTAGAAAAGAAAGATCTTCATTGCCGAAAACTGTAATGTGGGAAATGAGCTAATTCTGTTCTCGGAATGAGTTGCTTTCCTACGAAGATAGTTGAGTGCAGCAAGTTGAAACTTTCCTGGATTGTGTAATTTAAGAAGATGTGCAACTTAGTAGATTCATTTCATTTCTGAAGTAGTTTGCTTTGCAAACAAAAATGTTCATTGCCAAACACTGTACAGTGTGAAATAAGCTAGTTCTGTTCTCGGAATGAGATGCTTATCTACTAAGATGGTTGAGTGCAGCAAGATCAAACTTTCCTGGTTTGTGTAATCTAACAAGATGTACAAGTTACTAGATTCGTTTCATATCTAAAATAGTTTGCTTAGAAAACAAAGATTTTTATTGCCGAAATCTGTACTGTGTGAAATAAGCTAGTTCTGTTTTCGGAATGAGTTTCTTTACTACAAAGACGTTTGAGTGCAGGATGTTGATACTTTCCTGGATTGTGTAATATCACAAGATGTACAAGGGAGTATATTCGTTTCTTTTCTAAAGTAGCTTGCTTAGTAAACAAAGATCTTCATTGCCGAACACTGTACTGTGCGAAATAAGCTAGTTCTCTTCTGGAATGAGTTGCTTTCCTACGATGATGGTTGAATCCAGCAAGTTGAAACTTTCCTGGATTGTGTAATCTAACAAGATGTAAAACTTAGTACATTCGTTTAATTTCCAAGGTAGTTTTCTTAGAAAACAAAGATCCTCATTGTCGAACACTGTGTTTTGTGAAATAACCTAGTTCTGTTCTCGGAATGAGTTGCTTTCCAACCAAGACGGTTCAGTGCAGCAAGTGGATTCTTTCATGGTTTGTGTAATCTAACAGGATGTACAAATTTGTAGATTCGTTTCAGTTATAATGTCGTTTGCTTAGAAAACAAAGATCTTCATTGCGTAACACTGTACAGTGTGAAATAAGCTACTTCTGTTCCGGAATGAGATGCTTTCCTAGGAGGACAGTTGAGTGCAGCAAGATCACATTTTCCTGTTCTGTGTAAGCTAACAAGATGTACAACTTACTAGATTGGCTTCATTTCTAAAGTAGTTTGCTTATAAAACAAAGATCTTCCTTGCTGAACACTGCTGTGTGAAATAAGCTAGTTCTGTTCTCGGAATGAGTTGCTTTACTACGAAGACTATCGAGGGCAGAAAGTTGATACTTTCTTGGTTTCTGTAATCTAACAAGATGTACAACTTAGTAAATTTGTTTCATTTCTAAAGTAGTTTACTTAGAAATAAGTTAGTTCTGTTCTCGGAATGAGTTGCTTTATCACGAAGAAGGTTGAGTGCAGGAAGTTGATACATTCCTAGTTTGTTTAAACTAACACGAAGTATAACTTTGAGATTCGTTTCCTTTCTAAAGTAATTTGGTTAGAAAACAAAGATCTTCATTGCCAAACACTGTACCGTGTGAATTAAGCCTGCCGTGTTCTTGGAATGAGTTGTTTTCCTACGAAGACGGTTTAGTGCAGCAAGTTGATACTTGCCTGGTATGTGTAATCTAAAAAGATATACAACTTAGTAGTTTTGTTTCATTTCTAAAGTAGTTTGCTTAGAAAGCAAAGATCTTCATTGCCAAACACTGTACTTTGGGAAATAAGCTAGGTTTGTTCTCGGAATGAGTTGTTTTCCCACAAAGAGGGTTGAGTGCAGAAAGCTGATACTTTCCTGGTTTGCATAATGTAACAAGATGTACAACTTAGTAGAGTCCTTTCATATCTAAAGTAGTTTGCTTAGAAAACAAAGATCTTCAGTTCCGAACATTGTATAGTGTGAAATAAGCTAGTTCTGTTCTTGGAATGAGATGCTTTCCTATGAAGACGGTTGAGTGCAGCAAAATCAAACTTTCCTGGTTTGTGTAATCTAACAAGGTGTACAACTTAGTAGGTTTGTTTCATTTCTAAAGTAGTTTGCTTAAAAAACAAACATCTTCATTTCTGAAAAATGTACTGTGTGAAATAAGCTAGTTCTGTTCCCAGAATGAGTTGCTTTGCTACGAAAAGTGTTGAGTGCAGCAAGTTGATACTTTCGTGGTTTGTGTAGTCTAACAACATGTACAACTTAGTAGATTAGTTTCATCTCTCAAGTAGTTTGCTTCGAAAACAAAGATCTTCATTGCCGAACACTCTACTTTGTGAAATAAGCTAATTCTGTTCACGGAATGAGTTGCTTTCCTACGAATACGGTTGAGTGCAGCAAGTTGAAAGTTTCCAGGATTGTGTAATCTAAGAAGATGTACAACTTAGTAGATTCATTTCCTTTCTAAAGTAGTTTTCTTAGAAAACAAAAGTCTTCATTGCCGAACACTGTACTGTGTGAAATAAGCTATTTCTGTTCTCGGAATGAGTTTTTTTCCCACAAAGATCGTTGACTGCAGGAAGTTGAACTTTCCTGGATTGTGTAATCTAACAAGACATACAACTTAGTAGATTGGTTTCATTTCTAAAGTAGTTTGCTGAGAAAACAAAAATCTTCATTTCCGAACACAGTACTTTGTGAAATGAGCTAATTCTGTTCTCGGAATGACTTGTTTTCCCACAAAGACGGTTGAGTGAAGCAAGTTGATACTTTCCTAGTTGGTGTATTCTAACAAGTTGTACAACTTAGTAGATTCGTTTCATTTCTAAAGTAGTTTGATAGAAAACAAAGATGTTCATTGGCAACTTAGTAGATTCGTCTCATTTCTATAGTAGTTTGATTAGAAACCAAAGTTCTTCATTGCCGAACACTGAACTGTGTGAAATAAGCTATTTCTGTTCGCAGAATGAGATGCTTTCCTACAAAGACGGTTGAGTGCAGCAAGATCCATCTTTCCTGGTTTGTGTAATCTAACAAGTTGTACAACTTAGTAGATTCATTTCATATCTACAGTACTTGCTTAGAAAACAAAGATCTTCATTGCCAAAAACTGTACTGTTTGACATAAGGTAGTTCTGTTCTCGGAATGAGTTGCTTTCCTATGAAGATGGTTGAGTGCAGCAAGTTGAAACTTTCCAGGATTGTGTAATCTAACAAGATGTACAACTAAGTAGATTCCTTTAAGTTCTAAAGAAGTTTGCTTAGAAAACAAATGTCTTCATTGCCGAAAACTGTACTGAGTGAAATGACCTAGTTTGACAAGTAGTACAACTTAGTAGATCTTGTTCATTTCTAAAGCAGTTTGCTTAGAAAACAAAGATCTTTATTGCCAAAAACTGTACTGAGTGAAATGAGCTAGTTCTGTTCTCGGAATGAGTTACTTTCCCATCAAGACGGTTGAGTGCAGCAAGTTGATACTTTCCTGGTTTGTGTAATCTAACATGATGTACATCTTAGTAGATATGTTCCATTTCTAAAGTAGTTTGCTTAGAAAACAAAGGTCTTCATTGCCGAACACTGTAATGTGTGAAATAAGCTAGTTCTGTTTTCGGAATGAGTTGCTTTCCGATGAAGATGGTTGAGTGCGGGAAGTTGATACTTTCCTGGTTTGTATAATCTAACAGGATGTATAACTTAGTAGATTCGTTTTATTTCTAATGTAGTTTGCTTAGAAAACAAAGATCTTCATTGCCAAAAACTGTACTGTGTGAAATAAGGTAGTTCTGTTCTCAGAATGAGTTGCTTTGCTATGAAAAATGTTGAGTACCGCAAGTTGATACTTTCTTGGTTTGTGTAGTCTAACAAGATGTACAACTTAGTAGATTCGTTTCATTTCTATAGTAGTTTCATTAGAAACCAAAGTTCTTCATTGCTGAACACTGAACTGTGTGAAATAAGCTATTTCTGTTCACAGAATGAGATGCTTTCCTACGAATACGGTTGAGTGCAGCAAGATCAATCTTTCCTGGTTTGTGTAATCTAACAAGTTGTACAACTTAGTAGATTCATTTCATATCTATAGTACTTGCTTAGAAAACAAAGATCTTCATTGCCAAAAACTGTACTGTTTGACATAAAGTAGTTCTGTTCTCGAAATGAGTTGCTTTCCTATGAACACGGTTGAGTGCAGCAAGTTGAAACTTTCCGGGATTGTGTAATCTAACAAGATGTACAACTAAGTAGATTCCTTTCAGTTCTAAAGAAGTTTGCTTAGAAAACAAAGATCTTCATTGCCAAAAACTGTGCTCAGTGAAATTACCTGGTTCTGACAAGTAGTACAACTTAGTAGATCTTGTTCATTTCTAAAGCAGTTTGCTTAGAAAACAAAGATCTTTATTGCCGAAAACTGTACTGAGTGAAATGAGCTAATTCTGTTCTCGGAATGAGTTGCTTTCCCATCAAGACGGTTGAGTGCAGCAAGTTGATACTTTCCTGGTTTGTGTAATCTAATATGTTGTACATCTTAGTAGATATGTTCCATTTCTAACGTAGTTTGCTTAGATAACAAAGGTCTTCATTGCCAAACACTGTCCTGTGTGAAATGTGCTAGTCTGTTCTCGGAATGAGTTGCTTTCCCATGATAATGGTTGAGTGCTGGAAGTTGATACTTTCCTGGTTTGTGTATTCTGACAAGTTGTACAACTTAGTATATTCGTTTCATTTCTAAAGTAGTTTGCTTAGACAACAAAGATCTTCATTTCCGAACACTGTACTGTGTGAAATAAGCTTGTTCTGTTCTCGGAATGAGTTGCTCTCCTACAAAGACAGTTGAGTGCAGCAAGTTGAAACTTACCTGGATTGTGTAATCTAAGATGAGGTACAACTTAGTAGGTTCATTTCATTTCTAAAGTCGTTTGCTTAAAAAACAAAGATCTTCATTGCCAAAAACTGTACTGTGTGAATTCAGCTAGTTCCCTTCTCGGAATGAGTTGCCTTACTACGAAATATGTTGAGTGCAGCAAGTTGATACTTTCTTGGTTTGTGTAATCTAACAAGATATAGAACTTAGTAGATTCGTTTCATTACTAAAGTAGTTTGATTAGAAAACAAAGGTATTCATGGCTGAACAATAAACTGTGTGAAATAAGCTAGTTCTGTTTGTGGAATGAGATGCTTTCCTATGAAGATGGTTGAGTGCAGCAAGTTAAAACTTTCCTGGATTGTGTAATCTAACAAGTACAACTTAGTAGATTCGTTTCATATCTACAGTAGTTTGGTTAGAAAGCAAAGATCTTCATTGCCGAAAACTGTACTGTGTGAAATGAGCTAGTTCTGTTCTCGGAATGAGTTGCTTTCCCATCAAAACGGTTCAGTGCAGGAAGTTGATACTTTCCTGGTTTGTGTAATCTAAAAAGATGTACACCTTAGTAGATTCGTTTCATTTCCAAAGTAGTTTGCTTACAAAACAAAGATCTTCATTGCCGAACACTGTACTATGTGAAATAAGCTAGTTCTGTTTGCGGAATTAGATGCATTCCCTCTAAGACGGTTGAGTGCAGGAAGATCAAACGTTCCAAGTTTGTGTAATGTAACAAGATGTACAACTTAGAAGACTCGTTTCATTTCTAAAGTAGTTTGCTTAGAAAAGAAAGGTCTTCATTGCCAAACACTGTACTGTGTGAAATAACCTAGTTCCATTCTTGGAATGACTTGCTTTCCCACGAAGAAGGTTGAGAATAGGAAGTAGATATTTTCCTGCCTTGTTTAATCTAAAAAGACGTACAGCTTCATAGACTCGTTTAATTTCTAAAATAGTTTGCTGTGAAAACAAAGATCTTTATTGCAGAACACTGTAGTTTGTGAAACAAGCTAGTTCTGTTCTCGGAATGATTTGCTTTACTACGAAGACGGTTGAGTGCAGCAAGTTGATACTTGCCTGGTGCTTGTAATCTAACAAGATGTACAACTTAGTAGATTCGTTTCATTTTTAAAGTAGTTTGCTTACAAAACAAAGATCTTCATTTCTGAACATTTTATAGTGTGAAATAAGCTAGTTCTGTTCTAGGAATGACATGCTTTCCTACGAAGACGGTTGAGTGCAGCAGGATTAAACTTTCCTGGTTCGTGTAATCTAACAAGATGTACAAATTAGTAGATTCGTTTCATTTCTAAAGTAGTTTACTTAGAAAACAAAGGTCTTCAGCCAAACACTGTACTATGTGAAATAAGCTAGTTCTGTTCTCGGAATGAGTTGCTTTCCTATGAAGATGGTGGAGTGCAGCAAGTTGAAACTTTCCTGGATTGTGTAATCTAACAAGATGTACAACTTAGTAGATTCGTCTCTTTTCTAAAGTATTTTGCTTAGAAAACAAAAATCTTCATTGCTGAACATTGTACAGCGGGAAATAAGATAGTTCTGTTCTTAGAATGAGATGCCTTCTTACAAAGACAGTTGAGTACAGCAAGATCAAACTTTCCTGGTTTGTGTAATCTAACAAGATGTACAACTTTTTATATTCGTTTCATTTCTAAAGTAGTTTGGTTAGAACACAAAGATCTTCATTGCTGCAAACTGTACAGTGTGAAATAAGCTAGTTCTGTTCTGAGAATGAGTTGCTTTCCTACGAAGATGGTTGAGTGCAGCAAAGTGATACTTTCCTGGTTTGTGTAATCTAACAAGATGTACAACTTAGTAGATATGTTTCATTTCTAAAGTAGTTTCCTTAGAAAACAAAGATCATTGCTGAACACTGCACTGTGTGAAATAAGCCAGTTCTGTTCTCGGAATGGGTTGCTTTCCTATGAAGACGGTTGAGTGCACCAAGTTTATACTTTAATGGTTTGTGTAATCTAACAAGATATACAACTTAGTAGATTCGTTTCATTTCTAAAGTAGTTTGCTTAGAAAACAAAGATCTTCATTACCAAAAACTGTACTGTGTGAAATAAGCTAGTTCTGTTCTCGGCATGTGTACCTTTACTATGAAGACGGTTGACTGCAGCAAGTTCATACTTTCCTGATTTGTGTAATCTGGCAAGATGTGCATCTTAGTAGATTTGTTTCATTTCTAACGTAGTTTACTTTCAAAACAAAGATCTTCATTGCCAAAAACTGTACTGTCTGAAATAAGCTAGTTCTCTTCTCAGAATGAGTTGCTTTACTAAGAAGACGGTTGAGTGCAGCAAGTTGATACTTTCCTGGTTTGTGTATTCTAACACGATGTACAACTTAGTAGGTTCTTTTCATTTATAAGATAGTTTGATGAGAAAACAAAGGTCTTCCTTGCCGAACACTGTACTTTGTAAAATAAGCTAGTTCTGTTCTCAGAATGAGTTGCTTTCCCACGAAGACAGTTGAGAGCAGCAAGTTGATACTTTGCTGGTTTATGTAATCTAACAAGATGTACAACTTAGTAGATTCGTTTCTTTTCTAAAGTACTTTGCTTAGAAAACAAAGATCTTCATTGCCGAAAACTGTATTGTGTGAAATGAGCTAGTTCTGTTCGTGGAATGAGTTGCTTTACTACGAAGACAGTTGAGTGGAGCAAGTTGATACTTTCCTGGTTTGTGTAATCTAACAAGATGTACCTCTTACTAGATTCGTTTAATTTCTAAAGTAGTTTGCTTAGAAAACAAAGGTCTTCATTGCCGAACATTGTACAGTGTGAAATAAGTTAGTTCTGTTCTCAGAATAGTTGCTTTCACATGAAATTGGTTGAGTGTGGGAAGTTGATACCTTCCTGGTTTGTGTAATCTAACAAGATGTACAACTGAATAGATTCCTTTCATTTCTAAAGTAGTTTGTTTAGCAAACAATTATCTTCATTTCTGAACACTGTACAGTGTGAAATAACCTAGTTCTCTTCTCGGAATGAGTTGCTTTACTAGGAAGACAGTTGAGTGCAGAAAGTTGAAACTTTCCTGGATTGTGTAATATAACAAGATGTACAACTTAGTAGATTCGTTGCATTTCCAAAGTAGTTTGCTTTGAAGGTCTTCATTGCCTAAAAATGTACTGTGGGAAATAAGCTAGGTCTGTTCTCAGATTGAGTTGCTTTACTGCGAAGATGGTTGAGTGCAGTAAGTTGATACTTTCCGTGTTTGTGTAATCTAGCAAGCTGTACAACTTAGTAGATTCATTTCATTTCTAAAGTAGTTTGCTTAGAAAACAAAGGTCTTCATTGCCGAAAAACGTACTTTGTGAAATAAGCTAGTTTTGTTCTCGGAATGAGTTCCTTTCCCACAAACATGGTTGAGTGCAGGAAGTTGATAATTTCTTGGATTGTGTAATCTAACAAGATGTACAATTTAGCATATTAGTTTCATTTCTAAGGTAGTTTTCTGAGAAAACAAAGATCTTCATTGCCGAACACTGTACTTTGTGAAATAAGCTAATTCTCTTCTCAGAATAAGTTGCTTTCCCATGAAGACAGTTGAGTGCAGCAAGTTGATACATTCCTATTTGTGTAATCTAACAAGATGTACAACTTAGTAGATTCGTTTCATTTCAAAAGTAGTTTCCTTGGAAAACAAAGATCTTCATCTCCGAACATTGTATAGTGTGAAATAAGCTAGTTGTGTTCTTGGAATGAGTTGCTTTCCAACAAAGACGGATGACTGCAGCAAGATTGGAATGAGTTGCTTTACTACGAAGACAGTTGAGTGACGCAAGTTGAAACTTTCCTGGTTTGTGTAATATAACAAAATGTACAACTTAGTAGATTCCTTTCATTTCTAAAGTAGTTTTCTTTAAAAACAAAGATCTTCATTGCTAAAAAGTATACTGTGTGAAATAACCTAGTTCTGTTCTCTGAAAGAGTTGCTTTATTCAGAATCCATTGAGTGAAGCAAGTTGATACTTTCCTGGTTTGTGTATTCTAACAAGATGTACAACTTAGTAAATTCGTTTCATTTCTAAAGTAGTTTGCTTACAAAACAAAGGTCTTCATTGCCATACACTGTACTGTATGAAATAAGCTAGTTGTGTTCTCGGAATGAGTTGCTTTCCCACAAATACGGTTGAGTGAAGCAAATTGATACTTTCCTGGTTTGTGTAATATAACAAGAACTACAACTTAGTAGATATGTTTCATTACTAAAGTAGTTTGCTTAGAAAACAACATCTTCATTTCCGAACACTGCACTGTGTGAAATAAACTAGTTCTGTTCTCCGAATGATTTGCTTTAATACGAACACGGTTGAGTGCAGAAAGTTGATACTTTTCTGGTGTGTGTAATCTAACAAGATGTACAACTTAGTAGATTCGGTTCATTTCTAAAGCAGTTTGCTTAAAAAACCAAGATCTTCATGGCTGAAAATTGTACTGTGTTTAATAAGCTAGTTCTGTTCTCGGCATGAGTTGCTTTAATACGAACACGGTTGAGTGCAGAAAGTTGATACTTTTCTGGTGTGTGTAATCTAACAAGATATACAACTTAGTAGATTCACTTCATTTATAACATAGTTTGCTGAGAAAACAAAGGTCTTCATTGCCGAACACTGTACTGTGTAAAATAAGCTAGTTCTGTTCTCGGAATGAGTTGCTTTCCCATGAAGACAGTTGAGTGCAGCAAGTTGATACTTTCCTGGTTTGTGTAATTTCACAAGATGTACAACTTAGCAGATTCATTTCATTTCTAAAGTACTTTGCTTAGAAAACAAAGATCTTCATTGCTGAACAATGTACTGTGTGAAATAAGCTACTTCTCTTCGTGGAATGAGATGTATTCCTACGAAGATGGTGGCATGCAGCAAGATCAAACATTCGTGGTTTGTGTAATCTAACAAGATATACAATTTAGTAGATTCGTTTCATTTCTAAAGTAGTTTGCTTAGAAAAAAAACATCTTCATTGCCAAAAACTGTATTGTGTGAAATAAGATAGTTCTATTCTAGGAATGAGATGCTTTCCTACGAAGACCTTTCAGTGCAGCAAGATCAAACTTTCCTGGTTTTTGTAATCTAACAAGATGTACAACTTAGTAGACTCGTTTCATTTCTAAAGTAGTTTGCTTACAAAACAAACGTCTTCATTGTCGAACACTGTACTGTGTGAAATAAACTAGTTCTGTTCTTGGAATGAGTTGCTTTCCACTGAAGAAGGTTGAGTGCAGGAATTTGAAACTTTATTGGACTGTGTAATTGTGGTAGTTTGAATATATGTCCCCCAATATATTCAGTGTTTTATTACTTTATAGTGTGCATCTGCAATCACCTTGCTAGAGGCAATGTCACTGGGGGCCAGTCTTAAGGTGTTAGTGGTGGGTTTGAGATTCCATTGTAAAGATATGCAAATGTGCCTAGCAGGAGTTCCTGAAGTGTGCTGTGTGACCTTTTGGCTGTAGTTTTGCTCTGTGTGCTGTGGTGGCTGGTTGGCTTTTGCTCTCTCTTGCCTGGTCCTGTGAAGAGCAGGCTGCTTCTCCTGCCTTTATGGAACTTCCCTTGGATCTGTAAGCGTCAATAAATAATATCCCTTCCTCCATAACTGTGCCTGGTCTGGAAGTTCATCTCAGTGAACCTGAAGCTGTCTGCAACAGTAAAGTGGTACCGAGGAGCGTGGGGTGAGATGAACCTGACCGTGTGGATGTTCATCTTTTGCAACCTTTGTTTTGGAGGAATGGGCATGGACTTGGTGCTTGCTACTGAAGATGCCTTCTGGAGTGGTAAGCCAAGTTTTATGGACTATTCTGATGAGAGTTTGAGAATGCTAAGTGCAGACAGTATTGAACTTCAAGGCTTGGCTTATGAGCTTTCTAAGGGGAAGGAAAGACTGCAGAGGACTTTGTTGGAACTGGGCTACTGGCATAAGGGATGGCTACGTTCTGCTATCCAGGCTCAGAAAGTTTGATCAAGGTTAAATTTGTAATGGACTGATATACTTGGCTGAAGATATCGGACTGAGATTTTAAGATTTTAAGTTGGAAAACCTGAAGCAAGTTAAAAGTAGAGGCATTGAGGCTGGTTTAGCTGCTATTGTCAACACATTAGCAATCTTAAGGAAGGTGGAAGGAAGGTGGCCTGACTTGATTTACATTAAAACAATGGAGAGGATGCCTGAGGAAAGACTGTTAAAAATGCAAATTCTTGGAAAGAGCTGACTGGAGAAGGAACCTGCTTTTCAAGGTTATGGTTTATTTTGTCCCTGGATTAAGAATATGGCTGTGTCCTGCACACCTGGTATTAGTTTTGGAAGCATGAAAAATGCATGGAGTGGTCATGAATTGCACATTGTTCCAGGAGCTGCTGCTGAGATGCGGCATGAGGCAGGGCATAAAGACCCTCAGGAACAGGATGGAAGAGCCTTTGGAAGATGGACCGTGGTTTTCATGGAGACCTGAAGATGTTTTGGATATACCAGGACTGTGCAAAAGGGCTACCATGGAGTGCAGTGTTGGCATAGGATGAAAGTTTTCCCTGGCGACTCTGCCCAGCTGGAGGGGCGGAATTGGAAAACCTGGAGACTGTTAGTCTCTGGTTATATTGAACTTGAAATGCAGAAGTTTGATGACTGTTGATGGTGGTTGAGTTTGCATTGTTTTAGTTTCTCCTTGCTATGCCTTATACAAGTTAAAAAATGTTTTACTCTGTGCCTTTACATGTTGAAAGTATTTAACTTGTTTGATTTTACAGGACTCACTATCTTAAGTTGGTCAAGACTGTGAGAACCTTTGAAATTGGACTGAGTACAATTTACAAAGTTTGATAGTTATAAATCTATTGGGGGCCAGGAGCTAAATATATTGGGGGCCAGGGTCAGAATGTGGTAGTTTGAATATATGTCCCCCAATATATTCAGTGTTTCATTACTTTATAGTGTGCATCTGCAATCACCTTGCTAGAGGCAATGTCACTGGGGGCCAGTCTTAAGGTGTTAATGGTGGGTTTGAGATTCCATTGTAAAGATATGCAAATGTGCCTAGCAGGAGTTCCTGAAGTGTGCTGTGTGACCTTTTGGCTGCAGTTTTGCTCTGTGTTCTGGGGTGGCTTGTTGGGTTTTCTCTCTCTTGCCTGGTCCTGTGAAGAGCAGGCTGCTTCTCCTGCTTTTATGGAACTTCCCTTGGATCTGTAAGCTTCAATAAATAATATCCCTTCCTCCATAACTGTGCCTGGTCTGGAAGTTCATCTCAGTGAACCTGAAGCTGTCTGTAACAGTAATCTAACAAGATGTACAAATTAGTAGATTCGTTTCATTTCTAAAGTAGTTTGCTTAGAAAACAAAGATCTTCATCTCCTAATACTGTACTGTGTGATATAAGCTAGTTCTGTTCTCAGAATGAGTTGCTTTACTACGAAGACAGTTGAGTGCAGCAAGTTGAAACTTTCATGGATTGTGTAATATAACAAGATGTACAACTTAGTAGATTGGTTTCATTTCTAAAGTAGTTTCCTTAGAAAACAAAGGTCTTCATTGCCAAAAAATGTACTGTGTGAAATAAGCTAGTTCTGTCCTCGGAATTAGTTGCTTTACTAACGAGACGGTTGAGTGCAGCATGTTGATACTTTCCAGGTTTGTGTAATATAACAAGATGTACAACTTAGTAGATTCGTTTCATTTCTAAAGTAGTTTGCTCAGAAAACAAAGATCTTCATTGCCAACAGTTTACTGTGTGATATAAGCTAGTTCTGTTCTTGGAATGAGGTGCTTTACTCCAAAGATAGTTGAATGCAGCAAGTTGAAACTTTCCTGGATTGTGTAATCTAACGAGCTGTACAACTTCGTAGATTCGTTTCATTTCTAAAGTAGTTTGCTTATAAAACAAAGGTCTTCATTCCCGAATAATGTACTGTGTGAAGTAAGCTAGTTTTGTTCTCGGAATGTGTTCCTTTCCCAAAGACATGGTTGAGTGCAGGAAGTTGATACTTTCCTGGATTGTGTAATCTAACAATATGTACAATTTATCATATTCGTTTCATTTCTAAGGTAGTTTGCTGAGAAAACAAAGTTCTTCATTGCCGAACACTGTACTGTGTGAAATAAGTTAATTCTGTTCTCGGAATAAGCTGCTTTCCCACGAAGATGGTTTAGTGCAGCAAGTTGATACTTTCCTGGTTTTTGTAATCTAACAAGATGTACAACTTAGTAGATTCATTTCATTTCTAAAGCAGTTTGCTTATAAAACAAAGATCTTCATCTCCGAACATTGTATAGTGTGAAATAAGCTAGTTCTGTTCTCGGAATGAGATGCTTTCCTATGAAGATGGTTGATTTCAGCAAGATCAAATTTTCCTGGTTTGTGAAATTTAACAAGATGTACAACTTAGGAGATTCTTTTCATTTCTAATGCAGTTTTGTTAGAAAACAAAGATCTTCATTGCCGAACACTGTACAGTGTGAAAGAAACTTGTTCTTTTCTCAGAATGAGTTGCTTTCCTACGAAGACTTTTTAGTTAAGCAACATCAAACTTTCCTGGTTTGTGTAATCTAACAAGATGTACAAGTTAGTAGATTCGTTTCATTTCTAATGTAGTTTGCTTAAAAAACAAATATCTTCATTGCCTAAAACTGTACTGTGTGAAAAAAGCTAGTTCTGTTCTAGGAATGAGTGCTTTACTACGAAGACAGTTGAGTGCAGCAAGTTGATACATTCCTGGGGTATGTAATGTAACTAGATATATAACTTAGTAGATATGTTTCCTTTCTAAAGTAGTTTGCTTAGAAAACAAAGATCTTCATTGCCGAACACTCTACCATGTGAAATAAGCTAGTTCTGTTCTCGGAATGAGTTGCTTTCCTACCAAGACGGTTGAGTGCAGCAAGTTGATACTTTCCTGGTTTGTGTAATCTAACAACATGTACAACTTAGTAGATTCGTTTCATTTCTAAAGTAGTTTGCTTAGAACATAAAGTCTCCATTGCTGAATACTGTACTGTGTGAAAGAAGCTAGTTGTGTTCTTGGAATGTGTTGCTTTCTCACGAAGATGGTTGAGAGCAGCAAGTTGATACTTTCCTGGTTTGTGTAATCTAACAAGATGTATACCGTAGTAGATATTTTTCATTTCTAAAGTAGTTTGTTAGAAAACACAGATATTCATTACTGAACACTGTACTGGGTGAAATAAGCTACTTCTATTCTCGGAATGAGTAGCGTTCCTAAGAAAGCAGTTGAGTGTAGCAAGTTGATACTTTCCTGGTTTGTGTAATGTAACAAGGTGTACAACTTAGTCAACACTTTTCATTTCTAAAGTAGTTTGCTTAGAAAACAAAGGTCTTCATTGCCAAACACTGTACTGTGTGAAATAAGCTAGTTCTGTTCTTGGAATGAGTTGCTTTCCCACGAAGGAGGTTGAGTGCTGGAAGTTGATACTTTCCTGTATTGTGTAATATTAAAATATGTACAATGTGGTAGATTCATTTCATTTCTAAAATAGTTTGTTGTGAAATCAAGGATCTTCATTGCCGAACACTGTACATTGTGAAATAAGCTCATTCTGTTCTCTGAATTATTTGCTTTCCCATGAAGCCTGTTCAGTGCTGCAACTTTATACTTTCCTGGTTTGTGTAATCTAACAAGATATACAACTCAGTAGATTTGTTTCATTTCTAATGTAGTTTGCTTAGAAAGCAAAGATCTTCATTGCAGAACATTGTACAGTGTGAAATAAGCTAGTTCTGTTCTTGGAATTACATGCTTCCTTACGAAGACGGTTGAGTGCAGCAAGATCAAACTTACCTGGTTTGTTTAATCTAACAAGATGTACAAATTAGATTTGTTTCATTTATAAAGTAGTTTGCTTAAAAAACAAAGGTCTTCATTGCTGAAAACTGTACTGTGTGAAATGAGGTAGTTCTGTTCGTGGAATGAGATGCTTGCCTAAGAAGAAGGTTGAGTGCAGCAAGATCAAACATTCCTGGATTGTGTAATCTAAAAAGATATACATCGTAGTAGATTCATTTCTGAAATAGTTTGCTGAGAAAACAAAGATCTTCATTGCCGAACATTGTACTTTGTAAAATAAGCTAGTTCTGTTCTCGGAATGATTTGCTTTCCCACGAAGACGGTTGAGTGCAGCAAGTTGATACTTTCCTGGTTTATGTAATCTAAGAAGATGTACATCTTTGTAGATTCGTTTAATTTCTAAAGTAGTTTGCTTAGAAAACAATGGTCTTCACTGCCGAACACTGTACTGTGTGAAATAAGCAAGTTCTCTTCTCAGAGTGACTTGTTTTCCCATGAAGATGGTTGAGTGCAGGAAGTTGATACTTTCCTAGTTTGTGTAATCTAACAAGATGTACAACTTAGTAGATTCGTTTCATTTCTAAAGTAGTTTGCTTAGAAAACAATCATCTTCATTTCCGAACACTGTACAGTGTGAAATAAGCTAGTTTTGTTCTCGGAATAAGCTGCTTTCCTACGAAACTGTTGAGTGTAGGAAGATCAAAATGTCCTGGTTTGTGAAATTTAACAAGATATACAACTTAGTAGATTTGTTTCATTTCTAAAGTAGTTTCCTTAAAAAAAAAAGATCTTCATTGCTAAAAACTGTACTGTGTGAAATAAGCTAGTTCTGTTCTCAGAATTAGTTGCTTTACTACGAACACGGTTGAGTGCCGCAAGTTGATACTTTCCTGGTTTGTGTAATCTAACAAGATATACAACTTAGTAGATTTGTTTCATTTCTAAAGTAGTTTCCTTAAAAAACAAAGATCTTCATTGCTAAAAACTGTACTGTGTGAAATAAGCTAGTTCTGTTCTCAGAATTAGTTGCTTTACTACAAACACGGTTGAGTGCAGCAAGTTGATACTTTCCTGTTTTGTGTAATCTAACAAGATGTACAACGTAGTAGATTCGTTTCATTTATAAAGTAGTTTGCTTAGAAAACAAATGTCTTCATTTCCGAACTGTGTAATGTGTGAAATAAGCTAGTTCTGTTCTTGGAATGAGTTGCTTTCCCACGAAGAAGGTTGAGAGCAAGAAGTTGATACTTTCCTGGATTGTGTAATCTAACAAGCTGAACAACTTAGTTGATTTGCTTCATTTCTAAAGTAGTTTGCTAAGAAAACAAAGATCTTCATTGCCCAACACTGTACTTTGTGACATAAGCTAGTTCTGTTCTAGGAATGATTTGCTTTCCCACGAAGACGGATCAGTGAAGAAAGTTGATACTTTGCTGGTTTTTGTAATCTGACAAGATGTACAACTTAGCAGATTCGTTTCATTTCTAAAGTAGTTCGCTTAGAAAAGAAATACCTTCTTTGCCGAACATTGTACAGTGTGACATAAGCTAGTTCTGTGCTCAGAATGACATGCTTTCCTACGAAGATGGTAGAGCGCAGCAAGATCAACTTTTCCTGGTTTGTGTAATCTAACAAGATGTATAACTTAGTAGATTCACTTCATTTCTAAAGTAGTTTGCTTAGAAAACAAAGATCTTTATTTGCCAACACTGTACTTTGTGAAATAAGGCAGTTCTGTTCTCGGAATGAGTTCCTTTCCCACGAAAAAGGTTGATTGCAGCAAGTTGATACTTTCCTGGTTTGTGTAATCTAACAATATGTACAAATTAGTAGATTCATTTTATTTCCAATGTAGTTTGCTTCGAAAACAAAGGTCTTCATTCCCGAACTCTTTACTGTGTGAAATAAGGTAGTTCTGTTCTCGGAATGAGTTCCTTTCCCATGAAGAATGTTGAGTGCAGCATGTAGATACTTTCCTGGTTTCTGCAGTCTTACAAGATGTACAACGTAGTAGATTCGTTTCATTTCTGAAGTAGTTTGCTTAGAAAACAAAAGCCTTCATTGCCGCACACTGTAAAGTGTGAAATAAGCTAGTTCTGTTCTCATAATGAGATGCTTTCCTACAAAGACGGTTGAGTGCTGCAAGATCAAACTTTCCTGGTTTGTGTAATCTGACAAGATGTACATCTTAGCAGATTCGTTTAATTT
The DNA here is from genome assembly GCA_036365145.1 of Orientallactaga sibirica. Lineage (NCBI taxonomy): Eukaryota > Metazoa > Chordata > Mammalia > Rodentia > Dipodidae > Orientallactaga > Orientallactaga sibirica. The sequence continues at coordinate 342,576 of JAEOAD010000890.1, forward strand.
CTAATGTAGTTTGCTTAGAAAACAATTGTCTTCATTCCCTAAAACCATACTGTTTGAAATAAGCTAATTCTGTTCTCGGAATGAGTTGCTCTACCATGAAGATGGTTGAGTGCAGGAAGTTTATACTTTCCTGGATTGTGTAATCTAACAATATGTACAACTTAGTAGGTTCATTTCATTTCTAAAGTATTTTGCTTAAAAAATAATGACCTTCATTGCCGAACACTGTACAGTGTGAAACTAGCTAGTTCTGTTCTCAGTATGAGTTGCTATCCTACGAAGACTGTTGAGTGCAGCAAGATCAAACTATCCTGGTTTGTGAAATCTAACAAGATGTACAACTTAGTACATTCGTTTCATTTCTAAAGTAGTTTGCTTAGAAAACAAAGATCTTCATTGCTAAAAAATGTACTGTGTGAAATAAGCTACTTCTGTTCTCGGAATGAGTTTCTTTACTACGAACAAGGTTGAGTGCAGCAATTTGATAGATTCCTGGTGTGTGTACTCTAACAAGATGTACAACGTGGTACATTCATTCCATTTGTAAAGTAGTTTGCTTAGAAAACAAAGGTCTTCATTGCCGAACATTGTACTGTGTGAAATAAGCTAGTTCTGTTTTTGGAATGAGTTGCTTTCCCATGAAGACGTTTGAGTGCAGTAAGTTGATACTCTCCTAGTTTGTGTAATCTAACAAGATGTACAATTTAGTAGATTCGTTTCATTTCTAAAGTAGTTTGCTTAGAAAACAAAGATCTTCGTTGTCGAACACTGTAAAGTGTGAAATAAGCTAGTTCTGTTCTCGGAATGAGTTGCTTTCCTACGAAGACTGTTTAGTGCAGCCAGATCAAACATTCCTGGTTTGTGTACCCTAACAAGATGTACAACTTACTAGATTCGTTTCATTTCTAAAGAAGTTTGCTTAGAAAACAAAGATCTTCATTGCCGAAAACTGTAGTGTGTGAAATAAGCTAGTTCTGTTCTGGGAATGAGTTGCTTTCCCACGAAGACAGTTGAATGCAGCAAGTTGATACTTTCCTGGTTTGTGTAATCTAACAAGATGTACAACTTAGTAGATTCTTTTCATTTCCAAAGCAGTTTGCTTTAAAAAAGAAGGATCTTCATTGCCAAAAACTGTATTGTGTATAATAAACTAGTTCTGTTCTCAGAATGAGTTGCTTTCCCACGAAGATGGTTGAGCGTAGCAAGTTGGTACTTTCCAGGCATGTGTAATCTAAGAAGATCTACAACTTAGTAGATTCATTTAATTTATAAAGTAGTTTCCTTAGAAAACAAAGTTGTTCATTGCCGAACACTGTACTGTGTGAAATAAGCTAGTTCTGTTCTTGGAATGAGTTGCTTTCCCACAAAGAAGGTTGAGTGCAGGAAGTTGATACTTTCCTGCATTGTGTAAGCTAACAAGATGTACAACTTATTAGATTCATTTAATTTCTAAAGGAGTTTGATTAGAAAACAAATTTATTCATTGCCGAACACTGTATTGTGTGAAATAAGCTAGTTCTGTTCTCGGAATGAGTTGCTTTACTGCGAAGAATGTTGAGTGCAGCAAGGTGATACTTTGCTGGTTTCCATAATCTAACAAGATGTACAACTTAGCAGATTCGTTTCATTTTTAAAGTAGTTTGCTTAGAAAAGAAAGGTCTTCATTGCCAAACACTGTATTGTGTAATAGGTTAGTTCTGTTCTTGGAATGAGTTGCTTTCCCACGAAGACGGTTCAGTGCAACAAGTTGATACTTTCCTGGTTTGTGAAATCTAACAAGATGTACAACTTCTTCAATTCGTTTCATTTCTAAAGTAGTTTGCTTAGACAACAAATATCTTTATTGCCAAAAACTGTACTGTGTGAAATAAGCTAGTTCTGTTCTTGGAATGAGTTTCTATACTATGAAGACGGTTAAGTGTAGCAAGATCAAACTCTCCTGCTTTATGCAAGCTCACAAGAAGTACAATTCAGTAGATTCGTTTCATTTCTAAAGTAGTTTGCTTAGAAAACAAAGATCTTCATTGCCGAACACTGTACTGTGTGTAATAAGCTAGTTCTGTTTTCGAAACAACTTGCTTTACTACGAAGACAGTTGAGTGTAGCGAGTTAGTACTTTCCAGGTATGTGTAATCTAACAAGATGTACAACTTAGTAGATTCGTTTCATTTCTAAAGTAGTTTGCTGAGAAAACAAAGATATTCTTTTCCTAACACTGTACTTTGTGAAATAAGCTAGTTCTGTTCTCTGAATGAGTTACTTTCCCACGAAGACGGTTCAGTGAAGTAAGTTGATAGCTTCCAGGTTTGTTTAATCTAACAAAATGTACAACTTAGTAGATTCGTTTCATTACTAAAGTAGTTTGCTTAGAAAACAAAGATCTTCATTGTCGAACACTGTACAGTGTGAAATAACCTAGTTCTCTTCTCGGAATGAGATGCTTTCCGATGAAGATGGTTGACTGCACAAGTTGATACTTTCCTGGCTTGTGTAATCTAACAAGATGTACAACTTAGTGGATTCATTTCATTTCTAAAGTAGTTTACTTAGAAAACAAAGATCTTCATTGCCTAAAACTGTACTGTGTGAAATAAGGTAGTTCTGTTTGGGAATCAGTTGCTTTACTACGAAGACGGTTGAGTGCAGCAAGTTGATACATTCCTTTTTTGTGTAATCTAAGAAGATGTACAACTTAGTAGATTCGTTTCATTTCTAAAGTGGTTTTCTTAGAAAACAAAGGTATTCATTGATGAACACTGTACTGTGTGAAATATGCTAGTTCTATTCTTGGAAATAGTTGCTTTCCCACGAAGAAGGTTGAGTGCAGGAAGTTGATACTTTCCTGCATTGTGTAATGTAACAAGATGCATAATTTAGTAGATTCACTTAATTCTAAGGTAGTTTTCTTAGAAAACAAAGATCTTTATTGCCGAAAACTGTATTGTGAGAAATAAGCTAGTTCTGTTCTTGGAATAAGTTGTTTTCCCACGAAGACGGTTGAGTGCAGCAAGTTGATACTGTCCTGGTTTGTGTAATCTAAGAAGAGGTACAACTTAGTAGAATCCTTTCATTTCCAAAGTAGTTTACTTAAAAAACCAATATCTTTATTGCCAAAAACTGTACTGTGTGAAATAAGCTAATTCTGTTCTTGGAATTAGTTTCTATACTACGAAGATGGTTAAGTGCAGCAAGATGAAACATTCCTGGTTTGTGTAAACTCACAAGATGTACAACTTATTAGATTCGTTTCATTATCAAAGTAGATTACTTAGAAAACAAAGATCTTCACTGCCGAACACTGTATTGTGTGTAATAAGCTACTTCTGTTCTCGGAATGAGTTGCTTTACTACGAAGACGGTTGAGTGTAGCGAGTTGGTACTTTCCAGTTATGTGTAATCTAACAAGATGTACAACTTAGTAGATTCGTTTCATTTCTAAAGTAGTTTGCTGAGAAAACAAAGATCTTCTCTTCCTAACACTGTACTTTGTGAAATAAGCTAGTTCTGTTCTCGGAATGAGTTGCTTTCCCACGAAGATGGATCCGTGAAGCAAGTTGATAATTTTCTGGTTTGTTTAATCTAACAATATGTACAACTTAGTATATTCATTTAATTTCTAAAGTAGTTTGCTTAGAAATCAAAGATCTTCATTGCCGAACACCGTACTGTGTGTAATAAGATAGTTCTCTTCTTGGAATGAGTTGCTTTACTACGAAGATGGTTGAATGTAGTGAGTTGGTACTTTCCAGGTATGTGTAATCTAACAAGATGTACAACGTAGTACATACGTTTCATTTCTAAAGTAGTTGCTGAGAAAACAAAGATTCTCTTTTCCTAACACTGTGCTTTGTCAAATAAGCTAGTTCTGTTCTTGGAATGAGTTGCTTTCCCACGAAGACGGTTCAGTGAAGCAAGGTGATACTTTCCTGGTTTGCTTAATCTAACACGATGTACAACTTAGTAGATTCGTTTCCTTTCTAAAGTAGTTTTCTTAGAACAAAAAGATCTTCATTGCCGAAAAGTATACTGTGTGAAATAAGCTAGTTCTATTCTTGGAATGAGTTGCTTTACTACGAAGACAGTTGAGTGCAACAAGCTGATACTTTCCTGGTTTGTGTACTCTAACAAGATGTACAACATAGTAGATTCGTTTCATTTCTAAAGTAGTTTGTTTAGAAAACAAAGGTCTTCATTGCCGAACACTGTACTGTGTGAAATAAGCTAGTTCTGTTCTCAGAATGAATTGCTTTCCCACGAAGATAGTTGAGTGCAGGAAGTTGATACTTTCCTGGATTTTGTAATCTAAAAAGATATACAGCTTAGTAGATTCTTTTCATTTCTAAAGTAGTTTCTTAGAAAACAAAGATCTTTATTTCCGAACACTGTACTTTGTGAAATAAGCTAGTTCTTTTGTGGGAATGAGTTGCTTTCCCACGTGGACGGTTGAGTGCAGCAAGTTGATACTTTCCAGGTTTGTGTAATCAAAAACGATGTACAACTTAGGAGATACATTTCATTTCTAAAGTAGCTTAATTGGAAAACAAATATCTTCATTGCCGAACACTGTACAGTGTGAAATATGCTAGTTCTGTTTTTGGAATGAGTTGCTTTCCTACGCAGACGGTTGAGTGCAGCAAGATCAAACGTTCCTGGTTTGTGCAATCTAACAAGATGTACAACTTAGTAGATTTGTTTCATTTCTAAAGAGTTTACTTAGAAAACAAAAATCTTCATTGCCGAATTTGTACAGTGTGAAATTAGCTAGTTTGGTTCTCAGAATGAGTTTCTATACTACGAAGATGGTTAAGGGCAGCAAGATCAAACTTTCCTGGTTTGTGTAATCTGACAAACGTACAACTTAGTAGATTCGTTTCATTTCCAAAGTAGTTTGCTTAAAAAAAGAAAGATCTTCATTGTCAAAAACTGTACTGTGTGTAATAAGCTAGTTCTGTTCTCAGAATGAGTTGCTTTACTAGGAAGACGGTTGAGTGTAGCGAGTTGGTACATTCCAGTTATGTGTAATCTAACAAGATGTACAACGTAGTAGATTCGTTTCATTTCTAAAGTATTTTGCTTATAAAACAAAGGTCTTCAGTGCCGAACAATGTACAGTGTGAAATAAGCTGGTTCTGTACTTGGAATGAGTTGCTTTCCCTTGAAGAAGGTTCAGGAAGTTGATACTTTTCTGGTTTGTGTAATGTAAAAATATGTAAAACTTAGTAGAATCGTTTTGTTTCTAAAGTAGTTTGCTGAGAAAACAAAGATCTTCATTGCCGAACACTGTACTTTGTGAAATAAGCTAGTTCAGTTCTCAGAGTGAGTTGCTTTCCTACGAAGACGGTTCAGTGCAGCAAGTTCATACTTTTCTGGTTTGTGTAATCTAACAAGATGTACAACTTAGTAGATTCATTTCATTTCTAAAGTAGTTTGCTTAGGAAACAAAGATCTTCATTGCTGAACACTGTAGACTGTGAAATAAGCTAGTTTTGTTCTCGGAATGAGTTGCTTTCCTATGAAGAGTATTGAGTGCTGCAAGATCAAACTATCCTGGTTTGTATAATGTAACAAGATGTGCAATTATTAGATTCGTTTCATTTCTAAAGTAGTTTGCTTAGAAAACAAAGGTCTTCATTGCCCAATGCTGTACTCTATGAAATAAGATAGTTCTCTTCTTGAAATGAGTTGCTTTCCCACGAAGATGTTTGAGTCCGGGAAGTTGAACTTTCCTGGATTGTGTAATCTAACAAGATGTACAGCTTCGTAGATTCGTTTCATTTCTAAAGTAGTTAGCTTAGAAAACAAAGATCTTCATTGCCGAATACTGTACTTCGTGAAATAAGCTAGTTCTCTTCTGGGAATGAGTTGCTTTCCCACGGAGACGGTTGAGTGCAGCAAGTTGATATTTTCCTGGTTTGTGTAATATAACAAGATGTACAATTTAGTAGATTCGTTTCATTTCCAATGTAATTGGCTTAAAAAAAGAAAGGTCTTCATTGCCGAAAGCTGTACTGTGTGTAATAAGCTAGTTCTGTTCTTGAAATGATATGCTTTCCCACGAAGATGGTTCATTGCAGCAAGTTGATACTTTCCTGGTTTTTGTAATCTAACAAGACATACAACTTAGTAGATATGTTTCATTTCTAAATTAGTTGGCCTAGAAAACAACGATCTTCATTGCCAAACAATGCACTTTGTGAAATAAGCCAGTTCTGTTCTCTGAATGAGCTGCTTTACCACAAAGACGGTTGAGTGCAGCAAGATGATAATTCCTGGTTTGTGTAATCTAAGAAGATGTACAACTTAATAGATTCGTTTCATTTTTAAAGTAGTTTGCTTCAAAAATCTTCATTGCTAAACATTGTACAGTGTGAAATAAGCTAGTTCTGTTCTCAGAATGAGTTGCTTTCCCACGAAGATGGTTGAGTGTGGGAAGTTGATAGTTTCCTGGTTTGTGTAATCTAACAAGATGTACAACTTAGTAGATTCGTTTAATTTCTAAAGTAGTTTGCTTAGAAAACAATGATCTTCATTCCCGAACACGATACAGTGTGAAATAAGCTAGTTTTGTTTTTAGGAATGAGTTTCTTTCCTCCGAAGACAGTTGAGTGCAGCAAGATCAAATTGTCCTGGATTGTGTAATCTAACAAGATGTACAACTGAGTAGATTCGTTTCATTTCTAAAGTAGCTTGCTTAAAAAACAAAGATCTTCATTGCCGAAAACTGTACTGTGTGAAATAAGTTAGTTCTGTTCTCGGAATGATTTGCTTCACAACGTAGAAGGTTAAGTGCAGCAAGTTGATATTTTCCTGGTTTGTGTAATCTAACAAAATGTACAACTTAGAGGATTCATTTCTAAAGTAGTTTGCTTAGAAAACAAAGATCTTCAATGCTGAAAAGTATATTCTATGAAATAAGATAGTTCTATTCTCAGAATGAGTTGCTATACTATGACGACGGTTGAGTGCAGCAACTTGATACTTACTGGTTTCTGTAATCTATCAGGATATACATCTTAGTAGATTCATTTCATTTCTAAAGTAGTTTCCTTAGAAAACAAAGGTCTTCATTGCCAAATGCTGTACTGTGAGAAATAAGGTAGTTCTGTTCTTGGAATGAGTTGCTTTCCCGTGAAGATGGTTGAGTCTGGGAAGTTGATACTTTCCTGGATTGTGTAATCTACCAAGATGTACAACTTAGTAGATTCATTTCATTTCTAAAGTAGTTTCCTGAGAAAACAATGAGCTTCATTTCCAAACACTGTACAGTGTGAAATAAGCTTGTTCTGTTTCTAAGAATGAGTTGCTTTCTTCCAAAGACGGTTGAGTGCAGCTAGACAAAATTTCCTCGATTGTGTAATATAACAAGATGTACAACTTAATAGATTCGTTTCATTTCTAAAGTAGTTTACTTAAAAACAAAGATCTTCATGGCCAAAAACTGTACTGTGTAAAATAAGTTTGTTCTGTTTTTGGAATGAGTTGCTTCACTACGAAGACGGTTGAGTGGAGCAAGTTGATACTTTCCTGGTTTGTATGATCTAAGAAGAAAAACAACTTATTAGATTCGTTTCATTTCTAATGTAGTTTGCTTAGAAAACAAAGATCTTCTTTGCCAAAAACTGTATTGTGTGAAATAAGCTAGTTCTGTTCTCGGAATTAGTTGCTTTCCGATGAAGATGGTTGAGTTCAGCAGGTTGATACTATCCTGGTTTGTGTAATCTAACAAGATGTACAACTTAGTAGATTCATTGCATTTCTAAAATAGTTTGCTTAGAAAACAAAGTTCTTCATTGCAGAACACTGTACTGTGAGAAATAAGCTAGTTCTGTTCTCGGAATGAGTTGCTTTCCCACGAAGATGTTTGAGTGCAGAAGTTGATACTTTCCTGGATTGTGTAATCTAACAAGATGTACAACTTTGTAGATTCGTTCTATTTCTAAAGTAGTTCGCTTAGAAAACAATGATCTTCATTTCTGAACACTGTACAGTGTGGAATAAGCTAGTTCTCTTCTAGGAATGAGTTGCTCTCCTATGAAGACGGTTGAGTGCAAGAAGATGAAAACGTACTGCATTGTGTATACTAACAAGATGTACAACTCAGTAGATTCGTTTCATTTCTACAGTAGTTTGCTTAAAAAACAAAGATCTTCATTGCTAAACACTGTATTTTGTGTAATAAGGTAGTTCCGTTGTTGGAATGAGTTGCTTGGGCACGAATACGGTTGAGTGCAGCAAGTTGATACTTTCCTGGATTGTGTAATCAAACAAGATGTACAACTTAGTAGATTCGTTTCATTTCTAAAATTGTTTGCTTAGAAAACAAAGATCTTCTTCTCTGAACACTGTACTTTATGAAATAAGGTAGTTCTATTCTCGGAATGAGTTGCTTTCCCACGAAGACGGTTGAGTGCAGCAAGTTGATACTTTCCTGGTTTGTGTAATCTAACAAGATGTACAACTTACTAGATTCGTTTCATTTCTAAAGTAGTTTGCTTAGAAATCAAAGATCTTCATTGCCAAACACTGTACTGTGTGAAATAAGCTAGTTCTGTTCGTGGAATGAGATGCATTCCTACGAAGTCGGTTGAGTGCAGCAAAATCAAACTGTACTGGTTTGTGTAATCTAACAACATGTAAAACTAGTACATTCGTTTCATTTCTAAATTATTTTGCTTAGAAAACAAAGGTCTTCATTGCCAAACACTGTACAGTGTGAAATAAGCTAATTCTGTTCTCAGAATGAGATGCTTTCCTATGAAGACAGTTGAGTGCAGCAAGATCAACATTCCTGGATTGTGTAATCTGACAAGATGTACAACTTAGTAGATTCGTTTCATTTCTAAATTATTTTGTTGAGAAAACAAAGATCTTCATTGCCAAAAACTATACTGAGTGGAATAAGCTTGTTCTATTCTCGGAATGAGTTGCTTTACTACGAAGACTGTTGAGTGTAGCAAGTAGACACTCTACTGATTTGTGTAATCTATCAAGGTGTACATCTTATGAGATTCGTTTCATTTCTAAAGTGGTTTGCTTAGAAGACAAAGGTCTTCATTGCTGAACACTGTACTGTGAGAAATTTCACACAGTAAGCTAGTTCTGTTATCGGAATGAGTTGCTTTCCCATGAAGATGGTTGAGTGCGGGAAGCTGATACTTTCCTGGTTTGTGTAATCTAAAAAGATGTAAAAGTTTGTAGATTCCTTTCATTTCTAAAGCAGTTTGCTTAGAAAACAAAGGTCTTCGTTGCCGAACACTGTATTGTGTGAAATAAGCTAGTTCGGTTCTCAGAATGAGTTGCTTATTGTGAAGACGGTTGTGTGAAGCAGGTTGAAACTTTCATGGATTGCGTAATATAACAAGATGTACAACTTAGCAAATTCGTTTCATTTCTAAAGTAGCTTGCGTAGAAAACAAAGACCTTCATTGCCGAACACTGTACTTTGTGAAATAAGATAGTCCTGTTCTCGGAATGACTTGATTTGCCACAAAGACGGTTGAGTGCAGCAAGTTGATACTTTCCTGGTTTGTGTAATCTACCAAGATGTACAACTTAGTATATTCATTTCATTTCTAAAGTAGTTTAATTAGCAAAAAAAGTTCTTCATGGCCGAACACTGTACTGTGTGAAATTAGCTAGTTCTGTTCTCAGAATGAGTTGCTTTCCCACGAAGATGGTTGAGTGCAGTAAGTTGATACTTTCCTGCATTGTGTAAGCTAACAAGATGTACAACATAGTAGTTTCATTTCATTTCTAAAGTAGTTTCCTTAGAAAACAAAGTTCTTCATTGCCGAACAGTGTACTGTGTGAAATAAGCTAGTTCTGTTCTCGTAATGAGTTACTTTGCCACAAAGATGGTTGAGTGCAGGAAGTTGATACTTTCCTGGATTGGGTAAGATAACAAGATGTACAACTTAGTACATTAGTTTCATTTCTAAAGTAGTTTCCTTAGAAAACAAAGATCTTCATTGCCGAACACTGTACAGTGTGAAATAAGCTAGGACTGTTCTTGGAAAGAGATGCTTTCCTACAAAGACGGTTGAGTGCCGCAAGATCTAACTTTCCTGGTTTGAGTAATCTGACAAGATGTACAACTTAGTAGATTCGTTTCATTTCTTAAGTAGTTTATTAGAAAACAAAGATATTCATTGCCGAAAACTATACTGCATGAAATAAGCTAGTTCTGTTGTCAGAATGGGTTGCTTTACTACGAAGACGGTTGAGTACAGCAAGTTGATATTTTACTGGTTTGTGTAATCTAACAAGATGTACAACTTAGTTGATTCATTTCATTTTAAAGTAGTCTGCTTAGAAAACAAAGGTCTTCATTGCCAAACACTGTAGTGTGTGAAATAAGGTCATTCTGTACTCGGGATGAGTTAATTTCCATGAAGATGGTTGAGCGCAGGAAGTTGATATTTTCTTGGTTAGTGTAATCCAACAAGAAGAGCAACTTAGTAGATTCATTTCATTTCTAAAGTAGTTTGCTTGGAAAACAAAGATCTTCATTCCTGAGCACTGTACTGTGTGAAATAAGGTAGTTCTGTTCTTGTAATGAGTTCCCTTACTGAGATGACAGTTGAGTGTAGCAAGTTAGTACTTTCCAGGTATGTGAAATCTAAAAAGATGTACAACTTAGTAGATTCGTTTCATTTCTAAAGTAGTTTCCTTAGAAACAAATTTCTTCATTGCCAAACACTGTACTGTGTGAAATAAGCTAGTTCTGTTCTTGGAATGAGTTGCTTTCCCACAGAGAAGGTTTACTGCAGGAAGTTGATACTTTACTGGATTGTGTAAGCTAACAAGATGTCCAACTTAGTAGATTCATTTCATTTCTAAAGCAGTTTGCTTAGAAAACAAAGATCTTCATTGCCAAACACTGTCCTTTGTGTAATAAGGCAGTTCTGTTTTTGGAATGAGTTGCTTTGCCACGAAGACGGTTGAGTGCAGCAAGTTGATACTTTCCTGGTTTGTGTAATCAAAGAAGAAGTACAACTTAGTCGATTCGTTTCATTACTAACAAAGTTGGCTTAGAAAATAAAGATCTTCATTGCCGAAAACTATACTGTGTGTAGGAAGCTAATTCTGTTCTCGGAATGAGTTGCTTTCCTATGAAGATGGTTGAGTGCGGGAAGTTGATACTTTCCTGGTTTGTGTAATCTAAAAAGATGTACAACTTATTAGATTCTTTTCATTTCTAAAGTAGTTTACTTAGAAAAAAAAGATCTTCATTTGTGCACAATGTACCGTGGGAAATAAGCTGGTTCGGTCCTCGGAATGAGTTCCTTTCCTACCAAGATGGTTGAGTGCAGCAAGTGAAACTTTCCTGGATGGGGTAATCTAACAAGATGTACAACTTGGTAAGTTAGTTTCATTTCAAAAGTAGTTTGCTTAGAAAACAAAGATCTTCATTGCCGAACACTGTACAGTGTGAAATAAGCTAGTTCTGTTCTCAGAATGAGATGCTTTCCTATGAAGACAGTTGAGTGCAGCAAGATCAAACATTCCTTGACTGTGTAATCTGACAAGATGTACAACTTAGCAGATTCGTTTGATTTCTAAAGTAGTTTGATTAGAAAACAAAGATCTTCATTGCCGAAAAGTGTACTGTGTGAAATAAGCTAGTTCTGTTCTCGGAATGACATGCTTTCCTACGAAGACAGTTGAGTGCAGCAACATAAAACTTTCCTGGTTTGTGTAGTCTAACCACATGTACAACTTAGTAGATTCGTTTCATTTCCAAAGTAGTTTGCTTAAAAAAAAGAAGGATCTTCATTGCCGAAAACTGTACTGTGTGTAATAAGCTTCTTCTGTTCTCGGAATGAGTTGCTTTACTGAGATGAAGGTTGAGTGTAGCAAGTTAGTACTTTCCAGGTATGTGTAATTTAACAAGATGTACAACTTATAATATTCGTTTCATTTTTAAAGTAGTTTCCTTACAAAGAAAGTTCTTCATTGCCAAACACTGTATTGTGTGAAATAAGCTAGTTCTGTTTTTGGAATGAGTTGCTTTCCCACAAAGAAGGTTGACTGCAGGAAGTTCATACTTTCCTGGATTGTGTAAGCTAACAAGATGTCCAACTTAGTAGATTCATTTCATTTCTAAAGTAGTTTGCTGACAAAACAAAGATCTTCTTTTCCAAACACTGTACTTTGTGAAATAAGCTAGTTCTGTTCTAGGAATGAGTTGCTTTCCCACGAAGATGGTTCAGAGTAGCAAGTAGATACTTTCTTGGTTTGTGCAATCTAACAAGATGTACAACTTACTAGATTCGTTTCATTACTAAAGTAGTTTGCATAGAAAATTAAGATCTTCATTGCCACACACTGCACAGTGTGAAATAAGCTAGTTCTGTTCTCGGGATGACATGCTTTCCTGTGGAGACTGTTGAGTGCAGCAAGATAAAACTTTCCTGGTTTGTGTAATCTTACAAGATGTACAACTTAGTAGATTCGTTTCATTTCTAAAGTAGTTTGCTTAGAAAACAAAGATCTTCATTTACAAACACTGTACTTTGTGTAATAAGGTAGTTCTGTTCTTGGAATGTGTTGCTTTGCCATGAAGACGGTTGACTGCACCACGTTGATACTTTCCTGGTTTGTGTAATCAAAGAAGATGTACAATGTAGTCGATTTGTTTCATTACCAATGTAGTTTACTTAGAAAAAAAATCTTCATTGCCGAAAACTGTACTGTGTGAAATAAGCTAGTTCTGTTCTTGGAATGAGTTGCTTTCCCACGAAGATGGTTGAGTGCAGGAAGTTGATACTTTTCTGGTTTGTGTAAGCTAACAAGATATACAACTTAGTAGAATCATTTCATTTCCAAAGTAATTTGCTGAGAAAACAAAGATCTTCTTTTCTGAACACTGTACTTTGTGAAATAAGCTAGTTCTGTTGTTGGAATGAGTTGCTTTCCCACGAAGATGGTTCAGGACAGCAAGTTGATACTTTCTTGGTTTGTGTAATCTATCAAGATGTACAATTTAGTAGATTAGTTTCATTACTAAAGTAGTTTTTAAAGAAAACAAAGATCTTCATTGCCAAACACTGTACAGTGTGAAATAAGCTAGTTCTGTTTTCAGAATGCGATGCTTTCCTATGAAGACAGTTGAATGCAGCAAGATCAAACTTTCCTGGTTTGTGTAATCTGACAAGATGTACAACTTAGTAGATTCGTTTCATTTCTAAAGTAGCTTGGTTAGAAAACAAAGATCTTCATTGCCAAAAACTATACTGTGTGAAATAAGCTTGTTCTATTCTCGGAATGAGTTGATTTACTACGAAGACTGTTGAGTGCAGCAAGTTGATACTTTACTGATTTGTGTAATCTATCAAGATATACATATTAGTAGATTCATTTCATTTCTAAAGTAGTTTGCTAAGAAAGCAAAGGTCTTCATTGCCGAACACTGTACTGTCTGAAATAAGCTAATTATGTTCTCGGAATGACTTGCTTTCCCATGAAGATGGCTGAGTGAGGGAAGTTGATACTTTCCTGGTTTGTGTAATCTAAAAAGATGTACAACTTAGTCGATTCTTTTCATTTCTAAAGTAGTTTCCTTAGAAAACAAAGGTCTTAATTGCCGAACACTGTACTGTGTGAAATAAGCTAGTTCGGTTCTGGGAATGAGTTGCTTTCCCACGAAGACGGTTGAGTGCAGCAAGTTGATACTTCCCTGGTTTGTTTATTCTAACAAGATGTACAACTTAGTAGATTCGTTTCATTTATAAAGTAGTTTGCTTAGAAAACAAAGGTCTTCATGACCGAATACTGTATAGTGTAAAAGAAGCTAGTTCTTTTCTCGGAATGACATGCTTTCCTACGGAGACAGTTGAGTGCAGCAAGATCAAATTTTCCTGACTTGTGTAATCTTACAAGATGTACAACTTAGTAGATTAGTTTCATTTCTAAAGTAGTTTGCTTAGAAAACAAAGATCTTCATTGCCAAACACTGTACTTTGTGTAATAAGGTAGTGCTGTTCTTGTAATGAGTTGCTTTGCCACGAAGATGGTAGATCACAGCAAGTTGATACTTTCCTGGTTTGTGTAATCAAAGAAGAAATACAACTTAGTAGATTCGTTTCATTACTATTGTAGTTTGCTTAGAACACAAAGATCTTCATTGCCGAAAACTGTACTGTGTGAAATAAGCTAGTTCTGTTCTTGGAATGAGTTGCTTTCCCACGAAGATGGTTGAGTGCTGGAAGTTGATACATTCCTGGTTTGTGTAATCTAAAAAGATGTACAACTTAGTAGATTCTTTTCATTTCTAAAGTTGTTTACTTAGAAAACAAAGATCTTCATTTCCGCACATTGTACCGTGTGAAATAAGCTGGTTCTGGTCTTGGAATGAGTTGCTTTCATACGAAGACGGTTGAGTGCAGCAAGTTAAATTTTCCTGGATTGGGTAATATAACAAGATGTACAACTTAGTATATTCGTTTCATTTCCAAAGGAGTTTGCTTAAAAAAAGAAAGATCTTCATTGCCGAACACTGGACTGTGTATAATAAGCTAGTTCTGTTCTCGGAATGAATTGCTTTCCCACGAAGACGGCTCAAGCAGCAAGTTGATACTTTCCTGTTTTCTGTAATCTAACAAGATGTACAAATTAGTAGATTCATTTAATTTATAAAGTAGTTTGCTATAAAACAAAGGTCTTCATTACCGAACACTGTACAGTGTGAAATAAGCTAGTTCTTTTCTCGGAATGGCATGCTTTCCTACGAAGATGGTTGAGTGCAGAAGGAAAAACTTTCCTGGTTTGTGTAGTCTAACCAGATGTACAACTTAGTAGATTCATTTCATTTCCAAAGTAGCTTGCTTAAAAAAAGAAAGAACTTCATTGCCGAAAACTGTACTGTATGTAATAAGCTAGTTCTGTTCTCTGAATGAGTTGCTTCACAGCGATGACGGTTGAGTATAGCAAGTTAGTACTTTTCAGGTATGTGTAATCTAACGAGATGTACAACTTCATAGAAATAGCCTAGTTCTGTTCTCGGAATGAGTTGCTTTCCCACAAAGATGGTTGAGGGCAGCAAGTTCATACATTCCTGGTTTGTGTAGTCTAACAAGATGTACAACATAGTAGTACAACATAGTAGATTCATTTCATTTCTAAAGCAGTTTAGTTAGAAAACAAAGATCTTCATTGCTGAACACTGTATTGTGTGAAATAAGCTAGTTCTGTTCTCGGAATGAATTGCTTTTCCACGAAGATGGCTGAAGCAGCAAGTTTATACTTTCCTGTTCTCTGTAATCTAACAAGATGTACAAATTAGTAGATTCGTTTAATTTATAAAGTAGTTTGCTTTAAAAACAAAGGTTTTCATTGCTGAAAACTGTACAGTGTGAAATAAGCGAGTTCTGTTCTCGGAATGAGTTGCTTTACTACGAAGATGGTTGAGTGCAGCAATTTGATATTTCCTGGATTGTGTAAGCTAACAAGATGTATAACTTAGTAGATTTGTTTCCTTACAAACGTAGGTTGCTTAGGAAAGAAAGATCTTCATTGCCAAACATTTTACCATGTGAAATAAGCTAGTTCTGGTTTCGGAATGAGATGATTTTCTACAGAGACGGTTGAGTGCAGCACGATCAACCTATCCTGGTTTGTGTAATCTGACAAGATCTACATACAACTTAGTAGATTCGTTTCATTTCTAAAGTACTTTGCTTAGAAAACAAAAATCTTCATTTCCAAACACTGTACTGTGTGAAATAAGCTATTTCTCTTCTTGGAATGTGTTGCTTTGTAATAAGATGGTTGAGTGCAGGAAGTTGATACTTCCTGGTTTGTGTAATCTACAAAGATGTAACTTATTAGATTATGTTCATGTCTAAAGTAGTTTGCTTAGAAAACAAAGATCTTCATTGCCGAAAACTGTACAGTGTGAAATAAGCTGGTTTTGTTCTCGGAATGAGTTGCTTTACTACGGAGATGGTTGAGTGCAGTAAGTTGATACTTTCCTGGTTTTTGTAATCTAACAAGACATACATCTTAGTCAATTCGTTTCATTTATAAAGTAGTTTCCTTAGAAAACAAAGATCTTCATTGCCGAACACTGTACTGTGTGAAATAAGCTAGTTCTGTTTGCGGAATGAGATGCGTTCCTAGGAAGTCGGTTGAATGCAGCAAGATCAATCTTTCCTGGTTTGTGTAATCTAAAAAGATATACAACTAGTAGATTCGTTTCATTTCTAAAGTATTTTGCTTAAAAACAAAGGTCTTCATTGCCAAACACTGTACTGTGTGAAATAAGCTACATCCGTTCTTGGAATGAGTTGCTTTCCCATGAAGAAGGTTGAGTGCAGGAAGTTTATACTTTCCTGGATTGTGTAATGTAAAAAGATGTACAACTTAGTAGATTCGTTTCTTTTCTAAAGTAGTTTAATGAGAAAACAAAGATCTTCAATGCCAAACACTATACTTTGTGAAATAAGCTCGTTCTGTTCTCAGAGTGAGTTGCTTTGATTAGAAAACAAAGATCTTCATTTCGAACATTGCACAGTGTGACATAAGCTAGTTCTGTTCTCAGAATGAGTTGCTTTACTACGAAGAGGGTTCTGTGCAGCAATTTGATCCTTTACTGGTTTATGTAGTCTTACAAGATATACAACTTAGTACGTTCATTTCATTTCTAAAGTAGTTTGATTAGAAAACAGAGATCTTCATTCCTGAAAACTGTACTGTGTGAAGGAAGCTAGTTCTGTTCTCAGAATGAGTTGCTTTTCCATGATGACAGTTGAGTGCAGCAAGTTGATACTTTCCTGGTTTGTGTAATCTAACAAGATATACAACTTAGTAGATTCGTTTGATTTCTAAAGTAGTTCTCTTAGAAAACAAAGTTCTTCATTGCCGAACACTGTACTGTGTGAAATAATCTACTTCTGTTCTCGGAATGAGTTGCTTTCCCACGAGGATGGTTGAGTGAGGAAGTTGATACTTTCCTGGTTTGTGTAATCTAACAAGATGTACATCTTAGTAGATTCGTTTGATTTCTAGCGTAGTTTGCTTAGAAAACAAAGTTCTTCAATGCTGAACGCTGTCCTGTGTGAAATAAGCTAGTTCTGTTCTTGGAATGAGTTGCTTTCCCACAAATAAGGTTGACTGCAGGAAGTTGACACTTTCCTGGATTGTGTAAGCTAACAAGATGTACAACTTAGTAAATTCATTTCATTTCTAAAATAGTTTGCTGAGAAAACAAAGATCTTCTTTTCCGAACACTATAGTTTGTGAAATAAGCTAATTCTGTTCTTGGAGTGAGTTGCTTCCCACGAAGACGGTTCAGTGCAGCAAGTTGATACTTTTCTGGTTTGTGTAATCTAACAAGATGTATAACTTAACAGATTCATTTTATTTCTAAAGTGGCTTGCTTAGAAAACAATGATCTTCATTGCCGAATACTGTACAGTGTCAAATAACCTAGTTCTGTTCTCGGAATGAGTTGCTTTTCTAAGAAGACACTTGAGTGCAGCAAGGTCACACTTTCCTGGTTTGTGTAATCTAACAAGATGAACAACTTAGTAGAATCATTTCATTTCTAAAGTAGTTTGATTACAAAACAAAGATCTTCATTGCCGAAAACTATACTGGGTGAAATAAGCTTGTTCTGTTCTTGGAATGAGTTGCTTTCCCAGGAAGATGGTTGAGTGAAGGAAGTTCATACTTTTCTGGACTGTGTAATTTAAGAAGATGTACAACTTAGTAGATTCATTTCAATTCTAACGTAGTTTGCTTAGAAAACAAAGTTCTTCATTGCCGAACACTATGCTATGTGAAATTATCTAGTTCTGTTCTCGGAATGAATGCTTTCCCACGAAGATGGTTGAGTGAGGAAGTTGATACTTTCCTGGATTGTGTAATCTAACAAGAAGTTCAACTTAGTAGATTCATTTCATTACTAATGTAGTTTGCGTAGAAAAACAAAAGATCTTCATTGCCGAACAGTGTACTTTGTGTAATAAAGTAGTTCTTTTCTTCGAATGAGTTGCTTTGCCACGAAGACAGTTGAGTGCAGCAAGTTGATACTTTCCTGGTTTGTGTAATCTAAGAAGATGTACAACTTAGGTGATTCGTTTCATTACTGACATAGGTTGCTTAGGAAACAAAGATCTTTATTGCTGAACCCTGTACAATATGAAATAAGCTAGTTCTGTTCTCGGAATGTGATGCTTTTCTTCGAAGACGGTTGAGTTCAGCAAGATCAAACTTTCCTGGTTTGTGTCATCTGACAATATCTACAACTTAGTAGATTCCTTTCATTTCTAAAGTAATTTGCTTAGAAAACAAATATCCTCATTGCCAAAAACTATACTGTGTGAAGTAAGCTAGTTATGTTCTCGGAATGAGTTGCTTTACTATGAAGTGGGTTGAGTGCAGAAAGTTGATACTTTACTGGTTTGTGAAATCTATCAATATGTACGTCTTAGTAGATTCATTTTATTTCTAAAGTAGTTTGCTTAGAAAAAAAAGGTCTTCATTGCTGAACCTTGTACTGTGTGAAATAAGCTAGTTCTGTTCTTGGAATGAGTTGCTTTCCCATGAAGATGGTTGAGTGCAGGAAGTTGATACTTTCCTGGTTTGTGTAATCTAACAAGATGTACAACTTAGTAGATTCGTTTCATTTCTAAAGTAGTTTGGTTAGAAAACAAAGATCTTCATTGCCGAAAACTGTACTGTGTGATATATGCTAGTTCTGTTCTCGGAATGAGTTGCTTTCCCAGGAAGACAATTCAGTGCAGCAAGTTGATACTTTCTTGGTCTATGTAATCTAAAAGATGTACAACTTAGTAGATTCATTTCAATTCTAAAGTAGTTTGCTTAGAAAACAAAGTTCTTCATTGCCAAACACTATGCTGTGTGAAAATTATCTAGTTCTGTTCTCGGTAAGAATTCCTTCCCAGGAAGATGGTTGAATGTAGGAAGTTGATACTTTCCTGGATTGTGTAACCTAACAAGCCGTACAACTTAGTTGATTCGTTTCATTACTAACGTAGGTTGCTTAGGAACAAAGATCTTCTTTGCCAAACATTGTACAGTGTGAAATAAGCTAGCTCTGTTCTCGGAATGACTTGCTTTCCCATGAAATTGGTTGAATGTGGGAAGTTGATACTTTCCTGGTTTATGTAATCGAAGAAGATGTACAACTTAGTAGATTCATTTCATTTCTAAAGAAGTTTGGTTAAAAAACAAAGATCTTCATTGCCGAAAAGTGTACTGTGGGAAATAAGTTAGTTCTGTTCTCGGAATGAGTTGCTTTACTATGAAGAAGGTTCAGTGCAGCAAGTTGATACTTTCCTAGTTTGTGTAATCTAAAAAGATGTACAACTTAGTAGATTCCTTTCATTTCTAAAGTAGTTTGCTTAGAAAACAAAGATCGTCATTGCCACTGTACTTTGTGTAATAAGGTAGTTCTGTTCTTCGAACGAGTTGCTTTGCCACGGAGATGGTTGAGTGCAGCAAGTTGAAACTTTCCTGGTTTGTGTAATCTAAGAAGATGTACTACTTAGTTGATTCATTTTATTCGTAACGTAGGTTGCTTAGGAAGCAAAGATCTTCATTGCTGAACAATGTACTGTGTGAAATAAGCTAGTTCTGTTCTCGGAATGAGATGCTTTCCTACGAAGACGGTTGATTGCTGCAATATCAAATTTTCCTGGTTTGTGTAATCTCACATGATGTACAACTTAGTAGATTCATTTCATCTCCAAAGTAGTTTGCTAAGAAAACAAAGATCTTCATTGCCGAAAACTGTACTGTGTGAATAAGCTAGTTCTGTTCTCAGAATGAGTTGCTTTACTATGAAGACGTTTCAGTGCAGCAAGTTCATAGTCTACTGGGTTGTGTAATCTATCAAGATGTACAACTTAGTAGATTCGTTTCATTTCTAAAGTAGTTTGATTAGAAAACAAAGTTCTTCTTGCCGAACACTGTACAGTGTGAAGTAAGTTAGTTCTGTTCTCGTAATGAGAT
The DNA here is from genome assembly GCA_036365145.1 of Orientallactaga sibirica. Classification (NCBI taxonomy): domain Eukaryota; kingdom Metazoa; phylum Chordata; class Mammalia; order Rodentia; family Dipodidae; genus Orientallactaga; species Orientallactaga sibirica. Next base: position 362,553 of record JAEOAD010000890.1, read on the forward strand.
GGTTTCCTTCGAAGACGGTTGAGTGCAGCAAGATCAAACTTTCCTGGTTTCTGTAATCTGACAGGATGTACAACTTAGTCGATTCGTTTCATTAGTAACTTAGTTTGCTCAGAAAAGTAAGATCTTCATTGCTGAAAATAATACTGTGAGAAATAAGCTAGTTCTGTTCTCAGAATGAGTTCCTTTACTACAACGACGCTCGAGTGCAGCAAGTTGATACTTTACTTGTTTGTGTAATCTATCAAGATGTACATCTTAGTAGATTCATTTCATTTACAAAGTAGTTTACTTAGAAAACAAAGGTCTTCATTGCAGAACACTGTACTGTGTGAAATAATCTAGTTCTGTTCTCGGAATGAGTTGGTTTCCAATGAAGATGGTTGAGTCTGGGAAGTTGATCCTTTCCTGGTTTGTGTTATCTAAAAAGATGTACAACTTAGTAGAGTCTTTTCATTTCTAAAGTAGTTTGCTTGGAAAACAAAGATCTTCATTTCCGAACACTGTACCGTGTGAAATAAGCTGGTTCTGTTCTCGGAATGAGTTGCTTTCCTACGAAGATAGTTGAGTGCAGCAAGTTGAAATTTTCCTGGATTGGTTAATCTAACAACATGTATGACTTAATTGATTTGTTTCATTTCTAAAGTAGTTTGCTTAAAAAACAAAGGTCTTCATTGCCGAACACTGTGCTGGGCGAAATAAGGTCATTTTCTTCTCAGAATGAGTTACTTTCCCACCAAGATGGTTGAGTGCAGGAAGTTGACACTTTCCTGGATTGTGTAATCTAACAACATGTAGAGATTAGTAGATTCGTTTCATTTCTAAAGTAGTTTCCTTAGAAAACAAAGATCCTCATTGCCGAATAGTGTACTTTGTGAAATATGCTAGTTCTCTTCCGGGAATGAGTTGCTTTCCCACAAAGACGGTTGAGTGCAGCAGTTTGATACTTTCCTGTTTTGTGTAATCTAACAACATGTACAGCTTAGTAGATTCATTTCATTTCTAAAGTAGTTTGCTTAGAAAACAAACTTCTTCATTGCCGAACACTGTACTGTGTGTAATAAGATAGTTCTCTTCGGGGAATGAGTTGCATTCCCACGAAGACGGTTGAGTGCAGCAAGTTTATACTTTCCTGTTTTGTGTAATCTAACAAGATGTACAACTTAGTAGATTCCTTTCATTTCTGCAGTAGTTTGCTTAGAAAGAAAAGATCTTCATTGTCAAACATTGTACAGTGTGAAATAAGCTAGTTCTCTTCTCGGAATGAGTTGCTTTCCCAGGAAGATGGTTGAGTGCAGAAAGTTGATACTTTCCTGCATTGAGTAATATAATAAGATGTACCCCTTAGTAGATTCGTTTCATTTCTAAAGTAGTTTGCTGAGAAACCAAAGCTCTTCATTACTGAACACTGTACTTTGTGAAATAACCTATTTCTGTTCTTGGCATGAGTTGCTTTCCCACGAAGACGGTTGAGTGCAGCAAGTTGATACTTTCCTGGTTTGTGTAATCTAACCAGATGTACAACTTAGTTTATTCTTTTCATTTCTAAAGTAGTTTACTTAGAAAACAAAGATCTTCATTGCCAAAAACTGTAGTGTGTGTAATAAACTACTTCTGTTCTCGGACTGAGTTGCTTTACTATGAAGACGGTTGAGTGTAACAAGTTGGTACTTTCCAGGTATGTGTAATCTAACAAGATGTACAACTTAGTACATTCGTTTCATTTCTAAAGTACTTTCCTTGGAAAACAACGTTCTGGACTTCCGGTCAAGTTCGCACCTACCTAATCTCGCCTCACTTCTCGGGGAAGAAAAGAGAAGAATACTTAAGGTTAAAGAGACCTTTTTAAAGGGTTTGCTGGCTCCTGCATGCTTCCAGAGGGAGGGGGTGGATTTGCAAAATAAGGAAACCAATGATTCCCAAGCTCTTAGCAGGCGTCACTGCCAGAAAGGTCCCACCAGACCTGCCTGAGGCCCCTGGACAGCCAGAAATGGAGCACCATTGCAGCCAGGTCCCCACGTCAGTGGACCCACCGAGTGAGCTAGATCTGCCCCACTTCCCCGGCCAGAGCCCCTGAGTGCGCCAATACAGTTAGGTGCCCGTGTCCGCACAGTGAGATGGATTCGTCCCACTTCCTGCTCCCCAGCTAGAGCCCCTGGGCACAGCAATACACTTACGTGCCTGGGGCTGTACAGTTGCACAGTGAGACAGATTCGTCCCACTTCATGCTCCCGGCCAGAGCAGCACAGTGAGACAGATTCGTCCCACTTCCTGCTTCCCAGCCAGAGCCACTTTGCCCAGAAATACACTTAGGTGCCTGGGGCTGTGGTCCCGCACAGTGGCACAGTGAAGCAGATTCGTCCCACTTCCTGCTCCTGGCCAGAGTGGCACAGTGAGACAGATTCGTCCCACTTCCTGCTCCCCAGCCAGAGCCCCTGGGTGCACCAATACACTTAGGTGCCTGGGGCTGTGTTCCCGCATAGTGGCACAGTGAGACAGATTCGTCCCACTTCCTGCTCCCGGACAGAGCGGCACAGTGAGACAGATTCGTCCCACTTCCTTCTCTGCAGCCAGAGCCACTTGGCGCAGCAATACACTTAGGTGCCTGGGGCTGTGGTCCCGCACAGTGGCACAGTGAGACAGATTCGTCCCACTTCCTGCACCCGGCCAGTGCCCCTGGGTGCGCCAATACAGTTAGGTACCTGTGTCTGCACAGTGAGAAGGATTCCTGAACCCCGGGGCACAGCAATACAGTTAGGTGCCTGGGGCTGTGGTCCTGCACAGTGGCAAAGTGAGACAGATTCGTCCCACTTCCTGCTCCAGGCCAGAGCCCCTAGGTGCACCAAGGCAGTTGGGAGCTTGGGTCTGTGGATCTGCCAAGTGAAACAGATTCGCCCCACTTCCTGCTCCTGGCCAGAGCCCCCAGGCGGAGCAATACAATTAGGTGTGTCTGGGTCTCTGGATCGAACGAGTGAGACAGATTCATCCCACTTCCTGCTCCCTGGCCAGAGCACCTGAGCTCGCCATTGCAGCCAGGTGCTTGGGTCTGTGGATCCGCTGAGCAAGACATATTCTTCCCACTTCTGGCTCCCCTGCCAGAGCCCCATTGCACCATCGCAGGTCTCTGAACCGTTGTGATGTGCAGATCACAGTGAAAAAGGAATAGCATGAAAAACCAGATACAAGTAAATCCAGCTACACTATCCAGTCCTACAATGGATGTCTCAAATCAAATCATAGAAGAGACATTAGAATCAGAACCCCAAAATGAAGAGACAAGCTATGCAACCCTGGCCAAGCAAATAGCACAACTCTCAGAAAGTCAACAAAGAGCCAATAATTGTATGAATGTTATCCTTGCTAGATTAGACCTAATAGAAAAGAACCAGGAAGGGTTCCAAAAACAGTTAAATGAGCTGAAGGAGAGTGACAAAAAAGAAGTCCTCAATAACCAGATGGCTAAGTTCAATGAAGACACAAAAAATGCAAGAATGAACTCCAAGAAGCATTCAGAAGGTTAGAAAATGACGTGAAAAGGGAACTAGACAGAGGGATGGAAACTATACATAAAAACAGTAGAAAATATGAACCAAATTGAACAAACCCAAAACTCTATAGAAGCTCTTAAGAATAGAGTCAGCTAAGTAGAGGATAGAAACTCAGAACTGGAAGACAAAACAGAAGAAACAGTTCGTGAGTCCAGAAACTTCAACAAGTTCAAAAATTACTGTGAACAGAACATGAGAGAAATGTGGGATACCCTGAAGCATCCAAACATTATGATCATGGGCATACCAGAGGGGGAAGAAACACAGACTAAAGGAATGGAAAGCTTATTCAACAAAATAATTGAAGAAAACTTTCCCACTCTCTCAAGAGAAAATCCCATCAAGTTACAAGAAGCTACCAGAACTCCAAACAGACTGGACCAAAGGAGAAATTCTCCGAGACACATTATCTTTAAGACTCTAAACATCAAGCACAAAGAGAAAATCCTAAAAGCAGCCAGGGAAAAACAACACATTACATATATAGGGAACCCCATTAGAATTACCTCAGATTTCTCAGTGGAAACCCTAAAAGCCAAAAGGGCCTGGAATGGAACACTGAAAACTAAGAACCCATGGTTTCAAGCCACAACTACTCTATCCAGCAAAAGTATCCCTCATAATAGATGGAGAAAGAAAAACATTACATGATAAAACTCATCTCCACAAATATATGAACACAAAGACAAACCTACAGAAAGTACTTCAGGGAATTCTCCACACAGAAGAAACAAATAACCAACCTCAAGAGCCCTCAATAAGCAGTCCACACTAACCCCTTAAACCTCCAAAAAAAACCCCCACAAAGACCACAACCCACCACAATATGGCAGGTATTAAATCAAACCTCAAACTAATATCTCTGAACATTAATGGCCTCAATTCACCCATCAAAAGACATAAGCTAACAGGGTGGATCAGAAAACTGGACCCCTCAATCTGCTGTCTTCAAGAAACCCACCTCACCACTAAAGACAGACACCTCCTTAGGGTGAAAGGGTGGAAAATGATATTCCAAACAAACACAAATATGAAAAAAGCAGGCATAGCTATACTTATATCAGATAAAATAGACTTCAAACCAAAATTAACCAAAAAAGACAAAGAAGGCCACTTCTTACTTATCAAGGGAACAATCCGACAAGAGGACATCACAATCATCAATATTTATGCACCAAACACAGGTGCACCACAATTCCTAAAGCAAAATCTACTTGGCAACAAAACAGAAATAAACACCAACACCATCATAGTCAGGGACGTTGATACTCCACTATCAACAATGGATAGATCATCCAAACTGAAAATTAAGAGAAAAGAAAGAGAGCTCAACAACACCATAGAGCAACTAGACCTAACGGACGTATACAGAACATTGCACTCCAAATCTCTAGATTACACATTCTTATCAGCAGCACATGGAACCTTTTCTTAAATAGATCATGTACTGGGCCACAAAACCTGCCTCCATATTTTCAAGAAAATTGAAGTAATTTCCTGTATGATATCAGACCACAATGCTGTAATGCCAGAAATTAAAAAAAAAAAAGTACACCAGGAATCCCTCTACATCCTGGAAATTGAACAACCCACTTTTAAACAATAAATGGCTTGTGGATGAAATAAAGAATGAAATTGCAAAATTTCTAGAACTCAATGACAATGGGAACACATCATACCAAAACTTGTGGGACACAATGAAGGCAGTCCTTAGGGGGAAAATCACAGCATTAAATGCCATCATAAGAAAAATAGAAAGATCCCAAATCAATAACCCGACCATTCACCTAAAGGCATTGGAAAGACTAGAAGAAGCCAACCCGAAAAGCTCCAGACGGAAAGAAATAATTAAAATCAGAGCAGAAATTAATGAATTGGAAACTAAGAGGACAATTAAGAAAATTGACGAAACAAAGAGCTGGTTCTTTGAAAAAATTAACAAGAGTGATACACCCCTGGCCAATTTGATCAAGCGGAAAAAAGAAACTTCAAATCAACAAAATTAGAAATGAAAAGGGAGAGATCACAACAGACATGAACGAAATAGTAAGAGTTATTAGGACTTATTTCAAAAACCTCTACTCCATAAAACAGGAAAATATGGAGGAATTGGATGAATTCCTAGCCACATATCACCTACCAAAGCTAAGCCCAGAGCAGATTAATTTCCTAAACAAACCCATCACACCCTTCAAGATAGAAGAGGTAATCAAACACCCCCCACAAAAAAAAAGAGGAGTCTAGGACCAGATGGTTTCTCAGCAGAATTCTACCAAACCTTCATGGAAAAACTGAAACCAATTCTTCTCAAACTGTGCCACACAATAGGAGAACAGGGAGAGATCCCTAACTCCTTTTATGAAGCTAGTATCACCCTAATACCAAAACCAGGCAGGGACGCCACAAGAAAGGAAAATTATAGGCCCATTTCTCTGATGAACATAGATGCAAAGATGCTGAACAAAATTCTTGCAAACCGAAATCAACAGTACATCAAAAGCATTATCCACCTTGATCAAGTAGGCTTCATCCCTGGAATGCAGGGGTGGTTCAACATACGGAAATCTGTCAATGTAATACACCACATAAACAAGCTGAAACACAAAAACCACATGGTCATTTAGATAGATGCAGAAAAGGCCTTTGGCAAAATACAACATCACTTCATGATCAAAACATTGGAGAGAATAGGTATGGACGTCCCATATCTCAACATAAAAAAGTCTATATATAAAGCACGTAAAGCCCTAGTAATTCTTAATGGGGAGACACTGAAGGAATTCCCATTGAGGTCAGGAACCAGTCAGGGGTGTCAACTCTCACCTCTGCTCTTCTACATAGAGGTAGAAGTATTAGCTCAAGCAATAAGACAGGAGAAAGAAATCAAAGGGATACAAATTGGAAAGGAAGAAGTTAAGTTAGCTCTATTCGCAGATGACATGATTCTATACATAAGTGACCCGAGAACTTCTATCCCAAAACTCTTAAAGGTGATGAGCACCTTCAGCAAAGTAGCAGGATACAAAATCAATGCACAGAAATCAGTAGCCTTTTTGTATGCAAAGGACAAAGAGACAGAAAAAGAAATAACTAACATCGTCCCATTTTCAATTGCAACAAAGAAAATAAAATACCTTGGAATAACATTAACTAAGGAAGTGAAAGACCTATACAATGAAAACATAAAAACTCTCAAAAAAGAAATTGAGGAGGTCCTACAAAAATGGAAAGACCTCCCATGTTCCTGAATTGGTAGAATTAACATTGTGAAAATGGCAATTATACCAAAAGCACTTTATAGATTCAATGAAATGCCAATAAAAATCCCAACTTCCTTCTTCAATGAGATAGAAAAAATTATCTGAAAATGCATATGGAAAGGAAGAAGGCCTTGGATATCCAAGCTCATCCTCAGCAAAAGAAATGCCTCAGGAGGCATCACCATACCTGACCTAAAGCTATACTACAAAGCCATTGTAAAAAAACAACATGGTCCTGGCATAAAAACAGGAATATAGAGCAATGGAACAGAATTGAAGACCCAGACTTTGGGTCAAGAAACTACAGGTACTTGATATTTGACAAAGGCCCTACCAGTGCAGAATGGAGAAAAGACAGCATCTTCAACAAATGGTGTTGGACAAACTGGACAACCATATGTAGGAAAATGAAACATGACCCACACATCTCTCCATGCACAAAAATTAAGCCCAAATGGATAAACGACCTTAATATAAAACCAGAAACTCTGCTACTACTGGAAGAAAAAATAGGAGGAACCTTCCACAATATAGGAGTGGGAAAAGATTTCCTGAACAAAACCCAAGCAGCTCAGGCAATTGAACAATCACTCAACCATTGGGATATCATGAAGCTGAAAAGCTTTTTCACTGAGAAAAATATAACCAAAGCCAGCAGAATACCCACAGAACGGGAAAAAATTTTCACCAGCTATACAACTGACAAAGGCCCAATTTCTAGAATCTACTATGAACTCTAAAACCTAAACAATAAATCACCGAACAACCCACTCACAAAGTGGGGCAGAGGACTGCACAGGGAGTTCTCAGAGGAAGAAATACAAAGAGCAAACACACTTTTAAGAAAATGTTCAGCATCCATAATCATCAGGGAAATGCAAAATAAAACAACTATGAGATTCCACCTTACCCCAGTAAGGATGGCTAACATTAAAAAAAAAAAACAATGAAAACAAACGCTGGCGAGGCTGCAGAGAAATAGGAATAAGTCTTCACTGTTGGTAGGAAAGTAAAATGGTTCAACCACTATGGACAGCTATATGGAGACTATTGAAAAGGATGACCATAGACCTACCAATGGATCCAGTTATTCCCTTGTTCTGCATTTACCCTAAAGGCCCCAAGCCTAAGACCAGAGACATTTGCTCAACCATGTTTATAGCTACTCAATTCATAATAGCAAAGAGCTGGAATCAACCCAGGTGTCTATCACTAGATGAATGGATAACAAAGATGTGGTATATCTATACTATGGAATTCTACACAGCAGTAAGGAAAGATGAAACAAGGAAACTTGAAAAAATGGTCAAACATGGAACTGATCATCCTCAGTGAGCTCACCCAAGCACAAAAAGATAATCGTCACATAGTCTCATTTATCTGTCGCCCCTAACCGGATTCCACGTGACATGCGGCCAAATCTAAAAAAACACTCTGAGGATGAGACAAGAAGGAGGGTGGGATGGAGGGAGGGTAAAGGTGGGAGGGAATGAGAGGGTGGGAGGGAGGACAAGGGGATCAAATTGGGACCCAAAAGAAAAAAAATACAAAACACTTTACTCTGAATAACAGGCTAAAACAGTGATCCTTCAGCAGACCTACAGAGGAATGCTCAAACCACAGGAACCTGGAGAGAACATGATGAAGGCCAACTTTAATCTTGTCCTGCTTCTCTTTCTCTTCTCTCTCTCCCCCCTCTCCCCCTTCCCTCTCTTTCTCCTCTCTATACTCACTTTCTCTTTTACATTATCTATCTTTTTCCTCCCTCACCATCCTAGGTGCAGACCTATAACTCCCAGTGCCAGCAGGGGGTTAACTTCTACAATGAGCTGTTGATCTGAAATACCTACAAGGTTTCCCAAAAAAGACAGACTTTGGTCAGAGTACTTGGTGACCCACCAAAGGTTAATGGTAAGACCCTACTGTCAAAGACAGCACACGTGTGTGAGACCAAACACAGAGAGACCTGGCCAGAATCTGGAAGAAGGTCAGTCCCCAGACAGTTAGCTAGACTAGTACCAGAGGTTGCTACACGAGCAACTGGGGGAAAATGTCTGACATTGGTCCAAACAACGTGCAGTCTAAGATACCCAGCAGGAAACAAGCTGACTTAATGCTCATACAAGTGCAGTAGTGGCAAACAGCCGTGGTGGGTAACAAACTGCTCTTGATTTGGCTAATAAATCCATTCAGTGGAATGGAACTCATTGATGGTACTGGGAAATAAGTCAAATCCATGTACAAAAAATGAGCTCAGTCTCCAAGATCTAGATGCCACTAAATGTGGGCTAGAAGAGAGCCAAAGCATATAAAATTCCCTCCAAAACATATATGGTTATCCCTTCTATCTAGTATTAACTTCTCTCTCCTTTGGAGAATTTGCTTATCTTTTTTCAGGTGGACAACGAACCTGAAGGGAGGATCAGCTAACCACACCTCACCAGCTGAAACCATAGAACAACGCAGGGGAAGGGAAAGAATACAGTGTTCTAGGCGATCACAACACCAGAAAAAGGCTGAAGGAGATAAACACAGAGAACATCCAACTCCAACTAAGCCAGATATCCCGAGACACAGACGCTCCCAAAACCTCATCAAGGAAGCAGAACTAAAATGACCCCAATGTGGCTCAGGGAAACTGTCAGAAGAGGGGGCGGAAAGATTATCAGAGTCACAAGTTGGGGCATTATGCACAGAGACTGGGGCCTATCCACCAGAACTCTTGAGTAAACCCACAAAGCATGACCCACAGTCCCCAGTGATGAGGGTCCCTTTGAAAGTGGGAGGATGGAGAGGAGGACAATGGAACCAATACTTCGAATGTAAAATCAGAATAATATAAATAAAAAATATATATTTAATTTAAAAAAATGAAAACAAAGTTCTTCATTGCCTAACACCGTACCGTGTGAAATAAGCTAGTGCTGTTCTTGGAATGAGTTGCTCTCCCACAAAGAAGGTTGGCTGCAGGAAGTTGATATTCTCCTGTATTGAGTAAGCTACCAAGATATACAAATTAGTAGATTCATTTCATTTCTAAAGTATTTTGCTGAGAAAAGAAAGATCTTCTTTTCCAAACACTGTACTTTGAGAAATAAGCTCGTTCTGTTCTCGGAGTGAGTTGCTTCCCAGGAAGATGGTTCAGTGCAGCAAGTTGATACTTTTTGTTTTGTGTAATCTAACAAGATGTACAACTCAGTACATTCATTTCATTTCTAAAGTAGTTTGCTTAGAAAACAAAGATCTTCATTGCCAAACACTGTACAGTGTGAAATAAGCTAGTTCTGTCCTGAGAATGAAATGCTTTCCTATGAAGACGGTTGAGTGCAGCAAGATCAAACTTTCCTGGTTTGTGTAATCTGACACGATGTACAACTTAATAGATTCGTTTCATTTCTGAAGTAGTTTGCTGAGAAAACAAAGATCTTCATTGCGGAAAACTATACTGTGTGAAATAAGCTTGTTCTATGCTCGGAATGAGTTGCTTTAGTATGAAGACTGTTGAGTGCAGCAAGTTGGTACTTTATTGATTTGTGTAATCTATCACGATATACGTCTTAGTAGATTCATTTAATTTCTAAAGTAGTTTTTTTAAAAACAAACTTCTTCATTTCTCAACACTGTACTGTGTGAAATGCAGCAGAAAATACTTTCCTGTTTTGTTGAGTAATCTAACAACATGGATTGTGTAATCTAACAAGATGTACACCTTCATTTCGTTTCTTTTCTAAAGTAGTTTGCTTAGAAAACAAAGATCTTCTTCTGTGAACACTGTACTGTGTGTAATAAGATAGTTCTGTTCTTGGAATGAGTTGCATTCCCACGAAGACGATTGAGTGCAGCAAGTTTATACTTTCCTGTTTTGTGTAATCTAACAAGATGTACAATTAGTAGATTCCTTTCATTTCTAAAGTACTTTGATTAGAAAGAAAAGATCTTCATTGTCAAAAACTGTACAGTGTGAAATAAGCTAGTTCTCTTCTCGGAATGAGTTGCTTTCCCAGGAAGATGGTTGAGTGCAGAAAGTTGATACTTTCCTGCATTGTGTAATATAATAAGATATACCCTAAGTAGATTCGTTTCATTTCTAAAGTAGTTTGCTTAGAAAACAAAGTTCTTCATTACTGAACACTGTACTGTGTGAAATAAGCTATTTCTGTTCTTGGCATGAGTTGCTTTCCCACGAAGACGGTTGAGTGCAGCAAGTTGATACTTTCCTGGTTTTGTAATCTAACCAGATGTACAACTTAGTCAATTCATTTCATTACTAACGTAGTTTACTTAGAAAACAAAGATCTTCATTGCCAAAAACTGTAAGTGTGTGTAATAAACTACTTCTGTTCTCGGACTGAGTTGCTTTACTATGAAGACGGTTGAGTGTAACAAGTTGGTACTTTCCAGGTATGTGTAATCTAACAAGATGTACAACTTAGTACATTCGTTTCATTTCTAAAAAGTACTTTCCTTGGAAAACAACGTTCTGGACTTCCGGTCAAGTTCGCACCTACCTAATCTCGCCTCACTTCTCGGGAAGAAAAGAGAAGAATACTTAAGGTTAAAGAGACCTTTTAAAGGGTTTGCTGGCTCCTGCATGCTTCCAGAGGGGAGGGGTGGATTTGCAAAATAAGGAAACCAATGATTCCCAAGCTCTTAGCAGGCGTCACTGCCAGAAAGGTCCCACCAGACCTGCCTGAGGCCCCTGGACAGCCAGAAATGGAGCACCATTGCAGCCAGGTCCCCACGTCAGTGGACCCACCAGTGAGCTAGATCTGCCCCACTTCCCGGCCAGAGCCCTGAGTGCGCCAATACAGTTAGGTGCCCGTGTCCGCACAGTGAGATGGATTCGTCCCACTTCCTGCTCCCCAGCTAGAGCCCCTGGGCACAGCAATACACTTACGTGCCTGGGGCTGTACAGTTGCACAGTGAGACAGATTCGTCCCACTTCATGCTCCCGGCCAGAGCAGCACAGTGAGACAGATTCGTCCCACTTCCTGCTTCCCAGCCAGAGCCACTTTGCCCAGAAATACACTTAGGTGCCTGGGGCTGTGGTCCCGCACAGTGGCACAGTGAAGCAGATTCGTCCCACTTCCTGCTCCTGGCCAGAGTGGCACAGTGAGACAGATTCGTCCCACTTCCTGCTCCCCAGCCAGAGCCCCTGGGTGCACCAATACACTTAGGTGCCTGGGGCTGTGTTCCCGCATAGTGGCACAGTGAGACAGATTCGTCCCACTTCCTGCTCCCGGACAGAGCGGCACAGTGAGACAGATTCGTCCCACTTCCTTCTCTGCAGCCAGAGCCACTTGGCGCAGCAATACACTTAGGTGCCTGGGGCTGTGGTCCCAGACAGTGGCACAGTGAGACAGATTCGTCCCCTTCCTGCACCCGGCCAGTGCCCTGGGTGCGCCAATACAGTTAGGTACCTGTGTCTGCACAGTGAGAAGGATTCCTGAACCAGGGGCACAGCAATACAGTTAGGTGCCTGGGGCTGTGGTCCTGCACAGTGGCAAAGTGAGACAGATTCGTCCCACTTCCTGCTCCAGGCCAGAGCCCCTAGGTGCACCAAGGCAGTTGGGAGCTTGGGTCTGTGGATCTGCCAAGTGAAACAGATTCGCCCCACTTCCTGCTCCTGGCCAGAGCCCCCAGGCGGAGCAATACAATTAGGTGTGTCTGGGTCTCTGGATCGAACGAGTGAGACAGATTCATCCCACTTCCTGCTCCTGGCCAGAGCACCTGAGCTCAGCCATTGCAGCCAGGTGCTTGGGTCTGTGGATCCGCTGAGCAAGACATATTCTTCCCACTTCTGGCTCCCCTGCCAGAGCCCCATTGCACCATCACAAGGTCTCTGAACCGTTGTGATGTGCAGATCACAGTGAAAAAGGAATAGCATGAAAAACCAGATACAAGTAAATCCAGCTACACTATCCAGTCCTACAATGGATGTCTCAAATCAAATCATAGAAGAGACATTAGAATCAGAACCCCAAAATGAAGAGACAAGCTATGCAACCCTGGCCAAGCAAATAGCACAACTCTCAGAAAGTCAACAAAGAGCCAATAATTGTATGAATGTTATCCTTGCTAGATTAGACCTAATAGAAAAGAACCAGGAAGGGTTCCAAAAACAGTTAAATGAGCTGAAGGAGAGTGACAAAAAAGAAGTCCTCAATAACCAGATGGCTAAGTTCAATGAAGACACAAAAAATGCAAGAATGAACTCCAAGAAGCATTCAGAAGGTTAGAAAATGACGTGAAAAGGGAACTAGACAGAGGGATGGAAACTATACATAAAAACAGTAGAAAATATGAACCAAATTGAACAAACCCAAAACTCTATAGAAGCTCTTAAGAATAGAGTCAGCTAAGTAGAGGATAGAAACTCAGAACTGGAAGACAAAACAGAAGAAACAGTTCGTGAGTCCAGAAACTTCAACAAGTTCAAAAATTACTGTGAACAGAACATGAGAGAAATGTGGGATACCCTGAAGCATCCAAACATTATGATCATGGGCATACCAGAGGGGGAAGAAACACAGACTAAAGGAATGGAAAGCTTATTCAACAAAATAATTGAAGAAAACTTTCCCACTCTCTCAAGAGAAAATCCCATCAAGTTACAAGAAGCTACCAGAACTCCAAACAGACTGGACCAAAGGAGAAATTCTCCGAGACACATTATCTTTAAGACTCTAAACATCAAGCACAAAGAAAATCCTAAAAGCAGCCAGGGAAAAACAACACATTACATATATAGGGAACCCCATTAGAATTACCTCAGATTTCTCAGTGGAAACCCTAAAAGCCAAAAGGGCCTGGAATGGAACACTGAAAACTAAGAACCCATGGTTTCAAGCCACAACTACTCTATCCAGCAAAAGTATCCCTCATAATAGATGGAGAAAGAAAAACATTACATGATAAAACTCATCTCCACAAATATATGAACACAAAGACAAACCTACAGAAAGTACTTCAGGAATTCTCCACACAGAAGAAACAAATAACCAACCTCAAGAGCCCTCAATAAGCAGTCCACACTAACCCCTTAAACCTCCAAAAAACCCCCACAAAGACCACAACCCACCACAATATGGCAGGTATTAAATCAAACCTCAAACTAATATCTCTGAACATTAATGGCCTCAATTCACCCATCAAAAGACATAAGCTAACAGGGTGGATCAGAAAACTGGACCCCTCAATCTGCTGTCTTCAAGAAACCCACCTCACCACTAAAGACAGACACCTCCTTAGGGTGAAAGGGTGGAAAATGATATTCAAACAAACACAAATATGAAAAAAGCAGGCATAGCTATACTTATATCAGATAAAATAGACTTCAAACCAAAATTAACCAAAAAAAGACAAAGAAGGCCACTTCTTACTTATCAAGGGAACAATCCGACAAGAGGACATCACAATCATCAATATTTATGCACCAAACACAGGTGCACCACAATTCCTAAAGCAAAATCTACTTGGCAACAAAACAGAAATAAACACCAACACCATCATAGTCAGGGACGTTGATACTCCACTATCAACAATGGATAGATCATCCAAACTGAAAATTAAGAGAAAAGAAAGAGAGCTCAACAACACCATAGAGCAACTAGACCTAACGGACGTATACAGAACATTGCACTCCAAATCTCTAGATTACACATTCTTATCAGCAGCACATGGAACCTTTTCTTAAATAGATCATGTACTGGGCCACAAAACCTGCCTCCATATTTTCAAGAAAATTGAAGTAATTTCCTGTATGATATCAGACCACAATGCTGTAATGCCAGAAATTAAACAAAAAAAAAAGTACACCAGGAATCCCTCTACATCCTGGAAATTGAACAACCCACTTTTAAACAATAAATGGCTTGTGGATGAAATAAAGAATGAAATTGCAAAATTTCTAGAACTCAATGACAATGGGAACACATCATACCAAAACTTGTGGGACACAATGAAGGCAGTCCTTAGGGGGAAAATCACAGCATTAAATGCCATCATAAGAAAAATAGAAAGATCCCAAATCAATAACCCGACCATTCACCTAAAGGCATTGGAAAGACTAGAAGAAGCCAACCCGAAAAGCTCCAGACGGAAAGAAATAATTAAAATCAGAGCAGAAATTAATGAATTGGAAACTAAGAGGACAATTAAGAAAATTGACGAAACAAAGAGCTGGTTCTTTGAAAAAATTAACAAGAGTGATACACCCCTGGCCAATTTGATCAAGCGGAAAAAAGAAACTTCAAATCAACAAAATTAGAAATGAAAAGGGAGAGATCACAACAGACATGAGTGAAATAGTAAGAGTTATTAGGACTTATTTCAAAAACCTCTACTCCATAAAACAGGAAAATATGGAGGAATTGGATGAATTCTAGCCACATATCACCTACCAAAGCTAAGCCCAGAGCAGATTAATTTCCTAAACAAACCCATCACACCCTTCAAGATAGAAGAGGTAATCAAACACCCCCCCCCAAGAAAAGAGGAGTCCAGGACCAGATGGTTTCTCAGCAGAATTCTACCAAACCTTCATGGAAAAACTGAAACCAATTCTTCTCAAAATGTGCCACACAATAGGAGAACAGGGAGAGATCCCTAACTCCTTTTATGAAGCTAGTATCACCCTAATTCCAAAACCAGGCAGGGACACCACAAGAAAGGAAAATTATAGGCCCATTTCTCTGATGAACATAGATGCAATGATGCTGAACAAAATTCTTGCAAACCGAAATCAACAGTACATCAAAAGCATTATCCACCTTGATCAAGTAGGCTTCATCCCTGGAATGCAGGGGTGGTTCAACATATGGAAATCTGTCAATGTAATACACCACATAAACAAGCTGAAACACAAAAACCACATGGTCATTTAGATAGATGCAGAAAAGGCCTTTGGCAAAATACAACATCACTTCATGATCAAAACATTGGAGAGAATAGGTATGGACGTCCCATATCTCAACATAAAAAAGTCTATATATAAAGCACGTAAAGCCCTAGTAATTCTTAATGGGGAGACACTGAAGGAATTCCCATTGAGGTCAGGAACCAGTCAGGGGTGTCCACTCTCACCTCTGCTCTTCTACATAGAGGTAGAAGTATTAGCTCAAGCAATAAGACAGGAGAAAGAAATCAAAGGGATACAAATTGGAAAGGAAGAAGTTAAGTTAGCTCTATTCGCAGATGACATGATTCTATACATAAGTGACCCGAGAACTTCTATCCCAAAACTCTTAAAGGTGATGAGCACCTTCAGCAAAGTAGCAGGATACAAAATCAATGCACAGAAATCAGTAGCCTTTTTGTATGCAAAGGACAAAGAGACAGAAAAAGAAATAACTAACATCGTCCCATTTTCAATTGCAACAAAGAAAATAAAATACCTTGGAATAACATTAACTAAGGAAGTGAAAGACCTATACAATGAAAACATAAAAACTCTCAAAAAAGAAATTGAGGAGGTCCTACAAAAATGGAAAGACCTCCCATGTTCCTGAATTGGTAGAATTAACATTGTGAAAATGGCAATTATACCAAAAGCACTATAGATTCAATGAAATGCCAATAAAAATCCCAACTTCCTTCTTCAATGAGATAGAAAAAATTATCTGAAAATGCATATGGAAAGGAAGAAGGCCTTGGATATCCAAGCTCATCCTCAGCAAAAGAAATGCCTCAGGAGGCATCACCATACCTGACCTAAAGCTATACTACAAAGCTGTAGTAATAAAAACAACATGGTCCTGGCATAAAAACAGGAATATAGACCAATGGAACAGAATTGAAGACCCAGACTTTGGGTCAAGAAACTACAGGTACTTGATATTTGACAAAGGCCCTACCAATGCAGAATGGAGAAAAGACAGCATCTTCAACAAATGGTGTTGGACAAACTGGACAACCATATGTAGGAAAATGAAACATGACCCACACATCTCTCCATGCACAAAAATTAAGTCCAAATGGATAAACGACCTTAATATAAAACCAGAAACTCTGCTACTACTGGAAGAAAAAATAGGAGGAACCTTCCGCGATATAGGAGTGGGAAAAGATTTCCTGAACAAAACCCAAGCAGCTCAGGCAATTAAACAATCACTCAACCATTGGGATATCATGAAGCTGAAAAGCTTTTTCACTGAGAAAAATATAACCAAAGCCAGCAGAATACCCACAGAACGGGAAAAAATTTTCACCAGCTATACAACTGACAAAGGCCCAATTTCTAGAATCTACAATGAACTCTAAAACCTAAACAATAAATCACCGAACAACCCACTCACAAAGTGGGGCAGAGGACTGCACAAGGATTTCTCAGAGGAAGAAATACAAATAGCAAACACACTTTTAAGAAAATGTTCAGCATCCATAATCATCAGGGAAATGCAAAATAAAACAACTATGAGATTCCACCTTACCCCAGTAAGGATGGCTAACATTAAAAAAAAACAATGAAAACAAATGCTGGTGAGGCTGCTGAGAAATAGGAACAAGTCTTCACTGTTGGTAGGAAAGTAAAATGGTTCAACCACTATGGACAGCTATATGGAGACTATTGAAAAGGATGACCATAGACCTACCAATGGATCCAGTTATTCCCTTGTTCTGCATTTACCCTAAAGGCCCCAAGCCTAAGACCAGAGACATTTGCTCAACCATGTTTATAGCTACTCAATTCATAATAGCAAAGAGCTGGAATCAACCCAGGTGTCTATCACTAGATGAATGGATAACAAAGATGTGGTATATCTATACTATGGAATTCTACACAGCAGTAAGGAAAGATGAAACAAGGAAACTTGAAAAAATGGTCAAACATGGAACTGATCATCCTCAGTGAGCTCACCCAAGCACAAAAAGATAATCGTCACATAGTCTCATTTATCTGTCGCCCCTAACCGGATTCCACGTGACATGCGGCCAAATCTAAAAAACACTCTGAGGATGAGACAAGAAGGAGGGTGGGATGGAGGGAGGGTAAAGGTGGGAGGGAATGAGAGGGTGGGAGGGAGGACAAGGGGGATCCAAATTGGGACCCAAAAGAAAAAAAATACAAAACACTTTACTCTGAATAACAGGCTAAAACAGTGATCCTTCAGCAGACCTACAGAGGGAATGCTCAAACCACAGGAACCTGGAGAGAACATGATGAAGGCCAACTTTAATCTTGTCCTGCTTCTCTTTCTCTTCTCTCTCTCCCCCCCCTCTCCCCCCCTTCCCTCTCTTTCTCCTCTCTATACTCACTTTCTCTTTTACATTATCTATCTTTTTCCTCCCTCACCATCCTAGGTGCAGACCTATAACTCCCAGTGCCAGCAGGGGGTTAACTTCTACAATGAGCTGTTGATCTGAAATACCTACAAGGTTTCCCAAAAAAGACAGACTTTGGTCAGAGTACTTGGTGACCCACAAAGGTTAATGGTAAGACCCTACTGTCAAAGACAGCACACGTGTGTGAGACCAAACACAGAGAGACCTGGCCAGAATCTGGAAGAAGGTCAGTCCCCAGACAGTTAGCTAGACTAGTACCAGAGGTTGCTACACGAGCAACTGGGGGAAAATGTCTGACATTGGTCCAAACAACGTGCAGTCTAAGATACCCAGCAGGAAACAAGCTGACTTAATGCTCATACAAGTGCAGTAGTGGCAAACAGCCGTGGTGGGTAACAAACTGCTCTTGATTTGGCTAATAAATCCATTCAGTGGAATGGAACTCATTGATGGTACTGGGAAATAAGTCAAATCCATGTACAAAAAATGAGCTCAGTCTCCAAGATCTAGATGCCACTAAATGTGGGCTAGAAGAGAGCCAAAGCATATAAAATTCCCTCCAAAACATATATGGTTATCCCTTCTATCTAGTATTAACTTCTCTCTCCTTTGGAGAATTTGCTTATCTTTTTTCAGGTGGACAACGAACCTGAAGGGAGGATCAGCTAACCACACCTCACCAGCTGAAACCATAGAACAACGCAGGGGAAGGGAAAGAATACAGTGTTCTAGGCGATCACAACACCAGAAAAAGGCTGAAGGAGATAAACACAGAGAACATCCAACTCCAACTAAGCCAGATATCCCGAGACACAGACGCTCCCAAAACCTCATCAAGGAAGCAGAACTAAAATGACCCCAATGTGGCTCAGGGAAACTGTCAGAAGAGGGGGCGGAAAGATTATCAGAGTCACAAGTTGGGGCATTATGCACAGAGACTGGGGCCTATCCACAGAACTCTTGAGTAAACCCACAAAGCATGACCCACAGTCCCCAGTGATGAGGTCCCTTTGAAAGTGGGAGGATGGAGAGGAGGACAATGGAACCAATACTTCGAATGTAAAATCAGAATAATATAAATAAAAATATATATTTAATTTAAAAAAATGAAAACAAAGTTCTTCATTGCCTAACACCGTACCGTGTGAAATAAGCTAGTGCTGTTCTTGGAATGAGTTGCTCTCCCACAAAGAAGGTTGGCTGCAGGAAGTTGATATTCTCCTGTATTGAGTAAGCTACCAAGATATACAAATTAGTAGATTCATTTCATTTCTAAAGTATTTTGCTGAGAAAAGAAAGATCTTCTTTTCCAAACACTGTACTTTGAGAAATAAGCTCGTTCTGTTCTCGGAGTGAGTTGCTTCCCAGGAAGATGGTTCAGTGCAGCAAGTTGATACTTTTTGTTTTGTGTAATCTAACAAGATGTACAACTCAGTACATTCATTTCATTTCTAAAGTAGTTTGCTTAGAAAACAAAGATCTTCATTGCCAAACACTGTACAGTGTGAAATAAGCTAGTTCTGTCCTGAGAATGAAATGCTTTCCTATGAAGACGGTTGAGTGCAGCAAGATCAAACTTTCCTGGTTTGTGTAATCTGACACGATGTACAACTTAATAGATTCGTTTCATTTCTGAAGTAGTTTGCTGAGAAAACAAAGATCTTCATTGCGGAAAACTATACTGTGTGAAATAAGCTTGTTCTATGCTCGGAATGAGTTGCTTTAGTATGAAGACTGTTGAGTGCAGCAAGTTGGTACTTTATTGATTTGTGTAATCTATCACGATATACGTCTTAGTAGATTCATTTAATTTCTAAAGTAGTTTGCTTAGAAAACAAACTTCTTCATTGCCGAACACTGTACTGTGTGAAATAAGATCGTTCTGTTCTCGGAATGAATTACTTTCCCACGAATATGGTTGAGTGCAGGAAGTTGATACTTTCCTGGATTGTGTAATCTAACAAGATGTACACCTTCATAGATTCGTTTCTTTTCTAAAGTAGTTTGCTTAGAAAACAAAGATCTTCTTCTGTGAACACTATACTTTATGAAATAAGCTAGTTCTGTTCTTGGAATGTGTTGCTTTCCCACGAAGACGATTGAGTGCAGCAAGTTGATACTTTCCTGGTTTGTGCAATCAAACAAGGTGTACAATTAATATATTGGTTTCATTTCTAAAGTACTTTGATTAGAAAACACAGATCTTCATTGTGGAAAACTGTAATGTGTGAAATAAGCTAGTTCTGTTCTCGGAATGAGTTGCTTTCCCATGAAGACGGTTGAGTGCAGCCAGCTGATACTTTCCTGGTTTGTGTAATCTAGCAAGATATACAAGTAAGTATATTCGTTTCCTTTAGAAAGAAGTTTGCTTAGAAAACAAAGTTCTTCATTGCCGAACACTGTACTGTGTGAAATAAGCTAGTTCTCTTCGCAGAATGAGTTGCTTTGGCACGAAGACGGTTGAGTGCAGCAAGTTGATACTTTCCTGGTTTTTGTAATCTAAGAAGATGTACAACTTAGTCAATTCATTTCTTACTAACGTAGTTTACTTAGAAAACAAAGATCTTCATTGCTGAACACTGTACTGTGTGAAATAAGCTAGTTTTGTTCTCTGAATGAGATTCTTTCCTACGAGAACGGTTGAGTGCACCAAGATCAAACTTTCCTGGTTTGTGTAATCTGACAAAATGTACAACTTAGTAGATTCGTTTCATTTCTTAAGTAGTTTGCTTAGAAAACAAAGATCTTCATTGCCAAAAACTATACTGTGTGAAGTAAGCTAGTTCTGTTCTCGGAATGAGTTGCTTTACTACGAAAACGGTTGAGTGCAGCAATTTGATACTTTCCTGGTGTGTGTAATCTAAAACGATGTGCAACTTAGTAGATTCTTTTCATTTCTAAAGTAGTTTGCTTAGAGAACAAAGATCTTCATTTCCTAACACTGTACCATGTGAAATAAGCTAGTTCAGTTCTCAGAATGAGTTGCTTTCCTATGAAGACGTTTGAGTGCAGCAAGTTGAAACTTTCCTGGATTGGGTAATCTAACAACATGTACAACTTAGTAGATTCGTTTCATTTCTAAAGTAGTTTGATTGGAAATCAAAGGTCTTCATTGCCGAACACAGTATAGTGTGAAAAAAGTTCGTTCTATTCTCGGAATGAGCTACTTTCCCACGAAGATGGTTGAATGCAGGAAGTTGATAGTTTCCTGTATTGCGTAATGTTAAAAAATGTACAACTCAGGAGATTAATTTCATTTATACAGTTGTTTGCTGAGAAAACAAAGATCTTCATTGCCGAACACTGTACTTTGTGAAATAAACTAGTTCTGTTCTCGGAGTGAGTTGCTTCCCACGAAGACGGTTCAGTGCAGCAAGTTGATACTTTTTGTTTTGTGTAATCTAACAAGATGTACAACTTAGTACATTCATTTCATTTCTAAAGTAGTTTGCGTAGAAAACAAAGATCTTCATTGCCAAACATTGCACAGTGCAAAATAAGCTAGTTCTGTTCTCGGAATGAGTTGCTTTCCCTCGAAGACTGTTGAGTGCAGCAAGATGAAACTTTCCTGGTTTGTGTAATCTATCAAGATGTACAACTTAGTAGATTCCATTCATTTCTAAAGTAGTTTGATTAGAAAACACAGATCTTCATTGCCGACAATTGTACTGTGTGAAATAAGCTAGTTCTGTTCTCAGAATGAGTTACTTTCCCAGGAAAATGGTTGAGTGCAGGAAGTTGATACTTTCCTGGATTCTGTAATCTAACAAGATGTACAGCTTCTTAGATTCGGTTCATTTCGAAAGTAGTTTGCTTAGAAAACAAAGATCTTCATTGCCAAACACTGTACTGTCGAAATTAAGTCAGTTCTGTTCTCGGAATGAGATGCGTTCCTACGAAGTCGGTTGAGTGCAACAAGATCAAAATTTACTGGTTTGTGTAATCTAACAAGAATTACAACAACTAGATTCATTTCATTTCTAAAGTATTTTGAGTAGAAAACAAAGCTCTTCAGTGCCAAACACTGTACTGTGTGAAATAAGCTAGGTCCGTTCATGGAATGAGTTGAATTCCCACGAACAAGGATGAGTGCAGGAAGGTGATACTTTCCTGGATTGTGTAATGTAAAAAGATGTACAACTTAGTAGATTCATTTCATTTCTAAAGTAGTTTGCTGTGAAAACAAAGTTCTTCATTGCCGAACACTGTACTGTGTGAAATAAGCTAGTTCTGTTCTCAAAATGAGTTGCTTTCCCACAAAGATGGTTGAGTGCAGGAGGTTGATACTTTCCTGGATTGTGCAATCTTACAAGATGTACAACTTAGTAGATTTGTTTCATTTCTAAAGTAGTTTGCTTTGAAAATAAAGGTCTTCATTCCTGAACTCTGTACTGTGTGAAATAAGCTAGTTCTGTTCTTGGAATGAGTTGCGTTCCCAAGAAGATGGTTGAGTGCAGGAAGTTGATACTCTCCTGGATTGTGTAATCTAACAAGATGTACAGCTTAGTAGATTCGTTTCATTTCTAAAGTAGTTTGCTGAGAAAACAAAGTTCTTCATTGCTGAACACTGTACTTTGTGAAATAACCTAGTTCTGTTCTCAGAATGAGTTGCTATCCCACGAAAACGGGTGAGTGCAGCAAGTTGATACTTTCCTGGTTTTTTTAATCTGACAAGATGTACAACTTAATTGAGTCATTTCATTCCTAAAGTAGTTTACTTAGAAAACAAATATCTTCATTGTCGAACACTGTACTATGTGAAATAAGTTAGTTCTGTTCTTGCAATGAATTGCTTTCCCACAAAGAATATTGACTGCAGTTAGTTGATACTTTCCTGGTTTGTGTAATCTAACAAGATATACAACTTGGTAGATTCGTTTCATTTCTAAAGTAGTTTGATTACAAAACAAGGATCTTCATTGCCGAAAACTGTGCAGTGTGAAATAAGCTACCTCTGTTCTCGGAATGAGTTGCTTTCCCACGAAGACGGTTGAGTGCAGCAAGTTGATACTTTCCTGCATTGTGTAATCTAACAAGATGTAAAACTTAGTAGATTCGTTTCATCTCTAAAGTAGTTTTGTTAGAAAACAAAGCTCTTCTTCTCCAAAGACTGTACTTTATGAAATAAGCTAGTTCTGTTCTCAGAATGAGTTGCTTTCCCACGAAGACGGTTCAGTGCAGCAAGTTGGTACTTTCTGGGTTTGTGTACAGTAACAAGATATACAACTAAGTATATTTGTTTCATTTCTAAAGTAGTTTTCTTAGAAAGAAAAGATCTTCAATGCCCAACATTGTACGGTGTGAAATAAGCTAGTTCTGTTCTCGAAATGAGTTGCTTTCCCACGAAGATCGTTGAGTGCAGCAAGTTGATATATTCCTGGTTTTTGTAATGTAACAAGATGTACAACATTGTATATTAGTTTAATTTAAAAAGTAGTTTAATTAGAAAACAAAGTTCTTCATTGCCAAACACTGTACTGTGTGAAATAAGCTAGTTCTGTTCTCGAAATGAGTTGCTTTCCCACAAAGATGGTTGAGTGCAGGAGGTTGATACTTTCCTGGATTGTGTAATCTTACAAGATGTACAACTTAGTAGATTTGTTTCATTTCTAAAGTAGTTTGCTTTGAAAATAAAGGTCTTCATTCCTGAACTCTGTACTGTGTGAAATAAGCTAGTTCTGTTCTTGGAATGAGTTGCGTTCCCAAGAAGATGGTTGAGTGCAGGAAGTTGATACTCTCCTGGATTGTGTAATCTAACAAGATGTACAGCTTAGTAGATTCGTTTCATTTCTAAAGTAGTTTGCTGAGAAAACAAAGTTCTTCATTGCCGAACACTGTACTTTGTGAAATAACCTAGTTCTGTTCTCAGAATGAGTTGCTATCCCATGAAAACGGGTGAGTGCAGCAAGTTGATACTTTCCTGGTTTTTGTAATCTGACAAGATGTACAACTTAATTGAGTCATTTCATTCCTAAAGTAGTTTACTTAGAAAACAAATATCTTCATTGTCGAACACTGTACTATGTGAAATAAGTTAGTTCTGTTCTTGCAATGAATTGCTTTCCCACAAAGAATATTGACTGCAGTTAGTTGATACTTTCCTGGTTTGTGTAATCTAACAAGATATACAACTTGGTAGATTCGTTTCATTTCTAAAGTAGTTTGATTACAAAACAAGGATCTTCATTGCCGAAAACTGTGCAGTGTGAAATAAGCTACTTCTGTTCTCAGAATGAGATGCTTTCCTACGAAGACGGTTGAGTGCAAGAAGATCAAACTTTCCAGGTTTGTGTAATCTGACAAGATGTACAAATTAATAGATTCATTTCGTTTCTAATGTTGTTTGCTTAGAAAACAAAGATCTTAATGGCCAAAAAACATACTGTGTTAAATAAGCTAGTTCTGTTATCGAAATGAGTTGATTTACTATGAAGACGGTTGATACCTCACTGGTGTGTCTAATCTATCAAGATGTACATCTTAGTAGATTCATTTCATTTCTAAAGTGGTTTGCTTAGAAAGCAAAGGTCATCATTGCAAAACATTTTACTGTGTGAAATAAGGTCTTTATGTTCTCAGAATGAGTTACTTTCCCACGAAGATGGTTGAGTGCAGGAAGTTGATACTTTTCTGGATTGTGTAATCTCACAAGATGTACAACGTACTAGATTCGTTTCATTTCTAAAGTAGTTTGCTTAGAAAAGAAAGGTCTTTAAGGCCGAACACTGCATTTTGTGTAATAAGGCAGTTCTCTTCTTGGAATGAATTGCTTTGCCACGAAGAATGTTGATTGCAGCAAGTTGGTACTTTCCTGGTTTGTGTAATCTAACAAGATGTACAACTTAGTACATTCGTTTCATTTCTAAAGTAGTTTGCTTAGAAAACAAAGATCTTCATTACCAAAACTATATTGTGTGATATAAGCAAGTTGTGGTCTCAGAATGAGTTGCTTTACTATGAAGACGGTTAAGTGCATCAAGTTGATACTTTACTGGTTTGTGTAATCTATCAAGATGTACATCTTACTAGATTCATTTCATTTCTAAAGTAGTTTGCTTAAAAAACAAAGGTCTTCATTGCTGAACACTGTACTGTGTGAAATAAGCTAGTTCTGTTCTCGGAATGAGATGCTTTCCTACGAACACGGTTGAGTGCACCAAGATAAAACTTTCCTGGTTTGTGTGATATGACAAGATGTACAACTTAGTAGATTAGTTTCATTTCTAAAGTAGTTTGCTAAGAAAACTAAGATCTTCATTTTCAAAAACTGTACTGTGTGAAATAAGCTAGTTATTTTCTGCGAATCCTTTGCACTCACGAAGACGGTTGAGTGCAGCAAGTTGATACTTTTCTGGTTTGCGTAATCTAGCAAGATTTACATCTCAGTATATTTGTTTAATTTCTAAAGTAGTTAGCTTAGAAAACAAAGGTCTTCATTGCCAAACACTGTACTGTGTGAAATAAGCTAGTTCTGTTCTTGCAATGAGTTGCTTACGCACGAAGAAAAAAAAAGAAAGAAAAGATCTTCATTGTCGAACATTGTACAGTGTGAAATAAGCTAGTTCTGTTCTTGGAATGAGTTGCTTTCCCATGAAGATGGTTGAGTGTTGGAAGTTGATACTTTCGTGGTTTGTGTAATCTAACAAGATGTATAACTTAGTAGATTCTTTTCATTTCTAAAGTAGTTTGCTTAGAAAACAAAGATCTTCATTTCCAAACACTGTACCGTGTGAAATAAGCTGGTTCGGTTCTCAGAATGAGTTGCTTTCCTGAGAAGACGGTTCAGTGCAGCAAGTTGAAACTTTCCAGGATTGGGTAATACTATAAGTTGTACAACTAAGTATATTTGTTTCACTTCCAAAGTAGTTTGCTTCAAAAAAAAAAGAAAGATATTCCTTGCCGAATACTGTACTGTGTGTAGTAAGCTAGTTCTGTTTTCGGAATGATTTGCTTTACAATGAAGATGGTTGAGTATAGCAAGTTGGCACTTTCCAGGTATGTGTAATCTAACAAGATGTACAACTTAGTAGATTCCTTTCATTTCTAAAGTAGTTTGCTTAGAAAACAAAGGTCTTAATTGCCAAACAATGTACTGTGTGAAATAAGCTAGTTCTGTACTTGAAATTAGTTCATTTCCCACAAAGAAGGTTGATTGCAGGAAATTGATACTTTCCTGGATTGTGTAAGCTGAGAAGGTGTACAACCTAGTAGGCTCATTTCATTTCTAAAGTAGTTTGCGGGGAAAACAAAGACATTCTTTTCTGAACACAGTACTTTGTGAAATAATGTAGTTCTGTTCTCGGAATGAGTTGCTTTCCTAAGAAGACGGTTGAGTGTAGCAAGCTGATACTGTCCTTGTATGTGTAATCTAACAAGATGTACAACTTAGTGGAATCGTTTCAACTCTAAAGTAGTTTGCTTTTAAAATAAAGGTCTTCATTCCCGAACACTGTACTGTGTGGAATAAGCTAGTTATATTCTCAGAATGAGTTGCTTTCCCATGAAGATGGTTGAGTGTGGGAAGTTTATAGTTTCCTGGTTTGTGTAATCTCACAAGCTGTACAACTTAATAGATTCGTTTCATTTCTAAAGTAGTTTGCTTAGAAAACAAATATCTTCATTCCCGAAAACTGTATAGTGTGAAATAAGCTAGTTCTGTTCTCAGAATGAGTTCCTTTCCCACGAATATTGTTGAGTGCAGGAAGTTGATACTTTCCTCGACTGTGTAATCTAACAAGATGTACAACTTAGTAGATTTGATTCATTTCTAACATAGTTTGCTGAGGAAAACAAAGATCTTCATTGCCAAAAACTGTACTGTGTGAAATGAGATAGTTCTGTTCACGGAATGAGTTGCTTTCTCATGAAGACGGTTCAGTGCAGCAAGTTGATACTTTCCTGGTTTGTGTAATGTAACAAGATGTACAACTTGTAGATTCGTTTCTTTTCTAAAGTACTTTGCTTAGAAAACAAAGATTTTCATTGCCGAACACTGTATAGTGTGAAATAAGCTAGTTCTGTTCTCAGAATGAGTTGCTTTCATATGAAGACGGTTGAGTGCAGCAAGATCAAACGTTGCTGGTTTGTGTAATCTAACAAGATGTACAACTTAGTAGATTCGTTTCATTTCTAAAGTAGATTGCTTAAATAACAAAGATCTTCATTGCCGAAAACTCTACTGTGTGAACTAAGCAAGTTCTATTCTCAGAATGAGTTGCTTTCCTACGAAGACGGTTGAGTGCAGCAAATTGAAACTTTCCTGGATTGTGTAATCTAACAAAATGTACAACTTAGTAGATTCGTTTCATTTCTAAAGTAGTTTGTTTAGGAAACAAAGATCTTCATTGCCGAAAACTGTAGTGTGAAATAAGCTAGTTCTGTTCTCGGAATGAGTTGTTTTCCCACGAAGACTTTTGAGTGCAGCAAGTTGATACTTCCCTGGTTTGTGTAATTTTACAGGAAGTGCAACTTAGGAGATCCTTTAAATTTCTAAAGTAGTTTGTTTCGAAAACAAAGATCTTCACTCCCGAAAACTGTACTGTGTGAATTAACCTCGTTCTGTTCTAGGAATGAGTTGCTTTAGTATGAGGATGGTTGAATGCAGCAAGTTGATACTTTCCGGGTATGGGTACCCAGATGTACAACTTAGTAGATTCGTTTCATTTATAAAGTAGTTTGCTTAGAAAACAAAGGTTTTCATTGCCAAACACTGTACTGTGTGAAATAAGCTGGTTCTATTCTCGGAATGATTTGCTTTCCCATGAAGACGGTTGAGTGCAGTAAGTTCATACTTTCCTGCTTTGTGTAATCTAATAAGATGTGCAACATATTAGATTTCTTTCATTTCTAAAGTAGTTTACTTAGAAAACAAAGATCTTCATTGCCGAACACTGTAGAGTGTGAAATAAGCTAGTTCTCTTCGCAGAATTAGTTGCTTTCCTACGAAGACGGTTGAGTGCAGCAAGATCAAACTTTCCTGGTTTCTATAAACTAACAAGATGTGCAACATATTAGATTCCTTTCATTTCTAAAGTAGTTTGCTTAAAAAACAAAAATCTTCATGGCCAAACACTGTGCTGTGTGAAATGAGCTAGTTCTGTTCCTGAATGAGTTGCTTTACTATGAACATGGTTGAGTACATCAAGTTGATACTTTCCTGGTTTGTGTAATCTAACAAGATGTACAACTTAGTAGATTCGTTTCATTTTTAAAGTACTTTTGAGAAAACAAACATCTTCTTTGCCGAACACTGTACTTTGTGAAATTAGCTAGTTCTGTTCTCGGAATGAGTTGCTTTCCTAAGGGAGATGGTTCAGTGAAGAAAGATGATACTTTCCTGGTTTGTGTAATCTAAGAAGATGTACAACTTAGTAGATTCGTTTCATTTTTTTAAATATATATATTTTTTTATTTATATTATTTTGATTTTACATTCATAGTAACGGATCCATTGTCCTCCTCCCTATCCTCCCACTTTCAAAGGGACCCTTGTCAATGGGGAATGTGGGTCAAGCATTGTGAGGTTGGTTAAGAGTTCTGGGGGGTTGGCCCCAGTCTCTGTGCATAATGCCCCAACTATGGCTCTAACAATCTTTCCACCCCCTCTTCCGCAAGATTCCCTGAGCCACATTGGGGTCATTTTAGTTCTGCTTCAGTGATGCGGTTTCGGGAGCCTCTGTGTCTCTGGATCTCTGGCTTAGTTGGAGTTGGATGTTCTCTGTGTTTATCTCCTTCGGCCTTTTGCTGGTGTCATGATTGCCATGAATACTGAACTCTTGCCCTTCCCCTGCGTTGTTCTATGGTTTCAGCTGGGGCCCTGGTGAGGTGTGGTTAGCTGATCCTCCCTTCAGGTTCGATGTCCACCTGAAAAAAGATAAGCAAATTCTCCATCGGAGAGAAAAGTTAGTACTAGGTAGAAGGGATGACCATCTATGTTTTGGAGGGAAATTTATATGCATTGGCTCTCTTCTAGCCCACATTTGGTGGTATCTTGATCTTGGAGACTGAGCTCATTTTTTGTACCTGGTTTTGACTTATTTCCCAGTTCCAGCAATGAGTTCCATTTCACTGAGTGGATCTATTAGCCAAATCAAGAGCAGTTGGTTACCCACCATGGCTGATTGCCACTACTGCACTTGTATGAGCATTACGTCAAGTTGTTTCCAGCTGGGTATCTTAGACTGCCAGTTGTTTGGACAGATGTTGGTCATTTTCCCCCAGTTGCTTGTATAGCGCCCTCTGGTACTAGACTAGCTAACTGTCTGGGGACTGACCCTCTTCCAGATTCTGAACATATCTCTTCGTGTTTGGTCTCACACATGTAAGCTGTCTTCAACAGTAGGGTCTTGCCATTAACCTTAGGTGGGTCATCAAGAACTCTGACAGAAGTCTGTCTATTTTGGGAAACCTTGTAGGTGTTTCAGATCAACAGCTCATTGTGGAATTTCACCCCATGCTGGCACTGGGAGTTATAAGTCTGCACCTAGGAAGATGAGGGAAGAAAAAGATAATAATAGAGGAGAAAGTGAGTATAGAGAGAGGGAGAGAGAGGAGAGAGAGAGAGAGAGAGAGAGAGAGAGGGAGAGAGAGAGAGAAGCAGGACAAGATTAAGGTTGGCCTTCATGATGCTCTCTCCAGGTTCCTGTGGTTCGGTGTTCCCTCTGCGGGCCTGCTGAAGGATCAATGTTTTAACCTGTTGTTCAGAATAAAGGGTTTTATAGTGTCTTTTCCTTTTGGGTCCCAATTTGTATCCCCCGTTGTTCTCCCTCCCACCCTCTCGTTCCCTCCCCCCTCACCCTCCTCCCTCCCACCCCCCCTTTTGTCTGGGCTTCAGAGTGTTTATTTGGTTTGGCCACCTGCCACATGGTTTCAGGTTAGGAGTGACAGATAAATGAGACCATGCGACGATTATCTTTTTGTGCTTGGGTGAGCTCACTGAGGATGATCTGTTCCATGTTTGACCATTTTTTTCAAATTTCCTTATTTCATCTTTCCTTACTGGTATGTAGAATTCCATAGTATAGATATACCACATCTTTGTTATCCATTCATCTAGTGATGGACACCTGGGTTGATTCCAGCTCTTTGCTATTATGAATTGAGCAGCTATAAACATGGTTGAGCAAATGTCTCTGATCTGAGGCTTGGGGCCTTTAGGGTATATGCCCAATAAGGGAATAACTGGGTCCATTGGTAGGTCTATGGTCATCCTTTTCAGGAGCCTCCATATAGATTTCCATAGTGGTTGAACCATTTTACATTCCCACCAGCAGTGAAAGGTTGTTCCTATTTCTCCACATCCTAGCCAGCATTTATTTTCATTATTTTTTTTAATGTTAGCCATCCTTACTGGGGTAAGGTGGAATCTCATAGTTGTTTTAATTTGCATTTCCCTGATGATTAGGGATGTTGAACATTTTCTTAAATGTGCATTTGCTATTTGTATTTCTTCCTCTGAGAACTCCCTGTGCAGTTCTCTGCCCCACTTTGTGAGTGGATTGTTTGATGATTTGTTTTTAGGTTTTGGAGTTCTTTGTAGATTCTAGAAATCAGGCTTCTGTCAGTTGTATAGCTGGTGAAAATTTTCTCCCATTCTGTAGGTAATCTGCTGGCTTTGGTTATAGTATTTTTGTCAGTGAAAAAGCCTTTTCAGCTTCATGTGATCCCAATGGTTGAGTGATTGTTTGATTTCCTGAGCTGCTGGGGTTTTGTTCAGAAATCTTTTCCCACTCCTATATCGTGGAAGGTTCCTCCTATTTTTTTCTTCCAGTAGCAGCATAGTTTCTGGTTTTATATTAAGGTCTTTTATCCATTTGGACTGAATTTTTGTGCATGGAGAGATGTGTGGGTCGAGTTTCATTTTCCTACATATGGATGTCCAGTTTGTCCAGCACCATTTGTTGAAGATGCTGTCCTTTTTCCATTCTACATTGCTAGGGCCTTTGTCAAATATCAAGTAGCTGTAGTTTCTTGACCCAAAATCTGGGTCTTCAATTCTGTTCCATTGCTCTATATTCCTGTTTTTGTGCCAGTACCAGATTGTTTTTATTACAATGTCTTTGTAGTATATCTTTAGATCAGGTATGGTTATGCCTCCAGAGGTGCTTCTTTTGCTGAGGATGAGCTTGGATATCCGAGGCCTTCTGCCTTTCCATATGAATTTTGAGATAATTTTTTCTATCTCATTGAAGAAGGAAGTTGGGATTTTTATTGGCATTGCATTGAATCTATAAAGTGCTTTTGGTAAAATTGCCATTTTCACAATGTTAATTCTACCGATCCAGGAACATGGGAGGTCTTTCCATTTTTGTAGGACTTCCTCAATTTCTTTTTTGAGAGTTTTTATGTTTTCATTGTATAGGTCTTTCACTTCCTTAGTTAATGTTATTCCAAGGTATTTTATTTTCTTTGTTGCAATTGAAAATGGGACGATGTTAGTTATTTCTTTTTCTGTCTCTTTGTCCTTTGCATACAGAAAGGCTACTGATTTCTGTGCATTGATTTTGTATCCTGCTACTTTGCTGAAGGTGCTAATCACCTTTAAGAGTTTTGAGATGGAAGTTCTCGGGTCACTAATGTATAGAATCATGTCATCTGCAAATAGGGCTAACTTAACTTCTTCATTTCCAATTTGTATCCCTTTGATTTCTTTCTCCTGTCTTATTGCTTGAGCTAATACTTCTAGCACTATGTTGAAGAGCAGAGGTGAGAGTGGACACCCCTGCCTTGTTCCTGCCCTCAATGGGAATTCCTTCAGTCTCTCCCCATTAAGAATTACTTGGGCTTTAGGTGCTTTATATATAACCTTTATTATGTTGAGATAAGGGCCGTCCATGCCTATTCTCTCCAATGTTTTGATCATGAAGTGATGTTGTATTTTGTCAAAGGCCTTTTCTGCATCTATCGAAATGATCATGTGGTTTTTGTGTTTCAGCTTGTTTATGTGGTGTATTACATTGACAGATTTCCGTATGTTGAACCACCCCTGTGTTCCAGGGATGAAGCCTACTTGATCAAGGTGGATAATGCTTTTGATGTACTGTTGAATTCGGTTTGCAAGAATTTTGTTCAGGATCTTTGCGTCTATGTTCATCAGAGAAATGGGCCTATAATTTTCTTTTCTTGTGGCGTCCCTGCCTGGTTTTGGAATTAGGGTGATACTAGCTTCATAAAGGAGTTGGGGATCTCTCCCTGTTCTCCTATTGTGTGGCAGAGTTTGAGAAGAATTGGTTTCAGTTCTTCCATGAAGGTTTGGTAGAATTCCACTGAGAAACCATCTGGTCCTGTACTCTTCTTTTTGGGAGGTGTTTGATTACTTCTTCAATCTCGAAGGGTGTGATGGGTCTGTTTAGGAAATTAATCTGCTCTGGGCTTAGCTTTGGTAGGTGGTATGTGTCTAGGAATTCATCCATTTCCTCCATATTTTCCTGTTTTATGGAGTAGAGGTTTTTAAAATAAGTCCTAATAATTCTTCCTATTTCACTCATGTCTGTTGTGATCTCTCCTTTTCATTTCTAATTTTGTTGATTTGAAGTGTTTCTTTTTCTGTTTAATCAAATTGGCCAGGGGTGTATCAATCTTGTTAATTTTTTTCAAAGAACCAGCTCTTTGTTTCATCAATTTTCTTAATTGTTCTCTTAGTTTCCAATTCATTAATTTCTGCTCTGATTTTAATTATTTCTTTCGGTCTGGAGCTTTTGGGGTTGGCTTCTTCTAGCTTTTCCAATGCTTTTAGGTGGATGGTTAGGTTATTGATTTGGGATCTTTCTGTTTTTGTTATGATGGCATTTAGTGCTATGATTTTTCCCCTAAGAACTGCCTTCATTGTGTCCCATAAGTTTTGGTATGATGTGTTCTCATTGTCATTGAATTCTAGAAATTTTGCAATTTCATTCTTTATTTCATCCACAACCCATTTATTGTTTAAAAGTGTGTTGTTCAATTTCCAGGAGGAAGAGGAATTCCTGGTGTACTTTTTTGTTGTTAATTTCTAGCATTACAGCATTGTGTTCTGATATCATGCAGGAAATTACATCAATTTTCTTGAAAATATGGAGGCAGGGTTTGTGGCCCAACATGATCTATTTTAGAGAAGGTTCCATGGGCTGCTGAGAAAAATGTATAATCTGTAGATTTTGGGTGGAATGTTCTATATACATCTGTTAGGTCCAGTTGCTCTATGGTGTTGTTCAGCTCTCTTACTTCCCTATTAATTTTCTGTTTAAATGATCTATCCATTGTTGATAGTGGAGTATTGAAGTCCCCGACTATGATGGTGTTGGTGTTTATTTCTGTTTTGTTGCCAAGTAGATTTTGCTTTATGAATTGTGGTGCACCTGTGTTTGGTGCATAAATATTGATGATTGTGATATCCTCTTGTTGGATTGTTCCCTTAATAAGTAAGAAGTGGCCTTCTTTGTCTTTTTTGGTCACTTTTGGTTTGAAGTCTATTTTATCCGATATAAGTATAGCTACGTCTGCTTTTTTTCTTATTTGTGTTTGCTTGGAATATCATTTTCCACCCTTTTACCCTGAGAAGGTGTCTGTCTTTAGTGGTGAGGTGGGTTTCTTGAAGACAGCAAATTGAGGGGTCCAGTTTTCTGATCCACCCTGTTAGCTTATGTCTTTTGATGTGTGAATTAAGGCCATTAATATTCAGAGATATAATTTTGAGGTTTGATTTAATACCTGCCATATTGTGGTGGGTTGTGGTCTTTGTGGTTTTTTTTTTTTTTTTTTTTAAGGGGTTAATGTGGACTGCTTCTTGAGGGCTCTTGAGATTGGTTATTTGTTTCTTCTGTGTGGAGAATTCCCTGAAGTATTTTCTGTAGGTTTGGCTTTGTGTTCATGTAGTTGTAAAGATGATTTTTATCATGGAATGTTTTTCTTTCACCATCTATTATGAGGGATACTTTTGCTGGATAGAGTAGCTGTGGCTGGAAACCATGGGTTCTTAGAGTTTGCAGTGTTCCATTCCAGGCCCTTCTGGCTTTTGGGGTTTCCATTGAGAAATCTGAGGTAATTCTAATGGGGTTCCCTTTATATGTAATGTGTTGTTTTTCCCTGGCTGCTTTTAGGATTTCTCTTTGTACTTGATGTTTAGAGTCTTAAAGATAATGTGTCTTGGAGAATTTCTCCTTTGGTCCAATCTGTTTGGAGTTCTGGTAGCTTCTTGTAATTTGATGGGATTTTCTTTTGAGAGAGTGGGAAAGTTTTCTTCAATTATTTTGTTGAATAAGCTTTCCATTCCTTTAGTCTGTGTTTCTTCCCCCTCTGGTATACCCATGATCCTAATGTTTGGACGCTTCAGGGTGTCAAACATTTCCCTAATGTTCTGTTCACAGAAATT
Organism: Orientallactaga sibirica; assembly: GCA_036365145.1. Classification (NCBI taxonomy): domain Eukaryota; kingdom Metazoa; phylum Chordata; class Mammalia; order Rodentia; family Dipodidae; genus Orientallactaga; species Orientallactaga sibirica. The sequence continues at coordinate 396,989 of JAEOAD010000890.1, forward strand.
TTTGAACTTGTTAAAATTTTTGGACTCACGAACTGTTTCTTCTGTTTTGTCTTCCAGTTCTGAGTTTCTGTCTTCCACTTGATTTACTCTGTTCTTAAGAGCTTCTATAGAGTTTTGGGCTTGTTCAATTTGGTTTATATTTTCTATGGTTTTTTTTATGTATAGTTTCCATCCCTCTGTCTAGTTCCCTTTTTGTTTCATTTTCTAAGGACTTTCTTAATGCTTCTTGAAGTTCATCCTTGCATTTCTTTATGTCTTCATTGAACTTAGCCAGCTGGTTATTGAGGGCCTCTTTTTGTTCATTCTCCTTCAAATCATTTAATTGTCTTTGGAGCCCTTCCTAGTTCCTTTCTATTAGGTCTAATCTATTCTTTACCATTCATACAGTTGTTGGCTCTTTGTTGAGTTTCTGAGAGTTGTATTTGAACTTGGCCAGGGTGAAATAGCTTGTCTCTTCATTTTGGGGTTCTGATTCTATTGTCTTTTCTCTGCTTTGATTTGAGACATCCTTTGCAGGACTGGGTAGTGTAACTGGATTAACTTGCATCTGGTTTTTCATGCTATTTCTTTTTCTCTGTAGTCTGCCCATAGCAATGGTTTATGTCCTTGTGTATGAAATGTAATGTAAGCCTACTGTCCTGGGGTGGGGTGGGGTGGGGTGCAGTGGTGATTGTCTGGGCAGTGGTCCCTGGAGTTCTGCCAGCTGGGGTGGGGAGACACTGGCCTGCTGGCCTGTGTTGTTCTTTTGGAGGTGGGAGGGGTAGGGGACCACAGCCAGGTAGTTGAGCTCAGGCAGGGTAGGGCAGGGACAATGGCTTACTTCCTGGATTCCTGATCTGCCCTGGGAGGGGGAATAATGGCACCTGATTTGAGTTCCAGCGGTCACTCAGACTGGGAGGGCCCGCTGCACCTCAGGGCGTGGTGATGCGGATGTCCCGGGAGTTACTTGGAATGCCAGGGTCCGCCAGGCTATGGCTTTCTGTGGCCGGCGGTTTGCTTTCACGCCCACCCAGGAGGAACTAAAAGTAGAGGTGTTCCTTGTCCTAGAGTGTGGGGATCAGTGTATTCCTTATTTTTTCACTCAGGAGGGGCCAGTTTCTCAGGGGTGAAGATCTGTCACAGCTGTTACTCGTGGAATAAGCTAGTTCTCTTCTCAGAAGGTGGTGCGGACGCCCCGGAGTTACTCGGTTGCCAGGGTCCGCCAGGCTGTGGCTGGTAATTTCCTGGTTTGGGTACGCCCAACCAGGAGGAACTTAGTAGCGGTGTTCCCTGTCCTAAGAGCGTGGGAATCAAAGATTCTTTTTTTTCACTCAGGAGGGGCCACCTGTCTCAGGGGTGATGCCGGTGTCCCAGCCGTTACTCGGACCGGGAGGGGCTGCTGCGCCTCAGGGAGGTGGTGCGGACGTCCTGGGAGTTACTCGGACTGCCAGCGTCCGCCAGGCTGTAGCTGGTAAAGGCCAGCGGTTTGGGTCACACCCGCCCAGGAGGAACTAACCTGCAATGTTCCCTGTCCTAGAGAGTGGGAATAAGTGGATTCCTTATTTTTTCACCCACCCCCACCCACTGGCAGCATGCAAAGGCCAGAAAACCCTTTCAGGAATATTTTTAAAAGCTTAAAAATCTTGCTTTTACTTCCCTGTAAGGTGAGGCGGAGTTAGGTGGACGCCATCTTCCAGGAGAATCGATTCGTTTCATTTCTAAAGTAGTTTGTTTAGAAAACAAACGTCTTCATTGCCCAACACTGTACTTGGTGAAATAAGCTAGTTCTGTTCTCGGAATGAGTTTCTTTCACACAAAGACAGTTGAGTGCAGCAAGATAAAATTTTCCTGGTTAGTGTAATCTAACAAGATGTGCAACTTGGAAGATTCGTTTCATTTCTAAAGGAGTTTGCTTAGAAAACAAAGATCTTCATTGCCCGAAACTGTACTGTGTAAAATAAGCTAGTTCTCTTCTGGAATGATTAGCTTTCTTTCGAAGACGGATGAGTGCAGCAAGTTGAAACTTCGCTAAATTGTGGAATCTTACAGGATATACAACTTAGTAGATTCGTTTTATTTCTAAAGTAGTTTGCTTAGAAAACAAAGATATTCATTCCCGAAAACTGTACTGTGTGAAATGAGCTAGTTATGTTTTCAGAATGAGTTCATTTCCCACGAAGACAGTTCAGCGAAGCAAGTTGAAACTTTCCTTGTTTTTGTAACATAACAAGATGTACAGGTTAGTAGATTCGTTTCATTTCCAAAGTAGTTTGCTTAAAAAAAGAAAGATCTTCATTGCCAAAAACTGTATTGTGTGTAATAAGCTAGTTCTGTTCTCGGAATGAGTTGCTTTCGCACGAAGATGGTTGAGCGTAGCAAGTTGGTACTTTCCAGGTATGTGTAATCTAACAAGATGTACAACTAAGTAGATTCGTTTCATTTATAAAGTAGTTTCCTTAGAAAACAAAGCTCTTCATTGCCAAACACTGTACTGTGTGAAATAAGCTAGTTTTGTTCTTGAAATGAGTTGCTTTCCCACAAAGAATGTTGACTGCAGGAAGTTGATACTTTCCTGGATTGTGTATGCTAAGAATATGTACAACTTAGTAGATTCATTTCATTTCTAAAGTAATTTGCTGAGAAAATGAAAATCTTCTTTTCTGAACTCTGTACTTTGTGAAATAAGCTAGTTCTGTTCTCTGAATGAGTGGCTTTCCCATGAAGAAGGTTCAGTGAAGCAAGTTGATACTTTCCTGGTTTGTGTAATCTAACAAGATGTACTACTTAGTAGATTCGTTTCATTACTGAAGTAGTTTGCTTAGACAACAAAGATCTTCATTGCCGAACACTACAGTGTGAATTAAGCTAGTTCTGTTCTCGGAATGAGATACTTTCCTACGAAGACGGTTGAGTGCAGCAGTATCAAACTTAACCTGGTTTGTGTAATCTGACAAGATGTACAACTTAGTAGATTCGTTTCATTTCTAAAGTTGTTTCCTTAGAAAACAAACATCTTCATTTCTGAACACTGGACTGTATGAAATAAGGTAGTTATGTTTGTGGAATGATATGTGTTCCTACGAAGTAGGTTGAGTGCACCAAGATCAAACTTATCTGATTTGTGTAATCTAACAAGATATACAACTTTGTAGATTCATTTCATTACCAAAGTAGTTTTCTTAGAAAACAAAGATGTTCATTGCTGAACATTGTACAGTGTGAAATAAGCAAGTTCTGTTCTCGGAATGAGTTGCTTTCCCAAGAATATGGTTGAGTGCAGGAAGTTGATACTTTCCTGGATTGTGTAATCTAAGAAAATGTACAGCTTAGTAGATTTGTTTCATTTCTAAAGCAGTTTACTCAGAAAACAAAGATCTTCATTGCCGAAAACTGTACAGTGTGAAATAAGCTAGTTCTGTTCTTGGAATGATTTATTTTACTACTGAAGACTCTTGAGTGAAGCAAGTTGATACTTTCCTGGTTTGTGTAATCTAACAAGATGTACCATTTAGTAGATTCATTTCATTTATAAAGTAGTTTGCTTAGAAAACAAAGGTCTACATTGCCAAACACTGTACGGTGTAATAAGCTAGTTCTGTTTTCAGAATGAGTTAATTTCTCAAAAAGATGGTTGAGTGCAGGAAGTTGATACTTTCCTGGATTTTGTAATCTCACAAGATATACAGCTTCGTACATTCGTTTCATTTCTAAAGTAGTTTTCTTATAAAAGAAGGCCTTCATTTCTGCATACTGTAGTTTGTGAAATATTATACTTCTCTTCTGGGAATTAGTTGCTTTCCCACGAAGACGGTTGAGTGCAGCAAGTTGATACTTTCCTGAATTGTGTAATTTAAAAATATGTACAACTTAGTAGATTCGTTCCTTTTCTAAATTAGTTTGCTTAGAAAACAAAGGTCTTCATTTCCAAACACTGTAATGTGTGAAATAATCTAGTTCTGTTTTCAGAATGAGTTAATTTCCCACGAAGATGGTTGAGTGCAGGAAGGTGATACTTTCCTGGATTTTATAATCTAACAAGATATACAGGTTCATACATTCGTTTCATTTCTAAAGTAGTTTTCTTATAAAACAAGGCCTTCATTGCCGCATACTGTAGTTTGTGAAATATTATACTTCTCTTCTGGGAATTAGTTGCTTTCCCATGAAGATGGTTGATGCAGCAAGTTGATACTTTCATAGATTGTGTAATTTAAAAATATGTACAGCTTAGTAGATTTGTTCCTTTTCTAAAGTAGTTTGCTTAGAAAAGAAAGTTCTTCATTGCCGAACACTGTACTGTGTGAAATAAGCTAGTTCCATTCTCGGAATGAGTTGCTTTCCCACGAAGATGGTTGAGTGCAGGAAGTTGATAATTTCCTGGATTGTGTAACCTAACACGATGTACAACTTAGTATATTCATTTCATTTCTAAAGCAGTTTGCTTAGAAAACAAAGATCTTCATGTCTGAACACTGTACTGTGTGAAATAAGGTAGTTCTCTTGTCGAAATGAGTTGCTTTCCTACGAAGACAGTTGAGTGCACCAAGTTGAAACTTTCCGGAATTGCGTTATCCAACAAGATGTACAACTTAGTCCATTCATTTCATTTCTTAAGTAGTTTGCTTAGAAAACAAAGATCTTCATTGTTGAAAACTATACTGTTTGAAATAAGCTAGTTCTGTTCTCGGAATGAGTTGCTTTACTACGAAGACGGTTGAGTGCAGAAAGTTGATACTTTATTGGTTTGTGTAATCTATCCAGATGCACATCTTAGTTGATTTGTTTCATTTCTAAAGTAGTTTGCTTAGGAAACAAAGGCCTTCATTGCCCAACACTGTACTGTGTGAAACAAGCTAGTTCTGTTCACGGAATGAGTTGCTTTCCCATGAAGATGGTTGCGTGCGGGAAGTTGATACGTTCCTGGGTTTTGTAATCTACCAAGATGTACAACTTAGTACATTCTTTTCATTTCTAAGTAGTTTGCTTAGAAAACAAAGATTTCCGAACACTGTACAGTGTGAAATAAGCTAGTTCTGTTCTAGGAATGAGTTGCTTTCCTACGAAGACAGTTGAGTGCAGCAAGATCAAACTGTTCTGGATTGTGTAATCTAACATGATTTACAACTTAGTAGATTCGTTTCATTTCTAAAGTAGTTTGCTTAAAAAACAATGATCTTCATTGCCAAAAACTGTACTGGATGAAACAAGTTAGTTCTGTTCTCGGAATGACTTGCTTTACTTCGAAGACGGTTGAGTGCAACAAGTTGATACATTTCCTGTTTTGTGTAATCTAAGAAGATGTACAACTTAGTAGATTCGTTTCATTTCTAAATTGGTTTGCTTAGAAAACAAAGGTCTTCATTGATGAACACGGTACTGTGTGAAATAAGCTAGTTCTGTTCTTGGAAATAGTTGCTTTCCCACGAACAAGGTTGAGTGCAGGAAGTTCATACTTTCCTGCATTGTGTAATCTAACAAGATGTATAACTTAGTAGATTCGTTTCATTCTAAAGTAGTTTGCTTAGTAAACAAAGATCTTCATTGCCGAAAACTGTACTGTGAGAAATAAGCCACTTCTGTTCTCGAAATAATTTAGTTTACTACGAAGACGGTTGAGTGTAGCGAGTTGGTACTTTCCAGGTATGTGTAATATAACAAGATGTACAACTTAGTAGATTCATTTCATTTCTAAAGTAGTTTGCTGAGAAAACAAAGATCTTCTTTTCCTAACACTGTACATTGTGAAATTAGCTAGTTCTGTTCTCCGAATGAGCTGCTTTCTCACGAAGACGTTTCAGTGAGGCAAGTTGATACTTTCCTGGTTTGTTTAATCTAACAAGACGTACAACTTAGTAGATTAGTTTGATTACTAAAGTAGTTTGCTTAGAAAACAAAGATCTCCATTACCGAACACTGTACAGTGTGAAATAAGCTAGTTCTGTTCTCGGAATGAGATGCTTTACTGCGAAGACGGTTGAGTGCAGCAAGTTGATACTTTCCTGGTTTGTGTAATCTAACAAGATGTACAACTTAATAGATTTGTTTCCTTTATCAAGTAGTTTACTTAGAAAACAAAGGTCTTCATTGCCAAAAACAGTACTGTGGAATAAGGTAGTTCTGTTCTCGGAATGAGTTGCTTTCCCAAGAAGACGGTTGAGTGCAGCAAGTTGATACTTTCCTGGTTTGTGTAATATAACAAGATGTACAACTTTGTAGATTCGTTTCATTTCTAAGTAGTTTGCTTAGAAAACAAAGATCTTCATTGCCGAAAACTGTACTGTGTGAAATAAGCTAGTTCAGTTCTTGGAATGACTTGCTTTCCAATGAAGAACGTTCAGTGCAGGAAGTTGATACTTTCCCGGTTTGTGTAATGTAAAAATATTTACAACTTAGTAAACTCGTTTCGTTTCTAAAGTAGTTTGCTGAGAAAACAAAGATCTTCATTACCAAACACTGTACTTTGTGAAATAAGCTAGTTCGGTTCTCGGAGTGAGTTGCTTTCCTACAAAGACGGTTCAGTGCAGCAAGTTGATACTTTTCTGGTTTGTGTAATCTAACAAGATGTACAACTTAGTAGATTCATTTCATTTCTAAAGTAGTTTGCTTAGAAAACAAAGATAATCATTTTTGAACACTGTAGAGTGTGAAATAAGCTAATTCTGTTCTCGGAATGAGTTGCTTTCCTACAAAGACAGTTGAGTGCAGCAAGATCAAACTTTCCTGGTTTGTGTAATCTAAGAAGATGTACAACTTTGTAGATTCGTTTCATTTCTAAAGTACTTTGATTAGAAAACAAAGATCTTCATTGCTGAAAACTGTACTGTGTGAAATAAGTTAGTTCTGTTCTCAGAATGAGTTGCTTTCCAACGAAGACGGTTGATTGCAGCAAGTTGATACTTTCATGTTTTGTGTAATCTGTGAAGATATATAACTCAGCAGATGCATTTAATTTCCAAAACTGCTTGCTTAGACAACAAAGTTATTCATTGCTGAAGACTGTACTGTGTGAAATAAGCTAGTTCTGTTCTCGGAATGAGTTGCGCTACTACGAAGACAGTTGAGTGCAGCAAGTTGATACTTTACTGGTTTGTGTAATCTATCAAGATGTACATCTTAGCAGATTCGTTTCATTTCTAAAGTAGTTTGCTTAGATAATAAAGGTCTTCATTGCTGAGCACTGTACTGTGGGAAATAAGCTCATTCTGTTTTCGGAAAGAGTTGCTTTCCCCAGAAGACAGTTGAATGAAGCAAGTTGATTTTTTCCTGGTTTGTGTAATCTAACAAGGTGTACAATGTAGTAGATTAGTTTCATTTATGAAGTACTTTGCTTAGAAAACAAAGGTCTTCATTGCCAAACACTGTACTGTGTAATAAGCTAGTTCTGTTCTTTGAATGAGTTGCTTTCCCACGAAGACGGTTCAGTGTAGCAAGTTGATACTTTCCTGGTTTTTGTAATCTAACAATATGTACAACTTAGTAGATTCCTTTCATTTCTAAACTATTTTGCTTAGAAAACAAAGGTCTTCAGTGCTGAACACTGTACAATGTGAAATAAGCAAGTTCTGTTCTTGGAATGAGTTGCTTTCCCACGAATAAGGTTCAGTGCAGGAAGTTGATACTTTCCTGGATTGTGAAATGTAAAAATATGTACACCTTAGTAGATTCCTTTCGTTTCTAAATTAGTTTGCTGAGAAAACAAATATCTTCATTGCCGAACACTGTACTTTGTGAAATAAGCTAGTTCTGTTCTCGGAGTGAGTATCTTTCCCACGAAGACCGTTCAGTGCAGCAAGTTGATACCTTTCTGGTTAGTGTAATCCAACAAGATGTACAACTTAGTAGATTCATTTCATTTCTAAAGTAGTTTGCTGAGAAAACAAAGGTCTTCATTGCCGAACACTGTACTTTGTGAAATAAGATAGTTCTGTCCTCGGAATGAGTTGCTTTCCTCCGAAGACTGTTGAGTGCAGCAAGATCAAACTTTCCTGGTTTGTGTAATCTAACAAGATGTACAACTTAGTAGATTCTTTTCATTTCTAATGTTGTTTGCTTAGAAAACAAAGTTCTTCATTGCCAAACACTGTACTGTGTGAAATAAGGTAGTTCTGCTCTTGAAATGAGTTGCTTTCCTATGAAGACGGTTGAGTGCAGCAAGTTGAAATTTTCCTGGATCGGGTTATGTAAGAAGATATAACTTATTCAATTCGTTCCATTTCTTAAGTAGTTTGCTTAGAAAACAAAGATCCTCATTGCCAAAAATTATACTGTTTGAAATAAGCTAGTTCTGTTCTCGGAATGAGTTGCTTTACTACGAACACGGTTTAGTGCAGAAAGTTGATACTTTATTGGTCTGTGTAATCTATCAACATGTACATCTTAGTAGATTCGTTTCATTTCTAAAGTAGTTTGCTTAGGAAACAAAGGTCTTCATTGCCCAACACTGTACTGTGTGAAATATGCTAGTTCTGTCCTCGGGATGAGTTGCTTTCCCATGAAGATGGTTGAGTGCGGGAAGTTGATACTTTCCTGGTTTGTATAATCTAAAAAGATGTACAACTTATTAGATTCGTTTCATTTCTAAAGTAGTTTGCTTAGAAAACAAAGATCTTCATTTTTGAACACTGTACAGTGTGAAATAAGCTAGTTCTGTTCTAGGAATGAGTTGTTTTCCTACGAAGATGGTTGAGTGCAGCAAGAACTAACTGTCCTGGATTGTGTAATCTAACATGATGTACACATTCGTAGATTCGTTTCATTTCTAATGTAGTTTGCTTAAAAAACAAAGATCTTCATTGCCAAAAACTGTACTGTGTGAAATAAGTTAGTTCTCTTCTCGGAATGACTTACTTTACTACGAATACGGTTGACTGCAGCAAGTTGATACTTTCCTGTTTTGTGTAATCTAAGAAGATGTACAACGTAGCAGATTCGTTTCATTTCTAAAGTGTTTTGCTTAGAAAACAAAGGTCTTCATTGACAAACACTGTACTGTGTGAAATAAGCTAGTTCTGTTCTTGGAAATACTTGCTTTCCCACAAAGATGGTTGAGTGGAGCAAGTTTATACTGTCATGGTTTGTGAAATCTAACAAGACGTACAACTTAGTAGATTCATTTCATTTCTAAAGTAGTTTAGTTAGAAAACAAATACCTTCATTGCCAAGAACTGTATTCTGTGAAATAACCTAGTTCTGTTCTCGGAATGAGTTTCTATACTACGAAGACGGTTAAGTGCAGCAAGATCAAACTTTCCTGGTTTGTGTAAACTCACAAGATGTACAACTTATTAGATTCGTTTCATTTGTAAAGTAGGTTGCTTAGAAAACAAAGATCTTCATTGCCAAACACTGTACAGTGTGAAATAAGCTAGTTCTGTTCTCGGAATGAGTTGCTTTACTACAAAGATGGTTGAGTGCAGCAAGGTGATACTTTATTGGTTTTTGTAATCTATAAAGATGTACAACTTAGTATATTCGTTTCATTTCTAAAGTAGTTTGCTTACACAACCAAGAAATTCATTGCCGAAAACTCTACTGTGTGAACTAAGCAAGTTCTATTTTCGGAATGAGTTGCTGTCCTACGAAGACGGTAGAGTGCAGCAAGTTAAAACTTTCCTGGATTATGTAACCTAAGAAGATGTACAACGTAGTAGATTCGTTTCATTTGTAAAGTATTTTCCTTAGAAAACAAAGATCATCATTGCCGAACACTGTGCTTTGTGAAATAAGGTATTTCTTTTCTCCGAATGAGTTGCTTTCCCATTGAAGCGGTTGAGTGCAGCAAGTTGATACTTTCCTGGTTGGTGTAATCTAACAAGATGTACAATTAGTAGATTCGATTCATTTCTAAAGTAGTTTGCTTAGGAAACAACTATCTTCGTGCCGAAAACTGTACAGTGTGAAATAAGCTAGTTCTGTTCTCCCAATGAATTGCTTTACTATGAATACAGTTGAGTGCAGCAAGTTGATAATGTCCTGGTGTGTGTAATCTAACAAGATGAACAACTTATGAGATTCATTTAATTTCTAAAGTAGTTTGTTTAGAAAAGAAATATCTTCATTTGCGAACACTATACTGTGTGGTATAAGCTAGTTCTGTTCTCAGAATGAGTTGCTTTCCGATGAAGACGGTTGAGTGCAGCAAGTTGATACTTTCCTGGTTGGTGTAATCTAACAAGATGTACAAATTATGAGATTCGTTTCATTTCTAAAGGAGTTTGCTTAGAAAAAAACGATCTTCATAGACGAGTACTGTACCATGTGAAATAAGCTAGTACTGTTCTCGGAATGAGTTGCTTTCCTACGAAGAATGTTGAGTGCAGCAAGCTGATAGTTTCCTGGTTTGTGTAATCTAACCAGATCTATAACTTAGTAGATATGTTTAATTTCTAAAGTTAGTTGCTTAGAAAACAAAAATCTTCATTGCCAAGCAGTATATTGTGTGAAATAAGCTAGTTCTGTTCTTGGAATGAGTTGCTTTACTATGAAGATGGTTCAGTGCAGCAAGTTGAAACTTTCCTGGATTGTGTAATCTAACAAGATATATAACTTAGTAGATTCGTTTGATTTCTAAAGTGGTTTGCTTACAAAACCAAGAAATTCATTGCTGAACAATGTACTGTGTGAAATAGTCTAGTTCTGTTCTCAGAACGAGTTGCTTTACCACGAAGACGGTTGAGTGGAGGAAGTTGATACTTTCCTGGTTTGTGTAATCTAACAAGATGTACAATTTATGAGATTCGTTTCCTTTGTAGCGCAGTTTGCTTAGAAAACAAAGGTCTTCATTGCCGAACACTGTACAGTGTGAAATAAGCTTGTTCTGTTCTTGGTATGAGTTGCTTTACCACGAAGAAGGTTGAGTACAGCAAGCTGATACTTTCCCGGTTTGTGTAATCTAACAAGATGTACAACTTAGTAGATATGTTTCATTTCTAAAGTTAGTTGGTTAGAAAAAAAATTTCATTGCTGAGTACTGTATTGTGTGAAATAAGCTAGTTCTGTTCTTGGAATGAGTTGCTTTACGACAAAGATGGTTCAGTGTAGCAAGTTGAAACTTTCCTGGTTTGTGTAATCTAACAAGATATATAACTTAGTAGATTCATTTGAATTCCAAAGTAGTTTGCTTAGAAAACAAAGGTCTTCATTGCCGAACACTGTACAGTGTGAAATAAGCTAGTTCTGTTCTTGGTATGAGTTGCTTTACCACGAAGAAGGTTGAGTGCAGGAAGTTGATACTTTCCTGGTTTATGTAATCTATAAAGATGTACAACTTATGAGATTCGTTTCATTTCTAAAGGAGTTTATATACAAAACAAAGATTTTCATTGCCGATCACTGTACTGTGTGAAATAAGGTAGTTCTGTTCTCTTAATGAGATGCTTCCCTAAGAAGACGGTTCAGTGCAGCAAGATCAAACATTTCTGGTTTGTGTAATCTGACAAGTTGTACAAAATAGTAGATTCGTTTCATTTCTAAAGTAGTTTGCTTAGAAAACAAAGATCTTCATTGCAAAAAAGTATACTGTGTGAAAGTAGCTTGTTCTATTCTCGGAATGCATTGCTACACAACGAAGACTGTTGAGTGCAGCAAGAGCAAACGTTCCTGGTTTGTTTAATCTAACAAGATGTACAACTTAGTAGATTCGCTTCATTTCTAAAGTAGTTTGCTTAGAAAACAAAGATCTTCATTGCCGAACACTGTGCTATGTGAAATAAGCTACTTCTGTTCTCGGAATGAGTTGCTTTCCCACGAAGACGGTTGAGTGCAGCAAGTTGATACTTTACTTGTTTTGTCATCTAAGAAGATCTACAACTTAGTAGATTTGATTCTTTTCTAAAGTAGTTTGTGTAGAAAACAAGATCTTCATTGCAGAAAAATGTAGTGTATGATATAAGTTAGTTCTTTTCTCGGAATGAGTTTCTTTAGTACGCACACGGTTGAGTGCAGCAAGTTGATACTTTCCTGGTTGTGTAATCTAACAGGATGTACAACTTAGTTGATTCGTTTCATTTCTAAAGTCGTTTGTTTAGAAAACAAAGGACTTCATTGTCGAACACTGTACTGTGTGAAATAAGCTAGTTCTGTTCACGGAATGAGTGCTTTCCTACGAAGATGGTTGAGTGCAGCAAGATCAACCTTTTCTGGTTTGTGTAATCCAACAAGATGTACAAATTAGTAGATTCTTTTCATATCTAAAGTAGTTTGCTCAGAAAACAAAGGTCTTCATTGCAGAACTCTGTACTGTGTGAAATAAGTTAGTTTTTTTTCTCAGAATGAATTACTTTCCCATGAAGAACGTTGAGTGCAGCAAGTTGATACTTTCCTGGTTTGTTTAGTCTAACAAGATGTACAACATAGTAGATTCGTATAATTTCTAAAGTAGTTTCCTTAGAAACAAAGATCTTCATTTCTGAACACTGTACCTTGTGAAATAAGCTAATTGTGTTCTCGGAATGAGTTGCTTTACTACGAAGACGGTTGAGAGCACCTAGCTGACTCTTTCCTGGTTTTTGTAACCTACGAAGATGTAAAACTTAGTAGATTCATTTCATTTCTAAAGCAGTTTCCTTAGAAAACACAAGTCTTCATTGCCAATCACTGTACTGTGTGAAATAAGCTAGTTCTGTTCTCGGAATGAGTTGCTTTCCCACGAAGACTTTCCTGGTTTGTTTCCTGGTTTGTTTAATCTAACAAGATGTACAACTTAGTAGATTCTTTTCATTTCTAAAGTAGTTTGTTTAGAAAACAAGTTCTTCATTGACAAACACTGTACTGTGTGAAATAAGTTAGTTCTGTTCTCGGAATGAGATGCTTACCTACGAAGACTGTTGAGTGCAGCAAGATCATACTTTCCCGGTTTCTGTAATCTAACAAGATGTACAACTTAGTAGATCCGTTTCATATCTAAAGTAGTTTGCTTAGAAAATAAACATCTTCATTGCTGAAAACTGTACTGTGTGAAATAAGCTAGTTCTGTTCTCAGAATGAGTTGCTTTCCTTTGAAGACGGTTGAGTGTAGCAAGTAGAAACTTTCCTGGATTGTGTAATCTAAAAAGATATACAAATTAGCAGATTCTTTTCATTTCTAAAGTAGTTTGCTTAGAAAACAAAGATCTTCATTGCCAAACAGTGTACTTTGAGAAATAAGCTACTTCTCTCCTTGGAATGAGATGCTTTCCTATGAAGATGGTTCAGTGCAGCAAGTTGATACTTTAGTGATTTGTGTAATCTATCAAGATGTACATGTTAGTAGATTCGTTTCATTTCTAAAGTATTTTGCTTACAAAACAACGGTCTTCGTTGCCAAACACTGTACTGTGTGAAATTAGCTAGTTCTGTTCTCGGAATGAGTTGCGCTCCCATGAAGATGGTTGAGTGCAGCAATATCAAACTGTCCTGGTTTGTGTAATCTGAGAAGATGTACAACTTAGTAGATTCGTTTCATTTCTAAAGTAGTTTGCTTAGAAAACAGAAAATTTCATTCCCGAAAACTATACTATGTGAAATAAGGTAGTTCTATTCTTGGAATGAGTTGCTTTACTACGAAGACTGATGAGTGCAGCAAGTTGACACTTTCCTGGTTTGTGTAGTCGAACAAGTTGTACAACTTAGTATATTCGTTTCATTTCTAAAGTAGTTCGCTTAGAAAACAAAGATCTTCATTGCCGAACAGTGCACTGTGGGAAATAAGCTAGTTGTGTTCACAGAATTAGATGCATTCCTACTGAGTCGGTTGAGTGCAGTAAGATCAAACTTTCCTGGTTTGTGTAATCTAACAATATGTACAACTAGTAGAATCATTTCATTTCTAAAGTATTTTGCTTAGAAAACAAAGGTTCTCAGTGCCAAACACTGTACTGTGTGAAATAATCTAGTTCCGTTCTTAGAATGACTTGCTTTCCCATGAAGATGGTTGAGTGAGGGAAATTGATACTTTCCTGGTTTGTGTAATATAACAAGATGTTCAACTTAGTATATTCGTTTCATTTCCAACGTAGTTTCCTTAGAAATCAATGATCTTCATTTCCGAACACTGTACAGTGTCAAATAAGCTAGTTCTCTTCTCGGAATGTGTTGCTTTCCCACGAAGATGGTTGAGCGCAGGAAGTTGATACTTTCCTGGATTGTGTAATCTAACAAGATGTACAGCTTAGTAGATTCGTTTCATTTCTAAAGTTGTTTGCTTAGAAAACAAAGATCTTCATTGCCGTACACTGTACATTGTGAAATGAGCTAGTTCTGCTCTCAGAATGACTTGCTTTCCCACGAAGACGGTTGAGTGCAGCAAGTTGATTCTTTTCTGGTGTGTGTAATCTAACCAGATGTGCAACTTAGCAGATTAGTTTCATATATAAAATAGTTTGCTTAGAATACAAAGGTATTCATTGCCAAACACTGTACTGTGTAATAAGCTACTTCTGTTCTCGGAATCAGTTTTTTTTCCCAGGACCACGGTTCAGTGTAGCAAGTTGATATTTTCGTGGTTTGTGTAATCTAACAAGATGTACAATGTAGTAGATTCCTTTCATTCCTAAAGTAGTTTGCTAAGAAAAGAAAGATCTTCATTGCCAAACACTGTACTGTGGGAAATAAGCTAGTTCTGATCGTGGAATGAGATGCGTTCCTACGAAGTCAGTTGAGTGCAGCAAGATCAAACTTTCCTGGTTTGTGTAATCTAACAAGATGTACAACTAGTAGATTCCTTTCATTTCTAAAGTATTTTGTTTAGAAAACAAAGGTCTTCAGTTCCCAACATACACTGGGTGAAATAAGCTAGTTCTGTTCTTGGAATGAGTTGCTTTCCCACGAAGAAGGTTGAGTGCAGGAATGTTATACTTTCCTGGATTGTGTAATGTAAAAAGATGTAAAACTTAGTAGATTCATTTCATTTATAATGTAGTTTGCTGAGAAAACAAAGATCTTCATTGCCAAACACTGTACTTTGTGAAATAAGCTAGTTCTGTTCTCAGAGTGAGTTGCTTTCCACGAAGACGGTTCAGTGCAGCAAGTTGATACTTTTCTGGTTGTGTAACCTAACAAGATATACAATGTGGTGGATTCATTTCATTTATAAAGTAGTTTGCTTAGAAAGCGAAGATATTCATTGCCGAACACTGTACAGTGTGTAATAAGCTAGTTCTGTTCTCGGAAGGAGTTTCTTTCCTACAAAGATTGTTGAGTGTAGCAAGATCAAACTTTCGTGGTTTGTGTAATCTAACAAGATGTACAACTTAGTATAATCGTTTCATTTCTATAGTAGTTTGATTAGAAAACAAAGATCTTCATTGCCAAAAACTGTACTGTGTGAAATAAGCTAGTTCTGTTCTTGGAATGAGTTGCTTTCCCACGAAGACGATTGAGTGCAGCAAGTTGAAACTTTCCTGGTTTGTGTAATCTATGAAGATGTACAACTTAGTAGATACGTTTCATTTCTAAAGTAGTTTGCTTAGAAAACAAAGTTCTTCATTGCTGAACACTGTACTGTGTGAAATAAGCTAGTTCTGTTTCGGAATGAGTTGCTTTCCCATGAAGATGGTTGAGTGCAGGAAGTTGATACTTTCCTGAATTGTGTAATCTAACAATATATACAACTTGGTAGATTCGTTTCATTTCTAAAGTAGTTTGCTTAGAAAAAAGATCTTCATTGTCGAACACTGTACTTTGTGTAATAAGGTAGTACTGTTCTTGGAATGAGTTGTTTTGCCACAATGATCGTTGAGTTTAGCAAGTTGATACTTTCCTGGTTTGCGTAATCTAACAAGATATACAACTTAGTAGCTTGGTTTCATTACTAACGTAGTTTTTTAAAAACAAAGATCTTCATTGCCGAACACTGTACAGTGTGAAAAAAGATAATTCTGTTCTCGGAATGAGATGCTTTCCTACGAACACGGTTGAGTGCAGCAAGATCAAACTTTTTGGGTTTGTGTAATCTGACAAGATGTACAACTTAGTAGATTCGTTTCATTTCTAAAGTAGTTTGCTTACAAAACAGTTATTCATTGCTGAAAACTATACTCTTTGAAATAAGCTAGTTCTCTTCTCGGAATAAGTTGCTTTACTATGAAGACGTTTGAGTGCTGTAAGTTGATTCTTTACTGGTTTGTATAATCTATCAAGATGTACATCTTAGTAGATTGGTTTCATTTCTAAAGTAGTTTGCTTAGAAAACAAAGGTCTTAAAAACTGAGTATAGTCTTCCGGTCAACATGGCGTCAGCCTAACCTCACCTCACCTTACAGGGAAGTAAAACCAAGATATTTAAACTTTTAAAAGATTTCTTAAAGGCTTTGTTGGCCTCTGCCTCCAGCTATAGGGAGGGGGTGGATGAAAAAATAGGGAATCCACTGACTCCCATGCTCTAGGGTAGGGTCCATCTGACTCCTCAGACCCCACGGGCCAAGTAACCAGTGGAAGTCCGCCATTAGCCGCTAGCACCGGGCGTGACCTAACCCGAGACTGCCGTGGAACCTGAAGGTCCAAGTGACCAGAGGAAGTCCCCCATTAGCTGCTAGAGCCTAGCACGGCCTGATCTGGGGCCATTAGCTGCTAGGGCCCGGCATGACCTGACCCAGGACTGCTGTGGACATTGCCAGTCCAAGTGACTGGCAGAAGTCCGCCATTAGACGCTAGCACCTGGCAAGACCTGACCCAGGTCTGCCGCAGACCCTGCTCATCCGTGTAACTGGCAGAAGTCCGCATTATCTGCTAGCGCCTGGCGCGGCCCAATCCAGGGCCATTATCTGCTAGCACCCTGTGTGACCTGAATCAGGACTGCTGCGGACCCTGCTAGTCTGAGTGACTGGCGGAAGTCCGCCATTAGACGCTACTGCCCAGTGCCACCTGATGCGGGACCGCCACGGACCCTGCAGGTCCGAGTGACCGGTGGAAGTTCACCATTAGCTGCTAGCGCCTTGTGCGGCCCGATCTGGGAGTTCGGGGTACCCTGCTGGTCCCATTGACAGGTGGAAACTGCCATTAGCTGCTCAGACCCCTCCCTCACTGCCCACATCCACATCACTGGCCAGGTGCTCCCCTAGCCTTCCTGAGCCCTATTGGCAGTCACGTACCATCATTCCGCCCTCCCAGGGCAGAGCAGGGACCCAGGGAGGTAGACCAGTTCTCCCACCCTACTCTGCCTCAGCCCAACTAGGGTGATTGTGGTCCCCCATCACTCCCACCTACACAAAGAACACAGGTCCGCAGGCCAGTATCCCCTATCCCAGCCTACCATAACTCCAGGGACCACTGCCCTGACAATTACCACTGCACCCCACCCCACCCCAGGACAGCAGGCTAACATTCCATACACAAGGTACCTGAATCATTGTGATGGGCAAACTACAGCGAAAAAGGAATAGCATGAAAAACCAGACACAAGTAAATCCACCTAGACTATCCAGTCCAATAATGGATGTTTCAAATCAAAGCATAGAAGAGACAATAGATTCAAAACCCCAAAATGAAGTGACTAGCTATGCAACCCTGGCCAAGCAAATAGCACAACTCACAGAAACTCAACAAAGAGCCAACAATTGTATGAATGCTATCCTTGCTAGATTGGACCTAGTAGAAAAGAACCAGTAAGGGCTCCAAAGACAGTTAAATGAACTGAAGGAGAATGAAAAAAGAGAGGTCCACAATAACCAGCTAGCTAAGTTCAATGAGGACATAAAGAAATGCAGGGATGAACTCCAAGAAGAATTAAGAAAATCGGAAAATGACACAAAAAGGGAACTAGACAGAGAGATGGAAACTATACATAAAAAACCGTAGAAAATATGAACCAAATTGAACAGGCCCAAAACTCTATAGAAGCCCTTAAGAACAGAGTAAGTCAGGTGGAAAATAGAAACTCAGAACTGGAAGACAGAACAGAAGAAACAGTCAGTGAGTCCAAAATTTTCAACAAGTTCAAAAACTTCTGTGAACAGAACATGAGGGAAATATGGGACACCCTTAAGCGCCCAAACATCAGGATCATGGGTATACCAGAGGGGGAAGAAACACAGACCCAAGGAATGGAAAGCCTATTCAACAAATAATTGAAGAAAACTTTCTCGCCCTCTCAAAAGAAAACTCCATCCAATTACAAGAAGCAAGTAGAACTCCAAACAGACTGGACCAAAGAAGAAATTCTCCAAGACACATTATCTTTAAGACTCTAAATATAAAACACAAAGAGAAAATCCTAAAAGCAGCCAGGGAAAAACAAAACATTACATATAAAAGGAATCCCATTAAAATTAACCCATGACTTCTGAATGGAAACCCTAAAAGCCAGAAGGGCCTGTAATTCAACACTGCAATCTCTAAGAACCCATGGTCTCCAGCCTCAACTACTCTACCTAGCAAAATATCTCTCATAATAGATGTCGAAAGAAAAACCTTCCATGATAAAACTCATCTTTACAAGTATATGAACACAAAGCCAAACCTACAGAAAGTACTTCAGGGAACTCTCCACACAGAAGAAACAAATAACCAACTTCAAGAGCCCTCAAGAAATAGTCCACATTAACCAAAAAAAAACCCCCACAAAGACCACAACCCACCACAATATGGCAGGTATTAAATCAAACCTCAAAATTATATCTCTGAATATTAATGGCCTTAATTCACCCATCAAAAGACATAAGCTAACAGGGTGGATCAGATAAATGGACCCCTCAATCTGCTGTCTTCAAGAAACCCACCTCACCACTAAAGACAGACACCTCCTCAGGGTGAAAGGGTGGAAAATGATTTTCCAAGCAAACACAAACAAGAAAAAAGCAGGTGTAGCTATACTTACATCTGATTAAATAGACTTCAAACCAAAGGTAACTAAAAAAGACAAAGAAGGCCACTTCTTACTTATCAAGGGAACAATCCAACAAGAGGATATCACAGTCATCAATACTTATGCACCAAACACATGTGCACCACAATTCATAAAGCAAAATCTACTTGGCAACAAAACAGAAATAAACACCGATACCATCATAGTTGGGGACTTTAATACTCCATTATCAACAATGGATAGATCACCCAAACAGAAAATTAATAGGGAAGTAAGAGAGCTCAATAACAACATAGAACAACTAGACCTAACAGACATATACAGAACATTCCACCCAAAATCTACAGACTACACATTCATCTCAGCAGCCCATGGAACCTTCCCTAAAATAGATCATGTACTGGGCCATAAAGCCTGCCTCCATATTTTCAAGAAAATTGATGTAATTTCCTGTATGATATCAGACCACAATGCAGTAATGCTAGAAATCAACAACAAAAACTACACCAGGAATTCTTATTCCTCCTGGAAATTGAACAACACATTTTTAAACAATAAATGGGTTGTGGATGAAATAAAGAATGAAATTGCAAAATTTCTAGAATTCAATGACAATGAGAACACATCATACCAAAACTTATGGGACACAATGAAGGCAGTCCTTAGGGGAAAAATCATAGCACTAAATGCCTTCATAACAAAAACAGAGAAATCCCAAATCAATAACATAACCATCCATCTAAAACCTATAAGAAGCCAACCCAAAAAGCTCCAGATGGAAAGAAATAATTAAGATCAGAGCAGAAATTAATGAATTGGAAACTAAGAGGACAATTAAGAAAATTGATGAAACAAAGAGCTGGTTCTTTGAAAAAATTAACAAGATTGATACACCCCTGGCCAATTTGATCAAGCAGAAAAAAGAAACACTTCAAATCAACAAAATTAGAAATGAAAAAGGAGAGATCACAACAGACATGACTGAAACAGGAAGAGTGATTAGGACTTACTTCAAAAACCTCTACTCCATAAAACAGGAGAATATGGGAGAAATGGATGAATTCCTAGACACATATCACCTACCAAACCTAAGCCCAGAGCAGATTAATTTCCTAAACAGACCCATCACACCCTTCAAGATTGAAGAAGTAATAAAAAAACCTCCCCAAAAAGAGGAGCCCAGGACCAGACGGTTTCTCAGCAGAATTCTACCAAACCTTCATGGAAGAACTGAAGCCAATTCTTCTCAAACTGTGCCACACGATAGGAGAACAGGGAGAGATCCCTAACTCCTTTTATTAAGCTAGTATCACCCTAATTCCAAAACCAGGCAGAGATGCCACAAGAAAGGAAAATTATAGGCCCATTTCTCTGATCAACATAGACACAAAGATCGTGAACAAAATTCTTGCAAACCGAAATCAACATTACATCAAAAGCAATATCCACCTTGATCAAGTAGGCTTCATCCCTGGAATGCAGGGGTGGTTCAACATACAGAAATCTGTCAATGTAATACACCACATAAACAAGCTGAAACACAAAAACCACATGATCATTTAGATAGATGCAGAAAAGGCCTTTGAAAAAATACAACATCACTTCATGATCAAAACATTAGAGAGAATAGGTATGAATGGCCCATATCTCAACATAATAAAGTACATATATAAAGCACCTAAAGCCCAAGTAATTCTTAATGGGGAGAGAATGAAGGAATTCCTATTGAGGTCAGGAACAAGTCAGGGGTGTCCACTCTCACCTCTGCTCTTCAAAATAGTGGTAGAAGTATTAGCTCAAGCAATAAGGCAGGAGAAAGAAATCAAAGGGATACAAATTGGAAAGGAGGAAGTTAAGTTATCTCTATTCGCAGATGACATGATTCTATACATAAGTGACCCGAGAACTTCCATCCCAAAACTCTTAAAGGTGATGAGCACCTTCAGCAAAGTAGCAGGATACAATATCCATGCACAGAAATCAGTAGCCTTTTTGTATGCAAAGGACAAAGAGACAGAAAAAGAAATAACTAACATCTTCCCATTTTCAATGGCAACAAAGAAAATAAAATATCTTGGAATAACATTAACTAAGGAAGTGAAAGACCTATACAATGAAAACATAAAAACTCTCAAAAAAGAAATTGAGGAGGTCCTACAAAAATGGAAAGACATCCCATGTTCCTGAATTAGTAGAATTAACATTGTGAAAATGGCAATTTTACCAAAAGCACTTTATAGATTCAATGCAATGCCAATAAAAATCCCAACTTCCTTCTTCAATGAGATAGAAAAAATTATCTCAAAATTCATATGGAAAGGAAGAAGACCTCGGATATCCAAGCTCATCTTCAGCAAAAGAAACGCCTCAGGAGGCATCACTATACCTGACCTAAAGCTATACTACAAAGCCATTGTAAAAAAACAACATGGTCCTGGCACAAAAACAGGAATATAGACCAATGGAAGAGAGCTGAAGACCCAGACTTTGGGTCAAGTAACCACAGGTACTTGATATTTGACAAAGGCCCTACCAATGCAGAATGGAGAAAAGACAGCATCTTCAACAAATGGTGTTGGACAAACTGGACAACCATATGTAGGAAAATGAAACATGGCCCACACGTCTCTCCATGCACAAAAATTAAGTCCAAATGGATAAAAGAACCTAATATAAAACCAGAAACTCTGCTACTACTGGAAGAAAAAATAGGAGGAACCTTCTGCAATATAGGAGTGGGAAAAGATTTCCTGAACAAAACCCAAGCAGCTCAGGCAATTAAACAATCACTCAACCACTGGGATCTCATGAAGCTGAAAAGCTTTTTCACTGAGGAAAATATAACCAAAGCCAGCAGAATACCCACAGAATGGGAAAAAATTTTCACCAGCTATACAACTGACAAAGGCCTAATTTCTAGAATCTACAATGAACTACAAAACCTAAACAATAAATCAACAAACCACCCACTCACAAAGTGGGGCAGAGGACTGCACAGGGAGTTCTCAGAGGAAGAAATACAAATAGCAAACACACTTTTAAGAAAATGTTCAACATCCATAATCATCAGGGAAATGCAAATTAAACCAACTATGAGATTCCACCTTACCCAGTAAGGATGGCTAAAATTAAAAAAAACAATGAAAACAAATGCTGGCGAGGCTGTGGAGAAATAGGAACAAGTCTTCACTGTTGGTGGGAATGTAAAATGGTTCAACCACTATGGACAGCTATATGGAGACTATTGAAAAGGATGACCATAGACCTACCAATGGATCCAGTTATTCCCTTGTTCTGCATTTACCCTAAAGGCCCCAAGCCTAAGAACAGAGACATTTGCTCAACCATGTTTAAAACTACTCAATTCATAGCAGCAAAGAGCTGGAATCAACCCAGGTGTCTATCACTAGATGAATGGATAACAAAGATGTGGTATATCTATACTATGGAATTCTACGTAGCAGTAAGGAAAGATGAAATAAGGAAACTTGAAAAAAATGGTCAAACATGGAACTGATCATCCTCAGTGAGCTCACCCAAGCCCAGAAAGATAATCGTCGCATGGTCTCATTTATCTGTCACCCCTAACCGGATTCCACATGACATGCGGCCAAACCTAATAAACACTCTGAGGACGAGACAAGAAGGAGGGTGGGATGGAGGGAGGGTAAAGGTGGGAGGGAATGAGAGGGTGGGAGGGAGGACAAGGGGGGATACAAATTGGGACCCAAAAGGAAAAAAAACTACAAAACACTTTACTCTGAATAACAGGCAGAAACAGTGATCCTTCAGCAGGCCTACAGAGGGAATACTCAAACCACAGGAACCTGGAGAGATCATGATGAAGGCCAACTTTAATCTTGTCCTGCTCATCTTTCTCTTCTCTCTCTCTCTCTCTCTCTCTCTCTCTCTCCCTCCCTCTCTCTCTCCTCTATATACTCACTTTCTCTTTTACATTATCTATCTTTTTCCTCCCTGACCTTCCTAGGTGCAGACCTATAACTCCCAGTGCCAGCAGGGGGTTAACTTCCACAATGAGCTGTTGATCTGAAATACCTACAAGGTTTTCCAAAAAAGACAGACTTTGGTCAGAGTACTTGTGACCCACCAAAGGTTAATGGTAAGACCCTACTGTCAAAGACAGCACACGTGTGTGAGACCAAACACAGAGAGACCTGGCCAGAATCTGGAAGAAGGTCAGTCCCCAGACAGTTAGCTAGACAAGTACCAGACGTTGGTACACGAGCAACTGGGGGAAAATGTCTGACATTGGTCCAAACAACGTGCAGTCTAAGATGCACAGCAGGAAACAAGCTGACTTAATGCTCATTCAAGTGCAGTAATGGCAAACAGCCATGGTGGGTAACCAACTGCTCTTGATTTGGCTAATAAATCCACTCAGTGGAATGGAATTCATTGCTGGAACTGGGAAATAAGTCAAATCGATGTACAAAAAATGAGCTCAGTCTCCAAGATCTAGATGCCACTAAATGTGGGCTAGAAGAGAGCCAAAGCATATAAAATTCCCTCCAAAACATATATGGTTATCCCTTCTATCTAGTACTAACTTCTCTCTCCGTTGGAGAATTTGCTTATCTTTTTTCAGGTGGACAACGAACCTGAAGGGAGGATCAGCTAACCACACCTCACCAGCTGAAACCACAGAATAACGCAGGGGAAGGGCAAGAATACAGCATTCAAGGCGATCACAACACCAGAAAAAGGCTGAAGGAGATAAACACAGAGAACATCCAACTCCAACTAAGCCAGATATCCCAAGACACAGAGGCTCCCAACACCTCATCAAGGAAGCAGAACTAAAATGACCCCAATGTGGCTCAGGGAAACTGTCAGAAGAGGGGGCGGAAAGAATGTCAGAGTCACAAGTTGGGGCATTATGCACAGAGACTGGGGCCTATCCACAGAACACTTGAGTAAACTCACAAAGCATGGCCCACAGTCCCCATTGATGAGGGTCCCTTTGAAAGTGAGAGGACGGAGAGGAGGACAATGGAACCAATACTATGAATGTAAAATCAGAATATATATATATATATATATATATATATTTAAAAAAATGAAAACAAAGTTCGTCATTACCGAAGAACGTACCGTGTGAAATAAGCTAGTGCTCTTCTTGGAATGAGTTACTTTCCCACAAAGAAGGTTGACTGCAGGAATTTGATATTCTCCTGTATTGAGTAAGCTAACAAGATGTACAAATTAGTAGACTCATTTCATTTCTAAAGTAGTTTGCTGAGAAAAGAAATATCTTCTTTTCCGAACACTGTACTTTGAGAAATAAGCTAGTTCTGTTCTCGGAGTGAGATGCTTTCCCATGAAGACGGTTCACTGAAGCAAGTTGATACATTCCGGGTTTGTGTAATCTAACAAGACTTACAACTTAGTAGATTCGTCCCAATAATAAAGTAGTTTGCTTAGAAAACAAAGATCTTCATTTACGAACACTGTACATTGTGAAATAAGCTAGTTGTGTTCTGAGAATGAGATGCTTTCCTATGAAGATGGTTGAGTGCAGCGAGATCAAACTTTCCTGGTTTGTGTAATCTGACACGATGTACAACTTAATAGATTTGTTTCATTTCTAAAGTAGTTTGCTGTGAAAACAAAGATCTTCATTGCCCAAAACTATACTGTGTGAAATAAGCTTGTTCTATTCTCGGAATGAGTTGCTTTAGTACCAAGACTGTTGAGTGCAGCAAGTTGGTACTTTACTGATTTGTGTAATCTATCAAGATATACATCTTAGTAGATTCGTTTCATTTCCAAAGTAGTTTGCTAAGAAAACAAACTTCTTCATTGCCCAACACTGTACTGTGAGAAATAAGGTCATTCTGTTCTCGGAATGGATTACTTTCCCATGAATATGGTTGAGGGCAGGAAGTTGATACTTTCCTGTATTGTGTAATCTAACAAGATGTACACCTTCATAGATTCGTTTCTTTTCTAAAGTAGTTTGCTTAGAAAACAAAGATCTTCTTCTCTGAACACCATACTTTATGAAATAAGCTAGTTCTGTTGTCGGAATGTGTTGCTTTCCCACAAAGACGATTGAGTGCAGCAAGTTGATACTTTCCTGGTTTGTGTAATCGAACAAGGTGTACAACTTAGTATATTGGTTTAATTTCTAAAGTAGTTTGATTAGAAAACACAGATCTTCATTGCGGAAAACTGTACTGTGTGAAATAAGCTAATTCTGTTCTCTGAATTAGTTGCTTTCCCACGAAGATGGTTGAGTGCAGCCAGCTGATACTTTCCTAGTTTGTGTAATTTAGCAAGATATACAACTAAGTAGATTAGTTTCCTTTCTAAAGAAGTTTGCTTAGAAAACAAAGTTCTTCATTTTCGAACACTGTACTGTGTGAAATAAGCTAGTTCTGTTCTTGGAATGAGTTGCTTTCCCACGAAGATGGTTGATTGCAGGAAGTTGATACGTTCCTGGATTGTCTAATCTAACAAGGTGTACAACTTAGTAGATTCGTTTCATTTCTAAAGTAGTTTCCTTAGAAAACAAAGATCTTTATTTCTGAAAAATGTACTGTGTGATATAAGCTAGTTCTGTTCTTGGAATGAGTTCCTTTGGCACGAAGACGGTTGAGTGCAGCAAGTTGATACTTTCCTGGTTTGTGTAATCTAAGAAGATGTACAACTTCATCAATTCATTTCTTACTAATGTAGTTTACTTAGAATGCAAAGATCTTCATTGCCAAACACTGTACTGTGTGAAATAAGCTAGTTTTGTTCTTGGAATGAGATTCTTTCCTATGAGAACGGTTGAGTGCACCAAGATCAAACTTTCCTGGTTTGTGTAATCTGAGAAGATGTACAACTTAGTAGATTCGTTTCATTTCTTAAGTAGTTTGCTTGGAAAACAATGATCTTCATTGCTGAAAACTATACTGTGTGAAGTAAGCTAGTTCTGTTCTCGGAATGAGTTGCTTTGGTACGAAGACGGTTGAGTGCAGCAAGTTGATACTTTACTGGTTTGTGTAATCTAACAAGATGTACAACGTTGTAGATTTGTTTCATTTATAAAGTAGTTTGATTAGAAAACAAAGGTCTTCATTGCCAAACACTGTACTGTGTAATAAGCTAGTTCTGTTCTCGGAATGAGTTGCTTTCCCACCAAGCCAGTTGAGTGTAGCAAGTTGATACTTTCCTGGGTTGTGTAATCTAAAAAGATGTACAACTTAGTAGATTTGTTTCATTTCTAAAGTAGTGTGCTTAGAAAACAAAGTTTTTCATTGCCAAACACTGTACTGTGTGAAATAAGCTAGTTCTGTTCTCGGAATGAGTTGCTTTCCCACGAAGATGGTTTAGTGCAGAAGTTGATACTTTCCTGGGTTGTGTAATCTAAAAAGATGTACAACTTAGTAGATTCGTTTCATTTCTAAAGTAGTGTGCTTAGAAAACAAACATCTTCATTGCCGAACACTGTACTGTGTGAAATAAGCTAGTTCTGTTCTCACAATGAGTTGCTTACCCACGAAGATGGTTGAGTGTTGAAGTTGATACTTTCCAGGTTTGTGTAAACTCACAAGATGTACAACTTATTAGATTCGTTTCATTTGTAAAATAATTTGCTTAGAAAACAAAGATCTTCATTGCCGAACACTGTACTGTGTGAAATAAGCTAGTTCTGTTCTCGGAATGAGTTGCTTTCCCATGAAGATGGTTGAGTGTTGGAAGTTGATACTTTCGTGGGTTGTGTAATCTAACAAGATGTACAACTTAGTAGATTCTTTTCATTTCTAAAATAGTTTTCTTAGAAAACAAATATCTTCATTTCCGAACACTGTACCGCGTGAAATAAGCTGGTTCACTTCTCGGAATGAGTTCCTTTCATAAGAAGAAGGTTGAGTGCAGCAAGATCAAACGTTGCTGGTTTTTGTAATCTAAAAAGATGTACAACTTAGTAGATTCGTTTCATTTCTAAAGTAGATTGCTTATATAACAAAGATCTTCATTTTCTGAACACAGTACTTTGTGAAATAATGTAGTTCTGTTCTCGGAATGAGTTGCTTTCCTAAGAAGACGGTTGAGTGTAGCAAGTTGATACTGTCCTTGTTTGTGTAATCTAACAAGATGTACAACTTAGTGGAATTGTTTCATTTCTAAAGTAGTTTGCATTTAAAATAAAGGTCTTCATTGCCGAACACTGAACTGTGTGAAATAAGCTAGTTATATTCTCAGAATGAGTTGCTTTCCCATGAAGATGGTTGAGTGTGGGAAGTTGATGGTTTCCTGGTTTGTGTAATCTCACGAGATGTACAACTTAATAGATTCGTTTCATTTCTAAAGTAGTTTGCTTAGAAAACAATTATCTTCATTTGTGAACACTGTACAGTGTGAAATAAGCTAGTTCTGTTCTCGGAATGAGTTCCTTTCCCATGAATATTGTTGAGTGCAGGAAGTTGATACTTTCCTCGATTGTGTAATCTAAGAAGATGTACAATTTAGTAGATTCAATTCATTTCTAAAATAGTGTGCTGAGAAAACAAAGATCTTCATTGCCGAAAACTGTACTGTGTGAAATGAGCTAGTACTGTTCTCGGAATGAGTTGCTTTCTCATGAAGACGGTTCAGTGCAGCAAGTTGATACTTTCCTGGTTTGTGTAATCTAACAAGATTTACAACTTGTAGATTCGTTTCTTTTCTAAAGTACTTTGCTTAGAAAACAAATATCTTCATTCCTGAACACGGTATAGTGTGAAATAAGCTAGTTCTGTTCTCAGAATGAGTTGCTTTTAAACGAAGATGGTTGAGTGCAGCAAGATCAAACGTTGCTGGTTTGTGTAATCTAACAAGATGTACAACTTAGTAGATACGTTTCATTTCTAAGGTAGATTGCTTAAATAACAAATATCTTCATTGCCGAAAACTCTACTGTGTGAACTAAGCAAGTTCTATTCTCGGAATGAGTTGCTTTCCTACGAAGACAGTTGAGTGCAGCAAATTGAAACTTTGCTGGATTGTGTAATCTAATAAAATGTACAACTTAGTAGATTCGTTTCATTTCTAAGTAGTTTGCTTAGAAAACAAAGATCTTCATTGCCGAAAACTGTAGTGTGAAATAAGCTAGTTCTGTTCTCGGAATGAGTTGTTTTCCCACGAAGACTTTTGAGTGCAGCAAGTTGATACTTCCCTGGTTTGTGTAATTTTACAGGAAGTGCAACTTAGGAGATTCTTTAAATTTCTAACGTAGTTTGTTTTAAAAACAAAGATCTTCACTCCCGAAAATTGTACTGTGTGAATTAACCTCGTTCTGTTCTAAGAATGAGTTGCTTTAGTATGAGGATGGTTGAATGCCGCAAGTTGATACTTTGCGGCTATGTGTAATCTACCAAGATGTACAACTTTGTAGATTCGTTTCATTTATAAAGTAGTTTGCTTAGAAAACAAAGGTTTTCATTGCCGAACACTGTACTGTGTGAAATAAGCTAGTTCTATTCTCTGAATGACTTGCTTTCCCATGAAGACGGTTGAGTGCAGTAAGTTCCTACTTTCCTGCTTTGTGTAATCTAACAAGATGTACAACTTAGTAAATTCGTTTCATTTCTAAAGTAGTTTACTTAGAAAACAAAGATCTTCATTGCCAAACACTGTACAGTGTGAAATAAGCTAGTTCTCTTCTCAGAATTACTTGCTTTCCTACGAAGACGGTTGAGTGCAGCAAGATCAAACTTTCCTGGTTTCTATAATCTAACAAGATGTGCAACTTAGTAGATTCCTTTCATTTCTAAAGTTGTTTGCTTAAAAAACAAAATTCTTCAAGACCGAACACTGTACTGTGTGAAATGAGTTAGTTCTGTTCCGGAATGTGTTGCTTTACTACGAACACGGTTGAGTACATCAAGTTGATACTTTCCTGGTTTGTGTAATATAGCAAGATGTACAACTTAGTAGATTCGTTTCATTTTTAAAGTACTTTTGAGAAAACAAAGATCTTCTTTGCCGAACACTGTACTTTGTGAAATAAGCTAGTTCTATTCTCAGAATGAGTTGCTTTCCTAAGGGAGACGGTTCAGTGAAGAAAGGTGATACTTTCCTGGTTTGTGTAATCTGAGAAGATGTACAACTTAGTAGATTCGTTTCATTTCTAAAGTAGTTTGTTTAGAAAACAAACGTCTTCATTGCCCAACACTGCACTTTGTGAAATAAGCTAGTTCTGTTCTCGGAATGAGTTTCTTTCACACAAAGACAATTGAGTGCAGCAAGATCAAATTTTCCTGTTTTGTGTAATCTATCAAGATGTGCAACTTAGTAGATTCGTTTCATTTCTAAAGGAGTTTGCTTAGAAAACAAAGATCTTCATTGCCGAAAACTGTACTGTGTGAAATAAGCTAGTTCTCTTCTCGGAATGATTAGCTTTCCTATGAAGACGGATGAGTGCAGCATGTTGAAACGTCGCTAAATTATTGAATCTAACAGGATAGACAACTTAGTAGATTCGTTTCATTTCTAAAGTAGTTTGCTTAGAAAACCATGATATTCATTCCCAAAAACTGTACTGTGTGTAATGAGCTAGTTATGTTCTCAGAATGAGTTGCTTTCCCACGAAGACAGTTCAGTGAAGCAAGTTGATACTTTCCTTGTTTGTGTAACCTAACAAGATGTACAGCTTAGTACATTCGTTTCATTTCTAAGGTGGTTTGCTTAGAAAACAAAGGTCTTAATTACCGAACACTGTACTGTGTGAAATAAGCTAGTTTTGTTTTCGGAATGACTTGCTTTCCCACGAAGATGTTTGAGTGCAGGAAGGTGATACTTTCCTGGATTGTGTAATCTAACAAGATGTACAACTTAGTAGATTCATTTCATTTCTAATGTAGTTTACTTAGAAAAGAAAGATTTTCATTGCCGAACAGTGTATAGTGTGAAATAAGCTAGTTCTGTTCTCAGAATGAGATGATTTCCTACAAAGACGATTGAGTGCAGCAAGATCAAAGTTTCCTGGTTTTTTGTAAAATAACAAGATGTACGACTTAGGAGATTCGCTTCATTTCTAAAGTAGTTTGCTTACAAAACGAAGATCTTCATTACCGAAAACTGTATTGTGTGAAATAAGCTAGTTCTGTTCTCGGAATGAGTTGCTTTACTACGAAGACGGATGAGTGCAGCAAGTTCAAACTTCCCTGAATTGTGTAATCTTACAAGAGATACAACTTAGTTGATTCGTTTCATTTCTAAAGTAGTTTGCTTAGAAATCAAAGATCTTCAATCCCGAAAACTGTACTGTGTGAAATTAGCTAGTTATGTTCTCGGAATGAGTTGCTTTCCCACTAACACAGTTCAGGGAAGCAATTTGATACTTTCCTGGTTTGTGTAACCTAACAAGATGTACAACTTAGTAGATTCATTTCATTTCTAAAGTAGTTTGCTTAGAAAACGAAGGTCTTCATTGCTGAACACTGTACTGTGTGAAATAAGCTAGTTCTGTTCACGGAATGACTTGCTTTCCCACGAAGATGTTTGACTGCAGGAAGGTGATACTTTCCTGGATTGTGTAATCTAACAAGATGTACAACTTAGTAGTACTGTACAGTGTGAAATAAGCTAGTTCCGTTCTTTGAATGAGTTGCTTTCCCACGAAGAAGGTTGAGTGAAGGAAGTTGACACTTTTCTGGTTTGTGTAATCTAACACGATGTACAACTTAGTAGATTCATTTATTTCTAAAGTAGTTTACTTAGAAAACAAAGATCTTCATTGCCAGACACTGTACCGTGTGAAATAAGCTAGTTCTGTTCTCGGAATGAGTTGCTTTCACACGAAGACCGTTGAGTGCAGCATGATCAAACTTTCCTGGTTTGTGTAATCTAACAAGATGTACAACTTAGTAGATTCGTTTCATTTCTAAAGTAGTTTTCTGAGAAAACAAAGGTCTTCATTGCTCAACACTGAACTGTGTGAAATAAGCTTCTTCTGTACTCGGAATGAGTTGCTTTCCCACACAGACGTTTCAGTGCAGCAAGTTGATACTTTCCTGGTTTGTGTAATCGAACAAAGTGTACAACTTAGTAGATTTGTTTCATTTCTAAAGTACTTTGCTAGAAAACAAAGATCTTCATTGCCAAACATTGTACAGTGTGAAATAAGCTAGCTCTGTTCTCACAATGACCTGCTTTCCTATGAAGACGCTTGAGTGCAGCAAGATCAAACTTTTTGGTTTGTGTAATCTAACAAGATGTACAAATTAGTAGATTTGTTTCATTTCTAAAGTAGTTTGCTTCAAAAACAAAGGCATTCATGGCTGAACACTGTACTGTGTGAAATAAGCTAGTTCTGTTCTCGGAATAAGTTGCTTTCCCATGAAGTTGGTTGAGTGCAGGAAGTTGATACTTTCCTGGATTTTGTAATCTAACAATATGTACAACTTAATAGATTCGTTTCATTTCTAAAGTAGTTTGCTAAGAAAACAGAGATCTTCATTTCCGAAAACTGTACTGTGTGAAATAAGCTAGTTCTGTTCTCAGAATGAGTTGAATTCTTACGAAGACGGTTTAGTGCAGCAAGACCAAATGTTCCTGCTTTGTGTAATCTAACAAGGTGTACAACTTGGTAGATTCGTTTCATTTCTAAATTACTTTGCTTAAAAAACAAAGATCTTCATTGCCGAAAACTATACTGTGTGAAATATGCTAGTTCTGTTCTAGGAATGAGTTGCTATCTTACAAAGATGGTTGAGTGCAACAAACTGAAACTTTCTTGATTGTGTACTTCAACAAGATGTACGACTTAGTAGATTTGTTTCATTTCTAAGGTAGTTTGCTTAGAAAACAAAGATCTTCATTGGCAAAAACTGTACCGTGTGAAATAAGCCAGTTCTGTTCTCAGAATGACTTGCTTTCCCATGAAGATGGTTGAGTGCAGGAAGTTGATACTTTCCTGGTTTGTGTAATGTAACATGATGTACAACATAGTAGATCGTTTCATTTCTAAAGTAGTTTGTTAGAAAACTATGATCTTCTTTTATGAACACTGTATGGTGTGAAATAAGCTAGTTCTGTTCTCGGAATGAGTTGCTTTCCCACAAAGAGGGTTGAGTTCAGCAAGTTGATACGTTTCTGGTTTGTGTAATCTAACAAGATGTTCAACTTCTTAGATTTGTTTCATTTCCAAAGAATTTGCTTAAAAAAGAAATATCTTCATTGCCAAAAATTGTACTGTGTGTAATAAGCTAGTTCTGTTCTGGGAATGAGTTGCTTTCTCACGAAGATGATTGAGTGTAGCAAGTTGTTACTATCCATGTATGTGTAATCTAACAAGATATACAACTTAGTAGATTCGTTTTTTATAAAGTAGATTCCTTCCAAAACAAAGTTCTTCATTGCCAAACACTGTAGTTTGTGAAATAAGCTAATTCTGTTATCAGAATGAGTTGATTTCCCACGAAGACGGTTGAGTGCAGTAAGTTAATACTTTCCTGGTTTGTGTAATCTAACAATATGTACAACTTAGTAGATTCGTTTCATTTCTAAAGTAGTTTGTTAGAAAACAAAGATCTTCATTGCAAAAAAGTATACTGTGTGAAATAAGCTTGTTCTATTCTTGGAATGGGTTGCTTTACTACGAAGACTGTTTAGTGCAGCAAGTTGATACTTTACTGATTTGTGTAATCTATCAAGATGTACATCTTAGTAGATTCAATTAATTTCTAAAGTAGTTTGCTTAGAAAACAAAGGTGTTCTTTGCCGAACACTGTACTGTGTGTAATAAGCTAGTTCTATTCTTGGAATGAGTTGCATTCCCACGAAGAAGGTTGAGTGCAGGAAGTTGATACTAACTGGTTTGTGTAATCTATCAAAATGTCCTTCTTAGTAGATTTGATTCATTTCTAAAGTAGTTTTCTTAGAAAACAAAGATCTTCATTGCCAAAACTATATTGTGTGAAATAAGCTTGTTCTATTCTCAGAATGAGTTGCTATACTATGATGATGGTTGAGTACAGCAAGCTGATACTTACTGGTTTGTGTATTGTGTCATGGTTGTACATCTTAGTCGATTCATTTCATTTCTAAAGTAGTTTGCTTAGAAAACAAAGGTCTTCATTGCCAAACGCTGTACTGTGTGAAATAAGCTAGTTCTGTTCTTGGAATGTGTTGCTTTCCCATGAATATGGTTGAGCCCTGGAAGTTGATACTTTCATGGTTTGTGTAATCTACCAAGATGTACAACTTAGTAGATCCATGTCATTTCTAAAGTTGTTTGCTGAGAAAACAAAGATCTTCTTTCCAAAAACTGTAGGGTGTGAAATAAGCTAGTTGTGTTCTCACAATGACTTGCTTTCCCAGGAAGACGGTTGAGTGCAGCAAGTTGATACTTTCCTGGTTTGTGTAATCTAACAAGATGTACAACTTCTTAGATTCGTTTCCTTTCTAAAGTAGTTTGCTTAGAAAACAATGATCTTCATTTCCGAACACTGTGCAGTGTGAAATAAGCTAGTTCTGTTTCTAGGAATGAGTTGCTTTGCTCCAAAGATGGTTGATTGCAGCAAGATTAAAATGTCCTGGTTTATGTAATCTAACAAGATGTACAACTTAATAGATTCGTTTCATTTCTGAAGTAGTTTCCTTAAAAAACAGAGATCTTCATTGCCAAAAACTGTACTGTGTGAAATAGGTTAGTTCTGTTCTCTGAATTATTTGCTTTACTACGAACACGGTTGAGAGCAGCAAGTTGATAGTTTCCTGTTTGTGTAATCTTAAAAGATGTACAACGTAGTAGATTTGTTTCATTTATAAAGTAGTTTGCTTAGAAAACCAAGGTCTCCAGTGCCAAACACAGTACTGTGTAATAAGCTAGTTTTGTTTTCGGAATGAGTTGCTTTCCCATGTAGACAGTTGAGTGTAGCAACTTGATACTTTCCTGGTTTTTGTAATCTAACAAGATGTACAACTTACTAGATTCATTTCATTTCTAAAGTAGTTTGCTTAGAAAACAAAGCTCTTCGTTTCCGAACAATGTATTGTGTGAAATAAGCAAGTCCTTTTCTCGGAATGAGTTGCTTTCCCAAGAAGACAGTTGAGTGCAGAAGTTGACACTTTCCTGGATTGTGTAATCTAATAAGATGTACAGATCTGTAGATTCGTTTCATTTCTAAAGTAGTTTGCTTAGAAAACTATGATCTTCATTTCTGGACACTGTACAGTGTGAAATAAGCTAGCTCTGTTCTAGGAATGCGTTGCTTTAGTACAAAGAGGGTTGAGTGCAGCAAGTTGATACTTTTCTGGTTTGTGTAATCTAAAACGATGTACAACTTAGTATGTTCTTTTCATTTCTACAGTGGTTTGCTTAGAAAACAAAGGTCTTCATTGCCGTACACTGTACTGTGTGAAATAAGCTAGTTCTGTTCTCGGAATGAATTCCTTTCCCACGAAGAATGTTGAGTGCAGAAAGTTGATACTTTCCTGGATTGTGTAATCTTAAAAGATGTACAACTTAGTAGATTTGTTTTATTTCTAAAGTAGTTGGCTTAGAAAACAAAGATCTTCATTGCCAAAAACTGTACTGTGTGAAATAAGGTTCTTCTGTTGTCGGAATGAGTTGCTTTCCCACGAAGATGGTACATTGCAGCAAGTTGATACTTTCCCGGTTTTTGTAATCTAACTTAGTAGATTTGTTTCATTTCTAAAGTAGTTTGCTTAGAAAACAAAGATCTTCATTGCGGAACACTGTACATTGTGAAATAAGCTAGTTCTGTTCTCAGAATGACATGCTTTCCTATGAAGATGGTTAAGTGCAGCAAGATCAAACTTTCCTGATTTTGTAATCTAACAAGATGTACAACTTAGTAGATTCGTTTCGTTTCTAAAATAGTTTGCTGAGGAAACAAAGATCTTTTTGCCGAACACTGTACTTTGTGAAATAAGCTAGTTCTGTTCTTGGAATGAGTTGCTTTCCCACGTAGACAGCTGAGTGCAGCAAGATCAAACTTTCCTGGTTTGTGTAATCTAATACGACCTAGAAATTAGTAGATTCATTTTATTTCTGAAGTAATTTGCTTAGAAAACTATGGTCTTCTTTGCCGAAAACTGTACTGTGTGAAATAAGCTAGATCTGTTCTCGGAATGAGTTGCTTTCACACGAAAATGGTTGAGTGCAGGAAGTTGATACTTTCCTGGTTTGTGTAATATAACAAGATGTGCAACTTAGTAGATTCGTTTCATTTCTAAAGTGGTTTGCCTAAAAAACAAAGATATTCATTGCCAAAAACTGAACATTGTGAAATAAGCTAGTTCTGTTCTCAGAATGACAAGCTTTCCTACGAAGATGGTTGAGTGCAGCAAGATCAAACTTTCCTGGTTTGTGTAATCTAACAAGATCTACAACTTAGTAGATTCTTTTCATTTCTAAAGTAGTTTGCCTAGAAAACAAAGGTCTTTTTTGCAGAACACTATACAGTGTGAAATAAGCTAGTACTGTTCTTGGAATGAGTTGCTTTCCCATGAAGAAGGTTGTGTCAAGGAATTTGATACTTTACTGGACTGTGAAATCTGAAAAGATGTACAACGTAGTATATTGGCTTCATTTCTAAAATAGTTTGTTGAGAAAACAAAGATCTTCAATGCCAAACACTAACTTTGTGAAATAAGCTTCTTCTGTTCTTGGAATGAGTTGCTTTCCCACGAAGACGGTGGAGTGCAGAACGTTCATACTTTCCTTTTTTCTGTAATCTGACAAGATCTATAACTTAGCAGATTCGTTTCATATCTAAAATACTTTGCTTAGAAAACAAAGGTCTTCATTGCCGAACTCTATACAGTGTGAAATAAGGCAGTTCTGTTCTCGGAATGAGTTGCTTTCCTACGAAGAATGTTGAGTGCAGCAAGATCAAACTTTCCTGGTTTGTGTAACCTGACAAGATGTACAACTTAGTAGATTCGTTTCAATTCTAAAATAGTTTGATTAGAAAACAAAGATCTTCATTGCCTAAACTATACTGTGTGACATAAGTTGGTTCTGTTCTCGGAATGAGTTGCTTTCCCACGAAGACGGTTCAGTGCAGCAAGTTGATACTTTCCTGGTTTCTGTAATCTAACAAGATGTACAACTTAGTAGATACATTTCTTTTCTAAAGTAGTTTGCTTAGAAACGAAAGTTCTTCATTGCTGAACACTGTACTGTGTGAAATAAGCTACTACTGTTCTCGGAATGAATTGCTTTCCTACGAAGACGGTTGAGTGCAGCAAAATCAAACTTTCCTGGTTTGTGTAATCTAACAAGATATACAACGTAGTAGATTGGTTTCATTTCTAAAGTGGTTTGCTGAGAAAACAAAGATCTTCAATTCTGAACACTATACCATGAGAAATAAGCTAGTTCTGTTCTCAGAATGAGATCCTGTCCTACAAAGTTAGTGGAGTGCAGCAATATCAAACTTTCCTGGTTTGTGTAATCTACAAAGGTGTACAACTAGTAGAATCATTTCATTTCTAAAGTATGTTGCTTAGAAAACAAAGGTCTTCAGTGCCGAACACTTTACCATGTGAAATAAGCTAGTTCCGTTCTTTGAATGAGTTGCTTTCTCACCAAGAAGGTTGACTGCAGTAAGTTGATACTTTCCTGGATTGTGTAATGTAAAAACATGTACAACTTAGGGGATTCGTTTCTTTTCTAAAGTAGTTTGCTAAGAAAAAAAAAAAGATCTTCATTGCCGAATGCTGTACTTTGTGAAATAAGCTAGTTCTGTTCTCGGAGTGAGTTGATTTCCCACGAAGACGGTTCAGTGCAGCAAGTTGATACTTTCCTGGTTTGTGTAATCTACCAAGATGTACAACGTAATAGATTTGATTCATTTCTAAAGTAGTTTGCTTAGAAAACAAAGGTCTTCATTGCCGAACGCTGTACTGTGTGAGAAATGCTAGTTCTATTTTCGGAATGAGTTGCTTTCCCATGAAGATGGTTCAGTCCGGGAAGTTGATACATTCCTGGTTTGTGTAATCTACCAAGATGTACAACTTAGTAGATTCATTTCATTTCTTCTTTTTTTTTAATCAATATATATTTTTTATTTATATTATTCTGATTTTACATTCATAGTATTGGTTCCATTGTCCTCCTCCCCTTCCTCCCACTTTCAAAGGGGCCCTCATCAGTGGGGAATGTTGATCGTGCATTGTGAGTTTGCTCAAGAGTTCTGGTGGATAGGCCCCAGTCTCTGTGCATAATGCCCCAACTTGTGACTCTAACAATCTTTCCGTCCCCTCTACCACGAGTTTCCCTGAGCCACATTGTGGTCATTTTAGTTCTGCTTCCTTGATGAGGTTTTGGGAGCCTGTGTGTCTCTGGATATCTGGCTTATGATTGGAGTTGGATGTTCTCTGTGTTTATCTCCTTCAGCCTTTTTCTGGTGTTGTGATCGCCTTGAGCGCTGTATTGTTGCACTTCCCCTGCGTTGTTCTATGGTTTCAGCTGGTGAGGTGTGGTTAGCTGATCCTCCCTTCAGGTTTGTTGTCCACCTAAAAAGAGATAAGCAGATTCCCCAACGGAGAGAGAAGTTAGTACTAGATAGAAGGGATAAACATATATGTTTTGGAGGGACCTTTATATGCATTGGCTCTCTTCTAGCCCACATTTGGTGGCCTCTAGATCTTGGAGACTGAGCTCATTTTTTGTACATGGCTTTGACTTATTTCCCAGTTCCAGCAATGAGTTCCATTCCACTGAATGGATTTATTAGCCAAATCAAGAGCAGTTGGTTACCCACCATGGCTGTTTGCCACTACTGCACTTGAATGAGCATTACGTCAGATTGTTTCCTGCTGGGTATCTTAGACTGTAAGTTGTTTGGACCAATGTCAGACATTTCCCCCCAGTTTCTCGTGTATCACCCTCTGGTACTAGACTAGCTAACTGTCTGGGGACTGACCTTCTTCCAGATTATGGCCAGGTCTCTCTGTGTTTGGTCTCACACACGTATGCTGTCTTCGACAGTAGGGTCTTACATTAACCTTTGGTGGGTCACCAAGTACTCTGACAGAAGTCTGTCTTTTTTGGGAAACCTTGTAGGTGTTTCAGATCAACAGCTCATTGTGGAATTTAACCCCTTGCTGGCACTGGGAGTTATACGTCTGCACCTAGGAAGGTGAGGGAGGAAAAAGATATATAATGTAAAATAGAAAGTGAGTATAGAGAGGAGAGGGAGAGAGAGAGAGAAGAGAAAGAGAAGCAGGACAAGATTAAATTTGGCCTTCATCATGTTCTCTCCAGGTTCCTGTGGTTCGAGTATTCTCTCTGCAGGCCTGCTGAAGGATCACTGTTTTAGCTTTTGCTGGATAGAGTAGTTGTGGTGGGAAACCATGGGTTCTTAGAGTTTTCAGTGTTCCATTTCAGGCCCTTCTGGCTTTTAGGGTTTCCATTGAGAAATCTGAGGTAATTCTAATGGGGTTCCCTTTATATGTAATGTGTTGTCTTTCCCTGGATGCTTTTAGGATTTTCTCTTTGTGCTTGATATTTAGAGTCTTAAAGATAATGTGTCTCGGAGAA
Source organism: Orientallactaga sibirica (assembly GCA_036365145.1). Classification (NCBI taxonomy): domain Eukaryota; kingdom Metazoa; phylum Chordata; class Mammalia; order Rodentia; family Dipodidae; genus Orientallactaga; species Orientallactaga sibirica. The sequence goes on from JAEOAD010000890.1 coordinate 435,253, forward strand.
TTTCTCCTTTGGTCCAGTCTGTTTGGAGTTCTTGTAGCTTCTTGTAGCTTGATGTGATTTTCTCTTGAGAGAGTGGGAAAGTTTTCTTCAATTTTTTTGTTGAATAAGCTTTCCATTCCTTTAGTCTGGTTTCTTCCCCCTCTGGTATGCCCATGATCCTAATGTTTGGACGCTTCAGGGTATCCCATATTTCCCTCATGTTCTGTTCACAATAATTTTTGAACTTGTTGAAGTTTCTGGACTCACGAACTGTTTCTTCTGTTTTGTCTTTCAGTTCTGAGTTTCTATCCTCTACTTGGCTGACTCTATTCTTAAGAGCTTCTATAGAGTTTGGGGTTTTTCAATTTGGTTCATATTTTCTACTGTTTTTTAATGTATAGTTTCCATCCCTCTGTCTAGTTCCCTTTTCACGTCATTTTCTGACCTTCTTAATGCTTCTTGGAGTTCATCCTTGCATTTTTTTATGTCTTCATTGAACTTAGCCATGTGGTTATTGAGGAGTTCTTTTTTTTCACTCTCCATCAGCTCATTTAACTGTTTTTGGAACCCTTCCTGGTTCTTTTCTATTAGGTCTAATCTAGCAAGGATAACATTCATACAATTATTGGCTCTTTGTTGACTTTCTGAGAGTTGTGCTATTTGCTTGGCCAGGGTTGCATAGCTTGTCTCTTCATTTTGGGGTTCTGATTCTAATGTCTCTTCTATGATTTGCTTCGAGACATCCATTGTAGGAGTGGGTAGTGTAGCTTGATTTACTTGTATCTGGTTTTTCATGCTCTTCCTTTTTCGCTGTGATCTGCGCATCACACCAGTTCAGAGACACTGGCTCAGTCGCATCTGTCTGGTGATGGCACAGGTAATGGGTGGGGCTTGACCTGAGGTGTGGCTGCACAGGTTCCAGGCAGGTGATATGGCTCCACAGGCCCAGGGCACCTGCCTGTGATGGTGCGCTGGGGCTCTGGCCGGGGAGCCAGAGGTGGGACAAATATGTCTTGCTCAGCAGATCCACAGACCCAAGCACCTGGCTGCAATGGCGAGCTCAGGGGCTCTGGCCAGGGAGCAGGAAGTGGGACGAATCTTTCTCACTCAGCAGATCCACAGACTCAGGCACCCCATTGCAATGGCTCACAACGGGGCTTTGGCCGGGGAGCAGGAAGTGTGACGAATCTGTCTCACTCATTGGATCCACAGCCCCAGACACCTAACTGTATTGCCATGCCCAGGGGCTCTGGCCAGGAGCAGGAAGTGGGAAGAATCTGTTTCACTTGGCAGATCCACAGACCCAGACTCCCAGCTGCCTTGGCGCACCTAGGGGCTCTGGCTGGGAGCAGGAAGTGTGACGAATCTGTCTCACTATGCCACTGAGCGGGACCACAGACCCAGGCACCTAACTGTATTGCTGTGCCCATGGGCTCTGGCTGGGGAGCAGGAAGTGGGATGAATACGTCTCACTGTGTGGACCCAGGCACCTAACTGTATTGGCATGCCCAGGGGCTCTGGCCGGGAGCAGGAAGTGGGACAAAACTGTCTCACTGTGCCTCACTGTCAGGGACCACAGACCCAGGCACCTAACTGTATTGGCGTGCCCAGGGGCTCTGGCTGTGTGAAATAAGCAAGCTCTGTTCTCAGAATGAGATGCATTCCTACAAAGTCGGTTGCGTGCAGCAAGACCAAACTTTCCTAGTTTGTGTAATCTAACAAGATGTACAACTAGTAGATTCGTTTCATTTCTAAAGTATTTTGCTTAGAAAACAAAGATCTTCAGTGCCAAACACTGTACAGTGTGAAATAATCTAGTTCTGTTCTTGGAATGAGTTACTTTACTACGAAGACAGCTGAGTGCAGCAAGTTGATACTTTCCTGGTTTGTGTAATCTAACAAGATATACAACTTAGTCAACTCTTTTCATGTATAAAGTTGTTTGCTTAGAAAATAAAGATCTTCATTGCCGAACACTGTACTCTGTGAAATAAGCTAGTTCTGTTCGGGGAATGAGATGTTTCCTACGAAGTCGGTTGAGTGCAGCAAGATCAAACTGTCCTGGTTTGTGTAATCCAACAAGATGTACAACTAGCAGATTCATTTCATTTCTAAAGTATTTTGCTTAGAAAACAAAGGTCTTCATTGCCCAACACTGTACTGTTTGAAATAAGCTAAATCCATTCTTGGAATGAGTTGCTTTCCCACGAAGAAGGTTGGGTGCAGGAAGTTGATACTTTCCTTGATTGTGTAATGTAAAAAAATGTACAACTTAGTAGATTCCTTTCTTTTCTAAAGTAGTTTGCTGATAAAACAAAGTTCTTCATTGCCAAACACTGTACTTTGTGAAGTAAACTAGTTCTGTTATCAGAATGAGTTGCTTTCCCACGAGGATGGTTGAGTGAGGAAGTTGATACTTTCCTGGTTTGTGTAATCTAACAATATGTACATCTTAGTAGATTCGTTTCATTTCTAAAGTAGTTTGCTTAGAAAAAAAATCTTCATTGCCGAACACTGTACTTTGTGTAATAAGGTAGTTCTGTTCTTCGAATGAGTTGCTTTGCCACGAAGACAGTTCAGTGCAGCAAGTTGATACTTTCCTGGTTTGTGTATTCTAAGAAGATGTACAACTTAGTTGATTCGTTTCATTACTAACTTAAGTTGCTTAGGAAACAAAGATCTTCATTGCTGAACACTGTACAGTGTAAAATAAGCTAGTTCTGTTCTCGGAATGAGATGCTTTTCTACAAAGACAGTTTAGTGCAGCAAGATCAAACTTCCCTGGTTTGTGTCATCTGACAATATCTACAACTTCGTAGATTCGTTTCATTTCTAAAGCAGTTTGCTTAGAAAACAAAGATCTTCATTTCCAAAAACTATACTGTGTGAAGTAAGCTAGTTCTGTTCTCGGAATGAGTTGCTTTACTACAAAGAGGGTTGAGTGTAGCAAGTTGATACTTTACTGGTTGGTGTAATCTATCAAGATGTACATATTAGTAGATTCATTTCTTTCTAAAGTAGTTTGCTTAGAAAACAAAGGTCTTCATTGGCTAGCACTGTACTGTGTGAAATAAGCTAGTTTTGTTCTCTGAATGAGTTGCTTTCCAATGAAGATGGTTGAGTGTGGGAAGTTGATACTTTCCTGGTTTGTGTAATCTAAAAAGATGTACAACTTAGTAGATTCTTTTCATTTCTAAAGTAGTTTGCTTAGAAAAAAAAATCTTCATTTCCAAACACTTTACTGTGTGAAATAAGCTGTTTTGGCTCTCGGAATAAGTTGCTCTCTTACGAAGAAGGTTGAGTGCAGCAAGTTCAGACTTTCCTGGATTTTGTAATCTAAGAAGATATACAAATTTTTAGATTCGTTTAATTTCAAAATTAGTTTGCTTAATAAAAGAAAGATCTTCATTGCCGAAAACTGTACTGTGTCATAAGCTAGTTCTGTTCTGGAATGATTCGCTTTACTACGAAGACGGTTGACTGTAGCATGTTGGTACTTTCCAGGTATGTGTAATCTAACATGATGTACAACTTAGTAAATTCATTTAATTTATAAAGGAGTATTCTTAGAAAAAAAAGGTCTTCATTGTACAGTGTAAAATAAGCTAGTTCTGTTCTCGGAATTAGTTGCTTTCCCACGAAGAATGTTGAGTGCAGGAAGATGATACTTTCCTGGATTGTGTAATGTAAGAAGATGTACAACTTAGTAAATTCATTTCTTTTATAAAGTAGTTTGCTGAGAAAAAAAGAACTTCATTGCCGAACATTGTACTTTGTGAAATAAGCCAGTTCTGTTCTCGGAATGAGTTGCTTCCCACCAAGACGGTTCAGTGCAGCAAGTTGATACTCTTCTGGTTTGTGTAATCTAACAAGATGTACAACTTAGTAGATTCATTTCATTTCTAAAGTAGTTTGCTTAGAAAACAAAGATCTTCATTTCTGAACACTGCACTTTGTGAAATAAGCTAGTTCTGTTCTCGAAATGAGTTGCTTTACTACGAAGAGGGTTACGTGCAGCAAGTTGATACTTTACTGGTTTGTGTAATCTATCAAGATGTACATCTTAGTAGATTCGTTCCATTTCTCAAGTACTTTACTTAGAAAACAAAGATCTTCATTGCCAAACACTGTACTGTGTGAAATAAGCTAGTTCTGTTCTAGGAATGAGTTGCTTTGCTTGAAGATGGTTGAGTTGGGAAATTGATACTTTCCTGGTTTGTGTAATCTAAAAAGATATACAACTTAATATATTCTTTTCGTGTCTAAAGTAGTTTGCTTAGAAAACAAAGATCTTCATTAATGAACAGTACACTTTTTGAAATAAGCTAGTTCTGTTATCGGAATGTGTTGCTTTCCTACGAAGACTATTGAGTGCAGCAATATGAAACTTTCCTTGTTTGTGCAACATAACAAAATGTACAACTTAGTAGATTCGTTTAATTTCTAAAATAGTTTGATTAGAAAACACACATCTTCTTTGCCAAAAACTGTACTGTGTGAAATAAGCCAGTTCTGTTCTCGGAATGAGTTGTTTTCCCACAAAGACGGTTGAGTCCAGCAAGTTGATACTTTCCTGGTTTGTGTAATCTAACAAGATGTACAACTTAGTAGATTCATTTCATTTCTAAAGTAGTTTGCTTAGAAAACAAAGATCTTCATTTCTGAACACTGCACTTTGTGAAATAAGCTAGTTCTGTTCTCGAAATGAGTTGCTTTACTACGAAGAGGGTTACGTGCAGCAAGTTGATACTTTACTGGTTTGTGTAATCTATCAAGATGTACATCTTAGTAGATTCGTTCCATTTCTCAAGTACTTTACTTAGAAAACAAAGATCTTCATTGCCAAACACTGTACTGTGTGAAATAAGCTAGTTCTGTTCTAGGAATGAGTTGCTTTGCAACGAAGATGGTTGAGTGCGGGAAATTGATACTTTCCTGGTTTGTGTAATCTAAAAAGATATACAACTTAATATATTCTTTTCGTGTCTAAAGTAGTTTGCTTAGAAAACAAAGATCTTCATTAATGAACAGTACACTTTTTGAAATAAGCTAGTTCTGTTATCGGAATGTGTTGCTTTCCTACGAAGACTATTGAGTGCAGCAATATGAAACTTTCCTTGTTTGTGCAACATAACAAAATGTACAACTTAGTAGATTCGTTTAATTTCTAAAATAGTTTGATTAGAAAACACACATCTTCTTTGCCAAAAACTGTACTGTGTGAAATAAGCCAGTTCTGTTCTCGGAATGAGTTGTTTTCCCACAAAGACGGTTGAGTGCAGCAAGTTGATACTTTCCTCGTTTGTGAAATCTAACAAGATGTACAACTTAGTAGATTCGTTTCATTTCTAAAGTAGTTTGCTTAGAAAACAAAGTTCTTCATTGTCGAACACTATACTGTGTGGAATAATCTAGTTCTGTTCTCGGAATGAGTTGCTTTCCCACGAAGATGGTTGAGTGAGGAAGTTGTTAATTTCCTGGATTGTGTAATCTAACAAGATGTACAACTTATTAGATTCCTTTCATTTCTAAAGTAGTTTGCTTAAAAAACAAAATTCTTCGTTCCCAAAAACTGTACTTTGTGTCATAAGGTACTTCTGTTCTTGGAATGAGTTCCTTTGCCATGAAGATGGTTGAGGGCAGCAAGTTGCTACTTTCCTGGTTTGTGTAATCAAAGAAGATGTACAACTTAATTGATTCATTTCATTAGTAACGTAGTTTGCTTAGAAAACAAAGATCTTCATTGACGAACACTGTACAGTGTGTAATAAGCTAGTTGTGTTCACGGAATGAGATGCTTTCCTACGAAGACGATTGAATACAGCAAGATCAAACTTTCCTGGTTTGTGTAATCTGACAAGATGTACAATTTAGTAGATTCGTTTCATTTCTAAAGTAGTTTGCTTAGAAAACAAAGATCTTCATTGCCGAAAACTATACTGTGTGAAATAAGCTACTTCTGTTTTCAGAATGATTTGCTTTACAGCGTTGACGGTTGAGTGTAGCAAGTTAGTACTTTCCAGGTATGTGTAATCTAACAAGATGTACAACTTCTTCAAGATGTACAATTTCTAAAGTAGTTTCCTTACAAAACAAAGTTCTTCATTGCTGAACACTGTACTGTGTGAAATAAGCTAGTGCTGTTCTTGGAATGACTTGCTTTCCCACAAAGAAGGTTGACTGCGGGAAGTTGATACTTTCCTGAATTGTGTAAGGTAAGAAGATGTACAACTTAGTAGATTCCTTTCATTTCTAAAGTAGTTTGATGAGAAAACAAAGATCTTCTTTTCCGAACACTGTAATTTGTGAAATAAGCTAGTTCTGTTCTTAGAATGAGTAGCTTTCCCATGAAGACGGTTCAGGGCAGCAAGCGGATACCTTCTTGTTTTTTGTAATCTAATAAGATGAACACCTTAGTGGATTCGTTTCATTACTAAAGTAGTTTGCATAGAAAACAAAGATCTTCATTGCTGAACACTATAAAGTGTGAAATAAGCTAGTTTTGTTCTCAGAATGAGTGGCTTTACTATGAATAGGGTTGAGTGCAACAAGTTGATACTTTACTGGTTTGTGTAATCTATCAAGATGTATATCTTAGTAGATTCGTTCCATGTCGGAAGTAGTTTGCTTAGAAAACAAAGATCTTCATTGCCAAAAACTATACTGTGTGTAGTAAGCTAGTTCTGTTCTCGGAATGAGTTGCTTTACTACGAAGAGGGTTGAGTATAGCAAGTTGATACTTTACTGGTTTGTGTAATCTATCAAGATGTACATCTTAGTAGATTCATTTCATTTCTAAAGTAGTTTGCTTAGAAAACAAAGGTCTTCATTGCTGAACACTGTACTGTGTGAAATAAGCTGGTTGGGCTCTCGGAATGAGTTGTTCTCCTATGAAGACGGTTGAGTGCAGCCAGTTCAAACTTTCCTAGATTGTGTAATCTAACAAGATATACAAGTTTTTAGATTACTTTCATTTACAAAGTAGTTTGCTTAAAAAAAGAAAGATCTTCATCGCTGAAAACTGTACTCTGTGTCATAAGCTAGTACTGTCCTGGGAATGAGTTGCTTTACTATGAAGACGGTTGAGTGTAGCAAGTTGGTACTTTCCAGGTATGTGTAATCTAACAAGATGTACAATTTAGTAGATTCGTTTAGTTTATAAAGGAGTTTTCTTACGAAAAAAAGGTCTCATTGCCGAACATTGTACAGTGTGAAATGAGCTAGTTCTATTCTTGGAATGAGTTTGTTTTCCATGAAGATGGTTGAGTGCAGTAAGTTGATACTTTCCTGCAGTGTGTAATCTGACAAGATGTACAACTTAGTAGATTCGTTTCATTTCTAAAGTAGTTTGCTTAGAAAACAAAGATCTTCATTGCCTAACACTGTACTTTGTGAAATAAGCTAGTTCTGTTGGAGGAAGGAGTTGCTTTCCTACGAAGACTGTTGAGTGCAGCAAGATCACACTTTCCTGGTTTGTGTAATCTAACAAGATGTACAACTTAGTAAATTCGTTTCATTTCAAAAGTAGTTTGATTAGAAAACAAAGACCTTCATTGCCGAAACTTGTACTGTGTGATATAAGCTAGTTCTGTTCTCGGAATGAGTTGCTGTCCCAGGAAGACGGTTCAGTGAGCAAGTTGATACTTTCTTGATCTGTGTAATCTAAGAAGATGTACAACTTAGAAGATTCATTTCAATTCTAAAGTAGTTTGCTTAGAAAACAAAGATCTTCATTGCGGAACAGTGTACTGTGTGAAATAAGCTAGTTCTGTTTGCAGAATGAGATGTTTTCCTACAAAGTCGGTTGAGTGCAGCAAGATAAAACTTTTCTGGTTTGTGTAATCTAACAAGATGTACAACTTAGTAGATTCGTTTCCTTTCCAAAGTAGTTTGCTTAAAAAAAGAAAGATCTTCATTGCCAAAAACTGTACTGTGTGTAATAAGCTAGTTCTGTTCTCAGAAAGAGTTGCTTTACTGCGATGATGGTTGAGTGTAGCATGTTAGTACTTTCCAAGTATTTGTAATCTAATAAGATGTACAACTTAGTAGATTCGTTTCTTTTCTAAAGTAGTTTCCTTAGAAAACAACGTTCTTCATTGCTGAACACTGTACTGTGTGAAATAAGCTGGTTCTGTTCTTGGAATGAGTTGCTTTCCCACAAAGAAGGTTGCCTGCAGGAAGTTGATACTTTTTCGTGTCTAAAGTAGCTTGCTTAGAAAACAAAGGTCTTCATTGCCGAAAACTGTACTGTGTGTAATAAGCTACTTCTGTTCTCGGCATGAGTTGCTTTACTGCGATGACGGTTGAGTGTAGCAAGTTAGTACCTTCCAGGTATGTGTAATCTAACAAGATGTAAAACTTAGTAGATTCATTTCATTTTTAAGAAGTTTCCTTGGAAAACAAAGTTCTTCATTGCCAAACACTGTACTGTGTGAAATAAGCTATTTCTGTTCTTGGAATGAGTTGCTTTCCCACAAAGAAGGTTGCATGCAGGAAGGTGATACTTTCCTGGATTGTGTAAGCTAACAAGATGTCCAACGTAGTGCATTCGTTTCACTTCTAAAGTAGTTTGCTGAGAAGACAAAGAACTTCATTGCCGAAAACTATACTGTGTGAAATAAGCTAGTTCTATTCTCAGAATGAGTTGGTTTAGTATGAAGACTGTTGAATGCATCAAGTTGATACTTTCCTGGTTTGTGTAATCTAACAAGATGTTCAACTTTGTAGATTCGTTTCATTTTTAAAATAGTTTGCTAAGAAAACAAAGGTCTTCATTGCTGAACACTGTACTGTGTGAAATAAGCCAGTTCTGCTCATGGAATGAGATGCTTTCCTACGAAGATGGTTGAGTGCAGCAAGATCAAACTTTCCTGGTTTGTGTAATCTAACAAGATGTTCAACTTTGTAGATTCGTTTCATTTTTAAAATAGTTTGCTAAGAAAACAAAGGTCTTCATTGCTGAACACTGTACTGTGTGAAATAAGCCAGTTCTGCTCATGGAATGAGATGCTTTCCTACAAAGATGGTTGAGTGCAGCAAGATCAAACTTTCCTGGTTTGTGTAATCTAACAAGATTTACAACTTAGTAGATTAGTTTTATTTCTAAAGTAGTTTGCTTAGAAAACAAAGGTTTTCATTACCGAACACTGTACTGTGTGAAATAAGCTAGTTCTGTTCTTGGAATGAGTTGGTTTCCCAAGAAGAATGTTGAGTTCAGGAAGTTGATAATTTCCTGGATTGTGTAATCTAAAAAGATATACAATGTAGTAGATTCGTCTCATTTCTAATATAGTTTGTTGAGAAAACAAAGATCTTCATTGCTGAACACTACACTTTGTGAAATAAGCTTCTTCTGTTCTCAGAATGAGTTGCTTTCCCACGAATACGGTTCAGTGCAGCAAGTTCATACTTTCCTGGTTTGCATAATCTAACAAGATGTACAACTCAGTAGATTCGTTTCATTTCTAAAGTAGTTTGCTTATAAAACAAAGATCTTCATTGCCAAACATTGTACAGTGTGAAATAAGCTACCTCTGTTCTTGGAATGATTTGCTTTTCCATGAAGATGGTTGAGTGCTGCAAGTTGATACTTTCCTGGTTTGTGTAATCTAAGAAGATGTACAATGTAGTAGATTCGTTTCATTTCTAAAGTAGTTTGGTTACAAAACAAAGATCTTTATTGTCGAAAATTGTACTGTGGGAAATAAGTTAGTTCTGTTCTCGGAATGTGTTGCTTTACAATGAAGACAGTTGAGTGCAGCAAGTTGATACTTTCCTAGTTTGTGTAATCTAAAAAGATGTACAACTTTGTAGATTCGTTTCATTTCTAAAGTAGTTTGCTTAGAAAACAAAGGTCTTCATTGCCAAACACTGTACTGTGTGAAATAAGCTAGTTCTTTTCTGGGAATGTGTTGCTTTTCCACAAAGAAGGTTGAGTGCAAGAAGTTGATACTTTCCTGGTTGTGTAAGCTAACAAGATGTACAACTCAGTAGATTCATTTCCTTTCAAAAGTAGTTTGCTGAGAAAACAAAGATCGTCTTTTCCGAACACTGTACTTTGTGAAATAAGCTAGATCTGTTCTTGGAATGAGTTACCTTCCCACGAAGACGGTTGAGCGCAGCAAGTTGATATTTTCCTGATTTTTGTAATGTTACAAGATATACAACCTAGTAGATTCCTTTCATTTCTAAAGTAGTTTGCTTAAACAACAAAAGTCTTCATTGCCGAACATTGTAGAGTGTGATATAAGCTTGTTCTCTTCTCAGAATGACATGCTTACCTACGAAGACGCTTGAGTGCAGCAAGATCAAACTATTCTGGTTTGTGTAATCTCACAAGATGTACAATTTAGTAGATTCGTTTCATTTCTAAAGTAATTTGCTTAAAACACAAGATCTTCATTGCCGATAAGTGTACTGTGTGAAATAAGCTAGTTCCGGTCTCGGAATGAGTTGTTTTACTACAAAGACGGTTGAGTGCAGTAAGTTGGTACTGTCCTGGTGTATGTAATCTAACAAGATGAAGAACTTTGCAGATTCCTTTCATTAATAAAGTAGTTTGCTTAGAAAACAAAGGTCTTCATTGCCGAACACTGTACTTTGTGAAATAATCTAGTTCTGTTGTCGGAATGAGTTGCTTTCCCACGAAAATGGTTGAGTGCAGCAAGTTGATACTTTCCAGATTTGGGTAATCTAACAAGATGTACAACTTAGTATATTCGTTTCATTTCTAAAGTAGTTTGCTTAGAAAACAAAGATCTTCATTGCCGAACATTGTACAGTGTGAAATAAGCTAGTTTTATTCTCGGAATGAGTTGCTTTCCCACGAAGACGGTTCAGTTCAGCAAGATCAAACTATCCTGGTTTGTGAAATCTAACAAGATGTACAACGTAGTAGATACGTTTCATTTCTAAAGATGTTTGCTAAATAAAAGAAAGATCTTCATTGACTAAAACTGTACTGTGAGTAATAAGCTAGTTCTGTTGTCGGAATGAGTTGCTTTACTACGAAGACAGTTGAATGTAGCAAGATGGTACTTGTCGCGACTGCCTCGACCAGCAAGGAAGACGCAACACTCGGACTCTTCTTTCAGCAGTTTATTCAGGAACCTTGAACAATCTTCTGACTGACTGACTGACTGACTGACTGACTCACTCACTCACTCACTCACTCACTCACTGCCTGCCACTCACTGACCCACAGACTCACTGACTCCCTCACTCACTCACTCACTCCCTGACTGACTGCCCCCGGGACAAGCCCGCCCAAAGCTTAAGAAGCCTTTGAACAGCCAACCCTGGTAAGCCACGTGGTGAATGCAGATAGGTCCACATATGTGGAAGCAAGCCTAGATCACGGCCCAAGCCAAATAAGGACTTGTTTATCCAGGAGAGCACTCGCCATCGGGAAGGCGGAAGGCGGAAGCCAGCGCCATCTTTAAGGCGCGGCACCTCGCAGCTCTCTACAGTTCCCCTTTTTATGTTTTAAAACAAGCCACAGGTAAGAGTAGAGGTCTGATCTCTGATGATGCGTATTTTTGCAACCCTGATGCCTTTTTCTCAGAGGCGGGATCTGGGGCATCAACCCGCATGCAATCAAACATGCTCTTCTCTGGATTTCTAGGGCTAACCCAGAGTGCAGTGCTTAGCCTCGCAACCTGAGCAGGAAGAAGATAATTGTAGCCAGCCAGACTTAGGGGGACTGTGCAGCCTCTATGGCAGTAAAGGCTTGAATGATCATAGCTGCATCCCGTCATTGCGTGACCCTGATTTTACACAGACACCACAAGCAAACCAGAGAGACCAGTAACAGAAGGCCTGCTAAAGAGCACCCAAACCCGCCCATTCCTTCAGATGATTCATAGCGGAGATCAGCCAAGATGACAATCCAGAGGCAAAGGAGAGGTCCATGCAGGTAGAATTCACATTAACTACAGCCAGCCTCAATTCTTTTAAGGTATCTTCAAATTCAAGCGACCAATTCTGTAATAGAAAACTAGACAAAGATCTGGATAAATTTGCAGCCCTAGTATAATTTATATATTTTGAGTTAACTGAGCCACAGCGGCTGCGAGGCTAGCATTGGTCAAAACACTGGCAAGGGGAAACTGGTTATTATACCCATAAGCCCGCCCCCAACAATACTCTGCCTCCAGGAGGTGTTAATTCCCAAATTGCCATACTCTGCCTCCAGGAGGTGTTAATTCCCAAATTGCCATCAGCTGGGAACCTAGCATTCAGAACACTTGAAGTTTATGGGGGACACCTGAATCAAACCACCACATTCTGTCCCTAGCCCCCGTAAACTGATAACCGTATATGATGTAAAATGTAATGCATTCATGCAAATTTAAAGGTCCCCATAGTTTTTATCAATTCCAATGATGTTCATACGTCCCCATAATCCAAGGTCTTTTAACAACATTAGCAAGGAGAAACTAAAACAATGCAAACTCAACCACCATCAGCAGTCATCAAACTTCTGCAGTTCAAGTTCAATATAGCCTTGAAAAGCAGGTTCCTTCTCCAGTCAGCTCTTTCCAAGAATTTGCATTTTTTACAGTCTTTCCTCAGGCATCCTCTCCATTGTTTTAATGTAAATCAAGTCAGGACATCTTCCTTCCACCTTCCTTAAGATTGCTAATGTGTCAACAATAGCAGCTCCAGTAACCTGAAACTGGTCTCAGTGCCTCTGCTTTTCCTGGCTGCCCTGGAACTCACTATGTAGACCAGGCTGGCTTTGAACTTGTGGCAGTCCTGCTCTGCCTCCCATGTGCTGGGATGGCCTGAGCCACCACACCTGGCTTTTTTCCTGGGATTCCCCCCTCTCTTTTTTTTTTCCTTTTTTTTTAATTTTAATATTTTCATTTGTTTTATGAGAGCCTGCAGCCCTTCTTTAGAATCCGTAGACTCTGAATCTTCTAGCTCAAGTGTTGGATATAAGTTGTTCTTTGTTTTTGCCTCTTTTTCACTGTTTGCCTGTTCCGACCTTTCTTCCTCGAGGCAGTTCCTCACTAACCTCCAGATCGATCTTACCCCGCCCTTAAGCGTGCCTTAGTCTGCTGCAAAATTTAAAACTTTTACTTTCGGTTCGCTACACCGCGAACTCTTCCTGCTCCCTCTTTTTCTACCGAGAGGAGCAAAATTCCCCGCTTTTGTCGCGGATTCCCACCTTACCTGGGAACTTACCAGTGCACTGCCCTGACTGCAGAAAGTTCTGAGTCCCTCTTCGGACTCTTCTTTCAACAGTTTATTCAGGAACCTTACTTTTTCTTTTAGATGTTTTCTGAGCGCTCTTCTCTCACTTCCTCTAAATTTTTTTAACTGCTTCTGAATCATTCTCGTTTTCCTGCTCCCTCTTTTTCACCGAGAGAGCAAAATCCCCGCAGGATTCCCACCTTACCTGGGAACTTACCAGTGCACTGCCCTGACTGCAGAAAGTTCTGAGTCCCTCTTCGGACTCTTCTTTCAACAGTTTATTCAGGAACCTTACTTTTTCTTTTAGATGTTTTACTCAAGCGCTCTTCTCTCACCTCCTCTAATTTTTTTTTTTAACTGCTTCTGAATCATTCTCGTTTGCCCTATGTAATATGACTAGACACACTACAACACAAATACACCACATGAGGTTAACCAACTTTTATACACTAATAAGACACACGAACAAATATACATTAATTGGCCGGCTATCATTCTTAAGAAATCTTCTCACTGCGTTTCCTCTAAGGAAACCTTATTGTGGCGCCTTTTAACCCTAATACTGGAAGATGTATTGCCCATTTTGCTATGGGACCTTATCGTCTCTCTACCGGAGAACTTGCCTTTACCCTTTTTGTCCACTTACCTGGAACTTACCAGCTAGCTGCCCTGCAAGTTCTGAGTTCCCCGTACGGGCCACCATTTGTCGTGACTGCCTCGACCAGCAAGGAAGACGCAACACTCAGGCTCTTCTTTCAGCAGTTTATTCAGGAACCTTGAACAATCTTCTGACTGACTGACTGACTGACTGACTCACTCACTCACTCACTGACTCACTGACTCACTCACTCACTCACTCACTGCCTGCCACTCACTTACCCACAGACTCACTGACTCCCTCACTCACTCACTCACTCCCTGACTGACTGCCCCCGGGACATGCCCGCCCAAAGCTTAAAAAGCCTTTGAACAGCCAACCCTGGTAAGCCACGTGGTGAATGCAGATAGGTCCACATATGTGGAAGCAAGCCTAGATCACGGCCCAAGCCAAATAAGGACTTGTTTATCCAGGAGAGCACTCGCCATCGGGAAGGCGGAAGGCGGAAGCCAGCGCCATCTTTAAGGCGCGGCACCTCGCAGCTCTCTACAGGTACTTTCCTGGTATGTGTAATCTAAGAAGATGCACAACTTCGTAGATTCGTTTCATTTCTACTGTAGTTTGCTTAGAAACCAAAGATCTTCATTGTCGAACACTGTACTGTGTGAAATAACCTAGTTCTGTTCTCGGAATGAGTTGCTTTCCTACGAAGACCGTTGACTGCAGCAAGTTGAAACTTTCCTTGATTGTGTAATCTAACAAGATGTACAACTCAGTAGATTCATTTCATTTCTAAAGTAGTTTGCTTAGAAAACAAAGATCTTCATTTCCGAAAACTGTAATGTGTGAAATAAGCTAGTTCTGTTCTCGGAATAAGTTGCTTTCCCAAGAAGATGGTTGAGTGCAGTCAGTTGATACTTTCGTGGTTTGTGTAATCTAACAAGATGTACATCTTAGTAGATTCATTTAATTTCTAAAATAGTTTTCTTTAAAAACAAAGATCTTCATTGCCCAACACTTTACAGTGTGAAATAAGCTAGTTCTGTTCTCGGAATGACATGCTTTCCCATGAAATTGGTTGAATGTGGGAAGTTGATAATTTCCTCGTTTGTTTAATCTAAGAAGATGTACAACTTAGTAGATTCGTTTCATTTCTAAAGTAGTTTGGTTAAAAAAAAAAGATCTTCATTGCCGAAAATTGTACTGTGGGAAATAAGTTAGTTCTGTGCTCGGAATGAGTTGCTTTACTATGAAGAAGGTTGAGTGCAGCAATTTGATACTTTCCTAGTTTGTGTAATCTAAAAATATGTACAACTTTGTAGATTCCTTTCATTTCTAAAGTAGTTTGCTTAGAAAACAAAGATCTTCATTGCCAAACACTGTACTTTGTGTAATAAGGTAGTTCTGTTCTTCGAATGAGTTGCTTTGCCAAGGAGATGGTTGAGTGCAGCAAGTTGAAACTTTCCTGGTTTGTGTAATCTATCAAGATGTACATCTTAGTAGATTCATTTCATTTACAAAATAGTTTGCTTAGAAAACAAAGGTCTTCATTGCCAAACACTGTACTGTGTGAAATAAGCTAGTTCTGTTCTTGAAATGAGTTGCTTTCCCATGAAGATGGTTGAGTCCGGGAAGTTGATATTTTCCTGGTTTGTGTTATCTAAAAAGATGTACAACTTAGTAGATTCTTTTCATTTCTAAAGTAGTTTGCTTACAAAACAAAGATCTTCATTTCTTAACACTGTACCATGTGAAATAAGCTGGTTCCATTCTTGGAATGAGTTGCTTTCCTATGAAGACGGTTGAATGCAGCAAGTTGAAATTTTCCTTGGTTGGTTAATCTAACAACATGTATAACTTAGTTGATTTGTTTCATTTATAAAGTAGTTTGCTTAGAAAACAAAGGTCTTCATTGCCGAACACCGTACTGCATGAAATAAGGTCATTTTGTTCTCAGAATGAGTTACTTTCCCACGAAGATGGTTGAGTGCAGGAAGTTGACACTTTCCTGGATTGTGTAATCTAACAGCATGTACAGCTTAGTAGATTCATTTCATTTCTAAAGTAGTTTCCTTAGAAAACAAAGATCCTCATTGCCTAATACTGTACTTTGTGAAATATGCTAGTTCTCTTCTGGGAATGAGTTGCTTTCCCACAAAGACGGTTGAGTGCAGCAGTTTGATACTTTCCTGGTTTGTGTAATCTAACAAGATGTACAGCTTAGTAGATTCTTTTCATTTCTAAAGTAGTTTGCTTAGAAAACAAAGATCTTCATTGCCGAACACTGTACTGTGTGAAATAAGCTAGTTCCATTCTTGGAATGAGTTGCTTTCCCACGAAGAATGTTGAGTGCAGGAAGTTGATACTTTCCAAGATTGTGGAATATAAAAACATGGACCATTCATTATATTCCTTTCGTTTCTAAAGTAGTTTCCTTAGAAAACAAAGGTCCTCATTGCCGAATACTGTACTTTGTGAAATATGCTAGTTCTGTTCTGGGAACGAGTTGCTTTCCCATGAAGACGGTTGAGTGCAGCCGGTTGATACTTTCCAGGTTTCTGTAATCTAACAAGATGTACACCTTGATATATTCGTTTCATTTCTAAAGTAATTTGCTTATAAAACAAAGATCTTCATTACCAAACACTGTACGGTGTGAAATAAGCTAGTTCAGTTCTTGGAATGAGTTGCTTTCCCGTGAAGACGGTTGAGTGCAGCAGGTTGATACTTTCCTGGATTGTGTAATCTAAAAAGATGTACAACATAGTAGATTTGTTTCGTTTCTAAAATAGTTTGCTGAGAAAACAAAGATCTTCTTAGCCAAAAAGTGTACTTTGTGAAATTAGGTAGTTCTGTTCTCAGAATGAGTTGCTTTCCTATGAAGACAGTTCAGTGCAGCAAATTGATACTTTCCTGGTTAGTGTAATTTAACATGATGTACAACTTAGTAGATTCGTTTCATTTCTAAAGTCGTTTTCTTAGAAACAAAGATCTTCATTTGAGAACATTGTACAGTGTGAAATAAGGTAGTCCTGTTCTCGGAATGACAAGCTGTCCTATGAAGACGGTTGAGTATAGCAAGATCAAACATTCATGCTTTGTGTAATCTAACAAGATGTACAAACTAGTAGATTAGTCTCATTTCTACAGTAGTTTGCTAAGAAAACAAAGGTGTTCATTGCCGAACACTGTACAGTGTGAAATAAGCTAGGTCCGATCTCAGAATGAGTTGCTTTCCCTCGAAGATGGATTAGCGCAGCAAGTTGAAACTTTGCTGGATGCTGTAATCTAACAAGATGTACAACTTAGTAGATTCGTTTCATTTCTAAAGTAGTTTGCTTAGAAAACAATCATCTTCATTACCGAAAACTGTACAGGGTGAAATAAGCTAGTTCTGTTCTCGAAATCAGTTGCTTTCTACCAAGACGGGGGAGTGCAGCAAAATCAAACTTGACTGGTTTTTGTAATCTAACAAGATGTGCAACTTAGTAGATTAGTTTCATCTCTAAAGCAGTTTGCTTAAAAAACAAAGATATTCATTGCCAAAAACTATACAGTGTGAAATAAGCTAGTTCTGTTCTCAGAATGACATGCTTTCCTATGAAGACAGTTGTGTGCAGCAAGATAAAACTTTCATGGTTTGTGTAATCTGCCAAGATGTACAACTTCGTAGATTTGTTTCATATCTAAAGTATTTTGCTTAGAAAACAAAGGTCTTCATTGCCGAACACTGTACCGTGTGAAATAAGCTAGTTTTGTTGTCGGAATGAGTTGGTACTTTCCACGAACACGGTTGAGTGCAGCAAGTTGATTCTTTCTTGGTTTGTGTAATCTAACATGATGTACAACTTTCTAAAGAAGTTTGCTTAGAAAACAAAGGTCTTCATTGTTGAACACTGTACTGTGTGAAATAAGCTACTTCTGTTCGCAGAATGAGATGCTTTCCTTCAGAGACGGTTGAGTGCAACAAGATCAAACTTTCCTACTTTGTGTAATCTAACAAGATGTACAACTTAGTAGATTCATTTCATTTCTAAATTTGTTTGTTGAGAAAACAAACACCTTCATTGCAGAATACTGTACTTTGTGAAATAAGCTTCTCCTGTTGTTGGAATGAGTTGCTTTCCCACGAAGACGGTTCATTTCTAAAGTAGTTTGCTTAGAAAACAATGATCTTAATTTCTAAACACTGTACAGTGTGAAATAAGCTACTTCTGTTCTCAGAATGAGTTGCTTTACTACGAAGGTGGTTGAGTGCAGCAAGTTGATATTGTCCTGGTTTGTGTAATCTAACAAGATGTACAATTTAGTATATTTGTTTCATTTCTAAAATAGTTTGCTTAGAAAACAAAGGTCTTCATTTCCGAACACTGTACACTGTGAAATAAGCTAGCTCTGTTCTTGGAATGAGTTGCTTTCCCAAGAAGAAGGTTGAGTGCATGATGTTGATACATTCCTGGGTTGTGTAATCTAACAAGATGTACAACTTAGTAGATTTGTATCATTTCTAAAGTAGTTTGCTGAGAAAACAAAGGTCTTCATTGCCGAACACTGTACTTTGTGACATAGGCTAGTTCTGTTATGTTCTCGGAATGAATTGCTTTCCCACGAAGATGGTTCAGTGCAGCAAGTTGATACTTTCCTGGTGTGTGTAATCTAACAATATGTACAACTTACTAGATTCATTTCATTTCTAAAGTAGTTTCCTTAGAAATAAAAGATCCTCGTTGCTGAACATTGTACAGTGTAAAATAAGCTTGTTCTGTTCTCGGAATGAGTTGCTTTCCCATGAAGATCGTTGAGTGCAGGAAGTTGATACTTTCGTGGATTGTGTAATCTAAGAAGATGTACAGCTTAGTAGATTCGTTTCATTTCTAAAGTAGTTTTCTTAGAAAAAAAGTTCTTCATTGCTGAACACTGACTGTACTGTGTGAAATAAGCTAGTTCTGTTCTCCGAATGAGTTGCTGTACTACGAAGATGGTTGAGTTAAGCAAGTTGATACTTTACTGATTTGTGTAATCTATCAAGATGTACATCTTAGTAGATTCGTTTCATTTCTAAAGTAATTTGCTTAGAAAACAAAGGTCTTCTTTGGCGAACACTACTGTGTAAAATAAGCTAGTTCTGTTCTCGGAATGAGTTGCATTCGCATGAAGATGGTTGAGTCTGGGAAGCTGATAATTTCCTGGTTTGTGTAATCTGACAAGATCAACAACTTAAAAAAAAGTGTACTGTCTGAAATAAGCTAGATCTGTTCTCAGAATGAGTTGCTTTCCTATGACGATTGTTGATTGCAGCAAGAACCAATTTTCCTGGTTTGTGTAATCTAACAAGATAAATAGCTCAGTACCTTCGTTTCATTTCTAAAGTAGTTTGCCTAGAAAACAAAATCTTCATTGCTGAAAACTGTGTGATATAAGCTAGTTCTGTTCTCGGAATGAGTTGCTTTACTATGAAGACGGTTGACTGCAGCAAGATGAACCTTTCCTGGATGGGGTAATCTAACAAGATGTACTACTTCGTAGAATCGTTTCATTTCCATAGTACTTTGGTTACAAAAAGAAAGATCTTCATTGCCGACAACTGTACTGTGTGTAATAAGCTAGTGTTGTTCTTGAAATGATTTGCTTTACTACGAAGACGGTTGAGTGTAGCAAGTTGGTACTTGCCAGGTATGTGTAATCTAACAAGATGTACAACTTAGTAGATTCGTTTCATTTCTAAAGTAGTTTGCTTAGAAAACAAAGATCTTCATTGCCGAAAACTGTACTTTGTGTAATAATGTAGTTCTGTTCTTAGAATGAGTTGCTTTGCCACGAAGACATTTGAGTGCAGGAATTTGATACTTTCCTGGATTGTGTAATGTAAAAACATTTACAACTTAGTAGATTCGTTTCATTTCTAAAATAGTTTGCTTAGAAAACAAAGATCTTCATTGCCAAAAACTCTACTGTGTGAAATAAGCTAGTTCTGTTCTCGGAATGAGTTGCTTAACTACGAAGACAGTTGGGTGCAGCAAGTTGATACTTTACTGGTTTGTGTAATCTATCAAGATGTCCATCCTAGTAGAATGGTTTCATTTCTAAAGTAGTTTGCTTAGAAAAGAAAGATCTTCATTGCAGAACACTGTACTGTGTGAAATAAGCTAATTCTGTTCTCAGAATGAGTTGCTTTCCTACAAAGACGGTTGACTGCAGCAAGAGCAAATGTTCCTGGGTTGTGTAATCTGACAATATGTACAACTTAGTAGATTCGTTTCATTTCTAAAGTAGTTTGCTTAGAAACAAAAGATCTTCATTGCCGAACATTGTACAGTGTGAAATAAGCTAGTTTTGTTCTCGGAATGAGTTGCTTTCCCATGAAGATGGCTGATTGCAGGAAGTTGATACTTTCCTGGATTGTGTAATCTAACAAGATGTACAACTTAGTAGATTCGTTTCATTTCTAAAGTGATTTGCTTAGAAAACAAAGGTCTTCATTGCTGAACACTTTACTGTGTAAAATAAGCTAATTCTGTTCTTGGAAATAGTTGCTTTCCCACGAAGAATGTTGAGTACAGGAAGTTGATACTTTCCTGGATTGTATAATCTAACAAGATGTACAACTTAGTAGATTCATTTCATTTCTTTTTTTTTTCAAAAGAATATTTATTGTTCCTATATTTATTGAGCATTCAGTAGGTTGATTCTGGCACTCAGGAGTATGTTTCCTATTGTCCAGGACAAAGCATTTTTGTGCATTTTTAAAATTTATATTATTCTGATTTTATATTCATAGTATTGGTTCTATTGTCCTCCTCCCTTTCTTCCCACTTTTAAAGAGACCCTCATCAATAGAGAATGTTGGTCGTGCATTGGAGGTTAGTCAAGAGTTCTGGGGTGTAGGCCCCCATCTCTGTGCATAATGCCCCAACTCATGATTCCAACAATCTTTCCGCCCCCTCTTCCGCGAGTTTCCCTGAGCCACTTTGGGGTCATTTTAGTTCTGCTTCAGTGATGAGGTTTTGGGAGCCTCTGTTTCTCTGGATATCTGGCTTAGTTGGAGTTGGATGCTCTCTGTGTTTATCTCCTTCAGCCTTTTTCTGGTGTCATGATCGCCATGAACGCTGAACTCTTGCCCTTCCCCTGCATTGTTCTATGGTTTCAGCTGGGGCCCTGGTGAGGTGTGGTTAGCTGATCGTCCCTTCAGGTTCGTTGTCCACCTGAAAAAAGATAAGCAAATTCTCCAACGGAGAGAAACGTTAGTACTAGGTAGAAGGGATGACCATCTATGTTTTGGAGGGAATTTTTTATGCATTGGCTCTCTTCTAGCCCACATTTTTTGGTATCTTGCTCTTGGAGACTGAGCTTATTTTTGTACCTGGTGTTGACTTGTTTCCCACTTCCAGCAACGAGTTGCATTCCACTGAGTGGATCTGTTAGCCAAATCAAGAGCGGTTGGTTACCCACCATGGCTGTTTGCCACTACTGCACTTGTATGAGCATTATGTCAAGTTGTTTCCTGCTGGGTATCATAGACTGCAAGTTGTTTGGACCAATGTCAGACATTTTTCCCCAGTTGCTCGTGTAGCACCCTCTGGTACTAGAGTAGCTAACTGTCTGGGGACTGACCTTCTTCCAGATTCTGGCCAGGTCTCTCTGTGTTTGGTCTCACACAGGTATGCTATCTTCCACAGTAGGGTCTTACCATTAACCTTTGGTGGGTCACCAAGAACTCTGACAGAAGTCTGTCTTTTTTGGGGGGGGGTAACCTTGTAGGTGTCTCGGATCAAGAGCTCATTGTGGAGTTTAACCCCATGCTGGCACTGGAAGTTTCAAGTCTGCACCTAGAAAGGTGAGGGAAGAAAAAGAAATAATATTATACAGTAAGTGAGTATAGAGAGGAGAAGTAGGAAGAGAGAGTGAGAGGGAGAGAGAGAGAGAGAGAAGCAGGACAAGATTAGGGTTAGCCTTCACGATGCTCTCTCCAGATTCCTGTGATTTGGGTGTTCCCTCTGTGGGCCTGCTGAAGGATCAATGTTTCAGCCTGTTGTTCAGAGTAAAGGTTTTTATAGCATCTTTTCCTTTTGGGTCCCAATTGTATCCCCACCCCTTGTCCTTCCACCAACCCTCTCGTTCCCTCCCACCCTTACCTTCCCCCCGTCCCACCCTCCCCCTTGTCTGGTCCTCAGAGTGTTTGTTAGGTTTGGCTGCATGTCACATAGATTCAGATTAGGAGTGACAGATAAATGAGACCATGCGACGATTATCTTTTTGTTCTTGGGTGAGCTCACTGAGGATGATCTGTTCCATGTTTGACCATTTGTTTTCAGATTTCCTTATTTCACCTTTCCTTACTGCTACATAGAATTCCATAGTGTAGATATACCACATCTTTGTTATCCATTCATTTAGTGATGGACACCTGGGTTAAGTCCAGCTTTGTGCTATTATGAATTGAGCAGCTATAAACATGGTTGAGCAAATGTCTCTTGTCTGAGGTTTGGAACCTTTAGGGTAAATGCCCAACAAGGGAATAACTGGATCCATTGGTAGGTCTATGGTCATCCTTTTCAGGAGTCTCCATATAGCTGTCCATCATGGTTGAACCATTTTACATTCCCACCAACAGTGAAGACTTGTTCCTATTTCTCCACAGCCTCGCCAGCATTTGTTTTCATTGTTTTTTTTTTTAATGTTAGCCATCCTTACTGGGTAAGGTGGAATTTCATAGTTGTTTTAATTTGCATTTCCCTTATGATTAGAGATGTTGAACATTTTCTTAAATGTGCATTTGCTATTTGTATTTCTTCTTCTGAGAACTGCCTGTGCAGTCCTCTGCCCCACTTTGTGAGTGGGTTGTTTGGCAGTTTATTGTTTAGGTTTTGGAGTTCTTTGTAGATTATAGAAATCAGGCCTCTGCCAGTTGTATAGCTGGTGAAAATATTCTCCCATTCTGTGGGTAACCTGCTGGCTTTGGTTATAGTATGTTTGTCAGTGAAAAAGCTGTTCAGCTTCATGAGATCCCAATGGTTGAGTGATTGTTTAATTTCCTGAGCTGCTGGGGTTTTGTTCAGGAAATCTTTTCCAACTCCTATGTCACGGAAATATCCTCATATTTTTTTCTGCCAGTAGATGCAGTGTTTCTGCTTTTATGTTCAGGTCTTTGATCCATATGGACTTAGTTTTTGTGCATGGAGAGATGTGCAGGTCGAGTTTCATTTTCCTACGTATGGTTGTCCAGTTTGTCCAGTACCATTTGTTGAAGATGCTTTCTTTTCTCCATTCTGCATTGGAAGGGCCTTTGTCAAATATCAAGTAGCTGTAGTTATTTGACCCAAAATCTGGGTCTTCTATTCTGTTCCATTAGTCTATATTCCCGTTTTTATGCCAGTACCATGTTGTTTTTATTACAATGGCTTTGTAGTATAGCTTTAGATCAGGTATGGTGATGCCTCCAGAGGTATTTCTTTTGCTGAGGATGAGCTTGGATATCCGAGGCCTTCTGCCTATCCATATAAATTTTGAGATAGTTTTTTCTACCTCATTGAAGAAGGAAGTGGGGATTTTTATCAGCATTGCATTGAATCTATGGAGTGCTTTTGGTAAGATTGCCATTTTCACAATATTAATTCTACCAATTCTACCAATGGGAGGTCTTTCCATTTTTGTAGGACCTCCTCAATTTCTTTTTTGAGAGTTTTTATGTTTTCATTGTATAGATCTTTCACTTCCTTAGTCAATGTTATTCCAAGGTATTTTATTTTCTTTGTTGCAATTGAAAATAGGACGATGTTAGTTATTTCTTTTTCTGTCTCTTTGTCCTTTGCATACAGAAAGTATATTGATTTCTGTGCATTGATTTTATATCCTGCTACTTTGCTGAAGGCTCTAATTACCTTTATGAGTTTTGAGATGGAAGTTCTCGGGTCACTTATGTATAGAATCATGTCATCTGTAAATAGGGCTAACTTAACTTCTTCCTTTCCAAATTGTATCCCTTTGATTTCTTTCTCCTGTCTTATTGCTTAAGCTAATACTTGTAGCACTATGTTGAAGAGCAGGGGTGAGAGTGGACACCTCTGTCTTGTTCCTGACCTCAATGGGAATTCCTTCAGTCTCTCCCCATTTAGAATTACTTGGGCTTTAGGTGCTTTATATATAGCCTTTATTATGTTGAGATATGGGCCGTCTATGCCTATTCTCTCCAGTGTTTTGATCATGAAGTGATGTTGTATTTTGTCAAAGGCCTTTTCTGCATCTATAGAAATGATCATGTGGTTTTTGTGTTTTAGCTTGTTTATGTGGTGTATTACATTGATAGATTTCTGTATGTTGATCCATCCCTGCGTCCCAGGGATGAAGTCTACTTGATCAAGGTGGATAATGCTTTTGATGTACTGTTGAATTCTGCTTGCAAGAATTTTGTTTACGATCTTTGCGTCTATGTTCATCAGAGAAATGGGCCTATAATTTTCCTTTCTTGCGGCTTCTCTGCCTGGTTTTGGAATTAGGGATCTCTCCCTGTTCTCCAATTCTGTGGAACAGTTTGAGAAGAATTGGTTTCAGTTCTTCCATGACGGTTTGGTAGAATTCCGCTGAGAAACCATCTGGTCCTGGACTCTTCTTTTTAGGGAGGTGTTTGATTACCTCTTCAATCTGAAAGGGTGTGATGGTTCTGTTTAGGAAATTAATCTGCTCTGGGCTCAGGTTTGGTAGGTGATATGTGTCTAGGAATTCATCCATTTCTTCCATATTCTCGTTTTTTATGGAGTAGAGGTTTTTGAAGTAAGTCCTAATGACTCTTCCTATTTCACTCATGTCTGTTGTGATCTCTCCTTTGCCATTTCTAATTTTGTTGATTTGAAGTGTTTCTTTTTTCCGCTTGATCAAATTAGCCAGGGGTGTATCAGTCTTGTTAATTTATTCAAAGAAGCAGCTCTTTGTTTCAAGTTTTCTTAATTGTCCTCTTAGTTTCCAATTCATTAATTTCTGCTCTGATCTTAATTATTTCTTTCCATCTGGAGCTTTTTGGGTTGGCTTCTTCTAGCTTTTCCAATGCCTTTCAATGGATGGTTAGGTTATTGATTTGGGATCTCTCTGTTTTTGTTATGAAGGCATTTAGTGCTATGATTTTCCCCCTAAGGACTGCCTTCATTGTGTCCCATAAGTTTTGTTATGATGTGTTTTCGTTGTCATTGAATTCTAGAAAATTTGCAATTTCATTCTTTATTTCATCCACAACGCATTTATTGTTTAAAAGTGTGTTGTTCAATTTCCAGGAGGAAGAGGAATTCCTGGTGTACTTTTTGTTGTTGATTTCTAGCATTACTGCGTTGTGGTCTGATATCATAGAGGAAATTACATCAATTCTTGAAAATATGGAGGCAGGCTTTATGGCCCAGTACATGATCTATTTTAGAGAAGGTTCCATGGGCTGCTATGAAGATTGTGTAGTCTGTAGATTTTGGGTGGAATGTTCTGTATATGTCTGTTAGGTCTAGTTGTTCTATGGTGTTATTGAGCTCTCTTACTTCCCTATTAATTTTCTGTTTTGATGATCTATCCTTTGTTGATAATGGAGTATTAAAGTCCCTGACTATGATGGTATTGGTGTTTATTTCTGTTTTGTTGCCAAGTAGATTTTGCTTTATGAATTGTGGTGCACCTGTGTTTAGTGCATAAGTATTGATGACTGTGATATCCTCTTGTTGGATTGTTCCCTTGATAAGTAAGAAGTGGCCTTCTTTGTCTTTTTTAGTTACCTTTGGTTTGAAGTCTATTTTATCAGATAAAAGTATAGCTACACCTGCTTTTTTCTTGTTTGTGTTTGCTTGGAAAATCATTTTCCACCCTTTCACCCTGAGGAGGTGTCTGTCTATAGTGGTGAGGAGGGTTTCTTGAAGACAGCAGATTGAGGGGTCCATTTTTCTGATTCACCCTGTTAGCTTATGTCTTTTGATGGGTGAATTGAGGCCATTAATATTCAGAGATAAAATTTTCAGGTTTGATTTAATACCTGCCATATTGTGGTGGGTTGTGGTCTTTGTGGGGTTTTTTTGTTTGTTTGTTTGTTTGGTTGGTTGGTTAATGTGGACTATTTCTTGAGGGCTCTTGAAGTTGGTTATTTGTTTCTTCTGTGTGGAGAATTCCCTGAAGTACTTTCTGTAGGTTTGGGTTTGTGTTCATATACTTGTAAACATGAGTTTTATCATGGAAGGTTTTTCTTTCGCCATCTATTATGAGAGATACTTTTGCTGGGTAGAGTAGTTGGGGCTGGAAACCATGGGTTCTTAGAGTTTTCTGTGTTGAATTCTATGCCCTTCTGGCTTTTAGGGTTTCCATTGAGAAGTCTGGGGTAATTCTGATGGGGTTCCCTTTATATGTAATGTGCTGTTTTTCCCTGCCTGCTTTTAGGATTTTCTCTTTGTGTTTAATATTTAGAGTCTTAAAGATAATGTGTCTTGGAGAATTTCTTCTTTGGTCCAGTCTGTTTGGAGGTCTACTAGCTTCTTGTAATTGGATGGAGTTTTCTGTTGAGAGAGCAGGAAGGTTTTCTTCAATTATTTTGTTGAATAGGCTTTCCATTCCTTTGGTCTGTGTCTCTTCCCCCTCTGGTATACCCATGATCCTGATGTTTGGGCGCTTAACGGTGTCCCACATTTCCCTCATGTTCTGTTCACAGACGTTTTTGAACTTGTTGAAATTTTTGGACTCATGGACTGTTTCTTCTGTTCTGTCTTCCAGTTCTGAGTTTCTATCTTCCACCTGACCTACTCTGTTCTTAAGGGCTTCTATAGAGTTTTGGGCCTGTTCAATTTGGTTCATATTTTCTACGTTTTTTTTAATGTATAGTTTCCATCCCTCTGTCTAGTTCCCTTTTTGTGTCATTTTCTGATTTTCTTAATGCTTCGTGGAGTTCATCCCTGCATTTCTTTATGTCTTCATTGAACTTAGCCAGCTGGTAATTGAGGACCTCTCTTTTTTCATTCTCCTTCAGTTCATTTAACTGTCTTTGGAGCCCTTCCTGGTTCTTTTCTACAAGGTCCAATCTAGCAAGGATAACATTCATACAATTATTGGCTCTTTGTTGAGATTCTGGGAGTTGTGCTATTTGCTTGGCCAGGGTTACATACCTTGTCAGTTCATTTTGGGGTTCTGAATCTATTGTCTCTTCTATGCTTTGATTTGAAACATCCATTATAGGACTGGATAGTCTAGGTGGATTTACTTGTGTTTGGTTTTTCATGCTATTCCTTTTTCGCTGTCATTTGTCCATCACAATGATTCAGGTACCTTGTGTATGGAATGTTAGCCTGCTGTCCTGGGGTGCGGTGGGGTGCAGTGGTAATTGTCAGGGCAGTGGTCCCTGGAGTTCTCGTAGGCTGGGGAGGGAAATCCTGGCCACTGGCCTGTGTTTTTTATGTAGGTGGGAGGGATGGGGGACCACAATCACCCTAGTTGAGCTGAGGCAGGGTAGGGCGGGAGCACTGGCCTACCTCCCTGGGTCACTGCTCTGCCCTGTGAGATGGGAGTGATGGTACGTGACTGCTGATAGGGCTAGGGAAGGCTAGGGGGGCACCTGGCCAGTGATGGGGATGTGGCCAGTGAGGGAGGGGTCTGAGTGGCTAATGGCGCCTTCCGCTGGTAATGGGACCGTCAGGGTACCCTGAAGTCCCAGATCGTGCCACGCCAGGTGCTAGCAGCTAATGGTGGACTTCCGCTGGTCACTTGAACCAGCAGTGTCTGCAGCGGTCCCGGGTCAGGTGGCGCTGGGAGCTACAGGTAATGCAGACTTCCACCAGTCACTCTGACCAGCAGCAGGGCCCGCAGCTGTCCCGGGTCAGGTCACACCGGCTGCTAGCACCTAATGGCCACAGATCGGGCTGCACCAGGCACTAGCAGCTAATGTGGACTTCCGCCCGTCACTTGGACCAGCAGCAGGGTCCGCAGCAGTCCCGGGTCAGGTCGCGCCAGCCAGTAGCAGCTAATGGCCCCAGATCAGGCAGCGCCAGGCACTAGAGCTAATGCGGACTTCCGCCTGTCACTTGGACAAGAAGGTGGGTCCGCAGCAGTCCCGGGTCAGGTCGCGCCGGGTACTAGCAGCTAATGGCAGACTGCCTGCTGTCACTCGGACCAGCAGAATACGCGGCGTAATGTGGTCCCTATGCTAGAGCATGGGAATCAGTGGATTCCCTATTTTTTCATCCACCCCCTCCTACTAGCTGGATGCAGGGGCCAGCAAACCTTTTAAGAAATCTTTTAAAAGTTTAAGTATCTTGGTTTTACTTCTCTGTAAGGTGAGGCGAGGTTAGGCTGAAGCCATCTTGACCAGAAGTCCTGATACGTTTCATTTCTAAAGTAGTTTGCTTTAAAACAACGATCTTCATTGCCGAAAACTGTACTGTGTGAAATAAGCTAGTTCCTTTCTCAGAATGAGTTTCTATACTACGAACACGGTTGAGTGCAGCAAGATCAAACATTCCTTGGTTGTGTAATATGACAAGATGTACAACTTAGTAGATTCGTTTCATTTCTAAAGTAGATTGCTTAGAAAGAAAAGATCTTCATTGCCGAACATTGTACAGTGTGAAATAAGCTAGTTCTGTTCTTGGAATGAGTTGCTTTCCCATGAAGATGGTGGAGTGCAGGAAGTTGATACTTTCCTGGATTGTGTAATCTAACAACATGTACAGCTTAGTAGATTCGTTTCTTTCTAAAGTAGTGTGGTAGTTTGAATATATGTCCCCCAATATAGTCAGTGTTTTATTAGTTATAGTTTGCATCTGCAATCACCTTGCTAGAGGCAATGTTACTGGGGGCCAGTCTTAAGGTGTTAATGGTGGGTTTGAGATTCCATTGTAAAGATATGCAAATGTGCCTAGCAGGAGTTCCTGAAGTGTGCTGTGTGACCTTTTGGCTGTAGTTTTGCTTTGTGTACTGTGGTGGCTGGTTGGCTTTTGCTCTCTCTGTTCTGCCTTGTGAAGAGCAGGCTGCTTCTCATGACTTTATGGAACTTCCCCTGGACCTGTAAGCTTCAATAAATAATATCCCTTCCTCCATAACTGTGCCTGGTCTGGAAGTTAATCTCAGCGAACCTGAAGCTGTCTGCTACAAATACTTTACTTAGAAAACAAAAATCTTCATTGTCGTACACTGTACTTTGTGAAATAAGCTAGTTCTGTTCTCGTAATGGGTTGATTTCCCACGGAGATGGTTGAGTGCAGCTAGTTGATACTTTCATGGTTTGTGTAATCTAACAAGATGTACAAATTAATATATTCATTTCATTTATAAAGTAGTGTGATTAGAAAACAAAGGTCTTCAGTGCCTAACACTGTACAGTGTGAAGTAAGCTAGTTCCATACTTGGAATGAGTTGCTTTTCCATGAAGAAGGTTGAGTGCAGGAAGTTGATGCTTTTCTGGTTTGTGTAATCTAACAAGATGTACAACTTAGTAGATTCGTTTCATTTCTGAAGTAGTTTGCTTATAAAACAAAGATTTTCATTGCCAAAAACTGTACTGTGTGAAATAAGTTAGTTCTGTTCTCAGAATGAGTTGTTTTACTATGAAGACGGTTGAGTTCAGCAAGTTGATTTTTCCCTGGTTTGTGTAATCTAAGAAGATGTACAACTTAGTAGATTCATTTCATTTCTAAAGTAGTTCACTTAGAAAACAAAGATCTTGATTGCAGAAATCTGTACTGTGTGAAATAAGCTAGTTTAGTTCTAGGAATGACATGCTTTCCTACGAAGACGGTTGAGTGCAACAAGACCAAACTTTCCTGGTTTGTGTAATCTGACAAGATGTACAACTTAGTAGATTGGGTTCATTTCTAAAGTAGTTTGTTTAAAAAGAAAATATCTTCATTGCCGAACATTGTACACTGTGAAATAAGCTAATTCTGTTCTCGGAATGAGTTGCTTTCCCACGAAGATGGTTGAGTCCATGAAGTTGATACTTTCCTGAAGTGTGTAACCTAACAAGATGTACAGTTTAGTAGATTCTTTTCATTTCTAAAGTAGTTTGCTTAGAAAACAAAGATATTCATTGCCGTCCACTGTACTTTGGGAAATAATGTAGTTCTGTTCTCGGAATGAGTTGATTTCCCACGAAGACGGTGAGTGCAGCAAGTTGATACTTTCCTGGTTTGTGTAATCTAACAAGATGTACAACTTAGTAGATTTGTTTCATTTATAAAGTAGTTTGCTTAGAAAACAAAGGTCTTCATTGCCAAACACTGTACTGTGTAATTATCTAGTTCTGTTCTCGGAATGAGTTGCTTTACCATGAAGACGGTTGAGTGTAGCAAGTTGGTACTTTCCTGGTATTTGTAATCTAAGAAGATGTACAACTTAGTAGATTCGTTTCATTTCTACTGTAGTTGACTTAGAAAACAAAGTTCTTCATTTGAGACCACTCTACTGTGTGAAATAAGCGAGTTTTGTTCTTGGAATGAGTTGCATTCCTACAAAGAAGTTTGACTACAGGAAGTTGATACTTTCCTGGATTGTGTAAGCTAACAAGATGTACAACTTAGTGGATTCATTTAATTTATAACGTAGTTTGCTGAGAAAAAAAAAGATCTTCTTTTCCAAACACTGTACTTTGTGAAATAAGGTCGGAATGAGTTGCTTTCCCACGAAGCCGGTTCAGTGAAGCAATTTGATACTTTCCTGGTTTGTTTAACCTAACAAGATGTACAACTTAGTAGATTTGTTTCATTACTAAAGTAGTTTGCTCAGAAAACAAAGATCTTCATTGCCGATCATTGTGCTCTGTGAAATAAGCTAGTTTTGTTCTTGGAATGAGTTGCTTTCCCACGAAGAAGGTTGAGTGCAAGACATTGATACTTTCCTGGATTGTGTAATCTAACAAGATATACAACTTAGTAGATTCGTTTTATTTCTAAAGTAGTTTGCTTAGGAAACAAAGATCTTCATTGCTGTACACTGTATTTTGTGAAATAAGCTACTTCTGTTCTCGGAATAAGTTGATTTCCCACGAAGATGGTGAGTGCAGCAAATTGATACTTTCCTGGTTTGTGTAATCTAAAAAGATGTACAACTTAGTAGATTCGTTTCATTTATAAAGTAGTTTTCTTAGAAAACAAGTGTCTTCATTGCCAAACACTGTACTATGTAAATAGCTAGTTCTGTTCTTGGAATGAGTTGCTTTACTACGAAGACGGTTGAGTGTAGCAAGTTGGTACTTTCCAGGTTTATATAATCTAAGAAGATGTACAACTTAGTATATCCGTTTCATTTTTAAAGTAGTTTGCTTAGAAAACAAAGTTCTTCATTTGAGACCACTGTACTGTGTGAAATAAGCTAGTTTTGTTTTGGAATGAGTTGCTTTCCCACAAAGAAGATTGACTACAGGAAGTTGATACTTTCCTGGATTTTGTAAGCTAACAAGATGTACAACTTAGTAGATTCATTTTATTTCTAACATAGTTTGCTGAGAAAACAAAAAACTTCATTGCCGAACATAGTACACTGTTAAATAAGCTAATTCTGTTCTCGGAACGAATTGCTTTCCCACCAAGATGGTTGAGTGCAGGATGTTGATACTTTCCTGGATTGTGTAATCTAACAAGATGTAAAACTTAGAAGATTCGTTTCATTTCTAAAGTAGTTTGCTTTGAAAACAAGGATTTTCATTGCCTTACACTGTACTTTGGGAAATAAGCTAGTTCTGTTCTCGGAATGAGTTGATTTCCCACGAAGACGGTGAGTACAGCAAGTTGATACTTTCCTGGTTTGTGTAATCTAACGAGATGTACAACTTAGTACATTGGTTTCATTTATAAAGTAGTTTTCAGAGAAAACAAATGTCTTCATTGCCAAACACTGTACTGTGTAATTAGCTAGTTTTGTTCTCGGAATCAGGTGCTTTACTACGAAGAAGGTTGAGTGTAGCAAGTTGGGACTTTCCAGGTATGTGTAATCTAAGAAGATGTACAACTTAGTAGATTCGTTTCATTTCTAAATTAGTTTGCATAGAAAACCAAGTTCTTCCTTTGAGACCACTGTACTGGGTGAAATAAGTTATTTCTGTTCTTGGAATGAGTTGCTTTTCCACAAAGAAGGTTGACTGCAGGAAGTTGATACTTTCCTGGATTCTGTAAGCTAACAAGATGTACAACTTAGTAGATTCATTTCATTTCTAAGGTAGTTTGCTGAGAAAACAAAGATCTTAGTTTCTGAACACTGTACCTTGTGCAATAAGCTAGTTCTGTACTCGGAATGAGTTGCTTTCCCACGAAGATGGTTCAGTGAAGCTATTTGATACTTTCCTGGTTTGTTTAATCTAACAAGATGTTTAATTAACAAGTTTGTTTAATCTAACAAGGAGATTCGTTTCATTACTAAAGTAGTTGGCTTAGAAAACAAAGATCATCATTCCCGAACACAGTACAGTGTGAAATAAGCTTCTTCTATTCTCAGAATGAGATGCTTTCATAAGAAGATGGTTGAGTGTAGCAATATCAAACTTTCCGGTTTTCTGTAATCTGACAAGATGTACAACTTCGTAGATTCATTTCATTTCTAAAGTAGTTTGCTTAGAAAACAAAGACCTTCATTGCCGAAAACTATACGGTGTGAAATAAGCTAGTTATATTCTCGGAATGATTTGCTTTACTACTAAGACTATTGAGTGCAGCAAGATCAAACTTTCCTGGTTTGTGTAATCTAACAAGATGTACAACTTAGAATATTCGTTTCATTTCTAAAGTAGTTTGTTCAAAAAGAAAGATCTTCATTGCCAAACACTGTACTGTGTGAAATAAGGTCGTTCTGTTCGAGGAATGAGATGCGTTCCTACAAAGACGGTTGAGTGCAGCAAGATCAAACTTTCCTGGTTTGTGTAATCTAACAAGATGTACAGTTTAGTAGATTCGTTATACTTGCAATGCAGTTTGCTTAAGAAAAGAAAGATCTTCATTGCTGAAAACTGTACTGTGTGGAATAAGCTAGTTATGTTCTCGGAATGATTTGCTTTACTACGAAGACAGTTGAGTGTATCAAGTTGGTAATTTCCAGGTATGTGTAATCTAACAAGATGTACAACTTAGTAGATTCGTTTCATTTCTAAAGTAGTTTGCTTAGAAAACAAAGATCTTCATTGCCGAACACTGTACTTTGTGTAACAAGGGAGTTCTGTTCTTGGAATGAGTTGCTTTGCCACGAAGACGGTTGAGTGCAGCAAGTTGATACTTTCCTCGTTTGTGTAATCTAAGAATATGTACAACTTAGTAGATTTGTTTCATTATTAAAGCAGTTTGCTTAAAAATAAAGATCTTCATTGCCGAACACTGCACAGTGTGAAATAAGCTAGTTCTGTTCTCGGAATGACATGCTTTCCTACAAAGACGGTTGAGTGCAGCAACATAAAACTTTCCTGCTTTGTGTAATCTAACAAGATGTACAACTTAGTAGATTCGTTTGATTTCCAAAGTAGTTTGCTTAAAAAAAGAAAGAACTTCATTGCTGAAAACTGTACTGTGCGTAATAAGCTAGTTCTGTTCTTGGAATGAGTTGCTAACCTACGATGAAGGTTGAGTGTAGCAAGTTAGTACTTTCCAGGTATGTGTAATCTAACAAGATGTACAACTTGGAAGATTCGTTTCATTTCTACAGTGGGTTGCTTAGAAAACAAAGGTCTTCATTGCCGAACACTGTACTGTGTCAAATAAGCTAGTTCTGTTTTTGGAATGAGTTGCTTTCCCACGAAGATGGTTGAGTGCAGGAAGTTGATACTTTCCTGGATTGTGTAATCTAACAATATGTACAACTTATTAGATCCTTTTCATGTCCAAAGTAGTTTGCTTAGAAAAGAAAGATCTTCATTGCCGAACACTGTACAGTGTGAAATAAGCTAGTTCTGATCTCGGAATGAGTTGCATTCCTACGAAGATGGTTGAGTGCAGCAAGACCAAACGTTGCTATTTTGTGTAATCTAACAAGGCGAACAACTTGGTAGTTTCTTTTCATTTCTAAAGTACTTTGCTTAAAAAACAAAGATCTTCATTGCTGAAAATTATACTGTGTGAAATAAGCTAGTTCTGTTCTCGCAATGAGTTGCTATCCTATGAAGACGGTTAAGTGCAGCAGGTTGAAACTTTCCTGTATTGTGTAATGAAACAAGATGTACAACTTAGTAGATTTGTTTCATTTCTAAAGTAGTTTGCTTAGAAAACAATGATCTTCGTTTCCAAACACTGTACAGTGTGAAATAAGCTAGTTATGTTCTCGGAATGAGTTGCTTTCCTATGAAGACGGTTGAGAGCAGCAAGAACAAACTGTCGTGGTTTGTGTAACCTAACAAGATGTACAACGTACTAGATTCGTTTCACTTCTAAAGTAGTTTGCTTAAAAAACAAAGATCTTCATTGCTGAAAACTGTACTGTGTGAAATAACCTAGTTCTGTTCTAAGAATGAGTTGCTTTACTACGAAGACGGTTGAGTGCAGCAAGTTGATACTTTCCTGGTTTGTGTAATCGAACAAGATGTACAACTTAGTAGATTCGTTACATTTCTAAAGTACTTTGCTTATAATACAAAGATTTCCATTGCCGAACATTTTAAAGTCTGAAATAAGTGAGCTCTGTTCTCGGAATGACATGCTTTCCTACGAAGATGGTTGAGTGCAGCAAGGTGAAACTTTCCTGGTTTGTGTAATCTAACAAGATGTACAAATTAGTAGATTTGTTTTATTTCTAAAGTAGTTTCCTTAGAAAACAAAGGTCTTCATTGCCAAACACTGTACTGTCTGAAATAAGCTAGTTCTGTTCTCGGAATGACTTGTTTTCCCATGAATATGGTTGAGTTTAGGAAGTTCATACTATCCTGGTTTGTGTACTCTAACAAGATGTTCAACTTAGTAGATTCATTTCATTTCTAAAGTAGTTTGCTTAGAACACAATGGTCTTCATTGCTGAAGACTGTACCATGTGAAATACGCTACTTCTGTTCTCGGAATGAGTTGCTTTCCCACGAAGATGGTTGAGTGCAGCAAGTTGATACGTTCCTGGATTGTGTAATCTAAAAAAGATGTGCAATGTAGTAGATTCGTTTCTTTTCTAATATAGTTTGTTGAGAAAACAAAGCTCTTCATTGCCATACACTGTACTGTGTGAAATAAGCTAGTTATGTTCTCGGAATGAGTTGCTTTCCCACGAAGATGGTTGAGTGCAGGAAGATGATACTTTCCTGGATTGTGTAATCTAACAATATGTACAACTTAGTAGATTCGTTTCATTACTAAAGTAGTTTGCTTAGAAAACAAAGGTCTTCATTGCTGAACACTGTACAGTGTGAAATAAGCTAGTTCTGTTCTCAGAATGAGTTGCATTCCTACAAAGAGGGTTGAGTGCAGGAAGACCAAACGTTCCTGCTTTGTGTAATCTAACAAGGTGTACAACTTGGGAGATTCGTTTCATTTCTAAAGTACTTTTCTTAAAAAGCAAAGATCTTCATTCCTGAAAAGTATACTGTGTGAAATAAGCTAGTTCTGTTCTTGGTATCAGTTGCTCGCAGGAACACGGTCGAGTGCAAGAAGTTGATACTTTCCTGGTTTGTGTAATCTAGCAAGATGTACATCTTAGTAGACTAGTTTAATTTCTAAAGTAGTTTGCTTCAAAAACAAAGGTCTTCATTGCCAAACACTGTACTGTTTGAAATAAGCTAGTTCTGTTCTCAGAATGACTTGCTTTTCCGTGAAGAAGGTTGAGTGCAGCAAGATCAAACTTTCCTGGTTTGTGTAATCTAACAAGATGTACAACTTAGTAGATTCATTTCATTTCTAAAGTAGTTCAATTAGAAAACAAAGATCTTCATTGCCCTACACTGTACTTGGTGAAATAACCTAGTTCTGTTCTTGGAATGAGTTGCTTTCCATAAAGACGGTTGAGTGCAGCAAGTTGATAATTTCCTGGTTTGTGTATTCTAACAAGATGTCCAACTTAGTAGATTCGTTTTATTTATAAAGTACTTTGCTTAGAAAACAAAGGGCTTCATTGCCAAACACTGTACTGTGGGATCAGCTAGTTCGGTTCTCGGAATGAGTTGCATTCCCATGAAGATTGTTGAGTGCAGGAAGTTTATACTTTCCCGGATTGTGTAATGTAAAAATATGTACAACTTAGTAGATTCGTTTCATTTCTAAAGTAGTTTGCTAAGAAAACAAAGATCTTCATTGCCGAACACTGTACTTTATGAAATAAGCTAGTTTTGTTCTCAGAGTGAGTTGCTTTTCCACTAAGACGGTTGAGTGCAGAAGTTGATACTTCCCTGGTGTCTGTAATCTAAAAAGACGTACAACTTAGTAGATTCGTTTCATTTCTAAAGTAGTTTGCTTAGAAAATGAAGATCTTCATTACGGAACACTGTACTTTGTGTAATAAGTTAGTTCTGTTCTCGGAATGAGTTGCTGTCCTACAAAGACGGTTGAGTGCAGGAAGATCAAACTTTCCTGGTTTGTGTAATCTAACAAGATGTACAACTTAGTAGATTCATTTCATTTCTAAAGTAGTTTGCTTAGAAAATAAAGATCTGTATAGTGTGAAATAAGCTAGTTCTTTTCCCAGAATGAGATGCTTTCCTACGAAGACAGTTGAGTGCAGCAAGATCAAACTTTCAAGGTTTGTGTAAAATAAAAAGATATACAACTTAAGAGATTCATTTCATTTCTAAAGTAGTTTGCTTAGAAAACAAAGATCTTCATTGCCGAAAACTGTACTGTGTGAAATAAGCTAGTTCTATTCTCGGAATGAGTTGCTTTACTACGAAGACGGATGAGGGCCACAAGTTGATACTTTCCTGCTTTGTGTAATCTAACAAGATGTACAACTTAGTAGATTCGTTTCATTTCTGAAGTAGTTTTCATATAAAACAATGATCTTCATTATCGAACATTGTATTGTGTGAAATAAGCTAGATCTATTCTCGGAATGAGTTGCTTTCCCATGAAGACGTTTCAGTGCAGCAAGTTGATACTTTCACGGTTTGTGTAATCTAACAATATGTACAACTTAGTAGATTCGTTTCATTTCTAAAGTAGTTTGCTTAGAAAACAAAGATCTTCATTGCTGAACACTGTACTTTGTGAAATAAGCTAGTTATGTTCTCTGAATGAGTTCCATTCCCACGAAGAATGTTGAGTGCATCAAGTGGATACTTTCCGGGTTTGTGTAAACTAAGAAGATGTACAACATAGTATATTGGTTTCATTTGTAAAGTAGTTTGCTTAGAAAACAAAGGTCTTCATTGCCAAAAAGTGTACATTGTGAAATAAGCTTGTTCTGTTCTGAGTTGCATTTCCACAAAGACGTTTTAGTGCAGCAAGTTGATAATTTCCTGGTTTGTGTAATCTAACAAGATGTACAACCTAGTAGATTCGTTTCATTTCTAAAGTAGTTTGCTTAGAAAACAAAGATCTTCATTTCTGAACAATGTACAGTATGAAATAAGGTAGTTCTGTTCGCGGAATGAGTTGCTTTCCCATGAAGATGGTTTAGTGCAGCCAGATCAAACGTTCCTGGTTTGTGTAACCGAACAAGATATACAAGTTAGTAGATTCGATTCATTTCTAAAGTGGTTTGCTTAAAAAACAAAGATCTTCATTGCCAAAAACTGTAATGTGTGAAATGAGCTAGTTCTGTTCACGGAATGAGATGCTTGCCTAAGAAGAAGGTTATGTGCAGCAAGATCAAATTTTCCCGTATTGTGTAATCTAAAAAGATATACAACGTTGTAGATTAATTTCTAAAATAGTTTGCTGAGAAAACAAAGATCTTCATTGCCGAATACTGTACTTTGTGAAAAAAGCTAGTTCTGTTCTCGGAATGATTTGCTTTCCCACGAAGACGGTTGTGTGCAGCAAGCTGATACTTTCCTGGTTTGTGTAATCTAACAAGATATACAACTTAGGAGATTCATAGCATTTCTAAAGTAGTTTGCTTAGAAAACAAAGGTCTTCATTGCTGAAAACTGCACTGTGTGAAATAAGCTAGTTCTGTTCTCGGAATAAGTTGCTTTGCTATGAAAACGGTTGAGTGCAGCAAGTTGATACTTTCCTGGTTTGTGTAATCTAACAAGATATGCAACTTAGTAGATTCGTTTCATTTATAAAGTAGTTTGCTTAGAGAACAATGGTCTTCATTTCCGAACTCTGTACTGTGTGAAATAAGCTAGTTCTGTTCTTGGAATGAGTTGCTTTCCCACAAAGAAGGTTGAGTGCAAGAAGTTGATAATTTCCTGGATTGTGTAATCTAACAAGATGAACAACTTAGCAGAATTGTTTCATTTCTAAAGTACTTTGCTAAGAAAACAAAGATCTTCATTGCCAAAAACTGTACTTTGTGACATAAGCTAGTTCTGTTCTAGGAATTATTTGCTTTCCCACGAAGATGGATCAGTGCAGAAAGTTGATACTTTCCTGGTTTGTGTAATCTGACGAGATGTACAACTTAGCAGATTCGTTTCATTTCTAAAGTAATTTGCTTAGAAAAAAAATATCTTCTTTGCGGAACATTGTACAGTGTGAAATATGCTAGTTCTGTTCTCGGAATGACATGCTTTCCTATGAAGATGGTAGAGCTCAGCAAGATCAACCTTTCCTGGTTTGTGTAATCTAACAAGATGTATAACTTAGTACATTCGATTCATTTTTAAAGTAGTTTGCTTAGAAAACAAAGATCTTCATTAGTGAACACTGTACTTTGTGAAATAAGGCAGTTCTGTTCTCGGAATGAGTTCCTTTCCCACGAAAAATGTTGATTGCAGCAAGTTGATACTTTCCTTGTTTGTTTAATCTAACAACATGTACAACTTAGTAGATTCATTTTATTTCTAGTGTAGTTTGCTTAGAAAACAAAGGTCTTCATTTCTGAACACTGTACAGTGTGAAATAAGCTAGTTCT
The DNA here is from genome assembly GCA_036365145.1 of Orientallactaga sibirica. Classification (NCBI taxonomy): domain Eukaryota; kingdom Metazoa; phylum Chordata; class Mammalia; order Rodentia; family Dipodidae; genus Orientallactaga; species Orientallactaga sibirica. The sequence continues at coordinate 473,933 of JAEOAD010000890.1, forward strand.
GTTTTCGGAATGATTTGCTTTCCCACGAAGACGGTTGAGTGCAGCAAGCTGATACTTTCCTGGTTTGTGTAATCTAACAAGATGTACAACTTAGGAGATTCATTTCATTTCTGTCGGGCCCCACATTGGGCACCTGTGGCCAGGTTTTTTTTTTCCTTCACCACTGGCAGGTAGAGCGGGAGAAAGAACCAGGCCAGCTGCTTCTCTTGAGGGTGAGCGGGAAGGCGGGTGTCGATGACTCAAAAAACCTCCCCAAGCCACCGGGGAATAGAAAACCACATTAAGCTGTGAGAAAGGTCTAAGGCAGAACTCACTCTTTTATTGTCATGGGGAGGTATTTATAAATTTTGAAGAAGGGGGCGCAAAGAGAGAATGAGAGAAAGGTATAAGGGCCAATATTATTTCACCACATCAGCAGCAGCTGGGCGGAGGCAGTAAGGGCCAATAGTATTTCACCATGTCAGCAGTAGCTGGGCAGAGGCAGTTTCAGCCTAGGTGCTGAGTCACTCCAAGGACAGGTCGTGAAACTCTACTCAGGCTCTGGAAGCTCAACCAGGCCTCACCGGGAGCCAAGTACAGGTCAACTCTGGCTGGGCCCAGAACCGCTAGGCCTCACACAGGGCAGGGACCAACACATTTCTAAACTAGTTTGTTGAGAAAACAAAGGTCTTCATTGCTGAAAACCATACTGTGTGAAATAAGCTAGTTCTCTTTTTGGAATGACCTGCTTTCCCATGAAGATGGTTGAGTGCAGGAAGTTGATACTTTCCTAGTTTGTGTAATCTAACAAGAAGTGCAACTTAGTAGATTCATTTCATTTCTAAAGTAGTTTGCTTAGAAAACAATTATCTTGATTTCCGAACACTGTACAGTGTGAAATAAGCTAGTTCTGTTCTCGAAATAAGTTGCTTTCCCACGAAGACTGTTGAGTTCAGCAAGATCAAACCATCCTGGTTTGTGCAATCTAACAAGGTGTACAACTTATTAGATTCGTTTCATTTCTAAAGTAGTTTGCTTAGAAAACAAAGGTCTTCATTGCCGAAAACTATACTGTGGGAAATAAGCTAGTTCTGTTCTTGGAATGAGTTGCTTTCCCACAAAGAAGGTTGACTGCAGGAAGTTGATACTTTCTTGGATTGTGTAATGTAACAACATATACAACTTAGTAGATTCATTTCCTTTCTAAATTAGCTTGCTGAGAAAACAAAGATCATCTTGTCTGAACACTGTATTTTGTGAAATACGCTAGTTCTGTTCTCAGAATGAGTTCCTTTCCCAGGAAGACGGTTGAGTGCAGTACGTTGATACTTTCTTGGTTTGTGTAATCTAACAAGAGGCACAACTTAGTAGATTCCTTTCATTTCTAAAGTAGTTTGCTTATAAAGCAAAGGTCTTCATTGCCGAACACTGTGCTGTGTGAAATAAGCTAGTTATCTTCTCGGAATGAGTTGCTTTCCTATGAAGACGGTTGAGTGCAGCAAGTGAATACTTTCCTGGTTTGTGTAATCTAAGATGGTGTACATCTTAGTAGATTCGTTTCATTTCTAAAGTAGTTTGGTTGGAAAACAAAGTTCTTCTTGCCGAACACTGTACAGTGTGAAATAAGCTAGTTCTGTTCTCCGAATGAGATGCTCTCCTGGTTTGTGGAATCTAAAAAGATGTACAACTTAGTAGAGTCTTTACATTTCTAAAGTAGTTTGCTTAGAAAACAATGGTCTTTATTGCCGTACACTGTACTTTGTGAAATAAGCTGGTTCTGTTCTCAGAATTAGTAGCTCTCCCACGATGACGGTTGAGTGCAGCGAGATCAAACCTTCCTGGTTTGTGTAATCTGACGAGGTGTACAACTTAGTGGATTCGTTTCATTACTAATGTAGTATGCTTAGAAAATTAAGATCTTCATTTCCAAAAACAATACTGTGAGAAATAAGCTAGTTCTGTTCTCGGAATGAGTTCCTTTACTACAACAATGGTTGAATGCAGCAAGTTGATACTTTACTGGTTTGTGTAATCTATCAAGATGTACAACTTAGTAGATTCATTTCATTTATAATGTAGTTTGCTTAGAAAACAAAGGTCTTCATTGCCGAACACTGTATTGTGTGAAATAAGCTAGTTCTGTTCTCGGAATGAGTTGCTTTACCATGAAGATGTTTGAGTCCGGGAAATTGATACTTTCCTGGTTTTTGTTATCTAAAAAGATGTACAACTTAGTAGATTCTTTTCATTTCTAAAGTAGTTTGCTTAAAAAACAAAGATCTTCATTTCCAAACACTGTACCGTGTTTGGAAATGGTTCGGTTCTCAGAATGAGTTGCTTTCCTATGAAGACTGTTGTGTGCAGCAAGTTCAAACTTTCCTGGATTGGGTAATCTAACAAAATGTACAACTTAGTTGATTCGTTTGCTTAGAAAACAAAGATCTTCATTGCCAAACACTGTACAGTATGAAATAAGCTAATTGTGTTCTCGGATGAGTTGCTTTCCCACGAATATGGTTGAGTGCAGGAAGCTGACACTTTCCTGGATTGTTTAATTTAACAACATGAACAGCTTAGTAGATTCGTTTCATTTCTACAGTGGTTTCTTAGAAAACAAAGATCCTCATTGCCGAATAATGTACTTTGTGAAATATGCTAGTTCTCTTCTGGGAATGAGTTGCTTTCCCACGAAGACAGTTGAGTGCAGCAGGTTGATACTTTCCTGGTTTGTGTAATCTATCAAGGTGCTTAAAAAAAGAAAGATCTTCATTGCCATCAACTGTACTGTGTGTAATAAGGTAGTTCTGTTCTCGGAGTGAGTTGCTTTCCCATGAAGACCGTTGAGCGTAGCAAGTTGGCACTTTCCAGGTATGTGAAATCTAACAAGACGTACAACTTAGTAGATTCGTTTAATTTATAAAGTAGTTTGCTTAGAAAACAAAGGTCATCATTGCCAAACATTGGACCGTGTGAAATAAGCTAGTTCTGTTTTGGAATTTCTTTCATTTATAACGTAGTTTCCTTAGAAAACAAAGTTCTTCATTGCCGAACACTGTACTGTGTGAAATAAGATAGATCTGTTCTTGGAATGAGTTGCTTTCCCACACAGAAGGTTGACTGCAGGAAGTTGATACTTTCCTGGATTGTGTAAGTTAACAAGATGTCCAACTCAGTAGATTCATTTCATATCTAAAGTAGTTTTCTTAGAAAAGAAAGATCTTCCTTTCCAAATACTGTAGTGTGTTAAATAAGCTAGTTCCGATCTTGGAATGAGTTGCTTTCCCTCGAAGAAGGTTCAGTGCAGGAAGTTGTTACTTTCTTGGATTGTGTAATATAAAAACTTGTACAACTTAGCAAATTAGTTTCATTTCTAAAGTATTTTGCGGTAAAAAAAAGATCTTCATGGCAGAACACTGTACAATTTAGTAGATTAATTTCATTTCTAAAGTAGTTTGCTTGAAAAACAAAGATATTCTTTGCTGAACACTGTACACTGTGAAATAAGCTAGTTCTGTTCTCTGAATGAGTTGTTTTCCCACAAAGATGGTTGAGTGCAGGAAGTTGATACTTTCCTGGATTGTGTAGTCTAACAAGATGTACAAATTAGTACATTCGTTTCATTTCTAAAGTAGTTTACTCAGAAAACAAAGATCTTCATTGCCGAACACGGTACTTTGTGTAATAAGGTAGTTCTGTTCTTCGAATGAGTTGCTTTGCCACGAAGATGGTTGAGTGCAGCAAGTTGATACTTTCCTGGTTTTTGTAATCTAAGAAGATGTACAACTTATTAGAATCTTTTCAATTCTAAAGTAGTTTACTTAGAACAAAAAGATCTTCATTTCTGAACACTGTACTGTGTCAAATAAGCTAGTTCTGTTCTCGGAATGACATGCTTTCCTATGAAGACGGTTGACTGCAGCAAGTTGAAACTTTCCTGGATTGTGTAATCTAACAACATATACAAACTTGTAGATTCGTTTGATTTCCAAAGTAGTATGCTTAAAAAAAGAAATATTGTCACTGCCGAAAACTGTACTGTGTGTAATAAGCTAGTACTGTTCTCAGATTGAGTTGCTATACTACGAAGACGGTTGAGTTTTGCAAGTTGGTACTTTCCAGGTATGTGTAATCTAACGAGATGTACAACTTAGTAGATTCGTTTAATTTATAAAGTAGTTTGCTTAGAAAACAAAGGTCATCATTGCCAAACATTGGATGGTGTGAAATAAGCTAGTTCTGTTCTCGGAATGAGTTGCATTTCCACGAATGTGGTTGGGTGCAGGAAGTTGATACTTTAATGGATTGTGTAATCTAACAAGATGTACCACTTAGTAGATTCGTTTCATTTCTAAAGTAGTTTGCTTAGAAAACAAAGGTATTCATTGCCAAACTCTGTACTATGTAATAAGCTAGTTCTTTTCTCAGAAGGAGTTGCTCTCCCCCGAAGAAGGTTGAGTGCAGGAAGTTGATACTTTCCTGGATTGTGGAATGTAAAAAGATGTACAACTTAGTAGATTCGATTCTTTTCTGAAGTAGTTTGCTGAGAAATCAAAGATCTTCATTGCCGAACACTGTACTTTGTGAAATAAGCTAGTTCTGTTCTACGAGTGAGTTGCTTCCCACGAATAAGGTTAAGTGCAGCAAGTTGACACTTTTCTGGTTTGTGTAATCTAACAAGATGTACAACTTAGTATATTCATTTCATTTCTAAAGTTGTTTGCTTAGAAAACAAAGATCTTCATTTCCGAACATTGCACAGTGTGAAATAAGCTACTTCTGTTCTTGGAATGAGTTGCTTTCCTACGAATACTGTTGAGTGAAGCAAGATCAAACTCTCCTGGTTTGTGTAATCTAACAACATTTACAACTTAGTATATTCGTTTCATTTCTAAAGTAGTTTGTTTAGGAAACACAGATCTTCAATGCTGAACAATGTACTGTGTGAAGTGAGCTAGTTCTGTTCTCGGAATGAGTTGCTTTCCACGCAAGGTGGTTGAGTGGGGGTTGATACTTTCCTGGATTGTGTAATCTAACAAGATGTACAGCTTAGTATATTCGTTTCATTTCTAAAGTAGTTTGCTTAGAAAACAGAGATCTTCATTGCTGAACACTGTACTGTGTGAAATAAGCTAGTTCTGTTCGTGAAATGAGATGTGTTCCTTCGAAGTCGTTTGAGTGCAGCAAGATCAAACTTTCCTGGTTTGTGTAATCTAACAAGATGTACAAGAGGTAGAATCATTTCATTTCTAAAGTATTTTGCTTAGAAAACAAAGGTCTTCATTGCCGAACACTCTAATGTGTGAAATAAGATAGTTCTGTTCTTGGAATGAGTTGCTTTCCCACATAGAAGGTTGAGTGCAGGAAGTTGATACTTTCCTGGATTGTGTAATCTAACAAGATGTATAACTTAGTAGATTCGTTTCATTCTGAAGTAGTGTGCTTAGAAAACAAAGATATTCATTGCCGAAAACTGTACTGTATAAAATAAGCTAGTTCCGTTCTTGGAATGATTTGCTTCCCACGAAGAATGTTGACTGCAGGAAGTTGATACTTTCCTTGATTTTGTAATGTAAAAATATATACAACTTAGTAGATTCGTTTCGTTTCTAAAGTAGTTTGCTGAGAAAACTAAGATCTTCATTGCCGAACACTGTACTGTGTGAAAAAAGCTAGTTCTGTTCTTGGAGTGAGATGCTTTCCCACAAAGACGGTTCAGTGCAGCAAGTTTGTACTTTTCCGGTCTGTGTAATCTTACAAGATGTACAACTTAGTAGATTCATTTCATTTCTAAAGTAGTTTGCTTAGAAAACAAAGTTCTTCATTGCCGAACACTGTACTGTGTGAAATAAGCTAGTTCTGTTCTCTGAATGAGTAGCTTTCCCACGAAGATGGTTGAGTGCAGGAAGTTGATACTTTCCTGGATTGTGTAATGTAAAAATATGTACAACTTAGTAGATTCGTTTCAATTCTTAAGTAGTTTGCTTAGAAAACATAGGTCTTTATTGTCGAAAACTATACTGTGTGAAATAAGCTAGTGCTGTTTTTGGAATGAATTGCTTTCCTAAAATGAAGGCAGACAACAGGAAGTTGGTACTTTCCTGGATTGTGTAAGCTAACAGGATATACAAATTACTAGATTCATTTCATTTCTAATGTAGTTTGGTGAGAAAAGAGAGATCTTCTTTCCCAAACACTGTACTTCGTGAAATAAGCTAGTTCTGTTCTCAGAATGAGTTGCTTTCCCAACGAAGACGGTTCAGTGTAGCAAGCTGATAATTTCCTGGTTTGTGTAATCTAACAAGATTTAAAACTCAGTAGATTGGTTTCATTACTAAAGTAGTTTGCTTCAAAAACAAAGATCTTCATTGCTGAACACTGTACAGTGTGAAAAAAGCTAGTTCTGTTGTCTGAATGAGATGCTGTCCTATGAAGACGGTGTAGTTCAGCCAGATCAAACTCTCCTGGTTTGTGTAATCTGACATGATGTACAACTTAGTAGATGGGTTTCATTTCTAAAGTTGTTTGCTTAGAAAACAAAGATCTTCATTACCGAAAACTATACTGAGTGAAATAAGCTTGTTCTATTCTTGGGATGAGGTGCCTTACTACGAAGACTGTTGAGCGCAGCAAGTTGATACTTTACTGATTTGTGTGATCTATCAAGATGTACATCTTAGTATATTCTTTTCATTTCTAAAGTTGCTTGCTTAGAAATCAAAGATCTTCATTGCCGAACATTGCACAGTGTGAAATAAGCTAATTCTGCTCTCAGAATGAGTTGCTTTCCTTCGAAGACTGTTGAGTGCGGCAAGATCAAAATTTCCTGTTCATGTAATCTAACAAGATGTACAACTTAGTAGATTCGTTTCATTTCTAAAGTAGTTTGATTAGAAAACACAGATCTTCATTGCCGAAAACTTTACTGTGTGAAATAAGCTACTTCTGTTCTTGGAATGTGTTGCTTTCCCACGAAGACGGTTGAGTGCAGCAAGTTGATAATTTCCTGGTTTGTGAAATCTAACAAGATGTACAACATAGTAGATTCGTTTCATTTCTAACGTAGTTTGCTTAGAAAACAAAGGTCTTCATTGCCAAGCATTGTACTGTGGGAAATAAGCTAGTTCTGTTCGCATAATGATATGCGTTCCTATGAAATCAGTTGAGAGTTCAAGATAAAACTTTCCTGGTTTGTGTAATCTAACAAGATGTACAACTAGTAGATTAGTTTCATTTCTAATGTATTTTGCTTAGAAAACAAAGGTCTTCAGTGCCGAATACTGTACAGTGTGAAAGAAGCTAGTTCCTATCTTGGAATGAGTTGCTTTCGAACGAAGAAGGTTGAGTTCAGGAAGTTGACACTTTTCTGGTTTGTGTAATCTAACAAGATGTACAACGTTATAGATTCATTTCATTTCCTAAGTAGTTTGCTTAGAAAAAAAGATCTTCATTGCCAAACACTGTACAGTGTGAAATAAGCTAGTTCTGTTCTTGGAATGATTTGCTTTCCCACGAAGACCGTTGAGTGCAGCAAGTTGATACTTTCCTGGTTTGTGTAATCTAAAAATATGTACAACTTGGTAGAGTGTTTACATTTCTAAAGTAGTTTGCTTAGAAAACAAAATCTTCATTGCCGAACACTGTACCATGCAAAATAAGCTAGTTCGGTTCTAGGAATGAGTTCCTTTCCCAGGAAGACGGTTGAGTGCAGCAAGTTGATACTTTACTGGTTTGTGTAATCTAACAAGATGTACAACTTAGTAGATTCGTTTCATTTCTAAAGTAGTTTGCTTAGAAAACAAAGGTCTTCATTTCCGAACACTGTACAGTGTGAAATAAGCTACTTCTGTTCCCAGAATGACATGCTTTGCTATAAATACGGTTAAGTGCAGCAAGATCAAACTTTCCTGGTTTGTGTAATCTAACAAGATGTACAACTTAATAGATTCTTTTCATTTCTAAAGTTGTTTGCTTAGAAAACAAAGATCTTCATTGCCGAACACTGTACTTTGTGAAATAAGCTAGTTCTGTTCTGGGAATTAGTTGCTTTCCCACAAGGACGGTTGAGTGCAGCAAGTTGATACTTTCCTGGTTTGTGTAATTTAAGAAGATATACAACGTAGTAGATTCGTTTCATTTGTAAAGTAGTTTGCTTAGAAAACAACGATCTTCATTGCCGATCAATGTACAGTGTGAAATAAGCTAGTTCTGTTCTTGGAATGAGATGCTTTCCTACCAAGACGGTTGAGTGCAGCAAGATCAAACTTTCCTGGTTTGTGTAATCAGACAAGATGTACAACTTAGTAGATTCATTTCATTTCTAATGTCGGTGGCTTAGAAAACAATGATCTTCATTGTCGAAAACTATACTGTGTCAAATAAGCTACTTCTGTTCTCAGAATGAGTTGCTTTCCTAAGAAGACGGTTCAGTGCAGCAAGTTGATAATTTACTGGTTTGTGTAATCTATCAAGTTGTACATATTAGTAGATTTGTTTCATTTCTAAAGCACTTTGCTTAGAAAACAATGGTCTTCATTGATGAAAACTGCACTGTGTGAAATAAGCTAGTTCTGTTTTCGGAATGAGTTGCTTTCCTATGAAGATTGTTCAGTGGGGGAAGTTGACAATTTCCTGGTTTGTGTAATCTAAAACGAGGTACAACTTAGTAGATTTTTTCCATTTCTAAAGTAGTTTACTTAGAAAACAAAGATCTTCATTGCCAAAAACTATACTGTGTCAAATAAGCTCGTTCTATTCTCAGAATGAGGTGCATTACTACGAAGACTGTTGAGTGCAGCAAATTGATGCTTTACTGACTTGTGTAATCTATCAAGATGTACATCTTAGTAGATTCGTTTCGTCTATGCCTATTCTCTCTAGTGTTTTGATCATGAAGTGATGTTGTATTTTGTCAAAGTCCTTCTCTGCATCTATCAAAATGATCATGTGATTTATGTGATTTAGTTTGTTTATGTGGTGTATTACATTGATAGATTTCCGTATGTTGAAACATCCCTGGGTCCCAGGGATGAAGCCTACCTGATCAAGGTGGATAATGCTTTTGATGTACTGTTGAATTCGGTTTGCAAGAATTTTGTTCACGATCTTTGCGTCTATGTTCATCAGAGAAATGGGCCTATAATTTTCCTTCCTTATGGCATCTCTGCCTGGTTTTGGAATTAGGGTGATACTAGCTTTGTAAAAGGAGTTGGGGATCTCACCCTGTTCTCCAATTGTGTGGCACACTTTGAGAAGAATTGGTTTCAGTGCTTCCATGAATATTTGGTAGAAGTCCGCTGAGAAACTGTCTTGTCCTGGACTATTTTTTGGGGGAGGTTTTTTATTACTTCTTCGATTTCAAAGGGTGTGATGGGTCTGTTTAGGAAATTAATCTGCTCTGGGCTTAGGTTTGGTAGGTGATATGTGTCTAGGAATTCATCCATTTCTTCCATATTCTCTTTTTTTATGGAATAGATGTTTTTGAAGTAAGTCCTAATGACTCTTCCTAATGACTCATGTCTGTTGTGATCTCTCCTTTTTCATTTCTAATTTTGGTGATTTGAAGTGTTTCTTTTTTCTGCTTGATCAAATTGGCCAGGGGTGTATCAATCTTGTTAATTTTTTCAAAGAACAAGCTCTTTGTTTCCTCAATTTTCTTAATTGTCCTTTTAGTTTCCAATTCATTAATTTCTGCTCTGATCTTAATTATTTCTTTCCATCTGGAGCTTTTTAAGTTGGCTTCTTCTAGCTTTTCCAATGCCTTTAGATGGATGGTTAGGTTATTGATTTGGGATCTCTCTGTTTTTGTTATGAAGGGAATTAGTGCTATGATTTTTTCCCTAAGGACTGCCTTAATTGTATCCCATAAGTTTTTGTATGATGTGTTCTCGTTGTCATTGAATTCTAGAAATTTTGCAATTTCATTCTTTATTTCATCCACAACCCATTTATTGTTTAAAAGTGTGTTGTTCAATTTCCAGGAGAAAGAAGAATTCCTGGTGTAGTTTTTGTAGTTGATTTCTAGCATTACCGCATTGTGGTCTGATATCATACAGGAAATTACATCAATTTTCTTGCAAATATGGAGGCAGGCTTTATGGCCCAGTACATGATCCATTTTAGAGAAGGTTCCATGGGCTGCTGAAAAGAATGTGTAGTCTGTAGGTTTTGGGTGGAATATTCTGTATATGTCTGTTAGGTCTAGTTGTTCTATGGTGTTATTGAGCTCTCTTACTTCCCTATTAATTTTCTGTTTTGATGATCTATCCATTGTTGATAGTGGAGTATTAAAGTCCCCGACTACATTGGTATTGGTTTTTATTTCTATTTTGTTGCCAAGTAAATTTTGCTTTATGAATTGTGGTGCAACTGTGTTTGGTGCATAAATATTGATGACTGTGATATCCTCTTGTTGGATTATTCCCTTGATAAGTAAGAAGTGGCCTTCTTTGTCTTTTTTTAGTTACCTTTGGTTTGAAGTCTATTTTATCAGATATAAGTATAGCTACACCTGCTTTCTTGTTGTTTGTGTTTGCTTGGAAAATCTTTTTCCACCCTTTGACCCTGAGGAGGTGTCTGTCTTTAGTGGTGAGGTGGGTTTCTTGAAGACCTCAGATGGAGGGGTCCATTTTTCTGATCCACCCTGTTAGCTTATGTCTTTTGATGGGTGATTTAAGGCCATTAATATTCAGAGATATAATTTTGAGGTTTGATTTAATACCTGCCATATTGTGGTGGGTTGTGGTCTTTGTGGGTTTTTTTGTTTGTTTGGTTGGTTAATGTGGACTATTTCTTCAGGGCTCTTGAAGTTGGTAATTTGTTTCTTCTGTGTGGAGAATTCCCTGAAGTACTTTCTGTAGGTTTGGGTTTGTGTTCATATACTTGTAGACATGAGTTTTATCATGGAAGGTTTTTCTTTCACCATCTATTATGAGAGACACTTTTGCTGGGTAGTGTAGTTGGGGCTGGAAACCATGGGTTCTTAGAGTTTTCTGTGTTGAATTCCAGGCCCTTCTGCCTTTTAGGGTTTCCATTGAGAAGCCTGGGGTAATTCTGATGGGGTTCCCTTTATATGTAATGTGTTATTTTTCCCTGGTTGCTTTTAGGATTTTCTCTTTTTGCTTGATGTTTAGAGTCTAAAAGATAATGTGTCTTGGAGAATTCCTTCCTCGGTCCAGTCTGTTTGGAGTTCTACTAGCTTCTTGTAATTGGATGGAGTTTTCTTTTAAGAGAGCAGGAAAGTTTTCTTCAATTATTTTGTTGAATAGGCTTTCCATTCCTTTGGTCTATGTTTCCTCCCTCTGGTATACCCATGATCCTGATGTTTGGGGGCTTAACGGTGTCCCACATTTCCCTCATGTTCTGGTCACAGAAGTTTTTGAACTTGTTGAAATTTTTGGACTCATGGACTGTTTCTTCTGTTCTGTCTTCCAGTTCTGAGTTTCTATCTTCCACCTGACTTACTGTGTTCTTAAGGGCTTCTATAGAGCTTTGGGCCTGTTCAATTTGGTTCATATTTTCTACGTTTTTTTATGTATAGTTTCCATCCCTCTGTCTAGTTCCCTTTTTGTGTCATTTTCTGATTTTCTTAATGCTTCTTGGAGTTCATCCATGCATTTCTTTATGTCTTCATTGAACTTAGCCAGCTGGTAATTGAGGACCTCTCTTTTTTCATTCTGCTTCAGTTCATTTAACTGTCTTTGGAGCCCTTCCTGGTTCTTTTCTACAAGGTCCAATCTAGCAAGGATAACATTCATACAATTGTTGGCTCTTTCTTGAGTTACTGTGAGTTGTGCTATTTGCTTGGCCAGGGTTGCATAGCTTGTCACTTCATTTTGGGGTTCTGAATCTATTGTCTCTTCTATGCTTTGATTTGAAACATACATTATAGGACTGGATAGTCTAGGTGGATTTACTTGTGTCTGGTTTTTCATGCTATTCCTTTTTTGCTGTCGTTTGCCCATCACAATGATTCAGGTACCTTGTGTATGGAATGTTAGCCTGCTGTCCTGGGGTGGGGTAGGGTGCAGTGGTAATTGTCAGGGAAGTGGTCCCTGGAGTTCTGGTAGGCTGGGGTGGGGGATACTGGCCTGTTGGCCTGTGTTTTTTATGTAGGTGGGAGGGATGGGGACCACAATCATCCTAGTTGAGCTGAGGTAGGGTAGGGCCGGAGCACCGGCCTACCTCCCTGGGTCCCTGCTCTGCCCTGTGAGATGGGAGTGATGGTACATGACTGCTGATAGGGCTCGGGAAGACTAGGGGGCACCTGGCCAGTGATGGGGATGTGGCCAGTGAGGGAGAGGTCTGAGCGGATAATGGCGGCTTCCGCTGGTCAATGGGACCGGCAGGGTACCCCAAAGTCACAGATCAAGCTGCGCCAGGCGCTAGCAGCTAATGGTGGACTTCTGCCGGTCACTTGGACCAGCAGTGTCTGCTGCGGTCCCGGGTCAGGTGACGCTGGGTGCTAGCAGCTAATGCAGACTTCTGCCAGTCACTCGGACCAGTGGCAGGGCCCATGGCGGTCCCGGGTCAGGTCATACTGGGCGCTAGCAGATAATGGCCACGGATCAGGACGCGCCAGGTGCTAGCAGCTAATGCGGACTACCACTGGTCACTCGGACCAGCAGCAGGGTCTACAGCGGTCCCAGGTCAGGTCGGGCCAGGCACTAGCAACTACTTTCCCCAGATCGGGCCACACCTGGCACTAGCAGCTAATGCGGACTTCCGCCGGTCACTTGGACAAGCAGGAGGGTCAGCAGCAGTACCGGGTCAGGTCACTCCAGGTACTAGCGGCTAATGACGGACTGCCAGCGGTCACTTGGACCAGCAGAATATGTGCCATAAGGTGGTCCCTATCCTAGAGCATAGGAATCAGTGGATTCCCTATTTTTTCATCCACCCCCTCCCACTAGCTGGATGCAGGGGCCAGCAAACCTTTTAAGAAATCTTTTAAAAGTTTAAATATCTTGGTTTTTCTTCCCTGTAAGGTGAGGCGAGGTTAGGCTGACGCCATCTTGACCGGAATTCCCGATAAGTTTCATTTCTAAAATAGTTTGCTTAGAAAACAAAGATCTTCATTGCCAAAAACTGTACTGTGTGAAATAAGCTAGTTCTGTTCTCGGTATGAGTTTCTATACTACGAACACGGTTGAGTGCACCAAGATCAAACTTTCCTGGGTTGTGTAATCTGAAAAGATGTACAACTGAGTAGATTCGTTTCATTTCTAAAGTAGATTGCTTAGAAAGAAAAGATCTTCATTGTTGAACATTGTACAGTGTGAAATAAGCTAGTTCTGTTCTCGGAATTAGTTGCTTTCCCATGAAGATGGTGGAGTGCAGGAAGTTGATCCTTTCCTGGATTGTGTAATCTAACACCATGTGCAGCTTAGTGATTCGTTTCTTTCTAAAGTAGTTTGCTTAGAAAACAAAGATTTTCATTGCCATACATTATACTTTGAGAAATAAGATAGTTCTGTTCTCGGAAGGAGTTGATTTCCCACGAAGATGGTTGAGTGCAGCAAGTTGATACTTTCCTGGTTTGTGTAATCTAACAAGATGTACAACTTAATAGATTCGTTTCATTTGTAAAGCAGTTTGATTAGAAAACAAAGGTCTTCAGTGCCTAATATTGTACAGTGTGAAATAAGCCAGTTCTGTTCTTGGAATGAGTTGCTTTCCCACGAAGAAGGTTGAGTGCAGGAAGTTGATACTTTTCTGGTTTGTGTAATCTAACAAGATGTACAAATTCTTAGATTCATTTCATTTCTAAACTACTTTGCTTAGAAAACAAAGATCTTCATTGCCGAACACTGTACAGTGTGAAATAAGTTAGTTCTGTTCTTGGAGTCATTGCTCACACGAAGACAGTTGAGTGCAGCAAGTTGATACTTTCCTGGTTTGTGTAATCTAACAAGATGTACATCTAAGTAGATTCGTTTAATTTCTAGAGTAGTTTGCTTAGAAAACAAACGTCTTCTTTGCCAAACACTGTACTGTGTGAAATAAGCTAGTTCTGTTCTCAGAATGACTTGCTTTCCCATGAAGATGGTTGAGTGTGGGAAGTTGATACTTTCCTGGTTTGTGTAATCTAACAAGACGTACAACGTAGTTGATTCGTTTCATTTCTAAAGTACTTTGCTTAGAAAAAAATGATCTTCATTTCCAAACACTGTACAGTGTGAAATAACCTAGTTCTATTCTAGGAATGAGTTGCATTCCTATAAAGACTGTTGCCTGCAGCAAGATCAAACTGTGCTGGATTGTGTAATCTACCAAGATGTACAACTTAGTAGATTCGTTTCATTTCTGAAGTAGTTTGGTATTAAAACAAAGATCTTCATTGCCGAAAACTGTACTGTGTGAAATAAGTTACTTCTGTTTCATTTCTAAAGTAGTTTGCTTAGAAAACAAAGATCTTCATTGCTGAACATTGTACACTGTGAAATAAGCTACTTTTCTTCTCGGAATGAGTTGCGTTCCCACGAAGATGGTTGAGTGCATGAAGTTGATACTTTCCTGGATTGTGTAATCTAACAAGATGTACAACTTAGTAGATTTGTTTCATTTATAAAGTAGTTTGCTCAGAAAACAAAGGTCTTCATTGCCAAACACTATACTGTGTAATTAGCTAGTTCTATTCTCAGAATGAGTTGCTTTACTACTAAGACGGTTGAGTGTAGCAAGTTGGTACTTTCCAGGTATGTGTAATCTAAGAAGATGTACAACTTAGTAGATTTGTTTCATTTCTAATAGAGTTGACTTAGAAAACAAAGTTCTTCATTTGAGACCACTGTACTGTGTGAAATAAGCTAGTTCTGTTCTTGGAATGAGTTGCTTTCCTACAAAGAAGGTTGACTGCAGGAAGTTGATACTTTCCTGGATTGTGGAAGCTAACAAGATGTACAACTTAGTAGATTCATTTCATTTCTAATGTAGTTTGCTGAGAAAAAAAAGATCTTCTTTTCCAAACACTGTACTTTGTTAAATAAGCTAGTTCTGTACTCAGAATGAGTTGCTTTCCCACGAAGTCGGTTCAGTGAAGCAATTTGATACTTTCCTGGTTTGTTTAACCTAACAAGATGTACAACTTAGTAGATTCGTTTCATAAATAAAGTAGTTTGCTTAGAAAACAAAGATCTTCAGTGCCTAACTTGTACACTGTGAAATATGCTAGTTCTGTTCTATGAATGAGTTGCTTTCCCACGAAGATGGTTGAGTGCAGGACATTGACACTTTCCTGGATTGTGTAATCTAACAAGATGTACAACTTAGTAGATTCGTTTCATTTCTAAAGCAGTTTGCTTTAAAAACAAAGGTCTCATTGCTGTACACTGTACTTTGTGAAATTATCTAGTTCTGTTCTCGGAATAAGTTGATTTCCCACGAAGACAGTGAGTGCAACAAGTTGATACTTTCCTGGTTTGAGTAATCTAACAAGATGTACAACTTAGTAGATTTGTTTCATTTATAAAGTAGTTTTCTTAGAAAGAAAATGTCTTCATTGCCAAACACTGTACTGTGTAAATAGCTAGTTCTCTTCTCGGAAAGAGTTGCTTTACTACGAAGAAGGTTGAGTGTAGCAAGTTGGTACTTTCCAGGCATGTGTAATCTAAGAAGATGTACAACTTAGTAGATTCGTTTTATTTCTAAAGTAGTTTGCTTAGAAAAGAAAGTTCTTCATTTGAGACCACTGTACTGTGTGAAATAAGCTAGTTTTGTTCTTGGAATGTGTTGCATTCCCACAAAAAAGGTTGACTGCAGGAAGTTGATACTTTCCTGGATTGTTTAAGCTAACAAGATGTACAACTTAGTAGATTCATTTCATTTCTAACATAGTTTGCTGAGAAAACAAAGATCTTCATTGCCGAACATAGTACACTGTGAAATAAGCTAGTTCTGTTCTCGGAATGAGTTGCTTTCCCATGAAGATGGTTGAGTGCAGGACATGGATACTTTCCTGGATTGTGTAATCTAACAAGATGTACAATTTAGTAGATTCGTTTCATTTCTAAAGTAGTTTGCTTAGAAAACAAAGATCTTTTTTGCCGTACACTGTACTTTGTGAAATAAGCTAGTTCTGTTCTCGGAATGAGTTAATTTCCCACGAAGACGGTGAGTGCAGCAAGTTGATACTTTCCTGGTTTGTGTAATCTAAAAAGATGTACAATTTAGTAGATTCGTTTCATTTATAAAGTAGTTTTCTTAGAAAACAAATGTCTTCATTGCCAAACACTGTACTGTGTAATTAGCTAGTTCTGTTCTCGGAATGAGTTGCTTTACTATGAAGAAGGTTGAGTGCAGCAAGTTGGTACTTTCCAAGTATGTGTAATCTAAAAAGATGTACAACTTAGTAGATATATTTAATTTCTAAAATAGTTTGCTTAGAAAACAAAGTTCTTCATTTGAGACCTCTGTACTGTGTAAATAAGCTAGTTCTGTTATTGGAATGAGTTGCTTTCCCACAAAGAAGGTTGACTGCACGAAGTTGATACTTTCTTGGATTGTGTAAGCTCACAAGAGGTACAACATAGTAGATTCATTTCATTTCTAACGTAGTTTGCTGAGAAAACAAAGATCTTCATTTCCAAGCACTGTACTTTGTGAAATAACCTAGTTCTGTACTCGGAATGATTTGCTTTCCCATGAAGATGGTTCAGTGAAACAATTTGAAAATTTCCTGGTTTGTTTAATGTAACAAGATGTACAACATAGTAGATTCGTTTCATTACTTACGTAGGTTGCTTAGAAAACAAAGATCTTCATTGCCGAAAACTCTACTGTGTGAACTAAGCAAGTTCTATTCTCGGAATGACTTGCTTTCCTAAGAAGATGGTTGAGTGCAGCAAATTGAAACTTTCCTGGATTGTGTAATCTAACAAAATGTACAACTTCGTAGATTCGTTTCATTTCTAAAGTACTTTGCTTAGAAAACAAAGACCTTCATTGCCAAAAACTATGCTGTGTGAAATAAGCTAGGTCTATTCTCGGAATGCGTTGGTTTACTACTAAGACTGTTGAGTGCAGCAAGATCGAACTTTCCTGGTTTGTGTATTCTAACAAAAGGTACAACTTAGTAGATTTGTTTCATTTCTATACCAGTTTGTTACAAAAGAAAGTTCTTCATTGCTGTACACTGTACAGTGTGAAATAAGCTAGTTCGGTTCTCGGAATGAGATGCTTTCCTACGAAGACGGTTGAGTGCAGCAAGGTCAAACTTTCCTCATTTGGGTAATCTGACAACATGTACAACCTAGTAGATTTGTTTCATTTCTAAAGTAGTTTGTTGAAAAACAAAGATCTTCATTGCCAAAAACTAAACTGTGTGAAATAAGCTAGTTCTCTTCTCGGAATTAGTTGCTTTACTAAAAAGACTGTTGAATGCAGGAAGTATATACTTTCCTGGTTTGTGTAATCTAAAAAGATGTACAACTTAGTAGATTCGTTTCATTTCTAAAGTAGTTCGCTTAGAAAGCAAAGATCTTCATTGCCGAACACTGGACTGTGTGAAATTATCTACTTCTGTTCTGGGAATGAATGCTTTCCCACGAAGATGGTTGAGTGCAGAAAGTTGATACTTTCCTGGATTGTGTTATCTATGAAGATGTACAACTTAGTTGATTCGTTTCATTACTAAAGTAGTTTGCTTAGGAAACAAAGATCTTCATTGCTGAACACTGTACTCTATGAAATAAGCTAGTTCTGTTCTCAGAATGAGACTTTTCTATGAAGATGGTTGCGTGCAACAAGATCAAACTTTCCTGGTTTGTGTAATATGACAAGATCTACAACTTAGTTGATTCGTTTCATTTCTAAAGTAGTTAGCTTAGAAAACAAATATCTTCATTGCTGAAAACTATACTGTGTGAAATAAGCTAGTTCTGTTCTCGGAATGAGTTGCTTTACTACGAAGAGGGTTGAATGCACCAAGTTGACACTTTACTGGTTTGTGTAATCTATCAAGATGTACATCTTAGTGGATTCATTCCATTTCTAAAGTAGTTTGCTTAGAAAACAAAGATCTTCATTGCCAAACACTGTACTGTGTGAAATAGGCTAAATCCGTTCTTGGAATGAGTTGCTTTCCCTCTAAGAAGGTTAAGTGCAGGATTTTGATACTTTCCTGGATTGTGTAATGTAAAAAGATGTACAACTTATTAGATTCGTTTCTTTTCTAAAGTAGTTTGCTGAGAAAACAAAGATCTTCATTGCCGAACACTGTACTTTGTGAAATAAGCTAGTTCTGTTCTCGGAGTGAGTTACTTCCCACAAAGACGGTTGAGTGCAGCAAATTGATACTTTCCTGGTTTGTGTAATCTAAAAAAGATTTACAGATTTGTAGTTTTGTTTCATTTCTAAAGTAGTTTCTTAGAAAACAAAGTTCTTCATTGCCAAACACTGTACTGTGTGAAATAAGTTAGTTTTGTTCTTGAAATGAGTTGCATTCCCAGGAAGATGGTTGAGTGCAGGAAGATGATACTTTCCTGGATTGTGTAATCTAACAAGATGTACAACTTAGTCGATTAATTTCATTTCTAAACTAGTTTGCGTAGAAAAAAAAAGATCTTTATAGCCGAACACTGTACTTTGTGTAATAACATAATTCTCTTCTTGGAATGAGTTGCTCTGCCACGAACACGGTTGAGTCCAGCAAGTTGATATTTTTCCTTGCTCATGTAATCTAACAAGATGTACAACTTAGTCAATTCGTTTCATTTCTACAGTAGTTCCCTGAGAAAATAAAGGTCTTCATTGCTGAACACTGTACAGTGTGAAATAAGCTAGTTCTGTTCTTGGAATGAGATGCTTTCCTACGAAGACGGTTGAGTGCACCAAGATAAAACTTTCCTGGTTTGTGTGATATGACAAGATGTACAACGTAGTAGATTCGTTTCATTTCTAAAGTAGTTTGCTTAGAAACCAAAGATCTTCATTGCCGAAAATTATATTGTGTGAAATAAGCTAGTTCTGTTCTCAGATTGATTTGTTTTACTACAAAGATGGTTGAGTGCACCAAGTTGATACTTTCGTTGTTTGTGTAATTTATCAAGATGTATAACTTAGTAGATTTGTTTCATTTCTAAAGTAGTTTGCATAGAAAACAAAGGTCTTCATTCCTGAACAGTGTACTGCGTGAAATAAGCTAGTTCTGTTCTTGGAATGAGTTGCTTTCCCAAGAAGATGGTTGAGTCCGGGAAGTTGATACATTCTGGCTTTGTGTAATCTATTAGGATGTACATCTTAGTAGATTCGTTTCATTTCTAAAGTAGTTTTCTTAGAAAGAAAAGATCTTCATTGCCGAACATTGTTCAGTATGAAATACACTGGTTCTGTACTCAGAATGAGTTGCTTTCCCAAGAAGATGGTTGAATGCAGGAAGTTGATAATGTACTGGATTGTGTAATCTAACAAGATATACAGATTAGTAGATTCGTTTCATTTCTAGAGTAGTTTACTGAGAAAACAAAGCTCTACATTACCCTACACAGTACTTTGTGAAATAACCTAGTTATGTACTCTCAATGAGTTGCTTTCCCACGAAGACAGTTGAGTACAGAAAGTTGATACTTTCCTGGATTGTGTAAGCTAACAAGGTGTACAACTTAGTAGATTCATATCATTTCTAAAGTAGTTTACTTAGAAAACAAAGGTCTTCATTGCTGAACACTGTACTGTGTTATATAAGCTAGTTCTGTTCTCGGAGTGAGTTGCTTTCCCACGAAGACGGTTCAGTGCAGCAAGTTGATACTTTCCTGGATTGTGTAATCTAACAATATGTACAACTTAGTAGATTCGTTTCCTTTCTAAAATAGTTTGCTTAGAAAACAAAGATCTTCATGGCCGAACACTGTATAGTGTGAAATAAGCTAGCTCTGTTCTTGGAATGACATGGTTTCCTACGAAGATGATTGAGTGCCGCAAGATCAAACTTTCCTGGTTTGTGTAATCTAAAAAGATGTACAAATTAGTAGATTCGATTCATTTGTGCTCAGAAAACAAAGGTCTCCATTGCCGTACTCTGTACTGTGTGAAATAAGCTAGTTCTGTTCGCGGAATGAATTGCTTTCCCAAGAAGATAGTTGAGTGCAGGAAATTCATACTTTCCTGGATTGTGAAATTTAACAAGATGTACAACTTAGTAGATTCGTTTCATTTCTAAAGTAGTTTGCTTTGAAAACAAAGATCTTCATTCCCGAACATGGTACAGTGTGAAATAAGCTAGTTCTGTTCTTGGAATGAGTTCCTTTCCTATGATGAGGGTTGAGTGCAGCAAGATAAAACGTTCCTGGTTTTTATAATCTAACAAGGTTTACAACTTGGTAGGTTCGTTTCATTTCTAAAGTAGTTTGGTTAAAAAACAAAGACGTTCATTTCCGAAAACTGTACTGTGTGAAATAAGCTAGTTCTCTTCTCGGAATGAGTTGCTTTCCTATGAAGACGGTTGAGTACAGCAAGTTGAAACTTTCCTGGATGGTGTAATCTAACAAGATGTACAACTTGGTAGATTCGTTTCATTTCGAAAGTACTTTGCTTAGAAAACTAAGAACTTCATTTCCAAAAACTGTACTGTGTGAAATAAGCTAGTTCTGTTCTCGGAATTAGTTGCTCGCACTAAGACGGTTCAGTGTAGGAAGTTGATACTTTCCTGGTTGTGTAATCAAACAAGATGTACATCTTAGTAGATTCGTTTAATTTCTAAAGTAGTTTGCTTAGAAAACAAAGGTCTTCATTGCCAAATACCCTACTGTGGGACATAAGCTACTTCTGTTCGCGGAATGAGATGCATTCCTACGAATTTGGTTGAGTGCAGCAAGATTAAGCTTTCCTGGTTTGTGCAATCTACCAAGATGTACAACTAGTAGATTAGTTTCATTTCTAAAGTATTTTGCTTGGAAAACAAAGGTCTTCAGTGCTGAACACTGTACAGTGTGAAATAAGCCAGTTCCGTTCTTGGAATGAGTTGCTTTCCTATGAAGATGTTTGAGTGTGGGAAGTTGATAGTTTCCTGGTTTGTGTAATCTCAAAAGATGTACAACTTAATAGATTCGTTTAATTTCTAAGGCAGTTTGCTTATAAAACAATTATCTTCATTTCCGAACACTGTACAGTGTGAAATAAGCTAGTTCTGTTCTTGGAATGTGTTGCTTTCACATGTTCTTTCCCATGAATATTGTTGAGTGCAGGAAGTTGATACTTTCCTCGATTGTGTAATCTAACAAGATGTACAACTTAGTAGATTCGAATCATTTCTAAAATAGTTTGCTGAGAAAACAAAGATCTTCATTGCCAAAAACTGTACTGTGTGAAATGAGCTAGTTCTGTTCTCAGAATGAGTTGCTTTCTCATGAAGACGGTTCAGTGCAGCAAGTTGATACTTTCCTGGTTTGTGTAATCTAACAAGATGTACAACTTGTAGATTCGTTTCTTTTCTAAAGTACTTTGCTAAGAAAACAAATATCTTCATTGCTGAACACTGTACAGTGTGAAATAAGCTAGTTCTGTTCTCAGAATGAGTTGCTTTCATACGAAGACGGTTGAGTGCAGCAAGATCAAATGTTGCTGGTTTGTGTAATCTAACAATATGTACAACTTAGTAGATTCGTTTCATTTCTAAAGTAGATTGCTTAAATAACAGAGGTCTTCATTGCCGAAAACTCTACTGTGTGAACTAAGCAAGTTCTATTCTCGGAATGACTTGCTTTCCTAAGAAGATGGTTCAGTGCAGCAAATTGAAACTTTCCTGGATTGTGTAATCTAACAAAATGTACAACTTAGTAGATTCGTTTCATTTCTAAAGTAGTTTGCTTAGAAAACAAAGATCTTCATTGCTGAAAACTGTAGTGTGAAATAAGCTAGTTCTGTTCTCGGAATGAGTTGTTTTCCCACGAAGACGGTTGAGTGAAGCAAGTTGATACTTTCCTGGTTTGTGTAATTTTACAGGATGTGCAACTTAGGAGATTCGTTAAATTTCTAAAGTGGTTTGTTTTGAAAACAAAGATCTTCACTCCCGAAAACTGTACTGTGTGAAATAACCTGGTATTGTTCTAGGAATGAGTTGCTTTAGTATGAGGATGGTTGAATGCAGCAAGTTGATACTTTCCGGGTATGTGTAATATAACAAGATGTACAACTTAGTAGATTCTTTTCATTTATAAAGTAGTTTGCTTAGAAAACAAAGGTTTTCATTGCCGAACACTGTACTGTGTGAAATAAGCTAGTTCTATTCTCGTAATGATTTGCTTTCCCATGAAGACGGTTGAGCACAGTAAGTTCATACTTTCCTGCTTCGTGTAATCTAACAAGATGTAAAACTTAGTATATTCGTTTCATTTCTAAAGAAGTTTACTTAGAAAACAAAGATCTTCATTGCCAAACACTGTACAGTGTGAAATAAGCTAGTTCTCTTCTCAGAATTAGTTGCTTTCCTACAAAGACGGTTAAGTGCAGCAAGATCAAACTTTCCTGGTTTCTATAATCTAAAAAGATGTGCAACTTAGTAGTTTCATTTCATTTCTAAAGTAGTTTGCTTAAAAAACAAAAACCTTCATGGCCAAAAACTGTACTGTGTGAAATGAGCTAGTTCTGTTCCGGAATGAGTTGCTTTACTACGAACACGGTTGAGTACATCAAGTTGATACTTTCTTGGTTTGTGTAATCTAAAAAGATGTACAACTTAGTATATTCGTTTCATTTTTAAAGTACTTTTTAGAAAACAAAGATCTTCTGTGCCGAACACTGTACTTTGTGAAATAAGCTAGTTCTGTTCTCGGAATGAATTGATTTCCTAAGGGAGACGGTTCAGTGAAGAAAGATAATACTTTCCTGGTTTGTGTAATCTAAGAAGATGTACAACTTAGTAGATTCGTTTCATTTCTAAAGTAGTTTGTTTAGAAAACAAACGTCTTCATTGCCCAACACTGTACTTTGTGAAATAAGCTAGTTCTGTTCTCGGAATGAATTGCTTTCCTAAGGGAGACGGTTCAGTGAAGAAAGATAATACTTTCCTGGTTTGTGTAATCTAAGATGTACAACTTAGTAGATTCGTTTCATTTCTAAAGTAGTTTGTTTAGAAAACAAACGTCTTCATTGCCCAACACTGTACTTTGTGAAATAAGCTAGCTCTGTTCTCGGAATGAGTTTCTTTCACACGAAGACAGTTGAGTGCAGCAAGATCAAATTTTCCTGGTTAGTGTAATCTAACAAGATGTGCAACTTAGGAGATTCGTTTAATTTCTAAAGTAGTTTGCTTAGAAAACAAAGATCTTCATTGCCAAAAACTGTACTCTGTGAAATAAGGTAGTTTTCTTCTGGGAATGATTAGCTTTCCTACGAAGACGGATGAGTGCAGCAAGTTGAAACTTCGCTAAATTGTTGAATCTATCAGGATATACAACTTAGTGGATTCATTTCATTTCTAAAGTAGTTTGCTTAGAAAACAAAGATCTTTATTCCTGAAAACTGTACTGTGTGAAATCAGCTAGTTATGTTCTCAGAATGAGTTGCTTTCCCATGAAGACAGTTCAGTGAAGCAAGTTGATACCTTCCTTGTTTGTGTAACCTAACAAGATGTACAACTTAGTAGATTCGTTTCATTTCTAAGGTGGTTTGCTTAGAAAACAAAGGTCTTAATTACCGAACACTGTACTGTGTGAAATAAGCTAGTTTTGTTTTCGGAATGACTTGCTTTCCCACGAAGATGTTTGAGTGCAGGAAGGTGATACTTTCCTGGATTGTATAATCTAACAAGATGTACAACTTTGTACATTCTTTTCATTTCTAAAGTAGTTTGCTCAGAAAACAATGATCTTCATTGCTGAACACTGTACTTTGTGAAATAAGGAAGTTATGTTCTCAGAATGAGTTCCTTTCATGAAGAAGGTTGAGTGCAGTAAGTTGATAGTTTCCTGGTTTGTGTAATCTAACAAGATGTACAACTTAGTAGATGCATTTAATTTCTAAAGTAGTTTGCTTAGAAAACAAAGATTTTCATTGCCGAACACTGTACTTTGTGAAATAAGCTAGTTCTGTTCTCAGAATGAGATGCTTTCCTACATAGACTATTGAGTGCAGCAAGATCAAAGTTTCCTGTTTTTTTGGAAAATAACAAGATGTACGACTTAGGAGATTCATTTCATTTCTAAAGTAGTTTGCTTACAAAACGAAGATCTTCATTGCCAAAAACTGTACTGTGTGAAATAAGGTAGTTCTGTTCTCGGAATGAGTTGCTTTACTACGAAGATGGATGAGTGCAACAAGTTCAAATTGAATTGTGTAATCTAACAAGAGATTCAACTTAGTTGATTCATTTCATTTCTAAAGTAGTTTGCTTAGAAAACAAGTATCTTCATTCCTGAAAAACTGTACTGTGTGAAATAAGCTAGTTCTGTTCTTGGAATGAGTTCCTTTCCTATGATGAGGGTTGAGTGCAGCAAGATAAAACGTTCCTGGTTTTTATAATCTAACAAGGTTTACAACTTGGTAGGTTCGTTTCATTTCTAAAGTAGTTTGGTTAAAAAACAAAGACGTTCATTTCCGAAAACTGTACTGTGTGAAATAAGCTAGTTCTCTTCTCGGAATGAGTTGCTTTCCTATGAAGACGGTTGAGTACAGCAAGTTGAAACTTTCCTGGATGGTGTAATCTAACAAGATGTACAACTTGGTAGATTCGTTTCATTTCGAAAGTACTTTGCTTAGAAAACTAAGAACTTCATTTCCAAAAACTGTACTGTGTGAAATAAGCTAGTTCTGTTCTCGGAATTAGTTGCTTTCCCACTAAGACGGTTCAGTGTAGGAAGTTGATACTTTCCTGGTTTGTGTAATCAAACAAGATGTACATCTTAGTAGATTCGTTTAATTTCTAAAGTAGTTTGCTTAGAAAACAAAGGTCTTCATTGCCAAAAACCCTACTGTGGGAAATAAGCTACTTCTGTTCTCGGAATGAGATGCATTCCTACGAATTTGGTTGAGTGCAGCAAGATTAAGCTTTCCTGGTTTGTGCAATCTACCAAGATGTACAACTAGTAGATTAGTTTCATTTCTAAAGTATTTTGCTTGGAAAACAAAGGTCTTCATTGCTGAACACTGTACAGTGTGAAATAAGCCAGTTCCGTTTTTGGAATGAGTTGCTTTCCTATGAAGATGTTTGAGTGTGGGAAGTTGATAGTTTCCTGGTTTGTGTAATCTAAAAAGATGTACAACTTAATAGATTCGTTTAATTTCTAAAGTAGTTTGCTTATAAAACAATTATCTTCATTTCCTAAACACTGTACAGTGTGAAATAAGCTAGTTCTGTTCTTGGAATGTGTTGCTTTCACATGTTCTTTCCCATGAATATTGTTGAGTGCAGGAAGTTGATACTTTCCTCGATTGTGTAATCTAACAAGATGTACAACTTAGTAGATTCGAATCATTTCTAAAATAGTTTGCTGAGAAAACAAAGATCTTCATTGCCAAAAACTGTACTGTGTGAAATGAGCTAGTTCTGTTCTCAGAATGAGTTGCTTTCTCATGAAGACGGTTCAGTGCAGCAAGTTGATACTTTCCTGGTTTGTGTAATCTAACAAGATGTACAACTTGTAGATTCGTTTCTTTTCTAAAGTACTTTGCTAAGAAAACAAATATCTTCATTGCTGAACACTGTACAGTGTGAAATAAGCTAGTTCTGTTCTCAGAATGAGTTGCTTTCATACAAAGACGGTTGAGTGCAGCAAGATCAAATGTTGCTGGTTTGTGTAATCTAACAATATGTACAACTTAGTAGATTCGTTTCATTTCTAAAGTAGATTGCTTAAATAACAGAGGTCTTCATTGCCGAAAACTCTACTGTGTGAACTAAGCAAGTTCTATTCTCGGAATGACTTGCTTTCCTAAGAAGATGGTTCAGTGCAGCAAATTGAAACTTTCCTGGATTGTGTAATCTAACAAAATGTACAACTTAGTAGATTCGTTTCATTTCTAAAGTAGTTTGCTTAGAAAACAAAGATCTTCATTGCTGAAAACTGTAGTGTGAAATAAGCTAGTTCTGTTCTCGGAATGAGTTGTTTTCCCACGAA
This sequence comes from Orientallactaga sibirica, assembly GCA_036365145.1. Lineage (NCBI taxonomy): Eukaryota > Metazoa > Chordata > Mammalia > Rodentia > Dipodidae > Orientallactaga > Orientallactaga sibirica. Next base: position 499,957 of record JAEOAD010000890.1, read on the forward strand.
GACGGTTGAGTGAAGCAAGTTGATACTTTCCTGGTTTGTGTAATTTTACAGGATGTGCAACTTAGGAGATTCGTTAAATTTCTAAAGTGGTTTGTTTTGAAAACAAAGATCTTCACTCCCGAAAACTGTACTGTGTGAAATAACCTGGTATTGTTCTAGGAATGAGTTGCTTTAGTATGAGGATGGTTGAATGCAGCAAGTTGATACTTTCCGGGTATGTGTAATATAACAAGATGTACAACTTAGTAGATTCTTTTCATTTATAAAGTAGTTTGCTTAGAAAACAAAGGTTTTCATTGCTGAACACTGTACTGTGTGAAATAAGCTAGTTCTATTCTCAGAATGATTTGCTTTCCCATGAAGACGGTTGAGCACAGTAAGTTCATACTTTCCTGCTTTGTGTAATCTAACAAGATGTAAAACTTAGTATATTCGTTTCATTTCTAAAGAAGTTTACTTAGAAAACAAAGATCTTCATTGCCAAACACTGTACAGTGTGAAATAAGCTAGTTCTCTTCTCAGAATTAGTTGCTTTCCTACAAAGACGGTTAAGTGCAGCAAGATCAAACTTTCCTGGTTTCTATAATCTAAAAAAGATGTGCAACTTAGTAGTTTCATTTCATTTCTAAAGTAGTTTGCTTAAAAAACAAAAACCTTCATGGCCAAAAACTGTACTGTGTGAAATGAGCTAGTTCTGTTCCGGAATGAGTTGCTTTACTACGAACACGGTTGAGTACATCAAGTTGATACTTTCTTGGTTTGTGTAATCTAAAAGATGTACAACTTAGTATATTCGTTTCATTTTTAAAGTAGTTTTTTTAGAAAACAAAGATCTTCTGTGCCGAACACTGTACTTTGTGAAATAAGCTAGTTCTGTTCTCGGAATGAATTGATTTCCTAAGGGAGACGGTTCAGTGAAGAAAGATAATACTTTCCTGGTTTGTGTAATCTAAGAAGATGTACAACTTAGTAGATTCGTTTCATTTCTAAAGTAGTTTGTTTAGAAAACAAACGTCTTCATTGCCCAACACTGTACTTTGTGAAATAAGCTAGTTCTGTTCTCGGAATGAATTGCTTTCCTAAGGGAGACGGTTCAGTGAAGAAAGATAATACTTTCCTGGTTTGTGTAATCTAAGATGTACAACTTAGTAGATTCGTTTCATTTCTAAAGTAGTTTGTTTAGAAAACAAACGTCTTCATTGCCCAACACTGTACTTTGTGAAATAAGCTAGCTCTGTTCTCGGAATGAGTTTCTTTCACACGAAGACAGTTGAGTGCAGCAAGATCAAATTTTCCTGGTTAGTGTAATCTAACAAGATGTGCAACTTAGGAGATTCGTTTAATTTCTAAAGTAGTTTGCTTAGAAAACAAAGATCTTCATTGCCAAAAACTGTACTCTGTGAAATAAGGTAGTTTTCTTCTGGGAATGATTAGCTTTCCTACGAAGACGGATGAGTGCAGCAAGTTGAAACTTCGCTAAATTGTTGAATCTATCAGGATATACAACTTAGTGGATTCATTTCATTTCTAAAGTAGTTTGCTTAGAAAACAAAGATCTTTATTCCTGAAAACTGTACTGTGTGAAATCAGCTAGTTATGTTCTCAGAATGAGTTGCTTTCCCATGAAGACAGTTCAGTGAAGCAAGTTGATACCTTCCTTGTTTGTGTAACCTAACAAGATGTACAACTTAGTAGATTCGTTTCATTTCTAAGGTGGTTTGCTTAGAAAACAAAGGTCTTAATTACCGAACACTGTACTGTGTGAAATAAGCTAGTTTTGTTTTCGGAATGACTTGCTTTCCCACGAAGATGTTTGAGTGCAGGAAGGTGATACTTTCCTGGATTGTATAATCTAACAAGATGTACAACTTTGTACATTCTTTTCATTTCTAAAGTAGTTTGCTCAGAACACAATGATCTTCATTGCGGAACACTGTACTTTGTGAAATAAGGAAGTTATGTTCTCAGAATGAGTTCCTTTCATGAAGAAGGTTGAGTGCAGTAAGTTGATAGTTTCCTGGTTTGTGTAATCTAACAAGATGTACAACTTAGTAGATGCATTTAATTTCTAAAGTAGTTTGCTTAGAAAACAAAGATTTTCATTGCCGAACACTGTACTTTGTGAAATAAGCTAGTTCTGTTCTCAGAATGAGATGCTTTCCTACATAGACTATTGAGTGCAGCAAGATCAAAGTTTCCTGTTTTTTTGGAAAATAACAAGATGTACGACTTAGGAGATTCATTTCATTTCTAAAGTAGTTTGCTTACAAAACGAAGATCTTCATTGCCAAAAACTGTACTGTGTGAAATAAGGTAGTTCTGTTCTCGGAATGAGTTGCTTTACTACGAAGATGGATGAGTGCAACAAGTTCAAATTGAATTGTGTAATCTAACAAGAGATTCAACTTAGTTGATTCATTTCATTTCTAAAGTAGTTTGCTTAGAAAACAAGTATCTTCATTCCTGAAAAACTGTACTGTGTGAAATTAGCTAGTTATGTTCTCGGAATGAGTTACTTTCCCACGAAGACAATTCAGTGAAGCAATTTGATACTTTCCTGGTTTGTGTAACCTAACAAGATGTACAACTTAGTAGATTCATTTCATTTCTAAAGTAATTTACTTAGAAAACGAAGGTGTTCATTGCCAAACACTGTACTGTGTGAAATAAGCTAGTTCTGTTCTCGAAATGACTTGCTTTCCCAAGAAGATATTTGACTGCAGGAAGGTAATACTTTCCTGGATTGTGTAATCTAACAAGATGTACAACTTAGTAGGCTCGTTTCATTTCTAAAGTATTTTGCTTAGAAAACAATGATCTTCATTTCCGAACACTGTACAGTGTGAAATAAGCTAGTTCTGTTTTCAGAATAAGTTGCTTTCCTACGAAGACTGTTGAGTGCAGCAAGATCAAACTGTCTTGGTTTGTGCAATCTAACAAGATGTAAAACTTTGTAGATTCGTTTCATTTCTAAAGTAGTTTGCTTAAAAAGCAAAGATCTTCATTGCCATAAAGTGTACTCTGTGAAATAAGCTAGGTCTGTTCTCGGAATGAGATTCTTTACTACCAACACGGTTGAGTGCAGCAAGTTGATGGAATCTTGGTTTGTGTAATCTAACAAGATATACAACTTAGAAGATTCGTTTCATTTATAAAGTAGTTTGCTTAGAAAACCAAGGTCTTCATTGCCAAACGCTTTACTGTGTGAAATAAGCTAGTTCTGTTTTTGGAATGAGTTGCTTTCCCATGAAGACGGTTGAGTGCAGCAAGATCAAACTTTCCATGTTTGTGTAATCTAACAAGATGTACAACTTAGTAGATTCGTTTCGTTTCTAAAATAGTTTGCTGAAAAAACAACGATCTTCTTTACTAAACACTGTACTTTGTGGAATAAGCTAGTTCTGTTCTCAGAATGAGGTGCTTTCCCACGAAGATGGTTGAGTGCAGCAAGATCAAACTTTCCTGGTTTGTGTAATCTAATAAGACTGACAAATTAGTAGATTCATATCATTTCTAAAGTAATTTGCTTAGAAAACCAAGGTCTTCATTGCTGAACACTATACTGTGTGAAATAAGCTTGCTCTGTTTTTGGAAGGAGTTGCTTTCCCAATAAGATGGTTGAGTGCAGGAAGTTATTACCTTCCTGGTTTTTGTAATCTAACAAGATGTGCCACTTAGTAGATTCGTTTCATTTCTAAAGTAGTTTTTCTAAAAAACAAAGATATTCATTGCCGAAAACTGTACAGTGTAAAATAAGCTAGTTCTATTCTCGGAATGAATTGCTTTACTACAAAGACGGTTTAGTGCAGGAAGTTGATACTTTCCTGGTTTATGTAATCTAACAAGATGTACATCTTAGGAGATTCGTTTGTTTTCTAAAGTAGTTTGCTTAGAAAACAAAGATATTCATTGCCAAAAACTGTACTGTGTGAAAAAAACTAGTTCGGTTCTCGGAATGAGTTGCTTTGCCAAGAAGATGGTTGAGTGCAGGATGGTGATACGTTCTTGGATTCTGTAATCTGACAAGATGTACAACTTAGTAGATTCGTTTCATTTCTAAAGTAGTTTGCTTAGAAAACAAAGATATTCATAGGCCAACACTGTACTGTGTGAAATAACCTAGTTCTGTTCCCAGACTAAGATGCGTTCCTACGATGTTGGTTGAGTTCAGCAAGATCAATCTTTCCTAGTTTGTGTAATGTAAGAAGATGTACAACTAGTAGATTCGTTTCATTTGTAAAGTATTTTGCTTTGAAAACAAAGATCTTCATTGCCGAAAACTGTACTGTGTGAAATAAGTTTTTTCTGTTTTCGGAATGAGTTGCTTTCCCACGAACACTGTTAATTGCAGCAAGTTGATACTTTCCTGGTTTGTGTAATCTAAGAAGATCTACAACTTATTACATTCGTTTCATTTCTAAAGCAGTTTGCTTAGAAAACAAGGTTGTTCACTCCTGAACACTGTACTGTGTTAAATAAGCTAGTTCTGTTCTCGGAATTAGTTGCATTCCCATGAAAACGGTTGAGTGCAGCAAGTTGATACTCTCCTGGTTTGTGTAATCTAACAAGATGTACAACTTAATAGATTCATTTCATTTCTAAAGTAGTTTACTTAGAAAACAAAGATCCTCATTGCTGAAAACTGTACTGTGTGAAATAAGCTAGTTCTGTTCTGAGAATGAGTTTCTATACTACGAAGACGGTTGAGTGCAGCAAGATCAAACTTTCCTGGTTTGTGTAATCTGGCAAGGTGTACAAATTAGTAGATTTGTTTCATTTCAAGAGTAGTTTAATTAGAAAGAAATGATCTTCAGTGCCGAACATTGTACAGTGTGAAATAAGCTAGTTCTGCTCTCGGAATGAGTTGCTTTCCCACGAAGATGGTTGAGTGGAGGAAGTTGATACTTTCCTGGCTTGTTAATCTAACAAGATGTACAGCATAATATATTCATTTCATTTCTAAAGTAGTTTGCTTAGAAAACAAAGATCTTCATTGCAATAAACTGTTCATTGTGAAGTAAGCTAGTTCTGTTCTCGGAATGAGTAGCTTTCCCACGAAGACGGTTGAGTGCAGCAAGTTGATACTTTCCTGGTTTGTGTAATCTAACAAGATGTACAACTTATAGATTCGTGTCATTTATGAAGTAGTTTGCTTAGAAAACAAAGGCCTTCATTGCCAAACACTGTACTGTGTAATAAGCCAGTTCTGTTCTCAGAATGAGTTGCTTTCCCACGAATACGGTTGAGTGCAGAAAGTTGATACTTTCCTGGTTTCTGTAATCTCATAAGATGTACAACTTAGTAGATTCGTTTCATTTATAAAGTAGTTTGCTTAGGAAACAAAGATCTTCATTGCCGAACACTGTACTGTGGGAAATAAGCTTGATATGTTCGAGGAATGAGATGTGTTCCTACAGAGTCGGTTGAGTGCAGCAAGATCAAATGTTCTTGGCTTGCTTAATCTAACAAGATGTACAACTTAGTAGATTCGTTTCATTTCTAAAGAAGTTTGATTAGAAAACAAAGATCTTCATTGCCGAAATCTGTACTGTGTGACATAAGCTAGTTGTTTTCTCGGAATGCATTACTTTCCCAGGAATACGGTTGAGTGTAGCAAGTTGATACTTTCCTGTATCGTGTAATCTAAGAAGATGTACAACTTACTACATTCGTTTCCTTACTAATGTAGTTTGCTTAGAAAACAAACATCTTCATGTCCGAACACTGTACATTGTGAAATAAGCTAGTTCTGTTCTTGGAATGAGATGCTTTTCTACAAAGATGGTAGAGTGCAGCAAGATCAAACTTTCATGGTTTTTGCAATCGGACAAGATTTACAACTTAGTCAATTCGTTTCATTTCTAATCTAGTTTGCTTAGAAAACAAAGATCTTCATTGCCGAAAACCATATTATGTGAAGTAAGCTAATTGTATTCTCGGAATGAGTTGGTTTAGTATGAAGACTGTTGAGTGCAGCAAGTTGATACTTTCCTGGTTTTCTGTAATCTAACAAGATGTACAACTTAGTAAATTTGTTTCATTGCTAAAGTAGCTTGCTTAGAAAACAAAGATCTTCATTGCCGAACACAATGCTGTGTGAAATAAGCTAGTTCTGTTCGCAGAATGAGATGCTTTCCTACGAAGTCGGTTGAGTGCAGCAAGATCAAAATTTCCTGGTTTGTGTAATCTAACAAGATGAACAACTAGTAGAATTGTTTCATTTCTAAAGTGTTTTGCTTAGAAAACAAAGGTCTTTAATGCTGAACACTGTTCTGTGTGAAATAAGCTAATTCCGTTCTTGGAATGAGTTGCTTTCCCAAGAAGAATGTTGAGTGAAGGAATTTGATAATTTCCTGGATTGTGTAATCTAACAAGATATACACCTTTGTAGATTCGTTTCGTTTCTAAAGTAGTTTACTGAGAAAACAAAGATCTTCATTGCCGAACACTGTACTTTGTTAAATGAGCTAGTTCTGTTCTCGGAGTGAGTTGCTTTCCCACCAAGATGGTTCAGTTCAGGAAGTTGATACTTTTCTGGTTTGTGTAATCTAAGAAGATGTACAACTTAGTAGTTTCATTTCATGTCTAAAGTAGTTTGCTTAGAAAACAAAGGTCTTCATTGCCGAACACTGTACTGTGTGAAATAAGCCTGTTCTGTTCTCAGAATGAGTTGCTTTCCCATGAAGATGGTTGAGTGCAGGAAGTTGATACTTTGATGGTTTATGTAGTCTCACAAGATGTACAACTTAGTAGATGCATTTCATTAATGAAGTAGTTTCCTTACCAAACAAAGTTCTTCATTGCCAAACACTATACTGTGTGAAATAAGGTACTGCTGTTCTCAGAATGAGTTGCTTTCCTACGAAGACCTCTGAGTGCAGCAAGATCAAACTTTCCTGGTTTGTGTAATCTAACAAGATATACAACTTAGTAGATTCGTTTCATTTCTATAGTACTTTGATTAGAAAAAAAGGTCTTTATTGCAGAAAACTATTGTGTGAAATAAGCTAGTTCTGTTCTCGGAATGAGTTGTTTCCTACAAAGACTGTTGAGTGCAGGAAGTTGATACTTTCTTGGTTGGTGTAATGTAAGAAGATGTACAACTTTGTAGATGCGTTTAATTTCTGAAGTAGTTTGCTTAGAAAACCAAGTTCTTTATTACCGAACACTGACTGAACTGTGTGAAATAAGGTAGTGCTGTTCTTGGAATGAGTTTCTTTCCCAAAAAGAAGGTAGACTGCAGGAAGTTTATACTTTCCTGGATTGTGTAAGCTAACAGGATATACAAGATGTACAAATTAGTAGATTCATTTCATTTCTAAAGTAGTTTCCTTAGAAAACAAATATCTTCTTCTCCGAACACTGTACTTTGTGAAATAAGCTACTTATGTTCTCGGAATGAGTTGCTTTCCCAACGAAGATGGTTCAGTGTATCAAGTTGATAATTTCCTGGTTTGTGTAATCTAACAAGATATACAACTTAGAAAACAAAGATCTTCATTGCTGATCACTATACATTGTGAAATAAGCTAGTTCTGTTCTCTGAATGAGATGCTTTCCTACGAAGACTTTGGAGTGCAGCCAGATCAAACTTGCCTGGTTTGTGTAATCTGAAAAGATGTACAACTTAGTAGATTCGTTTCATTTCTAAAGTTGTTTGCCTAGAAAACAAAGATCTTCATTGCCTAAAACTATACTGTGTGAAATAAGCTTGTTCTATTCTTGGAATGAGGTGCTTTGCTACGAAGACTGTTGAGTGCAGCAAGTTGATCCTTTACTGATTTCTGTGATCTATCAAGTTGTACATCTTAGTAGATTCGTTTAATTTATAAAGTAGTTTGCTTAGAAAACAAATGTCTTCAATGCAGAACACTGTACTGTGTGAAATAAGGTCGTTCTGTCCTCAGAATGAGTTACTTTCCCACGAAGATGGTTGTGTCCAGGAAGTTGATACTTTCCTGAATGGTGTAATCTACCAAGATGCACAGCTTCATAGATTCGTTTCAGTTCTAAAGTAGTTTCCTTAGAAAACAAATATCTTCTTCTCCGAACACTGTACTTTGTGAAATAAGCTACTTCTGTTCTCTGAATGAGTTGCTTTCCCACGAAGATGGTTGAGTGCAGCAAGTTGATACTTTCCTGGTTTGTGTAATCTAACAAGATGTACAACATAGTAGATTCATTTCATTTGTAAAGTAGTTTACTTAAAAAACAAAGATCTTCATTGCTGAACACTGTACAGTGTGAAATAAGCTAGTTCGGTTTTCGGTATGAGTTGCTTTACTATGAAGACATTTGAGTGCAGCAAGTTGATACTTTCCTGGATTGTGTAATCTAAAAAGATGTACACCTTAGTAGATTCGTTTCATTTATAAAGTAGTTGGCTTAGAAAACAAAGGTCTTCATTGCCAAACCCTGCACAGTGTAATAAGCTAGTTCTGTTCTCTGAATGAGTTGCTTTCCCACGAAAACGGTTGAGTGCACCAGGTTGATACTTTCCTGGTTTGTGTAATATAACAATCTGTACAACTTTGTAGATTTGTTTCATTTATTAAGGAGTTTGCTTATAAATCAAAGATCTTCATTGCCGATCATTGCACAGTGTGAAATAAGCTAGTTCTGTTCTCGGAATGAGTGGCTTTACTACGAAGACTGTTGAGTGTGGCAAGATCAAACTTTCCTGGTTTGTGTAATCTAACAAGATGTACAACTTAGTAGATTTGTTTCATTTCTAAAGTAGTTTGATTGGAAAACACAGATCTTCATTGCTGAAAACTTTACTGTGTGAAATAATCTAGTTCTGTTCTCGGAATGAGTTGCTTTCCCGCGAAGACGGTTGAGTCCAGCAAGTTGATACTTCCCTGGTTTGTGAAATCTAACAAGATGTAGAACTTAGTAGATTCATTTCATTTCTAAAGTAGTTTGCTTAGAAAACAAAGTTCTTCATTGCCGAACACTGTACTGTGTGAAATAAGCTAGTTCTGTTCTCGGAGTGAGTTACTTCCCACAAAGACGGTTGAGTGCAGCAAATTGATACTTTCCTGGTTTGTGTAATCTAAAAAAGATTTACAGATTTGTAGTTTTGTTTCATTTCTAAAGTAGTTTGCTTAGAAAACAAAGATCTTCATTGCTGAACATTGTACAGTGTTAATTAAGCTAGTTCTATTCTCGGAATGAGTTGCTTTCCCACGAAGACGGTTGAGTTCAGCAAGATCAAACTGTCCTGGTTATGTAATCTAACATGATGTACAACTTAGTCGAGACGTTTCATTTCTAAAGTTGTTTGCTTAATAAAAGAAAGATCTTCATTGACGAAAACTGTACTGTGTGTAATAAGCTAGTTCTGTTGTAGGAATTGTTTGCTTTACTACGAAGACGGTTGAATGTAGCAAGTTGGTACTTTCCTGGTATGTGTAATCTAACAAGATGCACAACTTAGTAGATTCGTTTCATTTCTAAAGTAGTTTGCTTATAAAACAAAGGTCTTCATTGCCGAATACTGTACTTTGTGAAATAAGCTAGTTCTGTTCTCGGAATGAGTTCCTTTCACAGGAAGAAGGTTGAGTGCAGTAAATTGATACTTTCCTGGTTTGTGTAATCTAACAAGATGTACAACTTAGTAGATTCCTTTTATTTCTAAAGTAGTTTGCTTAGAAAACAAAGATCTTCATCGCCAAACACTGTACTTTGTGTAATAAGGTGGTTCTGTTCTTCAAATGAGTTGCTTTGCCACAAAGACGGTTGAGTGCAGCAAGTTGATACTTTCCTGGTTTGTGTAATCTAAGAAGATGTACAACTTTGTAGATTCGTTTCATTTGTAAAGTAGTTTGCTTAGAAAACAATTATCTTCATGCCAAAAACTGTACAGTGTGAAATAAGCTAGTTCTGTTCTCACAATTAATTGCTTTACTATGAAGACGGTTGAGTGCAGCAGGTTGGTACTTTCCTGGCTTTTGTAGTCTAACATGATGTACAGCTTAGTAGTTTCGTTTCATTTCTAACGTAGTTTGCTTAGAAAACAAAGATCTTCATTGCCGAACTCTGTACCGTGTGAAATAAGCTAGTTCTGTTCCCAGTATGAGTTGCTTTACCACAAAGAAGGTTGAGTGCAGGAAGTTGATACTTTCCTGGTTTGTGTAACCTAACAAGATCTACAACTTATGAGATTCATTTCATTTCTAAAGGAGTTTGCTTAGAAAACAAACATCTTCATTGATGAACACTGTACTGAGTGAAATAAGCTAGTTGTGTTTTCGGAATGAGTTGCTTTCCTACGAAGACTGTTGAGGGCAGCAAGCTGATACTTTCCTAGTTTGTGGATTCTAACAAGAAGTACAACTTAGTAGATATGTTTCATTTCTAAAGTTGGTTGCTTAGAAAAGAAAAATCTTCATTGCCGAGCGCTGTGTGAAATAAGCTAGTTCTGTTCTTGGATTGAGTTGCTTTACTACGAAGATGGTTCGGTGCAGGAAGTTGAAACTTTCCTGGATTGTGTAATGTAAAAATGTGTACAACTTAGTAGATTCTTTTCATTTTGTAAAGTAGTTTGCAGAGAAAACAAGATCTTCATTGCCGAACACTGTACTTTGTGAAATAAGCTAGTTTTGTTCTCCGAGTGAGTTGATTAGCACGAAGACAGTTCAGTGCAGCCAGTTGATACTTTCCTGGTTTGTGTAATCTAAGAAGATGTAAAACTTAGTCTATTCGTTTCATTACTGACGTAGTATTCTTAGAAAACTAAGATCTTCATTACTGAACATTGTACAGTGTCAAATATGCTAGTTCTGTTCTCAGAATGAGATGCTTTCCTAGGAAGACGGTTGAGTGAAGCAAGTTGAAACTTTCCTGGATTGGGTAATCTAACAAGATATACAGCTTAGTAGATACGTTTCATTTCTAAAGTAGTTTGCTTAGAAAACAAAGGTCTTCATTGCCAAACGCTGTACTTTGTGAAATTAGGTCGTTCTTTTCTCGGGATGAGTTACTTTGCCATGAAGATGGTTGAGTGCAGGAAGTTGATACTTTTCTGGATTGTGTAATCTAACAAGATGTACGGCTTTGTAGATTCGTTTCATTTCTAAAGTAGTTTGCTTAGAAAACAAAGATCTTCTCTGAACCCTGTACTTTATGAAATAAGCTAGTTCTGTTCTCGAAATGAGTTGCTTTCCCACGAAGACGATTGAGTGCAGAAGTTGATACTTTCCTGGTTTGTGTAATCTAACAAGATGTACAACTTAGTAGATTTTTTTCATTTATAAAGTAGATTGCTTAGAAAACAAAGGTCTTCATTGCCAAACACAGTACTGTGTAATAAGCTAGTTCTGTTCTCGGAATATTTTGTTTTCCTACGAAGACTGTTGAGTGCAGCAAGATCAAACTTTCCTGGTTTGTGTAATCCAAGAAGATGTAAAACTTAGTAGATTCCTTTAATTTCTCAAGTACTTTGATTAGAAAACAAAGACCTTCATTGCTGAAAACTGTACTGTGTGAAATAAGCTAGTTCTGTTCTCAGAATGAGTTGCTTTCCCACAAAGACGGTTGAGTGCAGCAAGTTGATACTTTCATGGTTTGTGTAATCTATGACGATGTACAACTTAGTAGATGCCTTTCATTTCTAACGTAGATTGCTTAGAAAACAAAGTTCTTCATTGCCCATCACTGTAGTGTGTGAAATAAGCTAGTTCTGTTCTCAGAATGAGTTGCTTTCCCACGAAGATGGTTGAGTGCAGGAAGTTAATACTTTCCTGGATTGTGTAATTTAAAAATATGTACAACTTAGTAGATTTGTTTCGTTTCTAAAGTAGTGTGCTGAGAAAACAAAGATCTTCATTGCCGAACACTGTACTGTGTGAAATAAGCTAGTTCTGTTCTATGAGTGAGTTGCTTTCCCACGAAGACGGTTAAGTGCAGCAAGTTTATACTTTCCTGGTTTGTGTAATCTAAGAAGATGTACAACTTAGTAATTTCTTTTCATTTTTATAGTAGTTTTCTTGGAAAACAAAGATCTTCAATGCTGAACACTGTACAGTGTGAAATAAGCTAGTTCTGTTCTCGGAATGAGATGTTTTCCTAGGAAGACGGTCGAGTGCAGCAAGATCAAACATTCCTGGTTTGTGTAATCTGACAAGATGTACAACTTAGTAGATACGTTTCATTTCTTAAGTGTTTTGCTTAGAAAACAAAGATCTTCATTGCCGAAAACTATGCTGTATGAATTAAACTATTTCTGTTCTCAGAATGAGTTGCTTTACTGCGAAGACGGTTGAGTGCTGCAAGTTGATAATTTACTGGTTTGTGTAATCTATCAAGATGTACATCTTAGTAGATTCGTTACATTTCTAAAGTCGTTTGCTTAGAAAACAAAGGTCTTCATTGCCGAACACTGTACTGTGTGAAATAAGCTAGTTCTGTTCTCAGAATGAGTTGCTTTCCCACAAAGATAATTGAGTGCAAGAAACTGATACTTTCCTGGATTGTGTAATGTAAAAATATGTACAACTGAGTAGATTTGTTTCATTTCTAAAGTAGTTTTCTGAGAAAACAAAGATCTTCATTTCTGAACACTGTACTTTGTGAAATAAGCTAGTTCTGTTCTCGGAATGAGTTGTTTTCCCACGATGAGGGTTGAGGGCAGCAAGTTGATACTTTCCTGGTTTGTGTAATCTAAGAAGATGTATAACCTAGTAGATTCGTTTCATTTCTAAAGTAGTTTGCTTAGAATACAAATATCTTTATTTCCAAACACTGTACCATGTGAAATAAGCTGGTTCAGTTCTCGGAATGAGTTGTTTTCCAAAGAAGACGGTTGAGTGCAGCAAGTTGATACTTTACTGGATTGAGTAGTCTAACAATATGTACAACTTAGTAGATTCGTTTCATTTCTACAGTGGTTTGCTTAGAAAACAAAGGTCTTCATTGCTGAACACTGTACTGTGTGAAAAACCTAGTTCTTTTCTCAGAAAGAATTGCTTTCCCATGAAGATGTTTGAGTGCAGGAAGTTGACACTTTCCTAGTTTATATAATCTGAAAAGATGTACAACTTAGTGGATTCTTTTCATTTCTAAAGTAGTTTGCTTAGAAAACAAATATCTACATTTCCAAACACTGTACTGTTTGAAATAAGCTGGTTCGGTTCTTGGAATGAGTTGTTTTTCCACGAAGATGGTTGAGTGCAGCAAGTTGATACTTTACTGCCTTGGGTAATCAAACAAGATGTACAACTTAGTAGATTCGTTTCATTTATAAAGTGGTTTGCTCAGAAAACAAAGGTCTTCATTTCCGAATACAGTACTTTGTGAAATAAGCTAGTTCTCTTCTGGGCATGAGTTGCTTTTCACGAAGTCGGTTGAGTGCTGCAAGTTGGTACTTTCCTGGTTTGTGTAATCTAAGAAGATGTACAACTTAGTAGATTCGTTTCATTTCCAAATTAGTTTGCTGAAAATAAGAAAGATCTTCATTGCCAAAATCTGTACTGTGTGAAATAAGCAAGGTCTGTTCTCGGAATGAGTTGCTTTCCCACGAAGATGGTTGAGTGCAGAAGTTTATACTTTCCTGGTTTGTGTAATCTAACAAGATATACAAGTTAGTACATTAGTTTCATTTCTAAAGCAGTTTGCTTAAAAAAGAAAGATCTTCATTGGTGAAAACTGTACTGTGTGAAGTAAGTTAGTTCTGTTCTCAGAATGAGAACAACAAACACGGTTGAGTGCACCACGCTCATACTTTGCTGGTTTGTGTAATCTAAGAAGATGTACAAGTTAGTAGATTCCTTTCATTTCTAAAGTGGTTTGATTAGAAAACAAAGGTCTACATTGCCAAACACTGTTATGTGAGAAATAAGCTAGTTCTGTTCTCGCAATGAGTTGCTTTCACACGAAGATGGTTGAGTGCAGGAAGTTGATACTGTCCTGGACTGTGCAATCTAACAAGATGTACAACTTTGTAGATTCGTTTCATTTCTAAAGTAGTTTGCTTAGAAAACAAAAATCTTCATTGCTGAACACTGTACTGTGTGAGATTAGGTCGTTCTGTTGTCTGAATGAGTTACTTTCCTACGAAGAGGGTTGAGTTCAGCAAGATCAAACTTTCCTGGTTTATGTACTCTAACCAGCTGTACAACTTCGTAGATTCGTTTCATTTCTAAAGTAGTTTGCTTAAAAAACAAAGAAATTCATTGCCGAAATCTGTAGTGTGTGAAATAAGCTAGTTCTGTTCTCGGAATGAGTTGCTTTCTCAAGAGGATGGTTGAGTGTAGGAAGTTGACAATTTCCTGGATTGTGTAATATAAGAAGATGTTAAACTTACTATATTCCTTTCATTTCTAAAGTATTTTGCTTAGAAAACAAAGATCTTCATGCCCGAACACTGTACTGTGTGTAATAAGCTAGTTCTGTTCTCAAGACGAGTTGCTTTACTACGAAGACGGTTGAGTGTAGCATGTTGGTTCTTTCCAGGTATGTGTAATCTAACAAGATTTACAACTTAGTAGATTGGTTTCATTTCTAAAGTAGTTTGCTGAGAAAACAAAGATCTTCTTCTCCTAACACTGTACTTTGTGAAATAAGCTAGTTCTGTTCTCGGAATGAACTGCTTTCCCATGAAGACGGTTCAGTGAAGCAAGTTGATACTTTCCTGGTTTGTTTAATCTAACAAGATGTACAACTTAGTAGATTCGTTTCATTACTAAGTAGTTTGCTTAGAAAACAAAGATCTTCATTGCCGAACACTGTACAGTGTGAAATAAGCTAGTTCTGTTCTGGGAATGAGGTGCTTTCCCACGAAGACGGTTGACTGCAGAAGTTGATACTTTCCTGGTTTGTATAATCTAACAAGATGTACAACTTAGTAGATTCATTTCATTTCTAAAGTCGTTTACTTAGAAAACAAAGATCTTCATTGCTGAAAACTGACTGTGTGAAATAAGCTCGTTCTGTTCTCGGAATGAGTTGCTTTACTACAAAGACATTTGAGTGCAGCAAGTTGATACTTTCCTGGTTTGTGTAATCTAACAAGATGTACAACTTAGTAGATCTGTTTCATTTATAAAGTAGTTTGCTTTGAAAACAAAGGTCTTCATTGCCAAACACAGTACTGTGTAATAAGCTAGTTCTGTTCTCAGAATGAGTTGCTTTCCCACGAAGACGGTTGAGTGCAGAAGTTGATACTTTCCTGGTTTGTGTAGTCTAACAAGATTTACAACTTAGTAGACTGCATAGCCACCAAGATGGTTGAGTGCAGAAAGTTGATAGTTTCATGGTTTGTGTAATCTTTGATGATGTACAACTTAGTAAATGCATTTCATTTCTAAAGTAGTTTGCTTAGAAAACAAAGATCTTCATTGCCGAACACTGTACTTTGTGAAATAAGCTAGTTCCCTTCGCGGAGTGAGTTGCTTTCCCACGAAGACGGTTCAGTGCAGCAAGTTGATACATTTCTGGTTTGTGTAATCTAACAAGATGTACAACTTAGCAGATTCATTTCATTTCTAAAGTAGTTTGCTTAGAAAACAAAGATCTTCATTGCCGAACACTGTAGAGTGTGAAATAAGCTAGTTCTGTTCTCAGAATGAGTTGCTTTCCTACGAAGACTGTTGAGTTCAGCAAGATCAAACTTTCCTTGTTTGTGTAATCTAACAAGATGTACAACTTAGTAGATTCCTTTCATTTCTAAAGTACTTTGATTAGAAAACAAAGATCTTCATTCCTGAAAACTGTACTGTGTGAAATAAGCTAGTTCTGTTCTCAGAATGAATTGCTTTCCCACGAAGATGGTTCAGTGCAGCAAGTTGATACTTTTATGGTTTGTGTAATCTATGACGATGTACAACTTAGTAGATGCATTTAATTTCTAAGTAGTTTGCTTAGAAAACAAAGTTATTCATTGCCAAAGACTGTACTGTGTGAAATAAGCTAGTTCTGTTCTCGGAATGAGTTGCTTTACTGCAAAGACGGTTGAGTGCAGCAAGTTGATACTTTGCTGGTTTGTGTAATCTAACAAGATGTACAACTTAGTTGATTCGTTGCATTAATAAAGTGGTTTGCTTTAGAAAAGAAAGGTCTTCATTGCCAAACACTGTACTGTGTAAAAGTCTAGTTCTGTTCTCGGAATGAGTTGCTTTCCCACTAAGACAGTTCAGTGCAGCAAGTTGATACTTTCCTGGTTTGTGTAATCTAACAAGATGCACAGCTTAGTAGATTCGTTTCATTTCTAAAGTAGTTCACTTAGAAAACAAAGTTCTTCATTGCCGAACACTGACTGTACTGTTTGAAATAAGCTAGTGCTGTTCTTGAAATGAGTTGCTTTCCCACAAAGAAGGTAGACTACAAGAAATTGATACATTCCTGGATTGTGTAAGCTAACAAGATGTACAAATTATTAGATTCATTTCATTTCTAAAGTAGTTCACTGAAAAGAAAGATCTTCTTTTCCAAACACTGTACTTTGTGAAATAAGCTAGTTCTGTTCTCGGAATGAGATGCTTTCCTAAGAAGACGGTAGAGTGCAGCAAGATCAAACTTTCCTGGTTTGTGTAATCTGACCAGATGTACAGCTTAGTAGATTCGTTTAATTTCTAAAGTATACTGTGTGAAATAAGCTTGTTCTATTCTCGGAATGGGGTGCTTTACTACAAAGACTGTTGAGTGCAGCAAGTTGATAACTTTACTGATTTGTGTGATTTATCAAGATGTACATCTTAGTAGATTCGTTTCATTTCTAAAGTAGTTTGCTTAGAAAACAAATGTCTTCATTGCCGAACACTATACTGTGTGAAATAAGGTCGTTCTGTTCTCACAATGAGATACTTTCCCACGAAGATGGTTGAATGCAGGAAGTTGATGGTTTCCTAGATTGTGTAATCTAACAAGATGTACAACTTAGTAGATTCGTTTCATTTCTAATCTAGTTTGATTAGAAAACAAGGTCTTCATTGCCGAACACTGTACTGTGTGAAATAAGCTAGTTCTTTTCTCGGAATGAGTTGCTTTCCTACAAAGATGGTTGAGTGCAGCAAGATCAAACTGTCCTGGTTTCTGTAATCTAACAAGATGTACAACTTAGTACAATAGTTTCATTTCTTAAGTAGTTTTATTATAAAAAGAAAGATCTTCATTGCCGAACACTGTACTGTGTGAAATAAGCTAGTTCTGTTCTTGGAATGAGATCCTTTCCCACAGAGAAGGTTGAGTGCAGGAAGTTGATACTTTCCTGGAATGTGTAAGCTAACAAGATGTACAACTTGGTAGATTCATTTCCTTTGTAAAGTAGTTTGCTGAGAAAACAAAGATCATCTTTTCCAAACACTGTACTTTGTCAAATAACTTAGTTCTGTTCTGGGAATGAGTTGCTTTCCCACGAGGATGGTTGAGTGCAGAAAGTTGATACTTTCCAGGTTTGTGTAATCTAACAAGATGTACATCTTAGTAGATTCAATTCATTTCTAAAGTAATTTGTTTAGTAAACAAAGGTCTTCATTGCCAAACACTGTACTGTGTGAAATAAGCTAGTTCTGTTCTAGGAATGACTTGTTTTCCCATGAAGATGGTTGAGTGCACAAAGTTCATACTTTCCTGGTTTGTGTAATCTAAAAAGATGTTCAACTTAGTAGATTCGTTTCATTTCTAAAGTAGTTTCTTAGAAAACAAAGTTCTTCATCGCCAAACAATGTTCTGTGTGAATTAAGCTAGTTCTGTTCTTAGACTGAGTTGCTTTCCCACAAAGACAGTTGAGTGCAGCAAGTTGATACTTTCCTGGTTTGTGTAATCTAACAAGATGTACAAATTAGTAGATTTGTTTCATTTCTAAAGTAGTTTGCTTAGAAAACAAAGGTCTTCATAGCCGAACACTGTACTGTGTGAAATAAGCTAGTTCTGTTCTCAGAATAAGTTGCTTTCCCATGAAGATGGTTGAGTGCAGGAAGTTGATATTTTCCTGGTTTGTGTAATCTAACAAGATGTACAAATTAGTAGATTTGTTTCATTTCTAAAGTAGTTTGCTTAGAAAACAAAGATCTTCATTGCCAAAAACTATACTGTGTGAAATAAGCTAGTTATGTTCTTGGAATGAGTTGCTATCTTACGAAGACGGTTGAGTGCAGCAAGATCAAACTTCCTGTTTTGTGTAATCTAACAAGATGTACAACTTAGTAGATTTGTTTCATTTCTAAAGTAGTATTCTGAGAAAACAAATGTCTTCATTGCTCAACACTGAACTGTGTGAAATAAGCTTCTTCTGTACTTGGAATGAGTTGCTTTCCCACGAAGACGTTTCAGTGCAGCAAGTTGATACTTTCCTGGTTTGTGCAATCGAGCAAAGTGTACAACTTGGTAGATTCGTTTCATTTCTAAAGTATTTTGCTGAGATAACAAAGATCTTCATTGCCTAACATTGTACAGTGTGAAATAAGCTAGCACTGTTCTTGGAATGACCTGCTTTCCTACAAAGACGCTTGAGTGCAGCAAGATCAAACTTTCTTGGTTTGTGTAATCTAACAATATGTACAAATTAGTAAATTTGTTTCATTTCTAAAGCAGTTTGCTTCGAAAAGAAAGGTCTTCATAGCCGAACACTGTACTGTGTGAAATAAGGTAGTTCTGTTCTCGGGATGAGTTGCTTTGCCACGGAGATGGTTGAATGCAGGAAGTTGATACTTTCATGGATTTTGTAATCTAACAATATGTACAACTTAGTAGATTCGTTTCATTTCTAAAATGGTTTACTAAGAAAACAAAGATCTTCATTCCCGAAAACTGTACAGTGTGAAATAAGCTAGTTCTGTTCTCAGAATGAGTTGCTTTCCCACGAAAGACGGTTGAGTGCAGCAAGTTGAAACTTTCCTGGTTTGTGTAATCTAACAAGATGTACAACTTAGTAGATTCGTTTCATTTCTAAAGTAGTTTGCTTAAAAAACAAAGATCTTCATTGCCAAAAACTGTACTGTGTGAAATAAGCTAGTTCTGTTCTAGGAATGAGTTGCTTTCCCACGAAGATGGTTGAGTGCAGCAAATTGAAACTTTCTTGATTGTTTAATCAAACAAGATGTACAACTTAGTAGATTTGTATCATTTCTAAGGTAGTTTGCTTAGAAAACAAAGATTTGCGAAAACTGTACCGTGTGAATAAGCTAGGTCTGTTCTCAGAATGACTTGCTTTCCCATGAAGATGGTTGAGTGCAGGAAGTTGATACTTTCCTGGTTTGTGTAATGTAACATGATGTACAACATAGTAGATCTTTCATTTCTAAAGTAGTTTGCTTAGAAAACAATGAACATTTCTGTACAGTGTGAAATAAGCTAGTTCTGTTCTCGGAATGAGTTGGTTTCCCACGAAGAGGGTTGAGTTCAGCAAGTTGATACGTTCCTGGTTTGTGTAATCTAACAAGATGATCAACTTCTTAGATTCATTTCATTTCCAAAGATTTGCTTAAAAAAAGATATATCTTCATTGCCAAAAATTGTACTGTGTGTAATAAGCTAGTTCTGTTCTGGGAATGAGTTGCTTTCCCACTAAGATGTTTGAGTGCAGCAAGACCAAACTTTCCTGGTTTGTGTAATCTAACAAGATGTACAACTTAGTAGATGGTTTCATTTCTAAAGTAGTTTTGCTTAGAAAACAAAGATCTTCATTGCTGAACACTGTACAGTGTGAAATAAGCTAGTTCTGTTCATGGAATGAGTTGCTTTCCTACGAAGAAGGTTGAGTGCAGGAAGTTGAAACTTTTCTGGTTTGTTGTGTAATCTAACAAGATGTACAACTTAGTAGATTTGTTTCATTTCTAAAGTAGTTTGCTTAGAAAACAAAGATCTTCATTGCCGAACACTGTACAGTGCGAAATAAGCTAGTTCTCTTCTCGGAATAAGTTGCTTTCCAATGAAGATTTTTGAGTGAGTGAAGTTGATATTTTCCTGGTTTGTGTAATCTAAAAAGATGTACAACTTAGTAGAGTGTTTACATTTCTAAAGTAGTTTGCTTAGTAAACAAAGGTCTTCCTTGCCGAACACTGTACCGTGTGAAACAAGCTAGTTCGGTTCTCAGAATGAGTTGTTTTCCTACAAAGACAGTTGAGTGCAACAAGATCAAAGGTTCTTGGTTTGTGTAATCTATCAAGGTATACAACTTGGTAGATTCATTTCATTTCTACAGTAGTTTGCTTAAAAAACAAAGATCTTCATTGCCGAACACTGTACAGTGTGAAATAAGCTAGTTCTGTTCTAGGAATGAAATGCTTTCCTAAGAAGACAGTTGAGTGCAGCAAGATCAAACATTCCTGGTTTGTGTAATCTGACAAGATGTAAAATATAGTAGATTCGTTTCATTTCTAACATAGTTTGCTTAGAAAACAAAGATCTTCATTGCTGAAAACTGTACTGTGTGAAATAAGGTAGTTCTGTTCTCCGAATGAGTTGCTGTACTACAAAGACTGTTGAGTTCAGCAAGTCTATACTTTACTGATTTGTGTAATCTATCAAGATGTACATCTTAGTAGATTCCTTTCATTTCTAAAGTAGTTTGCTTAGAAAACAAAGGTCTTCATTGCCGAACACCGTTCTCTGTGAAATAAGGTAGTTCTGTTCTCGGAATGAGTTGCTTTACTATGAAGACGATTCAATGCAGCAAGATGAACCTTTTCAGGTATGTGTAATCTAACAAGATGTACAACTTAGTAAATTCGTTTTTTATAAAGTAGATTCCTTACAAAACAAAGTTCATCATTGCCGAACACTGTACTTTGTGAAATAAGCTAGTTCTGTTAACAGAATGAGTTGATTTCCCACGAAGACGGTTGAGTGCAGCAAGTTGATACTTTCCTGCTTTGTGTAATCTAACAAGATGTACTACTTAGTAGATTCGCTTCATTTATAAAGTAGTTTGATAGAACAGAAAGGTCTTCAATGCCAAACACTGTACTGTGTAATAAGCTAATTCTGTTCTCGGAATGAGATGCGTTCCTACCAAGTCGGTTGAGTGCAGCAACATCAAACTTTCCTGGTTTGTGTAATCTAACAAGATGTACAATTAGTAGATTCGTTTCATTTCTAAAGTAGTTTCCTTAGAAATCAAAGGTCTTCATTGCTGAACACTGTACTGTGTGAAATAAGCTAGTTCTGTTCTTGGAATGCGTTGCTTTCGCATGAAGATGGTTCAGTCCGGGAAGTTGATACTTTCCTGGTTTGTGTATTCTGACAAGATGAACAACTTAGTAGATTTGTTTCATTTCTAAAGTAGTTTGATTAGAAAACAAAGGTCTTCTTTGGCGAACACTGTACTGTGTGAAATAAGCTAGTTCTGTTCTCGGAATGAGTTGCTTTCACATGAATTTGGTTGAATCCGGGAAGTTGATACTTTCCTGGTTTGTGTAATCTGACAAGATCAACAACTAAGTATATTCGTTTTCATTTCTAAAACAAAATCTTCATTGCTGAAATCTGTACTGTGTGATATTATAGAGTTCTGTTCTTGGAATGAGTTGTTTTAGTATGTAGACTGTTGAATGCAGCAAGATGAACCTTTCCTGGTTGGGGTAATCTAACAAGATGTACAACTTAGTAGATTAGTTTCATTTCCATAGTAGTTTGGTTAAAAAGATAAAGATCTTCATTGCCGAAAACTGTACTGTGTGTAATAAGCTATTGTTGTTCTCAGAATGATTTGCTTTACTACGAAGACGGTTGAGTGCAGCAAGTTGATACTTTACTGGTTTGTGTAATCTATCAAGATGTCCATCCTAGTAGATTGGTTTCATTTCTAAAGTAGTTTGCTTAGAAAACAAATATCTTCATTGCCGAACACTGTACTGTGTGAAGTAAGCTAGTTCTATTCTCGGGATGAGGTGATTTCTCATGAAGATGTTTGAGTGCGTGAAGTTGATACTTTCCTGGTTTTGTGTAACCTAAAAACATGTACAACTTAGTAAATTAATTTCTTTTCTAAAGTAGTTTGCTTAGAAAACAAAGATCTTCACTGCCAAACACTGTACTGCATGAAATTAGCTAGTTCTGTTCTCAGAATGAGTTGCTTTCCCACGAAGATGGTTGAGTGCAGGAAGTTGGTACCTTTCTGGATTGTGTAATATAACAATATGTACAGCTTAGTAGATTCGTTTAAATTCTAAAGTAGTTTGCTTAGAAAACAAAGATCTTCATTGCCGAACACTGTACATTGTGAAATAAGGTAGTTCTGTTCTCGGAATGAGTTGCTTTCCTACGAAGACGGTTGAGTGCAGCAAGAGCAAACGTTCCTGGGTTGTGTAATCTGACAATATCTACAACTCAGTAGAATCGTTTCATTTCTAAAGTAGTTTGCTTAGAAAGAAAAGATCTTCATTGCCGAACATTGTACAGTGTGAAATAAGCTAGTTCTGTTCTCGGAATGAGTTGCTTTCTCATGAAGATGGTTGAGTGCAGAAAGTTGATACTTTCCTGTATTGTGTAATCTAACAAGATGTACAACTTATTAGATTCATTTCATTTCTAAAGTAGTTTAATTAGCAAACAAAGTTCTTCCTTGAGGAACACTGTACTGCGTGAAATTAGCTAGTTCTGTTCTCGGAATGCGTTGTTTTACTACGATGACAGTTGAGTGTAACAAGTTGATTCTTTACTGGTTTGTGTAATGTATTAAGATGTACATCTTAGTAGATTCGTTTCATTTCTAAAGTAGTTTGCTTAGAGAACAAAGGTCTTCATTGCAGAACACTGTACTGTTTGGAATAAGCTAGTTCTGTTCTGGGAATGAGTTGCTTTCCTATGAAGATGGTTGAGTGCGGGAAGTTGATACTTTCCTGGTTTGTGTAATCTCAAAAGATGTATAACTTAGCAGATTGTTTTCATTTTTAAAGTAGTTTGCTTAGAAAAAAAAAAGATCTTCATTCCCGAACACTGTACCATGTGAAATAAGGTGGTTCAGTTCTCGGAATGAGTTGCTTTCCTACGAAGATGGTTGAGTGTAGCAAGATGGTAATATCCAGGTATGTGTAATCAAACAAGATGCACAACTTAGTAGATTCGTTTCATTTCTATAGCAGTTTGCTTAGAAAACAAAGGTCTTAATTGCCAAACACTGTACTGTGTGAAATAAGCTACTTCTGTTCTTGGAATGAGTTGCTTTCCCACAAAGAAGATTGCCTGTAGGAAGTTGATAGTTTACTGGATTTTGTAAGCAAACAAGATGTGCAATTAGTAGATTCATTTCATTTCTGAAGTAGTTTCTTGAGAAAACAAAGGTCTTCTTTTCTGATCACTGTACTTTGTGAAATAAGCTTGTTCTGTTCTTGGAATGAGTTGCTTTCCTAAGAGATACGGTTCAGTGCAGCAAGTTAACACTTTCCTCGTTTGTGTAATCCAACAAGATGTACAACTTAGTACATTCGTTTCATTTCCAAAGTAGTTTTCTTAGAAAGAAAAGATTTTAATTGCCAAACATTGTACAGTGTGACATAAGCTAGTTCTGTTCTCAGAGGGAGTAGCTTTCCCACGAAGACTGTTGAGTGCAGGAAGTTGATACTTTCCTGGATTGTGTAATCTAAGAAGATGTACAGCTTAGTAGATTCGTTTCATTTCTGAACTAGTTTGAGTGGAAAGGAAAGATCTTCATTGCTGAACACTGTACTTTGTGAAATAAGCTAGTTCTGTTCTCGGAATGAGTTGCTTTCCAACAAAAACGGGTGAGTGCAGCAAGTTGATACTTTCCTGGTTTGTGTAATCTAACAAGACGTAAAACTTAGTAGATTCATTTCATTTATAAAGTAGTTTAATTAGAAAACAAATATCTTCATTCACGAACACTGTACTGTGTGAAATAAGCTAGTTGTGTTTGCGTAATGAGATGCGTTCCTACGAAGTCGGTTCAGTGCAGCAAGATCAAACTTTACTGGTTTGTGTAATCTAACAAGATGTACAACTAGTATATTCGATTCATTTCTAAAGTATTTTGCTTAGAAAACAAAGATCTTCATGCCGAACACTGTACAGTGTGAAATAAGCTATTTCTGTTCTCAGAATGAGTTGCTTTCCTACGAAGACTGTTGAGCGCAGCAAGATCAAACTTTCCTGGTTTGTGTAATCTAACAAGATGTACAACTTAGTAGATTCGTTTCATCCCTAAAGTAGTTTGAATAAAAAACAAAGATCTTCAAAGCCGAAAACTGTACTGTTTGAAATCGACTAGTTCTGTTCCCAGAATGAGTTGCTTTCCCACGAATACGGTTGAGTGCAGCAAGTTGATACTTTCCTGGTTTGTGTAATCTAACAACATGTACAACTTAGTAGATTCGTTTCATTACTAAAGTAGTTTGCTTAGAAAACAAAGATCTTCATTGCCTATCACTGTACAGTGTGAAATAAGCTAGTTCTGTTCTCGGAATGAGATGCTTTCCTACGAAGACGGTTGAGTGCAGCAAGATCAAACTTTCCTGGTTTCTGTAATCAGACAAGATGTACAACTTAGTAGATTCATTTCCTTTCTAAAGTCGTTTGCTTAGAAAACAAAGATCTTCATTGCCGAAAACTATACTGTGTCAAGTAAGCTATTTCTGTTCTCGGAATGAGTTGCTTTCCTACGAAGACGGTTGAGTGCAGCAAGTTGATACTTTACTGGTTTGTGTAATCTATTAAGTTGTACATATTAGTAGATTCGTTTCATTTCTAAAGCAGTTTGCTTAGAAAACAAAGGTCTTCATTGACGAAAACTGTACTGTGTGAAATTAGCTAGTTCTGTTCTTGGAATGAGTTGCTTTCCTATGAAGATTGTTCACTGGGGGAAGTTGACCATTTCCTGGTTTGTGTAATCTAAAACGACATACAACTTAGTAGATTCTTTCCATTTTTAAAGTAGTTTACTTAGAAAACAAAGATCTTCATTGCCAAAAACTATACTGTGTGAAACAAGCTTGTTCTATTCTCGGAATGAGGTGCTTTACTACGAAGATTGTTGAGTGCAGCAAATTGATGCTTTACTGACTTGTGTAATCTATCAAGATGTACATCTTAGTAGATTCGTTTCATCTATAACTATTCTCTCCCGTGTTTTTTTTTTTTTGAGGTAGGGTCTCACTCTAGCTCAGGCTGACCTGGAATTCACTATGTAGTCTCAGGGTGGCCTCGAACTCATGGCGATTCTCCTACCTCTGCCTCCCGAGTGCTGGGATTAAAGGCGTGCGCCACCACGCCCAGCTTCTCCCGTGTTTTGATCATGAAGTGATGTTGTATTTTGTCAAAGGCCTTCTCTGCATCTATCGAAATGATCATGTGGTTTTTGTGTTTTAGATTGTTTATGTGGTGTATTACATTGATAGATTTCCATATGTGGAACCATCCCTGCGCCCAGGGATGAAGCCTACTTGATCAAGGTGGATAATGCTTTTGATGTACTGTTGAATTCAGTTTGCAAGAATTTTGTTCACGATCTTTGCGTCTATGTTCATCAGAGAAATGGGCCTATAATTTTCCTTTCTTGTGGCATCTCTGCCTGGTTTTGGAATTAGGATGATACTAGCTTCATAAAAGGAGTTGGGGATCTCTCCCTGTCCTCCAATTGTGTGGAAAAGTTGGAGAAAAATTGGTTTCAGTTCTTCCATTAAGGTTTGGTAGAATTCCGCTGAGAAACCATCTGGTCCTGGACTCTTCTTTTTGGGGAGGTGTTTGATTACCTCTTCAATCTCAAAGGGTTTGATGGTTCTGTTTAGGAAATTAATCTGATTTGGGCTCAGTTTTGGTAGGTGATATGTGTCTAGGAATTCATCCATTTCTTCCATATTCTCCTTTTTTATGGAGTAAAGGTTTTTGAAGGAAGTCCTAATGACTCTTATTTCACTCATGTCTGTTGTGATCTCTCCTTTTTCATTTCTAATTTCATTGATTTGAAGTGTTTCTTTTTTCCGCTTGATCAAATTGGCCAGGGGTGTATCAATCTTGTTAATTTTTTCAAAGAACCAGCTCTTTGTTTCCAATTTTCTTAATTGTCCTCTTAGTTTCCAGTTCATTAATTTCTGCTCTGATCTTAATTATTTCTTTCCGTCTGGAGCTTTTTGGGTTGGCTTCTTCTAGCTTTTCCAATGCCTTTCAATGGATGGTTAGGTTATTGATTTGGGATCTCTCTGTTTTTGTTATGAAGGGAATTAGTGCTATGATTTTTTCCCTAAGGACTGCCTTCATTGTGTCCCATAAGTCTTGGTATGATGTGTTCTCGTTTTCATTGAATTCTAGAAATTTTGCAGTTTCATTATTTATTTCATCCACAACCCATTTACTGTTTAAAAGTGTGTTGTTCAATTTCCAGGAGGAAGAGGAATTCCTGGTGTACTTTTTGTTGTTGATTTCTAGCATTACCGCATTGTGGTCTGATATCATACAGGAAATTACATCAATTTTCTTGAAAATATGGAGGCAGGCTTTATGGCCCAGTACATGATCTATTTTAGAGAAGGTTCCATGGGCTGCTATGAAGATTGTGTAGTCTGTAGATTTTGGGTGGAATGTTCTGTATATGTCTGTTAGGTCTAGTTGTTCTATGGTGTTATTGAGCTCTCTTACTTCCCTATTAATTTTCTGTTTTGATGATCTATCTATTGTTGATAATGGAGTATTAAAGTCCCCAACTATGATGGTATTGGTGTTTATTTCTATTTTGTTGCCAAGTAGATTTTGCTTTATGAATTGTGGTGCACCTGTGTTTGGTGCATAAATTTTGATGACTGTGATATCCTCTTGTTGGATTATTCCCTTGATAAGTAAGAAGTGGCCTTCTTTGTCTTTTTTAGTTACCTTTGGTTTGAAGTCTATTTTATCAGATATAAGTATAGCTACACCTGCTTTTTTCTTGTTTGTGTTTGCTTGGAAAATCATTTTCCACCCTTTCACCCTGAGGAGGTGTCTGTCTTTAGTGGTGAGGTGTGTTTCTTGAAGACAGCAGATTGAGGGGTCCATTTTTCTGATCCACCCTGTTAGCTTATGTATCTTGATGGGTGAATTAAGGCCATTAATACTCAGAGATATAATTTTGAGGTTTCATTTAATAGCTGCCATATTGTGGTGGGTTATGGTCTTTGTGGTTTTTTTTTTTGTTCGTTTGTTTGTTTGGTTAATGTGGACTATTTCTTGAGGGCTCTTGAAGTTGGTTATTTGTTTCTTGTGTGTGGAGAATTCCCTGAAGTACTTTCTGTAGGTTTGGCTTTGTGTTCATATACTTGTACACATGAGTTTTATCATGGAAGGTTTTTCTTTCACCATCTATTATGAGAGATATTTTTGCTGGGTAGAGTAGTTGGGGCTGGAAACCATGGGTTCTTAGAGTTTTCAGTGTTGAATTCTAGGCCCTTCTGCCTTTTAGGGTTTCCACTGAGAAGCCTGGGGTAATTCTGATGGGGTTCCCTTTATATGTAATGTGTTATTTTTCCCTGGTTGCTTTTAGGATTTTCTCTTTGTGCTTGATGTTTAGAGTCTAAAAGATAATGTGTCTTGGAGAATTCCTTCCTCGGTCCAGTCTGTTTGGAGTTCTACTAGCTTCTTGTAATTGGATGGAGTTTTCTTTTAAGAGAGCAGGAAAGTTTTCTTCAATTATTTTGTTGAATAGGCTTTCCATTCCTTTGGTCTATGTTTCCTCCCTCTGGTATACCCATGATCCTGATGTTTGGGGGCTTAAGGGTGTCCCACATTTCCCTCATGTTCTGGTCACAGAAGTTTTTGAACTTGTTGAAATTTTTGGACTCATGGACTGTTTCTTATGTTCTGTCTTCCAGTTCTGAGTTTCTATCTTCCACCTGACTTACTCTGTTCTTAATGGCTTCTATGGAGCTTTGGGCCTGTTCAATTTGGTTCATATTTTCTGCAGTTTTTTTTTATGTATAATTTCCATCCCTCTCTCTAGTTCCCTTTTTGTGTCATTTTCCGATTTTCTTAATGCTTCTTGGAGTTCATCCCTGCATTTCTTTATGTCCTCATTGAACTTAGCCTGCTGGTTATTGAGGACCTCTCTTTTTTCATTCTCCTTCAGTTCATTTAACTTTTTGGAGCCCTTCCTGGTTCTTTTCTACAAGGTCCAGTCTAGCAAGGATAACACTCATACAATTGTTGGCTCTTTGTTGAGTTTCTGTGAGTTGTGCTATTTTCTTGGCCAGTGTTGCAAAGCTTGTCACTTCATTTTGGGGTTCTGAATCTATTGTCTCTTCTATGTTTTGATTTGAAACATCCATTATAGGACTGGATAGTCTAGGTGGATTTACTTGTGTCTGGTTTTTCATGCTATTCCTTTTTTGCTGTTGTTTGCCCATCACAATGATTCAGGTACCTTGTGTATGGAATGTTATGCTGCTGTCCTGGGGTGGGGTGGTGTGCAGTGGTAATTGTCAGGTCAGTGGTCCCTGGAGTTCTGGTAGGCTGGGGTGGGGGATACTGGCCTGCTGGCCTGTGTTTTTTATGTAGGTGGGAGGGATGGGGACCACAATCACCCTAGTTGAGCTGAGGCAGCGTAGGGCCAGAGCACTGGCCTACCTCCCTGGGTCCCTGCTCTGCCCTGTGAGATTGGAGTGATGGTACGTGACTGCTGATAGGGCTCAGGAAGACTAGTGGGCACCTGGCCAGTGATGGGTATGTGGCCAGTGAGGGAGGGGTCTGAGCGGATAATGGTGGCTTCCACTGGTCAATGGGACCGGCAGGGTACCCCGAAGTCCCAGATCAAGCTGTGCCAGGTGCTAGCAGCTAATTGTGGACTTCCGCCGGTCACTAGGACCAGCAGTGTCTGCGGCGGTCCCGGGTCAGGTGACACCGGGCGCTAGCAGCTAATGCGGACTTCCGCCGGTCACTCGGACCAGGAGCAGGGCCTACGGCGGTCCTGGTTCAAATCGCACCGGGCGCTAGCAGATAATGGCCACGGATCAAGACACACCAGGTGCTAGCAGCTAATGTGGACTACCGCTGGTCACTCGGACCAGCAACAGGATCCAAAGTGGTCCCAGGTCAGGTTGGGCCAGGCACTAGCAGCTAATTTCCCCAGATCGGGACACACCTGTCACTAGCAGCTAATGCATACTTCCGCCAGTCACTTGGACAAGCAGGAGTGTCCGTAGCAGTCCCGGGTCAGGTTGCGCCAGGTACTAGCGGCTAATGGTGAACTGCCAGCAGTCACTCAGACCAGCAGAATATGCGGCGTAAGGTGGTCCCTATCATAGAGGATGGGAATCAGTGGATTCCCTATTTTTTCATCCACACCCTCCCACTAGCTGGATGCAGGGGTCAACAAATCTTTTAAGAAATCTTTTAAAAGTTTAAATATCTTGGTTTTACTTCCCTGTAAGGTGAGGCGAGGTTAGGATGATGCCATCTTGTCCAGAAGTCCCAATTCGTTTCATTTCTAACGTAGTTTGCTTAGAAAACAAAGATCTGCATTGCCAAAAACTGTAATGTGTGAAATAAGCTAATTCTGTTCTCGGAATGAGTTTCTATACTACGAACACGGTTGAGTGCACCAAGATCAAACTTTCCTGGGTTGTGTAATCTGAAAAGATGTACAACTTAGTAGATTCGTTTCATTTCTAAAGTAGATTGCTTAGAATGAAAAGATCTTCATTGTCGAACATTGTACAGTGTGAAATAAGCTAGATCTCTTCTCGGAATTAGTTGCTTTACCATGAAGATGGTGGAGTGCAGGAAGTTGATCCTTTCCTTGATTGTGTAATCTAACAGCATGTGCAGCTTAGTGATTCGTTTCTTTCTAAAGTGGTTTGCTTAGAAAACAAAGTTCTTCATTGCCATACATTGTACTTTGTGGAATAAGCTAGTTCTGTTCTCTGAATGAGTTGATTTCCCACAAAGACGGTTGAGTGCAGCAAGTTGATACTTTCCTGGTTTGTGTAATCTAACAGTATGTACAACTTAATAGATTCGTTTCAATTACAAAGTAGTTTGATTAGAAAACTAAGGTCTTCAGTGCCTAACATTGTATAGTGTGAAATAAGCTAGTTCCGTTCTTGGAATGAGTTGCTTTCCCACGAAGAAGGTTGAGTGCAGGAAGTTGATACTTTTCTGGTTTGTGTAATCTTACAAGATGTACAACTTCGTAGATTCATTTAATTTCTAAACTAGTTTGCTTAGAAAACAAAGATCTTCATTGCTGAACACTATACAGTGTGAAATAAGTTAGTTCTGTTCTAGGAATCAGTTGCTCACACGAAGACGGTTGAGTGCATGAAGTTGATACTTTCCTGGTTGGTGTATTCTAACAAGATGTACATCTCAGTAGATTCTAAAGTAGTTTGCTTAGAAAACAAAAGTCTTCTTTGCCAAACCTGTACTGTGTGAAATAAGCTAATTCTGTTCTCGGAATGAATTGCTTTCCCATGAAGATGGTTGAGTGTGGGAAGTTGATACTTTCCTGGTTTGTGTAATCTAACAAGATGTACAACTTAGTTGATTCGTTTCATTTCTAAAGTACTTTGGTTAGGAAACAATGACCTTCATTTGGGAACACTGTATACTGTGAAATAAGCTAGTTCAATTCTAGGAATGAGTTGTCTTCCTACAAAGACGGTTGCCTGCAGCAAGATCAAACTGTGCTGGATTGTGTAATGTACCAAGATATACAACTTAGTAGATTAGTTTCATTTCTGAAGTAGTTTGGTTATAAAACAAAGATCCTCATTGCTGAAAACTGTACTGTGTGAAATAAGTTACTTCTGTTCTCGGAATGAATTGCTTTACTATGAAGATGGTTGAGTGCAGCAAGTTGATTCTTTCCTGGTTTTTGTAATCTAAGAAGATGTACAACTGAGTAGATTCAATTTATTTCTAAAGTGGTTTGTTTAGAACACAGAGGTCTTCATTGCCGAACACTGTACTGTGTAAAATAAGCTAATTCTGTTCTTGGAAATAGTTGCTTTCCCACTAAGAAAGTTGAGAGCAGGAAGTTGATACTTTCCTGGATTGTGTAATCTAACAAGATTTAAAAGTTTGTATATTCGTTTCATTTCTAATGTAGTTCGCTTAGAAAACAAAAATCTTCATTGCTGAACAACGTACACTGTGAAATAAGCTAGTTCTCTTCTCGGAATGAGTTGCTTTCCCACGAAGACGGTTGAGTGCAGCAAGTAGATACTTTCCGGGTTTGTGTAATCTAACAAGATGTACATCTTAGTAGATTCGTTTCATTTCTAATGTAGTTTGCTTAGAAAACAAAGGTCTTCATTGCCAAACACTGTACTGTGTAATTAGCTAGTTCTGTTCTTGGAATGAGTTGCTTTACTACGAAGACGGTTTAGTGTAGCAAGTTGGTACTTTCCAGGTATGTGTAATCTAAGAAGATGTACAACTTAGTAGATTCGTTTCATTTCTAAAGTAGTTTGCTTAGAAAACAAAGACCTTCATTGCAGAAAACTATACTGTGTGAAATAAGCTAGGTCTATTCTCGGAATTAGTTGCTTTACTACTAAGACTGTTGAGTGCAGCAAGATCAAACTTTCCTGGTTTGTGTAATCTAATAAGATGTACAACTTAGTAGATTCGTATCATTTCTAAAGCAATTTGTTAGAAAAGAAAGATCTCCATTGCCAAACACTGTACTGTGTGAAATGAGGTAGTTCTGTTCGCGCAATGAGATGCGTTCCTGTGAAGACGGTTGAGTGCAGCAAAATCAAATTTTCCCGCTTCGTGTAATCTAACGAGATGTACCACTTAGTGGATTCGTTTCATTTCCAAAGTAGTTTGCTGAAAAAAAGAAAGATCTTCATTGTCAAAAACTGTACTGTGTGTAATAAGCTTGTTCTGTACTTGGAATGATTTGCTTTATTACGAAGATGGTTGACTGTATCAAGTTGGTACTTTCCAGGTATGTATAATGTAACAAGATGTACAACTTAGCAGATTAGTTTCATTTCTAAAGTAGTTAGCTTAGAAAACAAAGATCTTCATTGCCGAACACTGTACTTTGTGTAACAAGGTAGTTCTGTTCTTGGAATGAGTTGCTTTGCCACGAAGATGGTTGAGTGCAGCAAGTTTATACTTTCCTCGTTTGTGTAATCTAACAATATGTACAACTTAGTAGATTCGTTTCATTACTAAAGTAGTTTGCGTAAAAACAAAGATCTTCATTGCTGAACACTGCATCGTATGAAATAAGCTAGTTCTGCTCGCCGAATGACATGCTTTCCTACAAAGACGGTTGAGTGCAGCAAGATAAAACTTTCCTGGTTTGTATAATCTAACAAGATGTACAACTTAGTAGATTTGTTTCATTTCCAAAGTAGTTTGCTTAAAAAAGGAAAGAACTTCATTGCTGAAAACTGTACTCTGTGTAAGAAGTGTAGCCAGTTAGTACTTTCCAGGTATGTGTAATGTAACAAGATGTAAACTTAGTAGATTCGTTTCATTTCTAAAGTAGTGTCATTAGAAAACAAACTTCTTCATTTCCGAACACTCTACTGTGTGAAATAAGCTAGTTCTGTTCTTGGAATGAGTTGCTTTCCCACAAAGAAGGTTGACTGCAGGAAGTTGATACTTCCCTGGATTGTGTAAGCTAACTAGATGTACAACTTAGTAGGTTCATTTCCTTTCTAAAGTAGTTTGCTGAGAAAACAAAGATCTTCTTTACTTTGTGAAATAAGCTAGTTCTGTTGTTGGAATGAGTTGCTTTCCCATGAAGACAGTTCAGGGCAGCAAGTTGATACTTTCTTTGTTTGTGTAATCTAACAAGATGTACAACTTAGTAGATTCGTTTCATTACTAAAGTATTTTGCAAAGAAAACAAATATCTTCATTGCCGAACACTGTACAGTGTGAAATAAGCTAGTTCTGTACTCAGAATGAGATGCTTTCCTCCAAAGACAGTTGAGTGCAGCAAGATCAAACTTTCCTGGTTTGTGTAATCTAACAAGTTGTACAACCTAGAAGATTCGTTTCATTTCTAAAGTAGTTTGCTTAGAAAACTAAGGGCTTCATTTTGGAACACTGTACTGTGTGAAATAAGATAGTTCTGTTCTTGGAATGAGTTGCTTTCCCACGAAGATGGTTGAGTGCAGGAAGATGATACTTTCGTGGATTGTGTAATCTAACAAGATGTACAACTTAGTAAATTCGTTTCATTTCTAAAGTAGTTTGCTTAGAAAACAAAGATCTTCATTGCCAAACACAGTACAGTGTGAAATAAGCTAGTTCTGTTCTCGGAATGAGTTGCTTTCCTATGAAGACTGTGGAGTGCAGCAAGATCACACTTTCCTGGTTTGTGTAATCTAACAAGAGGTACAACATATTAGATTCGTTTTATTTCTACAGTAGTTTGATTAGAAAACAAAGATCTTCATTGCCGAAAACTGTACTGTGTGATATAAACGGGTTCTGTTCTCGGAATGAGTTGTTTTCCCAGGAAGACGGTTCAGTGCAGCAAGTTGATACTTTCTTGGTCTGCGTAATCTTAGAAGATGTACAACGTAGAATATTCATTTCAATTCTAAAGTAGTTTGCTTAGAAAACAAAGATCTTCATTGCTGAACACTGTACTGTGTGAAATAAGCTAGTTCTGTTTGCGGATGAGATGCTTTCCTACGAAGTCGGTTGACTGCAGCAAGATAAAACTTTCCTGATTTGTGTAATCTAACAAGATATACAACTTAGTAGATTTGTCTCCTTTCCAATGTACTGTGTGTAATAAGGTAGTTCTGTTCTCGGAAAGAGTTGCTTTAGTGCGATGACAGTTGAGTGTAGCAAGTTAGTACTTTCCAAGTATTTGTAATCTAATAAGATGTACAACTTGGAATGAGTTGCTTTCCGACAAAGAAGGTTGACTGCAGGAAGTTGATACTTTCCTGGATTGTGTAAGCTAACATGATGTACAACTTAATAAATTCATTTCATTTCTAAAGTAGTTTTCTGAGAAAACAAAGACCTTCTTTCCCGAACACTATACTTTGTGAAATAAGCTAGTTGTTTTCTCAGAGTCAGTCTTTGCCGAATACTGTACAGTGTCAAATAAGCTAGTTCTGTTCTCCGAGTGGGTTGCTTTCCTAAGAAAACTGTTGAGTGCAGCAAGATCAAACTTTCCTGGTTTGTGTAATCTAACAAGATGTATAACTTAGTAGATTCGTTTCATTTCTAAAGTAGTTTGATTAGAAAACAAAGATCTTTATTGCCGAACACTCTACTGTGTGAAATAAGCTAGTTCCGTTCTTGGAGTGAGTTGCTGTCCCACGAAGAATGTTGAGTGCAGGAAGATGATACTTTCCTGGATTGTGTAATGTAAAAAGATGTATAACTTAGTAAATTCGTTTCTTTTCTAAAGTAGTTTGCTGAGAAAAAAAACATCTTCATTGCCGAATACTGTACTTTGTGAAATAGGCCAGTTCTGTTCTCAAAATGAGTTGCGTCCCACCAAGATGGTTCAGTGCAGCAAGTTGATACTTTACTGGTTTGTGTAATCTATCAAGATGTACAACTTAGTAGATTCATTTCATTTCTAAAGTAGTTTGCTTAGAAAACAAATATCTTCATTGCTGAACACTGTATGGTGTGAAATAAGCTAGTTCTGTTCTCGGAATGAGTTGCTTTGCAATGAAGATGGTTGAGTGCGGGAAATTGATACTTTCCTGCTTTGTGTAATCTAAAAAGATGTACAACTTAGTAGATTCTTTTCGTGTCTAAAGTAGTTTGCTTAGAAAACAACGATCTTCATTTCTGAACACTGCACTTTGTGAAATAAGCTAGTTCTCTTCTCAGAATGAGTTGCTTTCCTACGAAGACTGTTGAGTGCAGCAAGATCAAACTTTCCTTGTTTGTGCAATCTAACAAAATGTACCACTTAGTAGATTCGTTTAATTTCTAAAGTAGTTTGATTAGAAAACAGAAATCTTCATTGCCAAAAACTGTACTTTGTGAAATAAGCTAGTTCTGTTCTCAGAATGAGTTGTTTTCCCACAAAGACGGTTGAGTGAAGGAAGTTGATATTTTCCTCGTTTGTGTAATCTAACAAGATGTACAACTTAGTAGATTCGTTTCATTTCTAAAGTAGTTTGCTTAGAAAACAATGTTCTTCATTGTCGAACACTGTACTGTGAGAAATAATCTAGTTCTGTTCTTGGAATGAGTTGCTTTCCCACGAAGATGGTTGAGTGAGGAAGTTGTTAACTTCCTGGATTGTGTAATCTAACAAGATGTACAAATTAGTAGATTCCATTCATTTCTAAAGCAGTTTGCTTAGAAAAGAAAGATCTTCATTGCCAAACACTGTACTTTGTGTAATAAGGTACTTCTTTGCTTGGAATGAGTTGCTTTGCCACGAAGACGGTTAAGGGCAGCAAGTTGCTACTTTGCTGGTTTGTGTAATCAAAGAAGATTTACAACTTAATCGATTTGTTTCATTACTAACATAGCTTGCTTAGAAAACAAAGATCTTCATTGACAAAACTGTACAGTGTGAAATAAGCTAGTTCTGTTCACGGAATGAGATACTTTCCTACGAAGACGATTGAGTACAGCAAGATCAAACATTCCTGGTTTGTGTAATCTGACAAGATGTACAAATTAGTAAATTCGTTTCATTTCTAAAATAGTTTGCTTAGAAAACAAAGATCTTCATTGCCGAAAACTATACTGTGTGAAATAAACTACTTCTGTTTTCGGAATGATTTGCTTTCCCACGAAGAATGGTTGAGTGTAGCAAGTTAGTACTTTCAGGTTTTGTGTAATCTAAAAAGATGTACAACTTAGTAGATTCATTTCATTTCTAAAGTAGTTTGCTTACAAAACAAAGTTCTTCATTGCGAACACTGTACTGTGTGAAATAAGCTAGTTCTGTTCTTGGAATGAGTTGCTTTCCCAGAAAGAAGGTTGAGTGCAGCAAGTTGATACTTTCCTGGTTTGTGTAATCTAACAAGATGTACAACTTAGTAGATTCATTTCATTTCTAAAGTAGTTTGCTTAGAAAACAAAGATCTTCTTTTGCTGAACACTGTAATTTGTGAAATAAGCTAGTTCTGTTCTCGGAATGAGTTGCTTTCCCTATGAAGATGGTTGAGTGCAGCAAGTTGATACTTTCTTGGTTTGTGTAATCTAACAAGATGTACAACTTAGTAGATTAATTTCATTTCTAATGTAGTTTGCTTAGAAAACAAAGGTCTTCATTTCTGAACACTGTACTGTGTGAAATAAGCTGGTTCTGTTCTCAGAATGAGTTGCTTTCCTACAAAGACGGTTGAGTGCAGCAAGTTGAAACTTTCCTGGTTTGTGTAATCTAACAAGATGTACAAATTTTTAGATTCGTTTCATTTCCAAAGTAGTTTGCTTAAAAAAAGAAAGATCTTCATTGCTGAAAACTGTACTGTGTGAAATAAGCTAGTTCTGTTCTGGAATGAGTTTGCTTTACTACTAAGACGGTTGAGTGTAGCAAGTTGGTACTTTTCAGGTATGTGTAATCTAACAAGATGTACAACTTAGTAGATTCGTTTCATTTTATAAAGTAGTTTTCTTAGAAAACAAAGGTCTTCATTGCTGAACATTGTACTGTGTGAAATAAGCTAGTTCTGTTCTTGGAATGAGTTGCTTTTCCATGAAGATGGTTGAGTGCAGCAAGTTGATACTTTCCTGGTTTGTGTAATCTAACAAGATGTACAAATTAGTAGATTCGTTTCATTTCTAAAGTAGTTTGCTTAGAAAACAAAGATCTTCATTGCTGAACACTGTACTTTGAGAAATAAGGTAGTTCTGTTCTTGGAATGAGTTGCTTTCCAACTAAGATGGTTGAGTGTAGCAAGTTGATAATTTCCCGGTTTGTGTAATATAACAAGATGTACAACTTAGTAGATACATTTCATTTCTAAAGTAGTTTGCTTAGAAAACAAAGATCTTCATTGCCGAACACTGTACAGTGTGAAATAAGCTAGTTCTATTCTCAGAATGAGATGCTTTCCTACAAAGATGGTTGAGTGCAGCAAGATCAAACTTTCCTGGTTTGTGTAATCTAACAAGATGTACAACTTAGTAGATTCGTTTCATTTCTAAAGTAGTTTGCTTAAAAACAAAGATCTTCATTGCTGAAAACTGTACTGTGTGAAATAAGCTAGTTCTGTTCTCTGGAATGAATTGCTTTCCCAATGAAGACGGTTCAGTGCAGCAAGTTGATACTTTCCTGGTTTGTGTAATCTAACAAGATGTACAACTTAGTAGATTCATTTCATTTCTAAAGTAGTTTGCTTAGAAAACAAAGATCTTCATTGCCCAAAACTATACTGTGTGAAATAAGCTAGTTCTGTTCTTGGAATGAGTTGCTTTCCCACAAATAAGGTCGACTGCAGGAAGTTGATACTTTCCTGGATTGTGTAATCTAACAAGATGTACAACTTAGTAGATTCCTTTCAATTCTAAACTAGTTTGCTTAGAAAACAAAGATCTTCATTGCCGAACACTGTACTGTGTGAAATAAGCTAGTTCTGTTCTCGGAATGAGTTGCTTTCCCACGAAGATGGTTGAGTGCAGCAAGTTGATACTTTCCTGGTTTGTGTAATCTAACAAGATGTACAATGTAGTAGATTAATTTCATTTCTAAAGTAGTTTGCTTAGAAAACAAAGATCTTCATTGCCGAACACTGTACTGTGTGAAATAAGCTGGTTCAGTTCTCAGAATGAGTTGCTTTCCTACAAAGACGGTTGAGTGCAGCAAGTTCAAACTTTCCTGGATTGTGTAATCTAACAAGATATACAAATTTTTAGATTCGTTTCATTTCCAAAGTAGTTTGCTTAAAAAAAAGAAAGATCTTCTTTGCTGAAAACTGTATTGTGTGTAATAAGCTAGTACTGTTCTCGGAATGAGTTGCTTTACTACTAAGACGGTTGAGTGTAGCAAGTTGGTACTTTCCAGGTATGTGTAATCTAAGAAGATGTACAACTTAGTAGATTCGTTTAATTTATAAAGGAGTTTTCTTAGAAAAAAAGGTCTTCATTGCTGAACATTGTACAGTGTGAAATAAGCTAAGAAAGAATGAGTTGCTTTTCCATGAAGATGGTTGAGTGCAGTAAGTTGATACTTTCCTGGAGTCTGTAATCTGACAAGATGTACAACTCTCGTAGATTCGTTTCATTTCTAAAGTAGTTTGCTTAGAAAACAAAGATCTTCATTGCTGAACACTGTACTTTGTGAAATAAGCTAGTTCTGATCATGGAATGAGTTGTTTTTCCACTAAGACGGTTGAGCGCAGCAAGTTGATATTTTCCTGATTTATGTAATCTAACAAGATGTACCACTTACTAGATACATTTCATTTCTAAAGTAGTTTGCTTGGGAAACAATGATCTTCATTGCCGAACACTGTACTGTGTGAAATAAGCTAGTTCTGTTCTCGGAATGAGTTGCTTTCCTACGAAGACTGTTGAGTGCAGCAAGATCACACTTTCTTGGTTTGTGTAATCTATGAAGATGTACAACTTAGTAGATTCGTTTCATTTCTAAAGTAGTTTACTCAGAAAACAAAGATTTTCATTGCCGAAACCTGTACTGTGTGATATAAGCTAGTTCTGTTCTCAGAATGAGTTGCTTTCCAAGGAAGACGGTTCAGTGAGCAAGTTGATACTTTCTTGGTCTGTGTAATCTAAGAAGATGTA
Source organism: Orientallactaga sibirica (assembly GCA_036365145.1). Classification (NCBI taxonomy): domain Eukaryota; kingdom Metazoa; phylum Chordata; class Mammalia; order Rodentia; family Dipodidae; genus Orientallactaga; species Orientallactaga sibirica. The sequence goes on from JAEOAD010000890.1 coordinate 538,522, forward strand.
CAACTTAGTAGATTCATTTCAATTCTTAAGTAGTTTCCTTAGAAAACAAAGATATTCATTGCCAAACACTGTACTGTGTGAAATAAGCTAGTTCTGTTTTGGAATGAGTTGCTTTCGGACAAAGAAGGTTGACTGCCGGAAGTTGATACTTTCCTGGATTGTGTAAGCTAACAAGATGTACAACTTAGTAAATTCATTTCATTTCTAAAGTAGTTTTCTGAGAAAACAAAGATCTTCTTTTCCGAACACTGTACTTTGTGAAATAAGCTAGTTGTGTTCTCGGAGTCAGTTGCTTCCCATGAAGACGGTTCAGTGCAGCAAGCTGATACTTTTCTGGTTTGTGTAATCTAACAAGATGTACAACTTAGTAGATTCATTTTTATTTCTAAAGTAGTTTGCTTAGAAAACAGTGATCTTCATTGCCCAATACTGTACAGTGTCAAATATGCTAGTTCTGTTCTCAGAATGAGTTGCTTTCCTAAGAAGACTGTTGAGTGCAGCAAGATCACACTTTCCTGTTTTGTGTAATCTAACAAGATGTACAACTTAGTAGATTCGTTTCATTTCTAAAGTAGTTTGATTAGAAAACAAAGATCTTTATTGCCGAACACTCTACTGTGTGAAATAAGCTAGTTCCGTTCTTGGAGTGATTTGCTTTCCCATGAAGAATGTTGAGTGCAGGAAGATGATACTTTCCTGGATTGTGTAATGTAAAAAGATGTACAACTTAGTAAATTCGTTTCTTTTGTCAAATAGCTTGCTGAGAAAACAAAGATCTTTATTGCCGAACACTGTACTTTGTGAAATAAGCAAGTTCTGTTCTCGGAATGAGTTGCTTCCCACCAAGACGGTTCAGTGCAGCAAGTTGATACTCTTCAGGTTTGTGTAATCTAACAAGATGTACAACTTAGTAGATTCATTTCATTTCTAAAGTAGTTTGCTTTGAAAACAAAGATCTTCATTTCTGAACACTGCACTTTGTGAAATAAGCTAGTTCTGTTCTCGGAATGAGTTGCTTTACTACGAAGAGGGTTACGTGCAGCAAGATCAAACGTTCCTGCTATGTGTAATCCAACAAGATGTACAATTCAGTAGATTCGTTTCATTTCTAAAGTACTTTGCTTAAAAAAAAAGATCTTCATTGCCGATTACTGTACTGTTATTGGAATGAGTTGCGTTGCCTGGAAGACGGTTCAGTGCAGCAAGTTGATATTTTCCTGGTTTGTGTAATCTAACAAGATGTACAACTTAGTAGATTCGTTTCATTTTTAAAGTAGTTTACTTAGAAAACAAAGTTCTTCATTGCTGAACACTGTACTCTGTGAAATAAGGTCGTTATGTTCTCGCAATGAGTTACTTTCCCACGAAGATGGTTGAGTGCAGGAAGTTGATACTTTCCTGGATTGTGCAAACTAACAAGATGTACACCTTCGTAGATTCATTTAATTTCTAAAGAAGTTTGCTGAGAAAACAAAGATCTTCTTCTCCAAACACTGTATTTTATAAAACAAGCTAGTTATGTTCTTTGAATGAGTTACTTTCCCACGAAGACGGTTCAGTGACGTAAGTTGATCCTTTCCTGGTTTGTGTAATCTAGCAAGATGTACAACTTATTACATTCGTTTCATTTCTAAGTTTCCTTAGAAAGAAAAGATCTTCATTGCCGAACACTGTACAGTGTGAAATAAGCTAGTTCTGTTCTCAGAATGCATTGCCTTCCCACGTAGATGGTTCAGTGCAGGAAGTTGATAATTTCCTGGATTGTGTAATCTAACAAGATATACAGCTTAGTAGATTCTTTTCATTTCTAAAGCAGTTTGCTTAGAAAACAAAGGTCTTCATTGCCAAACACAGTACTGTGTAATAAGCTAGTTCTGTTCTCTGAATGAGTTGCTTTCCCACGAAGATGGTTGAGTGCAGCAAGTTGATACTTTCCTGCTTTGTGTAATCCAACAAGATGTACAACTTACTAGATTCGTTTCATTTCTAAAGTAGTTTGCTTAGAAAACAAAGTTCTTCATTGCCGAACACTGTACTGTGTGAAATAAGGTCGTTCTGTTCTCGGAATGAGTTGCTTTCCCACGAAGATGATGGAGTGCAGGAAGTTAATACTTCCCTGGATTGTATAATATAACAAGAAATACAGCTTCGTAGATTCGTTTCATTTCTAAAGTAGTTTTCTTAGAAAACAAATTTCTTCATTGCCGAACACTGTACTCTGTGAAATAAGCTAGTTCTCTTCTCTGAATGAGTTGCTTTCCCACGAAGATGGTTGAGTCAGGCTAGTTGATACTTTCCAGGCATGTGTAATCTAACAAGATGTACAACTTAGTAGATTTGTTTAATTTTTAAAGTAGTTTCCTTAGAAAACAAAGTTCTGCATTGCCGAACACTGTACTGTGTGAAATAAGCTAATTCTGTTCTTGGAATTAGTTGCTTTCCCTGAAGGAAAGTTGACTGCAGGAAGTTGATACTTTCCTAGGTAGTGTAAGCTAACAATATTTACAACGTAGTAGATTCATTTCATTTCTAATGTAGTTTTCTGAGAAAACAAAGATCTTCTTTTCCGAACACTGTACAGTGTGAAATATGCTAGTTCTGTTCTTGGAATTACATGCTTTCCTACGAAGATGCTTGAGTGCAGCAAGATCAAACTTTCCTGGTTTCTGTAATCTAACAAGATGTACAAATTAGTAGATTCGTTTCACTTGCAAAGTAGTTTTCTTAAAATAAGAAAGATCTTCATTTCCAAAAACTGTACTGTGTGAAGTAAGCTGGTTTTGTTCTAGGAATGAGTTGCTTTAGTATGAAGACGGTTGAGTGTAGCAATTTGGTACTTTCCAGGTATGTGTAATCTATCAAGCTGTACAACGTAGTAGATTCATTTCATTTCTACAGTAGTTTCCTTAGAAAACAAAGATCTTCATTGCCGAACACTGTACTCTGTGGAATAAGCTAGTTCTGTTCGCTGAATGAGATTCGTTCCTACAAATTCGGTTGAGTGAAGCAAGACCAAACTTTCCTGGTTTATGTAATCTAACAAGATGTACAACTAGTAGATTCGTTTCATTTCTAAAATATTTTTGCTTAGAAAACAAAGGTCTTCAATGCCGAACACTGTGCTGTGTGAAATAAGCTGGTTCTGATATTGGAATGAGTTGCTTTCCCACGAGGAAGGTGGAGTGCAGGAAGTTGATACTTTCCTGGTTTGTGTAATCTAAGAAGATGTACAACTTAGTATATTCATTTCATTTCAAAGTAGTATGCTTAAAATAAGTAAGATCTTCATTGCCCAAAACTGTACTGTATGAAATAAGCTAGTTCTGTTCTAGGAATGAGTTGCTGTATTACGAAGACTGTTGAGTGCAGCAAGATCAAAGTTTCCTGGTTTGTGTAATCTAACAAGATGTACAACTTAGTAGATTCATTTCATTTCTAAAGGAGTTTGCTTAGAAAACTAAGATCTTCATTGGCAAACATTGTACTGTGTGAAATAAGGTCGTTCTGTTCGCGGAATGAGATGCATTCCTATGAAGACGGTTGAGTGCAGCAAGATCAAACTTTCCTGGACGGTGTAATCTAACAAGACGTACAACTAGTAGATTCGTTTCATTTCCAAAGTATTTTGCTTAGAAAAGAAAGGTCTTCAGTGCCAAACACTGTACTGTGTGAAATAAGCTAGTTCCGTTCTTGGAATGAGTTACTTTCCCACGAAGATGGTTGAGTGCAGGAAGTTGATACTTTCCTGGATTGTGTAATCTAACAAGATATACAGTTTAGTACATTCGTTTAATTTCTAAAGTAGTTTGCTTAGAAAACAAAGATCTTCATTGCCGAATACTGTACTTTGTGAAATAAGCTAGTTCTCTTCTGGGAATGAGTTGCTTTCCCACGAAGATGGTTGAGTGCAGCAAGTTGATACTTTCCTGGTTTGTGTAATCTAAGAAGATGTACAACTAGTAGATTCGTTTCATTTCTAAAGTAGTTTGCTTAGAAAACAAAGGTCTTAATTGCCGAACACGGTACTGTGTGAAATAAGCTATTTCTGTACTCAGAATTAGTTGCTTTCACACGAAGGCGGTTTAGTGCAGGAAGGTGATACTTTCCTAGATTGTGTAATGTATGAAGATGTACATATTAGTAGCTTCTTTTCTTTTCTAAACTAGTTTGCTTTAAAAAAAAAGATCTTCATTGCCGAAAACTGTACTCTGTGTCATAATCTAGTTCTGTTCTCGGAATGAGTTGCTTTAATACAAAGACAGTTGAGTGTAGCAAGTTGGTACGTTCCTGGTATGTGTAATCTAACAAGATGTACAACTTATTATATTCGTTTCATTTATAAGGTAGTTTGCTTAGAAAACAAAGGTCTTCATTTCCGAACACTGTACTGTGTGAAATAAGGTAGTTCTGTTCTCAGAATGAGTTGCTTTTCCAAGAAGATGGTTGAGTGCAGCAAGTTGATACTTTACTGGTTTGTGTAATCTATGAAGATGTACAACGTAGTAGATTCGTTTCATTTCCAAAGTAGTTTGCTTAGAAAACAAAGATCTTCATTGCTGAAAACTGTAGGTTGTAAAATTAGCTAGTTCTGTTCTCGTTGTGAGTTGCTTTCCCATGAAGACGATTCACTGCGGCAAATTGATACTTTCCTGGTTTGTGAAATCTAACAAGATGTACAACTTAGTGGATTCATTTCATTTATCAACTAGTTTGGTTAGAAAACAAAGATCTTCATTGCCGAACACTGTACAGTGTGTAATAAGATAGTTTTGTTCTCAGAATGAGTTGCTTTCCTACGAAGACTGTTGAGTGCAGGAAGATCAAATTTTCCTGGTTTGTGTAATCTAAAAAGATGTACAACTCAGTAGAATCGTTTCATTTCTAAAGTAATTTGATTAGGAAACAAAGATCTTCATTGCCAAAAACTGTACTGTGTGAAATAAGCTAGTTCTGTTCTCAGAATGAGTTGCTTTCCCACAAGGACGGTTGAGTGCAGCAAGTGGATACTTTCCTGGTTCGTGTAATCTAACAAGATGTACAACTTAGTAGATTCGTTTCATTTCTAAAGTAGTTTGCTTAGAAAACAAAATTCTTCATTGCCAAACACTGTACTGTGTGAAATAAGTTAGTTCTGTTCTTGGAATGAGTTGCTTTCCCACGAAGATGGTTGAGTGCAGGAAGTTGATACTATCCTGGATTGTGTAATCTAACAAGATGTACTACTTGGTAGATTGGTTTCATTTCTAAAGTAGTTTGCTTAGAAAACAAAGATCTTCATTACCGAACACTGTACAGTGTGAAGTAAGCTTGTTATGTTTTTGGAATGAGGTGCTTTCCTACGAAGACGTTTGAGTGCAGCAAAATCAAACTTTCTTTTTTTGTGTAATCTAACAAGATGTACTACTTGGTAGATTCGTTGGATTTCTAAAGTAGTTTGTTTAAAAAATAAAGATCTTCATTGCTGAAAACTGTACTGTGTGAAATAAGATAGTTCTGTTCTCGGAATGAATTGCTTTCCGACGAAGATGGTTGAGTGCAGAAGTTTATATTTTCCTGGCTTTTGTAATCTAACAAGATATACAACTTAGTAGATTAATTTCATTTCTAAAGTAGTTTCCTTAGAAAACAAAGTTCTTTGACGAAAATTGTACAGTGTGAAATAAGCTAGTTCTCTTCTTGGAATTAATTGCTTTCCCACGAAGACTGTTGAGTCCAGCAATTTGATACTTTCCTGGTTTGTGTAATCTAACAAGATATACAACTTAGTAGATTAGTTTCATTTCTAAAGTAGTTTGCTTAAAAAACAAAGATCTTCATTGGCGAAAACTGTACTGTGTGAAATAAGTTAGTTCTGTTCTCGGAATGAGTTGCTTTCCCAAGGAAGGTGGTTGAGTGCAGGAAGTTGATTCTTTCCTGGATTGTGCAATCTAACAAGATGTACAACTTAGTATATTCGTTTCATTTCTAAAGTCGTTTGCATAGAAAATAAAGATCTTCATTTCCAAACACTGTACTGTGTGAAATAAGGTCGTTCTGCTCTCGGAATGAGTTACTTTCCATGAAGAGGGTTGAGTGCAGCAAGATCAAACGTTCCTGGTTTGTGTAATCTAACCAGCTCTACAACTTGGTAGATTCGTTTCATTTCTAAAGTAGTTTGCTTTGAAAACAAAGATCTTCATTTCTGAACACTGCATTTTGTGAAACAAGCTAGTTCTGTTCTCGGAATGAGTTGCTTTCCTACGAAGATGGTTGAGTGCAGCAAGATGAATCTTTCCTGGATTGTGTCATCTAACAAGTTGTACAGCTTAGTAGCTTCATTTCATTTCTAAAGTAGTTTGCTAAGAAAACTAAGATCTTCATTTCCGAAAACTGTACTCTGTGAAATAAACTGGTTCGGTTCTCAGAATGAGTTGCTTTCCCACAAAGACAGTTGAGTGCATTAAGTTGATACTTCACTGGACTGTGTAACATAACAAGATATACAACTTAGTAGATTCCTTTCATTTCTTAAGTAGTTTGCTTAAAAAATAAAAAATCTTCATTTCCAAAAACTGTACTGTGTGAAATAAGCTAGTTTGTTCCAGAATGAGTTGCTTTGCTACGAAGATGGTTGAGTGCAGCAAATTGATACTTTCCTGGTTTGTGTAATCGAACAATATGTACAACTTAGTAGATTCGTTTCATTTCTAAAGTAGTTGGCTGAGAAAACAAAGATCTTGTTTCCTAAGGGAGACGGTTCAGTGAAGCAAGTTACTTTCCTGGTTTGTGTAATCTAACAAGATTTAAAACTTAGTAGATTCGTTTCATTTATAAAGTAGTTTGTTTAGAAAACAAACGTCTTCATTGCCAAACACTGTACTTTGTGAAATAAGATAGTTCTGTTCTCAGAATGAGTTGCTTTCCTACGAAGACAGTTGAGTGCAGCAAGATCAAATTTTTCTAGTTTGTGTAATCTAACAAGTTGTGCAAATTAGTAAATTCGTTTAAATTTCTTTAGTAGTTTTATTATAAAAATAAAGATCTTCACTGCTGAACACTGTACTGTGTGAAATAAGCTAGTTCTGTTCTCAGAACTACATACGTTCCTACGAAGATGGTTGAGTGCAGCAATATTAAACTTTCCTGGTTTGTGTAATCTCACAAGATTTACAACTTAGTAGATTCGTTTCGTTTCTAAAGTAGTTTGTTTAGAAAACAAATATCTTCATTGCCCAACACTGTACTCTGTGAAATAAGATAGTCTGTTCACGGAATGAGATGCTTTCCTACAAAGACGGTTGAGTGCAGCAAGATCAAACTTTCCTGGTTTGTGCTATCTAACAAGATGTACAATTTAGTAGATTCGTTTCATTTCTAAAGTAGTTTGCTTAGAAATCAAAGGTCTTCATTGCCAAACACTGTACTGTGTGAAATAAGCTAGTTCTGTTTTTGGAATGAGTTGCTTTCCCACGAGGAAAGTTGAGTGCAGGAAGTTGATAATTTCCTGGATTGTGTAATCTAAAAAGATATACAACGTATTAGATTCGTTTCATTTAGAAAATAGTTTGCTGAGAAAACAAAGATCTTCTTTGCTGAACACTGTGCATTGTGAAATAAGTTAGTTCTGTTCTCCGATTGATTTGCTTTCCCACTAAGACGGTTCAGTGCAGCAAGTTGATACTTTCTAGGTTTGTATAATCTAACAAGATGTACAACTTAATAGATTCGTTTCATTTCTAAAGTAGTGTCCTTATAAAACAAAATTCTTCATTGCCGAAAACTGTACTGTGTGAAATAAGCTAGTTCTGTTGTCAGAATTACATGCTTTCCTAAGAAGACGGTTGAGTGCAGTAAGATCAAAGTTTCCTGGTTTGTGTAATCTAACAAGATGTACAAATTAGTAGATTCGTTTCATTTCTAAAGTAGTTTGCCGAATAACGTACTGTGTGAAATAAGCTAGGTCTGTTCTCGGAATGAGTTGCTTTACTACAAAGACTGTTGAGTGCAGCAAGTTCACACTGTCCTGGTGTTTGCAATATCACAAGATCCACAACTTAGTAGATTCGTTTCATTTATAAAGTAGTTTGCTTAGAAAACAAAGGTCTTCATTGCCAAACACTGTACTGTGTGAAATAAGCCAGTTTTGTTCTCGGAAAAAGTTGCTTTCCTACGAAGACGGTTGAGTGCAGCAAGATCAAACTTTCCTGGTTTGTGTAATCTAACAAGATTTACAACTTAGTAGATTCATTTCATTTTTAAAGTAGTTTGCTTAGAAAACAAAGATTTTCATTGCGGAACATTGTACAGTGTTAAATAAGCTAGTTCTGTTGTCAGAATGACATGCTTTCCTGCGAAGACGGTTGAGTGCAGTAAGATCAAAGTTTCCTGGTTTGTGTAATCTAACAAAATATACAAATTAGTAGATTCGTTTCATTTCTAAAGTAGTTTGCCGAATAATGTACTGTGTGAAATAAGCTAGTTCTGTTCTCGGAATGAGTTGCTTTACTACAAAGACTGTTGAGTGCAGCAAGTTCACACTGTCCTGGTGTTTGTAATATAACAAGATCCACAACTTAGTAGATTCGTTTCATTTATAAAGTAGTTTGCTTAGAAAACAAAGGTCTTCATTGCCAAACACTGTACTGTGTGAAATAAGCCAGTTTCGTTCTCGGAATAAGTTGCTTTCCTACGAAGATGGTTGAGTGTAGCAAGATCAAACTTTCCTGGTTTGTGTAATCTAACAAGATTTACAACTTAGTAGATTCATTTCATTTTTAAAGTAGTTTGCTTAGAAAACAAAGATTTTCATTGCCAAACATTGTACAGTATGAAATAAGCTAGTTCTGTTTTCGGAATGACATGCTTTCCTACGAAGATGGATGAGTGCAGCAAGATCAAACGTTCCTGGTTTGTGTGATCTAACAAGACGTACAGCTTAGTAGATACGTTTCATTTCTAAAGTAGTTTGCTTCAAAAACAAAGATCTTCATTGCCAATAACTGTACTGTGTGAAATAAGCTAGTTTTGTTCTCGGAATGAGTTGCTTTCCTACGAGGACCATTGAGTGCAGCAAGTTCATACTGTCCTGGTGTTTGTAATCTAACAAGATGCACAACTTAGTACATTCATTTCATTTATGAAGGAGTTTGATTAGAAAACAAAGGCCTTCAGTGCCGAAAACTGTACTGTGTGAAATACGGTAGTTCTGTTCTCGGAATGAGTTGCTTTCCGATGAAGATGGTTCAGTGACGAAGTTGATACTTTCCTGGATTGTGTAATCTAACAAGTTGTACAATTTAGTAGATTCGTTTCATTTCTAAAGTAGTTTGCTTAGAAATCAAAGATCTGCATTGCCAAACACTGTACTTTGTGTAATATGGTAGTTTTGTTCTTGGAATGAGTTGCTTTGCCACAAAGATGGTTGAGTGCAGCAGCATGATACTTTCCTGGTTTGTATAATCAAAGAAGATGTGCAACTTAGTAGATTCGTTTCATTACTAACGTAGTTTGCTTAGAAAAAAAGATCTTCATTGCCAAAAAGTGTACTGTGTGAATTATGGTAGTTCTGTTCTTGGAAGGAGTTGCTTTTCTATGAAGATGGTTGAGTGCGGGAAATTGATACTTTCCTGGTTTGTGTAATGTAAAAAGATGTACGACTTAGTAGATTCTTTTGATTTCTAATGTAGTTTACTTAGAAAAAAAAGATCTTCATTTCTGCAAACTGTACAGTGTGAAATAAGCTGGTTCGGTTCTTGGAATGAGTTGCTTTCCTACGGAGACAGTTGAGTGCAGCAAGTTGAAACTTTCCTGGATTGGGTAATCTAACAAGATGTACAACTTAGAAATTTCGTTTCATTTCCAAAGTAGTTTGCTTAAAAAAGAAAGATCTTCATTGCTGAAAACTGTACTGTGTGTAATAAGCTAGTTCTGTTCTTGGAATGAGTTGCATTCCCACGAAGATGATTGAGTGCAGCAAGTTGATACTTTACTGATTTATGTAATCTATCAACATGTACATCTTAGTAGATTCGTTTCATTTCTAAAGTAGTTTGCTTAGGTATTCATTGCTGAACACTGTACTGTGTGAAATAAGCTAGTTCTGTTCTTGGAATGAGTTTCTTTCCCATGAAGATGGTTGATTGCGGGAAGTAGATACTTTCCTGATTTTTGTAATCTAACAAGATATACAACTTAGTAGATTCGTTTCATTTCCAAAGTAGTTTGCTTAAAAAAAGAAAGATCTTCATTGCTGAAAACTGCACTGTGTGTAATAAGCTACTTCTGTTCTCGGCATGAGTTGCTTTACTGCGATGACAGTTGAGTGTAGCAAGTTAGTACCTTCCAGGTATGTGTAAACTAACAAGATGTACAACTTAGTAGATTCGTTTCATATTTAAGTAGTTTCCTTGGAAAACAAAGTTCTTCATTGCTGAACACTGTACTGTGTGAAATAAGCTATTTCTGTTCGTGGAATGAGTTGCTTTCCCACAAAGAAGGTTGCCTGCAGGAAGTTGATACTTTCCTGGATTGTGTAAGCTAACACGATGTCCAACATAGTACATTCATTTCATTTCTAAAGTAGTTTGCTGAGAAAACAAAGAACTTCATTGCCAAAAACTATACTGTGTGAAATAAGCTAGTTCTATTCTAGGAAGGAGTTGGTTTAGTATGAAGACTGTTGAGTGCGTCAAGTTGATACTTTCCTGGTTTGGGTAATCTAACAAGATGTTCAACTTTGTAGATTCGTTTCATTTTTAAAGTAGTTTGCTAAGAAAACAAAGTTCTTCATTCCTGAACACTGTACTGTGTGAAATAAGCTGGTTCTGTTCACGGACTGGGATGCTTTCCTACGAAGACGGTTGAGTGCGTCAAGATCAAACTTTCCTGGTTTGTGTATTCTAACAAGTTTTACAACTTAGTAGATTAGTTTTATTTCTAAAGTAGTTTGCTTAGAAAACAAAGGTTTTCATTACTGAACACTGTACTGTGTGAAATAAGCTAGTTCTGTTCTTGGAATGAGTTGGTTTCCCAAGAAGAAGGTTGAGTTCAGGAAGTTGATAATTTCCTGGATTGTGTAATCTAAAAAGATGTACAATGTAGTAGATTCGTCTCATTTCTAAAATAGTTTGTTGAGAAAACAAAGATCTTCATTGCCGAACACTACACTTTGTGAAATAAGCTTCTTCTGTTCTCAGAATGAGTTGCTTTCCCACGAATACGGTACAGTGCAGCAAGTTCATACTTTCCTGGTTTGTGTAGTCTAACAAGCTGTACAACTCAGTAGATTCGTTTCTTCTCTAATGTAGTTTGCTTAGAAAACAAAGATCTTCATTGCCAAACATTGTACAGTGTGAAATAACCTACCTCTGTTCTCAGAATGACATGCTTTCCTATGAAGATGGTTGAGTGCAGCAAGATCAAACTTTCCTGGCTTGTGTAATCTAACAAGACGTACAAATTAGTAGATTCGTTTCATTTCTATGGTAGTTTGCTTAAAAAACAAAGATCCTTATTGTCTAACACTGTACTGTGTGAAATAAGCTAGTTCTGTTCTCGGAATGACTTGCTTTTCTATGAAGATGGTTGAGTGCTGAAAGTTGATACTTTCCTGGTTTGTGTAATCTAAGAAGATGTACAACGTAGTAGATTCATCTCATATCTCAAGTAGTTTGGTTAAAAAACAAAGATCTTCATTGCCAAAAAGTGTACTGTGGGAAATAAGGTAGTTCTTTTCCCGGAATGCGTTGCTTTACTATGGTGACGGTTGAGTGCAGCAAGTTGATACTTTCCTAAAAAGATGTACAACTTAGTAGATTCCTTTCATTTCTAAAGTGGTTTGTTTAGGAACCAAAGGTCTTCATTGTGAAACACTGTACTGTCTGAAATAAGCTAGTTCTGTTCTGGGAATGTGTTGCTTTCCCACAAAGAAGGTTGAGTGCAGGATGTTGATACTTTCCAGGATTGTGTAAGCTAGCAAGATTACAACTCAGTAGATGCATTTCCTTTCTAAAGTAGTTTGCTGACAAAACAAAGATCATCTTTTCCGAACACTGTACTTTGTGAAATAAGCCTGTTCTGTTCTCGGAATGAGTTGCTTTCCCACGAAGATGGTTGAGCACAGCAAATTTATACTTTCCTGATTTTTGTAATGTAACAAGATATACAACCTAGTAGATTCCTTTCATTTCTAAAGTAGTTTGCTTAAACAACAAAAATCTTCATTGCCAAACATTGTACAGTGTGAAATAAGCTAGTTCTCTTCTCGGAATGACATGCTTTCCTCGGAAGACGCGTGAGTGCAGCAAGATCAAACTATCCTGGTTTGTGTAATCTAACCAGATGTACAATTTAGTAGATTCGTTTCATTTCTAACGTAATTTGCTTAAAACACAAGATCTTCATTGCCGATAACTGTACTGTGTGAAATAAGCTAGATCCGTTCTCGGAATGAGTTGTTTTACTACGAAGATGGTTGAGTGCAGCAAGTTGATACTGTCCTGGTGTATGTAATCTAACAAGATGAAGAACTGGTATGTGTAATCTAACAAGATGCACAACTTAGTAGATTCGTTTCATTTCTACAGTAGTTTGCTTTGAAAACAAAGATCTTCATTGTCGAACACTGTACTGTGTGAAATAACCTAGTTCTGTTCTCGGAATGAGTTGCTTTCCTACAAAGACGGTTGACTGCAGCAAGTTGAAACTTTCCTGGATTGTGTAAGCTAACAAAATGTACAACTCAGTAGATTCATTTCATTTCTAAAGTAGTTTGCTTAGAAAACAAAGATCTTCATTTCTGAAAACTGTACTGTGTGAAATAAGCTACTTCTGTTCTCGGAATAAGTTGCTTTCCCACGAAGACAGTTGAGTGCAGCCAGGTGATACTTTCGTGGTTTGTGTAATCTAACAAGATGTATATCTTAGTAGATTCGTTTAATTTCTAAAATAGTTTTCTTATAAAACAAAGGTCTTCATTACCCAACACTGTACAGTGTGAAATAAGCTAGTTCTGTTTTCGGAATGACTTGCTTTCCCACGAAATTGGTTGAATGTGGGAAGTTGATACTTTCCTGGTTTGTGTAATCTAAGAAGATGTACAACTTAGTAGATTCGTTTCATTTCTAAAGTAGTTTGCTTAGAAAACAAAGATCTTCATTGCCAAACACTGTTCTTTGTGTAATAAGGTAGTTCTGTTCTTCGAATGAGTTGCTTTTCCACGGAGACGGTTGAGTGCAGCAAGTTGAAACTTTCCTGGTTTGTGTAATCTAAGAAGATGTACTACTTAGTCAATTCATTTCATTAGTAATGTAGGTTTCTTAGGAAACGAAAATCTTCATTGCTGAACACTGTACAGTGTGAAATAAGCTAGTTCTGTTCTCAGAATGAGATGCTTTCCTACAAAGACGGTTGATTGCTGCAAGATCAAACTTTCCTGGTTTGTGTAATCTCACACGATGTACAACTTAGTAGATTCACTTAATTTCCAAAGTAGTTTGCTAAGAAAACAAAGATCTTCATTGCCGAAAACTGTACTGTGTGAAATAAGCTAGTTCTGTTCTTGGAATGAGTTGCTTTACTAGGAAGACGTTTGAGTGCAGCAAGTTGATACTCTACTGGGTTGTGTAATCTATCAAGATGCACAACTTAGTAGATTCATTTCATTTCTAAAGTAGTTTGCTTAGAAAACAATGTTCTTTTTGCCGAACACTGTACAGTGTGAAATAAGGTTGTTCTTTTCTCGTAATGAGATGCTTTCCTTCGTAGATGGTTGAGCGCAGCAAGATCAAACTTTCCTGGTTTCTGTAGTCTGACACGATGTACACCTTAGTCGATTCGTTTCGTTGCTAATGTAGTTTGCTCATAAAAGTAATATCTTCATTGCTGAAAACAATACTGTGAGAAATAAGCTAGTTCTGTTCTCAGAATGAGTTCCTTTACTACGACGACGGTTGAGTGCAGCAAGTTGATACTTTACTGGTTTGTGTAATCTATCAAGATGTACATCTTAGTAGATTCATTTCATTTACAAAGTAGTTTGCTTAGAAAAGAAAGGTCTTCATTGCCGAACACTGTACTGTGTGAAATAAGCTAGTTCTGTTCTCGGAATGAGTTGCTTTCCCATGAAGATGGTTGAGTCCGCAAAGTTGATACTTTCCTGGTTTGTGTTATCTAAAAAGATGTACAACTTAGTAGATTCCTTTCATTTCTAAAGTAGTTTGCTTAAAAAACAAAGATCTTCATTTTTGAACACTGTACCATGTGAAATAAGCTGGTTCCATTCTCAAATGAGTTGCTTTCCTACGAAGACGGTTGAGTGCAGCAAGTTGAAATTTTCCTGTATTGGTTAATCTAACAACATGCATAACTTAGTTGATTCGTTTCATTTATAAAGTAGTTTGCTTAGGAAAAAAAAGGTCTTCATTGCCGTACACTGTTTTGCATGAAATAAGGTCATTTTGTTCTCAGAATGAGTTACTTTCCCAGGAAGATGGTTGAGTGCAGGAAGTTGACACTTTCCTGGATTGTGTAATCTAACAACATGTACAGGTTAGTAGATTTGTTTCATTTCTAAAATAGTTTCCTTAGAAAACAAAGATCCTCATTGTCGAATAATGTACTTTGTGAAATATGCTAGTTCTCTTCTGGGAATGAGTTGCTTTCCCACAAAGATGGTTGAGTGCAGCAGTTTGATACTTTCCTGGTTTTTGTAATCTAACAAGATGTACAGCTTACTCGATTCGTTTCATTTCTAAAGTAGTTTGCTTAGAAAAGAAAGATCTTCATTGCCGAACACTGTACTGTGTGAAATAAGCTAGTTCCATTCTTGGAATGAGTTGCTTTCCCACGAAGAATGTTGAGTGCAGGAAGTTGATACTTTCCTAGATTGTGTAATATAAAAACATGGACAACTTAGTAAATTCGTTTCGTTTCTAAAGTAGTTTCCTTAGAAAACAAAGATCCTCATTGCCAAATACTGTACTTTGTGAAATATGCTAGTTCCCTTTTGGGAATGAGTTGCTTTCCCATGAAGACGGTTGAGTGCAGCAGGTTGATACTTTCCTGGTTTGTGTAATCTAACAAGTTGTACAGCTTAATAGATTCATTTCATGGCTAAAGTAGTTTGCTTAGAAAACAAAGATCTTCATTGCCGAACACTGTACTGTGTGAAATAAGCTAGTTCCGTTCTTGGAATGAGTTGCTTTCCCTCAAAGAAGTTTGAGTGCAGGAAGTTGACATTTTCCTGGAATGTGTAATATAAAAACATGTACAACTTAATAAGTTCGTTTTGTTTCTAAAGTAGTTTCCTTAGAAAACAACGATCCTCATTGCCAAATACTGTACCTTGTGAAATATGCTAGTTCTTTTCTGGGAATGAATTGCTTTCCCACGAAGACGGTTGAGTGCAGCAGGTTGATACTTTCCTGGATTGTGTAATCTAAAAAGATGTACAACGTAGTAGATTTGTTTCATTTCTAAAATAGTTTGCTGAGAAAACAAAGATCTTCTTAGCCAAAAAGTGTACTTTGTGAAATTAGGTAGTTCTGTTCTCAGAATGAGTTGCTTTCGTATGAAGATGGTTCAGTGCAGCATGTTGATACTTTCCTCGTTAGTGTAATTTAACACGATGTACAACTTAGTAGATTCGTTTCATTTCTAAAGTCGTTTGCTTAAAAACAAAGATCTTCATTTCAGAACATTGTACAGTGTGAAATAAGCTAGTTCTGTTCTCAGAATGACAAGCTTTCCTATGAAGACGGTGGAGTGAAGCAAGATCAAACTTTCCTGCTTTGTGTAATCTAACAAGATGTACAAATTAGTAGATTAGTTTCATTTCTACAGTAGTTTGCTTAGAAAACAAAGGTGTTCATTGCCAAACACTGTACAGTGTGAAATAAGCTAGTTCCGATCACGAAATGAGTTGCTTTCCCACAAAGATGGATTAATGCAGCAAGTTGAAACTTGGCTGGATGGTGTAATATAACAAGATGTACAACTTAGTAGATTCGTTTCATTTGTAAAGTCATTTGTTTAGAAAACAATGATGTTCAATTCTGAAAACTGTACAGTGTGAAATAAGCTAGTTCTGTTCTTGAAATCAGTTGCTTTATACGAAGACGGTGGAGTGCAGCAAAATCAAACTTTCCTAGTTTTTGTAATCTAACAAGATGTGCAACTTAGTACATTAGTTTCATATCTAAAGTAGTTTGCTTAAAAAACAAAGATGTTCATTGCCAAAAACTGTACAGTGTCAAATAAGCTAGTTCTGTTCTCAAAATGACATGCTTTCCTACGAAGAGAGTTGTGTGCAGCAAGATCAAACTTTCATGGTTTGTGTAATCTGACAAGTTGTACAACTTAGTAGATTCGTTTCATTTCTAAAGTATTTTGCTTGGAAAACAAAGGTCTTCATTGCCAAACCCTGTACCATGTGAAATAAGCTAGTTCTGTTGTCGGAATGAGTTGCTTTCCCACGAAGACGGTTGAGTGCAGCAAGTTGATTCTTTCCTGGTTTGTGTAATCTAACATGATGTACAACTTTCTAAAGTAGTTTGCTAAGAAAACAAAGGTCTTCATTGCCAAACCCTGTACTGTGTGAAATAAGCTAGATCTGTTCTCTGAATGACTTGCTTTCCCATGAAGATGGTTGAGTGCGGGAAGTTGATACTGTCCTGGTCTGTGTATTCTAACAAGATATACAACTTAGTAGATTCGTTTCACTTCTAAAGTTGTTTGTTTAAAAAACAACAATCTTCATTGCTGATAACTATACTGTGTGAAATAAGCTTATTCTCTTCTCAGAATCAGGTGTTATACTACGAAGACTCTTCAGTTCAGCAAGTTGATACTTTACTCATTTATATGATCTATCAAGATGTACATCTTAGTAGATTCGTTTCATTTCTAAAGTAGTTTACTTAGAAAACAAATGTCTTCATTGCCGAACACTGTACTATGTGAAATAAGGTCATTCTCTTCTCACTATGAGTTACTTTCCCACGAAGATGGTTGAGTGCAGGAAGTTGATACTTTCCTAGATTGTGTAATCTAACAAGATGTACAGCTTCATACATTCGTTTCTTTTCTAAAGTAGTTTGCTTAGAAAACAAAGATCTTCTTCTCCGAACAGTGTACTTTATGAAATAAGCTAGTTCTGTTCTCGGAATGAGTTGCTTTCCCACAAAGACAGTTCGGTGCAACAAGTTGATACTTTCCTGGTTTGTGTAATCTAACAAGATATACAACTTAGTAGATTCGTTTCATTTCTAAGGCAGTTTGCTTACAAAGATAAGATCTTCATTGCCGAAAATTGTACATTATGAAATAGGCTAGTTCTGTTCTCGGAAATAGTTGCTTTACTACAAAGATGGTTGAGTGCAGCAAGTTGATACTTTCCTGCTTTGTGTAATCTCACAAGATGTACATCTTAGTAGATTCGTTTAATTTCTAAAGTAGTTTGCTTAGAAAAGAAAGGTCTTCATTGCCAACCCTGTACTGTGTGAAATAAGCTAGTTCTGTTCTCGGAATGACTTCCTTTCCCATGAAGATGGTTGAGTGCAGGAAGTTGATACTTTTCTGGCTTGTGTAATCTAACATGATGTACAACTTAATAGATTCAGTTCATTTCTAAAGTAGTTTACTTGGAAAACAATGATATTAATTCCTGAACACTGTACAGTGTGAAATAAGCTACTTCTGTTCCCGGAATGATTTGCTTTACTACGAAGACGGTTGAGTTCAGCAAGTGGATACTTTCCTGATTTGTGTAATCTAACAAGAAGTACAATTTAGTAGATTTGTTTCATTTCTAAAATAGTTTGCTTAGAAAACAAAAGTCTTCATTGCCGAACACTGTACACTGTGAAATAAGCTAGTTCTGTTCTTGAAATGAGTTGCTTTCCCAAGAAGAAGGTTGAGTGCAGGAAGTTGATGCATTCCTGGATTGTCTAATCTAACAAAATGCACAACTTGGTAGTTTTGTATCATTTCTAAAGTAGTTTGTTGAGAAAACCAAGTTCTTCATTGCCGAACACTGTACTTTATGACATAAGCTAGTTCTGTTCTCTGAATGAGTTGCTTTCCCACGAAGATGGTTCAGTGCAGCAAGTTGATACTTTCCTGGTTTGTGTAATCTAACAAGATGTACAACTTAGTAGATTCGTTTCATTTCTAAAGTAGTTTGCTTAGAAAACAAAGATCTTCATTGCCAAAAACTGTACTGTGTGAAATAAGCTAGTTCTGTTCTCGTATTCAGTTCCATTCCTGTGAAGACGGTTGAGTGCAGCAAGATGATACTATCCTGGTTTGTGTAATATAACAAGATGTACAGCTTAGTAGATTCGTTTCATTTCTAAAATAGTTCACTTAGAAAACAGAGTTCTTCATTGCCGAACACTGACTGTACTGTGTGAAATAAGCTAATGCTGTTCTTGAAATGAGTTGCTTTCCCACAAATAAGGTACCGTGCAGGAAGTTGATACTTTCCTGGATTGTGTAAACATACAAGATGTACAAATTATTAGATTCATTTCATTTCTAAAGTACTTTGCTGAGAAAAGAATGATCTTCTTTCCATCACTGTACTTTGTGAAATAAGCTATTTCTGTTCTCGGAATGAGTTGCTATCCCGATGAAGACGGTTCAGTGCAGCAAGTTGATAATTTGTGGTTTGTGTAATCTTACCAGATTTACAACTTAGTAGATTCGTTTCATTACTAAAGTATTTTGCTTAGAAAACAAAGATCTTCATTGCTGAACAATGTACAGTGTGAAATAAGCTAGTTCTCTTCTCTGAATGAGATGCTTTCCTACGAAGACGGTGGAGTGAAGCAAGATCAAACTTTCCTGGTTTGTGTAATCTGACAAGATGTACAACTTAGTAGATTCGTTTCATTTCTAAAGTAGTTTGCTTAGAAAACAAAGATCTTCATTCCCGAAAACTATACTGGGTGAAATAAGCTTGTTCTATACTCAGAATGGGGTGCTTTACTACAAAGACTGTTGAGTGCAGCAAGTTGATACTTTACTGATTTGTGTGATCTATCAAGATGTACATCTTTGTAAATTCTTTTCATTTCTAAAGTAATTTGCTTATAATACAAATGTCTTCATTGCCGAACACTATACTTTGTGAAATAAGGTCGTTCTGTTCTCACAATGAGATACTTTCCCACGAAGATGGTTGAGTGCAGGAAGTTGATACTTTCCTAGATTGTGTAATCTAACAAGATGTACAGCTTCATAGATTCGTTTCATTTCTAAAGTGGTTTGCTTAGAAAACAAAGATCTTCATTGCCGAACATTGTACAGAGTGAATAAGCTAGTTCTGTTCTCGGATTGACATGCTTTAGTACGAACATTGTTGAGTGCAGCAAGATCAAACTTTCCTGATTTGTGTAATCTAAGAAGATGCACAACTCAGTAGATTCGTTTCATTTATAAAGTAGTTTGCTTAGAAAACAAAGGTCTTCATTGTTGAACACTATACTGTGTGAAATATGCTAGTTCTGTTCTCTGAATGAGTTACTTTCCCACGTAGACAGTTCAGTGCAGCAAGTTGATACTTTCCTGGTTTTTGTAATCTAACAAGATGTACAACATAGAAGATTCATTTAATTTGTAAAGTAGTTTACTTAGAAAACAAAGATCTTCATGGGCGAAAACTGTACAGTGTGAAATAAGCTAGTTCTCTTCTCAGATTGAGTTGCATTAGTACAAAAATGTTTGAGTGTAGAAGGTTGATAGTTTCCTGGATTGTGTAATCTAACAAGATGTACAACTTAGTAGATTCGTTTAATTTATAAAGTAGTTTGCTTAGAAAACAAAGGTCTTGATTGCCAAACACTGTACTGTGTAATAAGCTAGTTCTGTTCTCAGAATGAGTTGCTTTCCCACGAAAACGGTTGAGTGCAGCAAGTTGATACTTTCCTGGTTTGTGTAATATAACAAGATGTACAACTCAGTAGATTTGTTTCATTTCTACAGTACTTTGTTTAGAAATCAAAGGTCTTCATTGCCGAAGATTGCACAGTGTGAAATAAGCTAGTTCTGTTCTCGAAATGAGTTGCTTTCCTATGAAGATTGCTGAGTGCAATAAGATCAAACTTTCATGGTTTGTGTAATCTAACAAGATGTACAACTTAGTAGATTCGTTTCATTTCTAAAGTAGTTTGATTAAAAAACAAAGATCTTTATTGCCGTACACTGTACTGTGTGAAATAAGCTAGTTCTGATTGGGAAATGAGATGCTTTCCTACCGAGACAGTTGAGTGGAGGAAGTGAAAACTTTCCTGGTGTGTGTAATCTAACAAGATGTACAACTTAATAGATTCGTTTCATTCATAATGTAGTTTGCTTAGAAAACAAAGATCCTCATTGCAAAAAAAAGTGTACTGTGTGAAATAAGCTAGATCTGTTCCAGGAATGAGTTGCTTTCCTACGAAGATTGTTGATTGCAGCAAGAACCAACTTTCCTGGTTTGTGTAATCTAACAAGATAAACAACTCAGTAGATTCGTTTCATTTATAAAGTAGTTTGCTTAGAAAACAAAGGTCTTCATTGCCGAACACTGTACTGTGTGAAATAAGCTAGTTCTGTTCTCGGAATGAGTTGCTTTCCTATGAAGACGGTTCAGTGCACCAAGGTGATACTTTCCTGGTTTGTGTAATCTAACAAGATGTACAACTTAGTAGATTCGTTTCATTTCTAAAGTAGTTTGCTTAGAAAACAAATATCTTCATTGCTGAACATTGTACTTTGTGAAATAAGCTAGTTCTGTTCGGAGAATCAGTTGCTTTCCCACTAATATGGTTAAGCGCAGCAAGTTGATACTTTCCTGACTTATGTAATCTAACAAGGTGTACAACTTAGTAGATTCATTTCATTTCTAAAGTAGTTTGCTTAGAAAACAATGATCTTCATTGCAGAAAACTGTACAGTGTGAAATATGCTAGTTCTGTTCTCGGAATGAGTTGCTTTCCTATGAAGACTGTTGAGTGCAGCAAGATCACACTGTCCTGGTTTGTGTAATCTAACAAGATGTACAACATAGTAGATTCGTTTTATTTCTAAAGTAGTTTGATTAGAAAACAAGGATCTTCGTAGCCGAAAACTGTACTGTGTGATATAAGCTAGTTCTGTTCTCGGAATGAGTTCCTTTCCCAGGAAGACAGTTCAGTTCAGCAAGATCAAACTTTCCTGGTTTGTGTAATCTGACAAGGTCTACAACTTAGTAGATTCGTTTCATTTCTAAAGTAGTTTGCTTAGAAAACAAACATCTTCACTGCTGAAAACTATACTGTGTGAAATAACCTAGTTCTGTTTTCGGAATGAATTGCTTTACTACGAAGAGGTTGAGTGCAGCAAGTTGACACTTTACTGGTTTGTGTAATCTATCAAGATGTACATCTTAGTAGATTCATTCCATTTCTAAAGTAGTTTGGTTAGAAAACAAACATCTTCAGTGCCGAATACTGTACTGTGTGAAATACGCTAGTTCTGTTCTCAGAAAATGTTGCTTTGCAATGAAGATGGTTGAGCGAGGGAAATTGATACTTTCCTGGTTTGTGTAATCTAAAAAGATATACAACTTAGTAGGTTCTTTTCGTGTCTAAATTAGTTTGCTTAGAAAACAAAGATCTTCATTTCCGGACACTGCACTTTGTGACATAACCCGGTTTTGTTCTCGGAATGAGTTGCTTTCCCATGAAGACGGTTGAGTGCCGTAAGTTGGTACTTTCCTGGTTTGTGTAACCTAACAAGATATACACTCAGTCAATTCTTTTCATTTATAAACTGGTTTGCTTAGGAAACAAAGATCTTCATTGCCGAACACTGTACTGTGTGAAATAAGCTAATTCTGTTTGCAGAATGAGATGTGTTCCTAGGAAGTTGGTTGAGTGCAGCAAGATCAAACTTTCCTTGTTTGTGTAATCTAACAAGATGTACAACTAGTAGATTTGTTTCATTTCTAACGTAGTTTGCTTAGAAAACAAAGGTCTTCAATCCCGAACATTGTACTGCATTCCTACAAAGTCGGTTGAGTGCAGCAAGACCAAAGTTTCCTGGTTTGTGTAATCTAACAAGGTGTACAACTAGTAGATTCATTTCATTTCTAAAGTATTTTGCTTAGAAAACAAAGTTCTTCATTGCCAAAAACTATACTGTTTGAAATAAGCTTGTTCTATTCTCAGAATGAGTTGCTTTACTACGAAGACTGTTGAGTGCAGCAAGTTGATACTTTACTGGTTTGTGTAATCTATCAAGAAGTACAACTTAGTAGATTTGTTTCACTTCTAATGTAGTTTGCTTAGAAAACAAATGTCTTCATTGCAGAACACTGTACTGTGTGAAATAAGCTAGTTCTGTTCTTGGAATGAGTTTCTTTCCTACAAAGTCGGTTGAGTGCAGCAAGACCAAAGTTTCCTGGTTTGTGTAATCTAACAAGGTGTACAACTAGTAGATTCATTTCATTTCTAAAGTATTTTGCTTAGAAAACAAAGGTCCTCAATGCTGAACACTGTACTGTGTGAAATAAGCTAGTTCCGTTCTTGGAATGAGTTGCTTTCCCATGACGAAGGTTGAGTGCAGGAAGTTGATACTTTCCTGGTTTGTGTAATCTAAGTTGTACAACTTAGTATATTCATTTCATTTCAAAGTAGTTTGCTTAAAATAAGAAAGAACTTCATTACCAAAAACTCTAGTGTATGAAATGAGCTAGTTCTATTCTCGGAATGAGTTGCTTTCCCATGAAGATGTTTGAGTGCGGGAATTTGATACTTTCCTGGTTTTGTGTAATCGAAAAAGATGTACAACTTATTAGATTCAGTTCATTTCTAAAGTACTTTGCTTAGAAAACCAAGATTTTCATTGCCAAACACTGTACCCTTTGAAAAATGCTGGTTCGGTACTCGGAATGAGTTGCTTTCCTGCGAAGACAATTGAGTGCAGCAATTTGATACCTTACTGGTTTGTGTATTCTAACAAGATGTACAACTTAGTAGATCCCTTTCATTTGCAAAGTAGTTTGCTTAAAATAAGAAAGATCTTCATTGCCAAAAACTGTACTGTGTGAAATAAGCTAGTTCTGTTATCGGAATGAGTTGCTTTACTATGAGCATGGTTGAGTGTAGCAATTTGGTACTTTCCAAGTATGTGTAATCTACCAAGATATACAACGTAGTAGATTCGTTTCATTTCTACACTAGTTTGCTTAAAAAACAAATATCTTCATTGCTGAAAACTGTACTGTGTGAAATCAGCTAGTTCTGTTCGCTGTATGAAATGCATTCCTACAAAGTCGGTTGAGTTCAGCAAGACCAAACTTTCCTGGTTTGTGTAATCTAACAAGGTGTACAACTAGTAAATTCGTTTCATTTCTAAAGTATTTTGCTCAGAAAACAAAGGTCTTCAATCCCGAACATTGTACTGCATTCCTACAAAGTCGGTTGAGTGCAGCAAGACCAAACTTTCCGGGTTTGTGTAATCTAACTAGATGTACAACTAGTATATTCATTTCAATTCTAAAGTATTTTGCTTAGAAAACAAAGGTCTTCAATGCCGAAAACTGTACTGTGTGAAATAAGCTAGTTCCATTCTTGGAATGAGTTGCTTTCCTATTAAGAAAGTTGAGTGCAGGAAGTTGATAATTTTCTGGATTGTGTAATGTAAAAACATGTACAACTTTTCTGTTTTGTGTAATATAAGAAGATGTAAAACTTAGTATATTTATTTCATTTCAAGGTAGTTTGCTTAGAATAAGAAAGATCTTCATTTCCAAAAACTGTACTGTATAAAATAAGCTAGTTATGTTCTCGGAATGAGTTGCTGTACTACGAAGACTGTTGAGTGCAGCAAGATAAAAGTTTCCTGGTTTGTGTAATCTAACAAGATGTACAACTTAGTAGATTCGATTAATTTATAGAGTATTTTGCTTAGAAAACAAAGGTCTTCATTGCCAAACACTATACTGTGTGATAATGTACTTCTGTTCTCGGAATAGTTGCTTTCCCACGAAGATGGTTGAGTGCAGCAAGTTGGTACTTTCCTAGTTTGTGTAATCTAACAAGATGTACAACTTAGTAGATTCGTTTCATTTCTAAAGTAGTTTGCCTAGAAAACAAAGACCTTCATTGCTGAACACTGTACTGTGTGAAATAAGCTAGTTCTGTTCTTGGAATGAGTTGCTTTCCCACAATGAATTTAGTTTGCAGAATGAGATGCGTTCCTACAAGGTCGGTTGAGTGCAACAAGATCAAACGTTCCTGGTTAGTGTTATCTAACAAGATGTACAACTTAGTAGATTCGTTTCATTTCTAAAATAGTTTGCTTAGAAAACAAAGAACTTCATTGCCGAACACTGTACTGTGTGAAATAAGCTAGTTCTGTTTGCAGAATGAGATGCATTCCTACGAGGTCGGTTGAGTGTAACAAGATCAAACTTTCCTGGTTTGTGTAATGTAACAAGATGTACAACTAGTAGATTCATTTCATTTCAAAGTATGTTGCTTAGAAAACAATGGTCTTCAGTGCTGAACAGTATACTATGTGAAATAAGCTAGTTTCATTGTTGGGATTAGTTGCTTTCCCACGAAGCATGTTGATTGCAGGAAGTTGATACTTTCCTGGAATTTGTAATCTAACGACATGTACAGCATAGTAGGTTCGTTTCATTTCTAAAGTAGTTTGATTAGAAAACAAAGATCTTCATTCCCTAACACTGTACCTTGTGAAATAAGCTGGTTCATTTCTCGGAATGAGTTGCTTTCCTACGAAGACGGTTGAGTGCAGCTAGTTGATCCTTTACTGGTGTGTGTAATTTTACAAGATGTACAACTTAGTAGATTCGTTTCATTTCTACAGTTGTTTCCTTAGAAAACAAAGGTCTTCATTGCCGAACACTGTACTGTGTGAAATAAGCCAGTTCTGTTCTCGGAATGAGTTACTTTCCCATGAAGATGGCTGAGTGCAGGAAGTTGATACTTTCCTGGATTGTGTAATCTAACAAGATGTACAGTTTAGTACATTCGTTTCATTTCTAAAGTAGTTTTCTTAGAAAACAAAGATATTCATTGCCGAATAGTGTACTTTGTGAAATAAACTAGTTCTCTTCTGGGAATGAGTTGTTTTCCACGAAGATGGTTGAGTGAAGCAAGTTGATACTTTCCTGGTTTGTGTAATCTAAAAAGATATACAACTTAGTAAATTCATCTCATTTCCAAAGTAGTTTGCTTATAAGAAAGATCTTCATTGCCAGAAAATGTACTGTGTGAAATAAGCTAGTTCTGTTCTCAGAATGAGTTGCTTTCCCACGGAGATGGTTGAGTGCAGCAAGTTGACACATTCCTGTATTGTGTAATCTAACAAGATGTACAACTTAGATTGGTTTCATTTCTAAAGTAGTTTGCTGAGAAAACAAACGTCTTCATTGAAAAACACTATACTGTGTAAAAGCTACTTCTTTTCTTAAAATGAATTGCTTTCCCACGAAGACGGTGCAGTGCAGCAAGTTGTTCCTTTCCTGGTTTGTGTAATTCAACAAGATGTACAACTTAGTAGATTCGTATCATATCTAAAGTAGTTTAATTAGAAAACAAAGATCTTCATTGCTGAACACTGTATCATGTGAAATAAGCTAGTTCTGTTCACAGAATGAGATGCGTTCCTATAAAGTTGGTTGAGTGCAGCAAGGTCAAAGTTTCCTGGTTTGTGTTATCTAACAAGAGGTACAACTAGTAGATTCGTTTCATTTCTAAAGTGCTTTGCTTAGAAAACAGAGGTATTCAGTGGCGAACACTGTACAGTATGAAATAAGCTAGTTCCGATCTTGGAATGAGTTCCTTTCCCAAGAAGAACGTTGAGTGCAGGAAGTTGATACTTTCCTGGATTGTGTAACATAAAACCATGTACAACTTAGTAGATTCGTTTCGTTTCTAAAGTAGTTTGCTGAGAAAACAAAAATCTTCATTGCTGAATACGGTACTTTGTGAAATAAGGTAGTTCTCTTCTGGGAATGAGTTGCTTTCCCACAAAGACGGTTGCGTGCAACAAGTTGATACTTTCCTGGTTTGTGTAATCTAACAAGATGTACAACTTAGTAGACTCGTTTGATTTCCAAAGTAGTTTGCTTAGAAAACAAAGATCTTCATTGGCGAACACTGTACTGTGTGAAATGAGCTAATTCTGTTCGCGGAATGAGATGCATTCCTATGAAGTAGGTTGCGTGCAGCAATATCAAACTTTCCTGTTTTGCATAATCAAACAAGATGTAAAACTAGTGGATTCGTTTCATTTGCTTAGAATACAAAGGTCTTCAGTGCCGAATACTGTACTGTGTGAACTAAGCTAGTTCCATTCTTGGAATAAGTTGGTTTCCTAAGAAGAAGGTTGAGTGCAGGAAATTGATACTTTCCTGGATTGTGTAATGTAAAAATATGTAAAACTTAGTAGATTCGTTCCGTTTCTAAAGCAGTTTACTTAGAAAACAAAGATCTTCATTGCCGAACACTGTACAGTGTGAAATAAGGTAGTTCTGTTCTCAGAGTGAGTTGCTTTCCCACGAAGACGGTTCAGTGCAGCAAGTTGATACTTTCCTGGTTTGTGCAATCTAACAAGATGTACAACTTAGTAGATTCATTTCTTTTCTAACGAAGTTTGCTTAGAACAATAAGATCTTCATTGCAGGACACTGTACAGTGTGAAATAAGCTAGTTCTGTTCACGGAATGAGTTGCTTTCCTACGAAGACTTTTAAGTGCAGAAAGATCAAACACTCCTGGTTTGTGTGATCTAACAAGATGTACAGCTTAGTAGATTCTAAAGTAGTTTGCTTAGAAAACAAAGATCTTCATTGCCAAATAATATAGTTTGTGAAATATTCTAGTTCTCTTCTGGCAATGAGTTGCTTTCCCATGAAGACGGTTGAGTGCAGCAAGTTGGTACTTTCCTGGTTTGTCTAATCTAACAAGATGTTCAAATTAGTAGATTCGTATGATTTCCAATGTAATTTGCTTTAAAAGAATCTTCATTGCCAAAAACTGTACTCTGTGTAATAAGCTAGTTCTGTTCTTGGAATGAGTTGCTTACCCACGAAGACAGTTGAATTTAGCAAGCTGGTACTTTCCAGGTATTTGTAATCTAACAAGATGTACAACTTAGTAGATTTCTTTCATTTATAAAGTAGTTTCCTTAGAAAACAAAGTTCTTCATTGCCTAACACTGTACTGTGTGAAATAAGATAGTTCTGTTCTTGGAATGAGTTGCTTTCCCACAAAGAATGTTGACTGCAGCAAGATCAAACTTTCCTGGTTTGTGTAAGCTAACAAGATGTAGAACTCAGTAGATTCGTTTCGTTTCTGAAGTATTTTCATTAGAAAACACAGATCTTCATTGCCGAACACTGTACTGTGTGAAATGAACTAGTTCTGTTCTCTGAATGAGTTTCTTTTCCACGACGACCATTGAGTGCAGCAAGTTGATACTTTCCTAGTTTGTGTAATCAACAAAGATGTACAACTTAGTAGACTCGTTTGATTTCTAAAGCAGTTTGCTTAGAAAACAAAGTTCTTCATTCCCGAACACAGTACTGTGTGAAATAAGGTAGTTCTCTTCTCGGAATGAGTTGCTTTCCCACAAAGATAATTGTGTGCGGAAGTTGATACTTTTCTGGATTGTGTAATCTAACACGATGTACAACTTAGTAGATTCGTTTCATTTCTAAGGTAGTTTGCTTAGAAAACAAAGATCTTCATTGCCAAACACTGTACTTTGTGTACTAAAGTAGTTCTGTTCTTGGAATGAGTTGCTTTGCCATGAAGACGGTTGAGTGCAGCAAATTGATACTTTCCTGGTTTGTGTAATCAAAGAATATATAAAACTTAGTCGATTCCTTTCATTACCAGTGTACTTTGTTTAGAAAACAAAGATCCTCATTGCCTAACACTGTACAGTGTGAAATAC
This sequence comes from Orientallactaga sibirica, assembly GCA_036365145.1. NCBI lineage: Eukaryota > Metazoa > Chordata > Mammalia > Rodentia > Dipodidae > Orientallactaga > Orientallactaga sibirica. The sequence continues at coordinate 566,454 of JAEOAD010000890.1, forward strand.
GCTAGTTCAGTTCTAGGAATGAGATGCTTTCCTACGAAGATGGTTGAGTGCAGCAAGATCAAACTTTCCTCGTTTGTGTAATCTGACAAGATATACAACTTAGTCGATTCCTTTCATTTTTAAAGTAATTTGCTTACAAAACAAAGATCTTCATTTTCTCACACTGTACCGTGTGAAATAAGCTGGTTCAGTTCTCGGAATGAGTTGCTTTCCTGTGAAGACGGTTGAGTGCAGCAAGTTGATACTTTGCAGGTTTGTGTAATCGAAAACCATGTACAATTTAGCAGATTCATTTCCTTTCTAAAGTAGTTTACTTAGAAAACAAAGATCTTCATTGCCGAACACTGTACAGTGTGAAATAAGCTAGTTCTGCTCTCGGAATTAGTTGCTTTCCTAAGCAGACGGTTGAGTGCAGCAGGATCAAACCTTGGTTTCTGTAATCTAACAAGATGTACAACCTAGTAGATTAGTTTCATTTCTAAAGTAGTTTGGTTAGAAAACAAAGATCTTCATTGCCGAACACTGTACTGTGTGAAATAAGCTAGTTCTCTTCACAGAATGAGATGCTTTCCTTCGAAGATGGTTGAGTGCAGCAAGATCAAACGTCCCTGGATTGTGTTATCTGACAAGATGTACAATTAAGTAGATTCGTTTCATTTCTAAAGAATTTCGGTTAGAAAACAAAGGTCTTCATTGCCGAACACTGTTTTGTGTGAAATAAGCTAGTTCTGTTCTTGGAATGAGTTGCTTTCCCACAAAGAAGGTTGAGTGAAGGAAGTTGATACTTTACTGTATTTTGAAAGGTAACAAGATATTCAGCTTAGTAGATTCCTTTCATTTCTAAAGTAGTTTGCTTAGAAAACAAAGATCTTCATTGCCATACACCGTACTTTGTGAAATAAGCCAGTCCTGTTCTGGGAATGAGTTGCTTTCCCACGAGGACAGTTGAGTGCAGCAAGTTGATACTTTCCTGGTTTGTGTAAATTAACAAGATGTACAACTTAGTAGATTCACTTCATTTCTAAAATAGTTTTCTTAGAAAACAAAGATGTTCATTGCCAATCACTGTACTGTGTATTAAGCTAGTTCTGTTCTCACAATGAGTGGCCTTTCCACGAAGACAGTTCAGTGAAGGAAGTTGATATTTTCCTGGTTTGTGTAATCTAACACGATGTACAACTTAGTACATTCATTTCATTTCTAACATAGTTTGCTTAGAAAACAAAGATATTCATTGCCAAACACTGTACTCTGTGAAATAAGCTAGTTCTGTTCTCGGAATGACTTGTTTTTCCACAAAGATTGTTGAGTGGAGGAAGTTGATACTTTCCTGGTTTATGTAATATAACAAGATGTACAACTTAGTAGATTTGTTTCATTTCTAAAGTAGTTTTCTTAGAAAACAAAGTTCTTCATTGCCGAACACTATACTTTGTGAAATAAGGCAGTTCTTTGCTCCGAATGAGTTGCTTTCCCATTGAGGCGGTTGAGTGCAGCAAGTTGACACTTTCGTGGTTTGTGTAATCTAACAAGATGTACAAATTAGTAGATTTGTTTCATTTCTAAAGTAATTTGCTTAGAAAACAAAGATCTTCATTGCTGAAAACTGTACAGTGTGAAATAAGCTACTTCTGTTCTAGGAATGAGTTGCTTTACTTCAAAGATGGTTGAGTGCAGCAAGTTGATACTTTCTTAGTTTGTGTAATCTAACAAGATGTGTAACTTAGGACATTTGTTTCATTGCTAACGTAGTTTGCTTTGAAAACAAAGATCTTCAGTGCCAAAAAGTATACTGTGTGAAATTATCTTGTTCTATTCTCGGAATGAGTTGCTTTGCTACGAAAAATGTTGAGTGCAACAAGTTGATACTTTACTGATTTGTGTAATCTTTCAAGATGTACATCTTAGTAGATTCAATTCATTTCTAAAGTAGTTTGCTTAGAAAACAAAGGCCTTCTTTGCCAAACACTGTACTGTGTGAAATAAGCTAGTTCTGTTCAAGGAAAGAGTTGCTTTTCCATGAAGATGGTTGAGTGAGGGAAGTTGATACTTTCCTGCTTTCTGTAATCTAAAAAGATGTACAACTTAGTAGATTCGTTTCATTTCTAAAGTAGTTTTGCTAAGCAAACAAAGGTCTTCATTGCCGAACAATGTACCGTGTGAAGTTATTTAGTTTGGTTCTCAGAATGAGTTACTTTTCCATGAAGACGGTTGAGTGCAGCAAGTTGATACTTTCCTGGTTTGTGTAATAAAACAAGATGTACAACTTAGTAGATTCATTTCATTTCTAAAGTCGTTTGCTGAGAAAACAAAGATCTTCTTTCCTAACACTGTACTTGGTGAAATAAGCTAGTTCAGTTCCCGGAATGAGTTGCTTTCCCACGAAGATGCTTGAGTGCAGGAAGTTGATACTACCGTGGACTGTGTAATCTGACAAGATATACAGCTTAGTAGATTCGTTTCATTTCTAAAGTAGTTGGCTGAGAAAACAAAGCTCTTCATTGCCGAACACTGTACTTTGTGAAATAACCTATTTCTGTTCTCAGAATGAGTTGTTTTCCCACGAAGACGGTTGAGTGCACCAAGTTGATACTTTCCTGGTTTGTGTATTCTAACAAGATATACAACTTAGATGATTATTTTTATTTCTAAAGTAGTTTACTTAGATAACAAAGATCTTCATTGCCAAAAACCGTACTGTGTGAAATAAGCTTGTTCTGTTCTCCGAAATGAGTTGCTTTCCTACCCAGACGGTTGAATGTGGGAAGTTGATACTTTCCTGGTTTGTGTAATCTAAGAAGATGTACAACTTAGTCGATTCATTTCATTTCTTAAGTAGTTTGTTTAAAAAACAAAGATCTTCATTGCCGAAAACTGCACTGTGTGTAATAAGTTAGTTCTGTTCTCGGAATGAGTTGCTTTACTATGAAGATGGTTTAGTGCAGCAAGTTGATACTTTCCTAGTTTGTGTAATCTAAAAAGATGTACAACTCAGTAGATTCGTTTCATTTCTAAAGTAGTTTGCTTAGAAAACAAAGATCTTCATTGCTGAACACTATACAGTGTGAAAAAAGCTAGTTCTGTTCTGGGAATGAGTTGCTTTCATATGGAGATGGTTGTGTGCAGCAAGATCAAACTTTCCTGGTTTGTGTAATCTGACAAGATGTACAACTTAGTAGATTCGTTTCATTTCTAAAGCAGTTTGCTTAGAAAACAAAGATCTTCATTTGTGAACACTTTACAGTGTGTAATATGCAAGTTCTGTTGTTGGAATGAGTTGAGTTCCTACGAAGACGGTTGATTGCAGCAAGATCAAACTTTACTGGTTTTGTAATCTAACAAGATATACAACTTACTAGATTCGTTTCATTTCTAAAGTAGTTTGCTTAGAAAACAAAGATATTCATTGCCGAACACTATAGTGTGTGAAATAAGCTATTTTTGTTCTCGCAATGAGTTGCTTTCCCACGAAGCCGGTTGAGTGCAGCAAGTTGATACTTTCCTGGTTTGCGTAATCTCACAAGATGTACAACTCAGTAGATTCGTTTGATTTCTAAAGTAGTTTGCTTAAAAAACAAAGATCTTCATTGCCAAACACTGTACTTTGTGGAATAAGGTAGTTCTGTTCTCGGAATGAGTTGCTTTGCCACAAAGACGGTTCAGTGGAGCAAGTTGATACTTTCCTGGTTTGTGTAATCATAGAAGATGTACAAGTTAGTCAATTAGTTTCATTACTAACGAAGTTTGCTTAGAAAACAAAAATCTTCATTGCCCAAAAGTATACTGTGTGCAATAAGCTTGTTCTATTCTCGGAATGAGTTGCTTTACTACGAAGACTGTTGAGTGCAGCAAGTTGATACTTTACTGATTTGTGTAATCTATCAAGATGTACATCTTAGTAGATTCAATTAATATCTAAAGCAGTTTGCTTAGAAAACAAAGGTCTTTGTTACTGAACGCTGTACTGTGTGAGATAAGCTAGTTCTGTTCTTGGAATGTTTTGCTTTCTCATGAAGATGGTTGAGTCCGTGAAGTTGATACTTTCCTGGTTTGTGTAATCTACCAAGATGTACAACTTAGCAGATCCATTTCATTTCTAAAGTAGTTTGTGAGTAAACAAAGATCTTCTTTCCAAACACTGTACAGTGTGAAATAAGCTAGTTCTGTTCTCGGAATGACTTGCTTTCCCATGAAGATGGTTGAGTGCAGCAAGTTGATACTTTCCTGGTTTTTGTAATCTAAGAAGATGTACAACTTAGTAGATTCATTTCATTTCTAAAGTAGTTTGCTTAGAAAACCATGATCTTCATTTCTGAACACTATACAGTGTGAAATAAGCTAGTTCTGTTTCTAGGAATGAGTTGCTTTCCTCCTCGGAATTATTTGCTTTACTAGGGACATGGTTGAGAGCAGCAAGTTGATACTTTCCTGGTTTGTGTAATCTAAGAAGATGTAGAACTTAGTAGATTCTTTTCATTTCTAAAGTAGTTTGCTTAGAAAACAAAGATCTTCATTCCCGAAAATGTATTGTGTGAAATAAGCTAGTTCTGTTCTCGGAATCAGTTGCTTTCCCACTAAGACGGTTGAGTTCAGCAAGTTGATACTATCCTGGTTTGTGTAATCTAACAAGAAGTACAACTTAGTAGATTCGTTTCATTTCTAAAGTAGTTTACTTAGAAAACAAAGATCTTCACTGCCAAAAACTGTACAGGGTCGAATAAGCTAGTTCTGTTCTCGGAGTGAGTTGCTTTACTACAAATACGGTTGAGTGCAGCAAGTCGATACTTTCCTGGTTTGTGTAATCTTACAAGATGTACAACGTAGTAGATTTGTTTCATTTCTAAAGTGGTTTGCTTAGAAAACAAAGCTCTTCATGGCTGAACACTGTACTTTGTGAAATAAGATAGTTCCATTCTTGGAATGAGTTGCTTTCCCATGAAGAAGGTTGAGTGCAAGAAGTTGATACTTTCCTGGATTGTGTGATGTAAAAATATGTACAACTTAGTAGATTCGTTTCGTTTCTCACGTACTTTGGTAAGAAAACAAAGACCTTCATTGCCAAACACTGTACTTTCTGAAATAAGCTAGTTCTGTTTTTGGAATGAGTTTCTTTCCCACGACGACGGTTCAGTGCAGCAAGTTGATACTTTGCTGGTTTGTGTAATCTAACAGGATGTACAACTTAGTAGATTCATTTCATTTCTAAAGCAGTTTGCTTAGAAAACAAAGATCTTCATTGCTAAACACTGTACAGTGTAAAATAAGCTGTTCTGTTCTCGGAATGAGTTGCTTTCGTACAAAGACTGTTGAGTGCAGCAAGATCAAATTTTCCTGGGTTGTGTAATCTAACAAGATATACAATTTAGTATATTAGTTTCATTTCTAAAGTAGTTTGATTAGAAAACAAATATCTTCATTGCCAAAAACTTTATTGTGTGAAATAAGATAGATCTATTCTCAGAATGAGTTGCTTTACTACGACGACGGTTGAGTGCAGCAAGTTGATACTTACTGGTTTCTGTAATCTATCAAGATGTACATCTTAGTAGATTCTTTTCATTTCTAAAGTAGTATGCGTAGAAAACAAAGTCTTCATTGCCGTACGCTGTACTGTGTGAAATAAGTTAGTTCTGTTCTCGGAATGAGTTGCTTTCCCATGAAGATAATTGAGTCCGGGGAATTCATACTTTCCTGGTTTGTGTAATCTACCAAGCTGTACAACTTAGCAGATTCATTTCATTTCTAAAGTAGTTTGCTTAGAAAATAAAGATCTTCACTGCTGTACACTGTACTTTGTGAATTAAGCTAGTTCTGTTCTCGGAATGAGTTGCTTTCCCGCCAAAACGGTTGAGTGCAGCAAGTTGATACTTTCCTGGTTTGTGTAATCTAACAAGATGTTAAACTTAGTAGATTCGTTTCATTGCTGAAGTAGTTTGCTTAGAAAACAAAGATCTTCATTGCCAAACACTGTACTGTGTGAAATAAGATCGTTCTGTTGGCAGAATGAGAAGCGTTCCTACAAAGCCGGTTGAGTGCAGCAAGATCAAACTTTCCTGGTTTGTGTAATCTAACAAAATGTACAACTTAGTAGATTCGTAGCATTTCCAAAGTAGTTTGCTTAAAAAAAGAAAGAATTCATTGCAGAAAACTGTAATGTGTGTAATAAGCTAGTTTTGTTCTCGGTAACATTTGCTTTACTACGAACACGGTTGAGTGTAGCAAGTTGGTACTTTCCAGGTATGTGTAATCTAACAAGATGTACAACTTAGTAGATTCGTTTCATTTCTAACATAGTTTCCTTAGAAAACAAAGGTCTTCATTCCCGAACACTGTACTGTGTGAATTAAGCTAGTTCTGTTCTTGCAATGAATTTCTTTCCCACAAAGAATGTTCACCGCAGGAAGTTGATACTTTCCTGGATTGTGTAAGCTAACAAGATGTACAACTAGTAGATTCGTTTCATTTCTAAAGTATTTTTCTTAGAAAACATAGTTCTTCAGTACCGAACACTGTACGGTGTGAAATAACCTAGTTCCATTCTTGGAATGAGTTGCTTTCCCATGAAGAGTGTTGAGTGCAGGAAGTTGATACTTTCCTGGATTGTGCAATGTAAAAATATGTACAACTTAGTAGATTCTTTTTGTTTCTAAAGTAGTTTGCTGAGAAAGAAAAGATCTTCATTGATGAATACTGTACTGTGTGAAGTAAGCTAGTTCTGTTCTCAGAATGAGTTGCTTTACTATGAAGACGGTTGAGTGTAGCAAGTTTGTACTTTCCAGGTATGTGTAATGTAAAATGATGTACAACTTATTGAATTCGTTTAATGTCTAAAGTTGTTTGCTTAGAAAACAAAGGTTTTCATTGCCGAACACTGTACTGTGTGAAATAAGCTAGTTCTGTTCTCAGAATGAGTTGCTTTCCCACGAAGATGGTTGAGTGCAGGAAGTTGAAACTTTCCTGGATTGTGTAATCTCACAAGATGTACAGCTTAGTATATTCGTTTCATTTCTAAATTGGTTTGCTGAGAAAACAAAGATGTTCATTGCCGAACACTGTACAGTGTGAAATAATCTAGTTCTCTTCTCAGAATGAGATGCTTTCCTGTGAAGATGGTGGAGTGCAGCAATATCAAACTTTCTTGGTTTTATGTAATGTGTCAAGATATACAACTCAGTAGATTCGTTTCATTTCTAAAGTAGTTTGCTTAGAAAACAAAGATCTTCATTCCTGAACACTGTACTGTGTGAAATAAGCTAGTTCTGTTAGTGAAATGAGATGCGTTCCTACGAAGTCTGTTGAGTGCAGCAAGATCAAACTTTCCTTGTTTGTGTAATCTAACAAGATGTACAACTCGTAGATTCGTTTCATTTCTAGAGTATTTTGCTTAGAAGACAAAGGTCTTCAGCGCCGAACACTGTACTGTGTGAAATAAGCTTGTTCCGTTCCTGGAACGAGTTGCTTTCCCACGAAGAAGGTTGAGTGCAGGAAGTTGATACTTTCCTGGATTGTGTAATGTAAAAATATGTACAACTTAGTAGATTCGTTTCTTTTGTAAAGTAGTTTGCTGGGAAAACAGAGATCTTCATTGCCGAACACTGTACTGTGTGAAATTAGCTAGTTCTGTTCTTGGAATGAGTTGCTTTCCCTCGAAGATGGTTGAGTGCAGAAAGTTGATACTTTCCTGTTTTGTGTAATCTAACAAGACGCACAGCTTAGTAGATTCATTTCATTTCTAAAGTAGTTTGCTTAGAAAACCAAGACCTACCAACTGATCCAGTTATTCCCTTATTCTGCATTTACCCTAAAGGCCCCAAGCTTAAGACCAGAGACATTTCCTCAACCATGTTTATAGCTGCTCAATTCATAATAGCAAAGAGCTGGAATCAACCTAGGTGTCCATCACTAGATGACTGGATAACAAAGATGTGGCATATCTCTACTATGGAATTCTAAGTAGCAGTAAGGAAAGATGAAATAAGGAAACTTGAAAAAAAAGGGTCAAACATGGAACAGATCATCCTCAATGAGCTCACCCAAACACAAAAAGATAATGGTCGCATGGTCTCATTTATCTGTCGCCTCTAACCGGATTCCATGTGACATGTGGCCAAACCTAATAAACACTCTGAGGACGTGACAAGAAGGAGGGTGGGATGGAGGGAGGGTGAAGGTGGGAGGGAATGAGAGGGTGGGAGGGAGAACAAGGGGGGAATACAAATTGGGACTCAAAAGGAAAAAAAACTACAAAACCCTTCACTGTGAATAACAGGCTAAAACAGTGATCCTTCAGCAGGCCTAGAGAGGGAATACTCAAACCACAGGAACCTGGAGAGAACAGGATGAAGGCCAACTTTAATCTTGTCCTGCTTCTCTTTCTCTTCTCTCTCTCTCCCTCTCTCTCTCCCTCTCTGTCTCTCTTTCTCTCTCCCTCTCTCTCTCCCTCTCCCGCTCCCTCTCCTCTCTATGCTCACTTTCTCCTTCACATTATCTATCTTTTTCCCCCCTCACTTTCCTAGGTGCAGACCTATAACTCCCAGTGCCAGCAGGGGGTTAACTTCCACAGTGAGCTGTTGATCTGAAATACCTACAAGGTTTCCCAAAAAAGACAGACTTCGGTCAGAGTACTTGGTAACCCACCAAAGGTTAATGGTAAGACCCTACTGTCAAAGACAGCACACGTGTGTGAGACCAAACACAGAGAGACCTGGCCAGAATCTAGAAGAAGGTCAGTCCCCAGACATTTAGCTAGACTAGTACCAGAGGATGCTACACGAGCAACTGGGGGAAAATGTCTGACATTGGTCCAAACAACGTGCAGTCTATGATATCCAGCAGGAAACAAGCTGACGTAATACTCATACAAGTGCAGTAGTGGCAAACAGCCATGGTGGGTAACCAACTGCTCTTGATTTGGCTAATAAATCCACTCAGTGGAATGGAACTCATTGCTGGAACTGGGAATAAGTCAAAGCCATGTACAAAAAATGAGCACAGTCTCCAAGATCTAGATGCCACTAAATGCGGTCTAGAAGAGAGCCAAAGCATATAAAATTCCCTCCAAAACATATATGGTTATCCCTTCTATCTAGTACTAACATTTCTCTCTGTTGGAGAATTTGCTTATCTCTTTTCAGGTGGACAAGGAACCTGAAGGGAGGATCAGCTAACCACACCTCACCAGCTGAAACCATAGAACAATGCAGGGGAAGGGAAAGAATACAGCGTTCAAGGCGATCACAACACCAGAAAAAGGCTGAAGGAGATAAACACAGAGAACATCCAACTCCAACTAAGCCAGATATCCCGAGACACAGACGCTCCCAAAACCTCATCAAGGAAGCAGAACTAAAATGACCCCAATTAGGCTCAGGGAAACTGGCAGAAGAGGGGACGGAAAGATTATCAGAGTCACAAGTTGGGGCATTATGCACAGAGAATGGGGCCTATGCACCAGAACTCTTGAGTAAACTCACAATGCATGACACACAGTCCCCATTGATGAGGGCCCCTTTGAAAGTGGGAGGACGGTGAGGAGGACAATGGAACCAATACTACGAATGTAAAATCAGAATAATATTAATAAAAATATATATTTAATAAAAAAAAAGAAAACAAAGTTCTTCATTGCCGAAAACTGTACTGTGTGTAATAAACTTGTTCTGTCCTCAGAATGAGTTGTTTTCCCATGAAGACGGTTGAGTGCAGCAAGTTGATACTTTCCTGTTTTATGTAATCTAACAAGATGTACACCTTAGTCGATTCATTTCATTTCTAAAGTAGTTTGCTTATAAAAGAAAGTTCTTCATTGCTGAACACTGTACTGTGTGAAATAAGCTAGTTTTTTTGTCGAAATGAGTTGCTTTCCCACGAAGATGGTTGAGTGCAGGAAGTTGATACTGTCCTGAATTGTGTAATCTAACAAGATGTACAGCATAATCTATTCGTTTCATTTCTCAAGTAGTTTGCTGTGAAAACAAAGCTCTTCATTGCCAAACACTATACTTTATGATATCACCTAGTTCTGTTCTCAGAATGAGTTGCTTTCCCACGAAGATGGTTGAGTGCAGCAAGTTGATACTTTCCTGGTTTGTGTAATCTGACATGATGTACAACTTAGTAGATTCGTGTCATTTCTACAGTATTTTGCTTTGAAAGAAAAGATCTTCATTGCCGAACATTGTACAGTGTGAAATAACCTAGTTCTGTTCTTCGAATGAGTTGCTTTCCCGCGAAGATGGTTGAGTGCAGGAAGTGGATACTAACCTGGATTGTGTAATCTAACAATATGTACAGCTTAGTAGATTCGTTTCATTTCTAAAGTAGTTTGCTGAGAAAACAAAGCTCTTCATTGCCGAACTCTGAACTTTGTGAAATAACCTAGTTCTATTCTCGCAATGAGTTGCTTTCCCAAGAAGACGGTTGAGGGCAGCAAGTTGATACTTTCCTGGTTTGTGTAGTCTAACAACATGTACAACTTAGTAGATTCATTTCATTTCTAAAGCAGTTCACTTAGAAAACAAAGATCTTCATCGCTGAAAACTGTACTGTGTGAAATAAGCTAGTTCTGTTCTCGGAATGAGTTCCTTTACTACGAATACAGTTGAGTACAGCAATTTGATACTTTCCTGGTTTTTGTAATCTAACAAGATGTTCAATTTAGTATATTCATTTCATTTCTAAATTTGTTTGCTTAAAAAACAAAGATCTTCATTGTCGAACACTGTACTGTGTGAAATAAGGTCGTTCTGTTCTTGGAATGGGTTACTTTCCCACGAAGACGGTTCAGGGCAGCAAGTTGATAATTTCCTGGTTTTTGTAATCTAACAAGATGTACAACTTAGTAGATCCGTTTCATTTCCAAAATTGTTTGCTTAAAAAAAGAAAGATCTTCATTGTCTCAAACTACTGTTTGTAATAAGCTAGTTCTGTTCTCCGAATGATTGGCTTTACTATGAAGACGGCTGAGTGTAGCAAGTTGGTACTTTCCAGGTATGTGTAATCTAAGAAGATATACAACTTAGTAGATTCGTTTCATTTCTAAAGTAGTTTGCTTAGAAAACAAAGGTCTTCATTGCCAAACACTATACTGTGTAATAAGCTAGTTCTGTTCTCAGAATGAGTTGCTTTCCCACGTAGATGGTTGAGTGCAGCAAGTTGATACTTTCCTGGTTTGTGTAATCTAAGAAGATGTACAGGCAGTAGATTCATTTCATTCCTAAAGTAGTTTGCTTAGAAAACAAATATCTTCATTGCCGAACACTGTACAGTGTGAAATAAGTTAGTTCTGTTCTTGGAATGAGTTGCTTTCCTACGAAGACTGTTGAGTGCAGCATGATCAAACATTCTTGGTTTGTGTAACATAACAAAATGTACAACTTAGTAGATTAGTTTCATTTCTGAAGTGGTTTGCTTAGAAAACAAAGGTCTTCTTTCCCAACACTGTACTGTGTGAAATGAGCTAGTTCTGTTCTCGGAATGACTTGCTTTCCCATGAAAATGGTTGAGTGTGGGAAGTTGATACTTTCCTGGTTTCTGTAATCTGAAAAGATGTACCACTTAGTAGATTCTTTTCATTTATAAAGTAGTTTGCTTAGAAAACAAAGACCTTCATTTCCAAACACTGTATCATGTGAAATAAGCTAGTTCGATTCTCATAATGAGTTGATTTCCTATGAAGACGGTTGAGGGCAGCACATTGAAACTTTCCAGGATTGGGTAATGTAAAAGGATGTACAAGTTAGCAGATTTGTTTCACTTCTAAAGTAGTTTGCTTAGAAAACAAAGGTCTTCTTTGGCGAACACTGTACTGTGTGAAATAAGGTCGTTGTGTTCTTGGGATGAGTTACTTTCCCACGAATATGGTTAAGTGCAGGAAGTTGATACTTTCCTGGATTGTGTAATCTAACAAGATGTACAGCTTCGTAGATTCGTTTCATTTCTAAAGTAGTTTGCTTAGAAAACAAAGTTCTTCATTGCCGAACACTGTACTGTGTGAAATAAGCTAGTTCTGTTCTCGAAATGAGTTGCTTTCCCACGAAGATGGTTGAGTGCACGAAGTTGATACTTTCCTGGATTGTGTAATATAACAAGATGTACAACTTAGTAGATTCGTTTCATGTCTAAAGTAGTTTGCTTAGAAAAGAAAGATCTTTATGTCCGAACACTGTACTTTGTGTAATAAGGTAGTTCTGTTCTTGGAATGATTTGGTTTGCCACGAAGATTGTTGAGTGCAGCAAGTTGCTACTTTCCTGGTTTGTGTAATCTATCAAGTTGTACAACTTAGTAGATTAGTTTCATTTCTAAAGTAGTTTGCTTAAAAAACAAAGATCTTCATTGCCAAAAACTGTACTGCGTAAAATAAACTAGTTCTGTTCTCGGAATGAGTTGCTTTCCTAGGAAGACGGTTGAGTGCAGGAAGAAGAAACTTTTCTGGATTGTGTACCCTAACAAGATATACAACTTAGTAGATTCGTTTCATTTCTAAAGTACTTTGGTTAGAAAACAAAGATCTTCATTGCCGAAAACTATATTGTGTGATATAAGCTAGTTCTGTTCTCAGAATGAGTTGCTTTACTACGAAGACTTTCCTGGTTTCTGTAACCTAACAAGATGTACAACTTAGTAGATTCGTTTAATTTCTGACGTGGTTTGTTTAGAAAACAAAGGTCTTCATTGCCGAACAATGTACTGTGTGAAATAAGCTAGTTCTGTTCTCGGAATGAGTTGCTTTCCCATGACAATGGTTTATGTGTGGGAAGTTGATTCTTTTCTGATTTCTGTACTCTAAAAAGATGTACAACTTAGTAGATTCTTTTCATTTATAAAGTAGTTTGCCTATAAAATAAAGATCTTCATTTTCAAACACTGTACCGTGTGAAATAAGCTAGTTCGATTCTCGGAATGAGTTGCTTTCCTATGAAGACGGTTGAGTGCAGCACGTTGTAACTTTCCTGGATTGGGTAATGTAAAAAGATGTACAACTTAGTAGATTTGTTTCACTTCTAAACTAGTTTGCTTAGAAAACAAAGGTCTTCATTTGTGAACACTACTGTGTGAAATAAAGTCATTGTGTTCTCGGAATGAGTTACTTTCCCACGAATATTGTTGAGTGCAGAAAGTTGATACTTTCCTGGATTGTGTAATTTAACAAGATCTACAACTTAGTAGATTCGTTTCATTTCTAAAGTAGTTTGCTTAGAAAGCAAAGATCTTCATTGCCGAAAACTATATTGTGTGAAATAAGTGAGTTCTGTTCTCAGAATGAGTTGCTTTACTACGAAGACGGTTGAGTGCAGCAAGTTGATATTTTACTGGTTTCTGTAATCTATCCAGATGTACATCTTAGTAGATTCGTTTCATTTCTAAAGTAGTTTGCTTAGAAAACAAAGGTGTTCATTGCCGAACTCTGTGCTGTGTGAAATAAGCTAGTTCTGTTCTCGGAATGAGTTGCTTTCCCATGCAGACGGTTGAGCGCAGCAAGTTGATACTTTCCTGGTTTGTGTAATCTAACAAGATGTACAACTTAGTAGACTCGTTTAATTTCTACAGTAGTTTGCTTTGAAAGAAAAGATCTTCCTTGCTGTACATTGTACAGTGTGAAATAAGCTAGTTCTGTTCTCAGAATGAGTTGCTTTCCCATTACGACAGTTGAGTGCAGCAAGTTGATACTTTCCTGGTTTGTGTAATGTAACAAGATGTACAACTTAGTAGATTCATTTCATTACTAAAGTATTTTGTTTTAAAACAAATATCTTCAATGCCAAACACTGTACCGTGTGAAATAAACTAGCTCTGTTCTCGGAATGTGTTGCTTTCTCACGAAGATGGTTGAGTGCAGGAAGTTGATACTTTCCTGGATTGTGTAATCTAAGAAGATGTACAACTTAGTAGATTCATTTCATTACTAAAGCAGTTTGCTTAGAAAACAAAGATCTTCATTGCCGAATACGGTACTTTGTGTAATAAGGTAGTTCTGTTCTTGGAATGAGGTGCTTTGCCACGAAGATTGTTGAGTGCAGCAAGTTGATACTTTCCTGGTTTGTGTAATCTATCAAGATGTACAACGTAGAAGATTAGTTTCATTAATAAAGTATTCAGTTTTAAAACAAAGATCTTCATTGCCGAACACTGTACAGTGTGAAATAAGCTAGTTCTGTTCTCAGAATGAGAAGATTTCCTACGAAGATGGTTGAGTGCAGCAAGATCAAACTTGCCGGGTTTGTGTAATCTGACAAGATGTACAACTTAGTAGATTCGTTTCATTTCTAAAGCAGTGTGCTTAGAAAACAAACATCTTCATTTCCAAAAAGTATACTATATGAAATTAGTGAGTTCTTTTCTCAGAATAAGTTGCTTTACTATGAAGATGGCTGAGTGCAGCATGTTGATACTTTACTGGTGTAATCTATCAAGATATACATCTTATTAGATTGGTTTCATTTCTAAAGTAGTTTGCTTAGAAAACAAAGTTCTTCATTGCCGAAAACTGTACTGTGTGATATAAGCTAGTTCTGTTCTCGGAATGAGTTGCTTTCACATGAAGATAGTTGAGTGCGGGAAGTTGATACTTTCCTGGTTTTTGTAATTTAAAAAGACGTACAACTTAGTAGATTCTTTTCATTTCTACAGTAGTTTGCTAAGAAAACAAAGATCTTCGTTTCTGAACACTGTACCATGTGAAATAAGCTGGTTTGGTTCTCAGAATGAGTTGCTTTCCATGAAGACGGTTGAGTGCAGCAAGTTGATACTTTCCTGGTTTGTGTAATCTAACAAGATGTACAGCTTAGTAGATTCGTTTCATTTCTAAAGTTTTTTGCTTAGAAAACAACGATCTTCATTGCCAAACACTATACAGTGTGAAATAAGCTAGTTCTGTTCTCAGAATGAGTTCCTTTATCAAGAAGATGGTTGAGGGCCGCAACTTGATACTTTACTAGTTTGTATAACCAATCCAGATGTATATCTTAGGATATTGTTACATTTCTAAAGTGGTTTGCTTAGAAAAAAATGTCTTCATTCCAAAAACTATACTGTGTGAAATAAGCTATTTCTGTCTCCGGAATGAGTTGCTTTCCAACGAAGATGGTTGAGTGCAGGAAGTTGATACTTTCCTGCACTGTGTAATCTATCGAGATGTACAACATTCTAGATTCATTTCCTTTCTGAAGTAGTTTGCTGAGAAAACAAAGATCTTCTTTTCCGAACACTGTACTTTGTGAAATCAGCCAGTTCTGGTCTCGGAATGAGTTACTTTCCCATGAAGACGGTTGCGGGCAGCAAGTTGATACTTTCCTGGTTTGTGTAATCTAAGAAGATGTACAATTTAGCAGATTCGTTTCATTTCTAAAGTAATTTGCTTAGAAAACAAATATCTTCATTTTGGAACACTGTACCGTGTGATATAAGCTGGTTCGGTTCATGGAATGAGTTGTTTTCCCACAAAGATGGTTGAGTGCAGCAAGTTGATACTTTACTGGATTGGGAAGTCTAACAAGATGTACAACCTAGTAGATTCATTTCATTTCTAAAGTGATTTGCTTAGAAAGCAAAGGTCTTCATTGCCTAACACTGTACTCTGTGAAAAAAGCTAGTTCTTTTCTCGGAAAGAATTGCTTTCCCATGAAGATGGTTGAGTGCGGAAGTTGACACTTTCCTGGTTTGTGTAATCTGAAAAGATGTACAACTTAGTAGATTCTTTTCATTTCTTAAATAGTTTGCTTAGAAAACAAATATCTTCATTTCCGAACACTGTACCGTGTGAAATAAGCTGGTTCAGCTCTCGGAATGAGTTGTTTTCTCACGAAGACGGTTGAGTGCAGCAAGTTGATACTTTACTGGATTGGGTAATCTCACAAGATATACAACTTAGTAGATTCATTTCATTTCTAAAGTGGTTTGCTTAGAAAACACAGGTCTTCATTGCCGAAGACTGTACTGTTTGAAAAAAGCTAGTTCTGTTCTCGGAATGAGTTACTTTCCAACGAAGATGGGTCAGTGCAGGAAGTTGATACTTTCCTGGCTTGTGTAATCTAACAAGAAGTACAGCTTAGTAGATTCGTTTCATTTCTAAAGTTGTTTGCTTAGACAAAAAAAAAAGATCTTCATTGCCGAATACTGTACTTTGTGAAATAAGCTAGTTCTCTTCTGGTAATGAGTTGCTTTCCCACGAAGACGGTTGAGTGCACCCAGTTGATACTTTCCTGGTTTTTGTAATCTGAGAAGATGTACAACTTAGGAGACTCGTTTCATTTCCAAAGTAGTTTGCTTAAAATAAGAAAGATCTTCATTTCCAAAAACTGTAGTGTGTGAAATAAGTAAGTTCTGTTCTTGGAATGAGATGCTTTCCCATGAAGAAGGTTGAGTGTAGCAAGTTCATACTTTCCTGGTTTGTTTAATCTAAGAAGTTGAACAAGTTAGTAGATTCCTTTCATTTCTAAAGTGGTTTGCTTAGAAAACAAAGTTCTTCATTGCGGAACACTGTACTGTGAGAAATAAGCTAGTTCTGTTCTCAAAATGAGTTGCTTTCCCACGGAGATGGTTGAGTGCAGGAAGTTGATACTTTCCTGGATTGTGTAATCTAACAAGATGTACAACTTAGTAGAATCGTTTCATTTCTAAAGTAGTTTGCTTAGAAAACAAAGATCTTCATTGCCAAACACTGTACTTTGTGAAATAAGGTCATTCTGTTCTCAGAATGAGTTACTTTCCTACGAAGAGGGTTGAGTGCAGCAAGATCAAACGTTCCTGGTTTGTGTAATCTAACAAGATGTACAACTTATTAGATTCCTATCATTTTAAGTAGTTTCCTTAGAAAGAAAAGATCTTCATTGCCGAACATTGTACAGTGTGACATAAACTAGTTCTGTTCTCGGAATGAGTTGCTTTCCCACGAAGATGGTTGAGGGCAGGAAGTTGATACTTTCCTGGTTTTTGTAATCTAACAAGTTGTAAAACTTAGTAGATTCATTTCATTTCTAAAGTAGTTTGGTTAGAAAGAAAAGAACTTCATTGCTGAACACTGTACTTTCTGAAATAAGCTAGTTCTGTTCCCATAATGACTTGCTTTCATATGAAGATGGTTGAGTGTGGGAAGTTCATATTTTCCTGGTTTGTGTAACCTCACAACATGTACAACTTGGTAGATTAGTTTCATTTCTAAAGTGGTTTGCTTAGAAAACAATGATCTTCATTTCTGAACACTGTACTGTGTGAAATAAGCTAGTTCTGTTCTCAGAATGAGTTGCTTTTCCATGATGACCATTGAGTGCAGCAAGTTGATACTTTCCTGGTTTGTGTAATCTACCAAGATGGAAAACTTAGTAGATTCGTTTGATTTCTAATGTAGTTTTCTTAGAAATCAAAGATCTTCATTCCCAAACACTGTACTGTGTAAATTAATGTAGTTCTGTTCTTGGAAGGAGTTGCTTTCACACAAAGATGGTTGAGTGAGGAAGTTGATACTTTTCTGGATTGTGTAAACTAACAAGATGTACAACTTAGAAGATTCGTTTCATTTCTAAAGTAGTTTGATTAGAAAACAAAGATCTTCATTGCCAAACACTGTACTTTGTCTAGTAAGGTAGTTCTGTTCTTGGAATGAGTTTCTTTGCCACGAAGACGGTTGAGTGCAGCAAGTTGATACTTTCCTGGTTTGTGTAATCAAAGAAGATGTACAACTTAGTCGATTGTTTCATTTCTAAAGTAGTGTGATTAGAAAACAAAGATCTTCATTGCCTAACACTGTACAGTGTGAAATAAGCTAGTTTTGTTCTCAGAATGAGATGCTTTCCTACGAAGAGGGTTGAGTGCAGTAAGATCAAACTCTCCTGGTTTGTGTAATCTGAAACGATGTACAACTTAGTAGATTCCTTTCATTTCTAAAGTAGTTTGCTTAGAAAGCAAAGATATTCATTGCCCAAAACTATACTGCGTGAAATAAGCTAGTTCTGTTCTTGGAATGAGTTGCTTTACTATGAAGATGGTTGAGTGCAGCAAGTTGAAACTTTCCTGGATTGGGTAATCTAACAAGATGTACAACTTAGTAGATTCGTTTCATTTCCAAAGCAGTTTGCTTAAAAAAACAAAGATCTTTATTACCGAAACTGTACTGTGTGTAATAAGTTAGTTCTGTTCTCGGAATGAGTTGCTTTGCTGCAATGATGGTTGAGTGTAGCAAGTTAGAAATTTCCAGGTATGCGTAATCTAACAAGACGTACAACGTGGTAGCTTCATTTAATTTCTAAAGTAGTTTCCTTAGAAAACAAAGTTCTTCATTGCTGAACAATGTACTGTGTGAAATAAGCTAGTTCTGTTCTTGGAATGAGTTGCTTTCCCACAAATAAGGTTGACTGCAAGAAGTTGATACTTTCCTGGATTGTGCAATCTAACAAGATATACAGCTTAGTAGATTCTTTTCATTTCTAAAGTAGTTTTCTTAGAAAACAAAGATCATCTTTGCCGAACACTGTACTTTGTGAAATAAGATAGTTCTGTTCTGGGAATGAGTTGCTTTCCCACAAGGATGGTTGAGTGCAGCAAGTTGATACTTTCCAGGTTTGTGTAATCACAAACGATGTACATCTTAGTAGATTCATTTCATTTCTAAAGTAATTTACTTAGAAAACAACGATCTTCAATGCAGAACACTGTACAGTGTGAAATAAGCTATAACTGTTCTCGGAATGAGTTGCTTTCCTACGCTGACGGTTGATTGCAACAAGATCAAAGCTTCCTGGTTTGTGCAATCTAACAAGATGTACAACTTAGTAGATTCGTTTTATTTCTACAGTATTTTGCTTAGAAAACAAAGATCTTCATTGCCGAACACTGTACTTTGTGAAATAACCTAGTTCTGTTCTGCGAATGAGTTGTTTTCCCACGAGGACGGTTGAGTGAAGCAAGTTGATACATTCCTGGTTTGTGCAATCTAACAAGATGTACAACTTAGTAGATTAACTTCATTTCTAAAGTAGTTAACTTAGAAAACAAAGATCTTCATTACCAAACAATGTACTATGTGAAATAATCTAGTTCTATTCGTGCAATGAGATGCTTTCCTATGAAGATGGTTGAGTGCAGAAAGATCATCTTTCCTGGTTTGTGTAATCTAACAAGATGTACAACTTAGTAGATTTGTTTCATTTCCAAAGTAGTTTGCTTAGAAAACAAAGGTCTTCATTGCCAAACACTGTAGAGTGTGAAATAAGCTAGTTCTGTTCTCAGAATGAGTTGGTTCACCACTAAGAAGGTTGAGTGCAGGAAGTTGATACTTCCTGGTTTGTGTAATCTAACAAGATGTACAACTTATGAGATTCGTTTCATTTCTAACGTAGTTGTCTTAGAAAACAAAGGTCGTTATTTCTGAACACTGTACCGTGTGATATAAGCTAGTGCTGTTCTCGGAATGAGTTGCTTTACCACGAAGAAGGTTGAGTGGAGGAAGTTTATACATTCCTAGTTTGTGTAATCTAACAAGATGTACAACTTATGAGATTTGTTTCATTTCTAAAGGGGTTTGCTTAGAAAACAAAGATCTTCATTGCCGAACACTGTACCGTGTGAAATAGGCTAGTTCTGTTCTTGGAACGAGTTGCTTACCCACGAAGATGGTTGAGTGCAGCAAGTTGATACTTTCCTGGTTGGTGTAATCTAACAAGATATACAACTTAGTACATATGTTTCATTTCTAAAGTTGGTTGCTTAGAAAACAAAAATCTTCATTGCCGAGCACTGTATTGTTTGAAATAAGCTAGTTCTGTTCTCAAAATGAGTTGCTTTACTACGAAGATGGTTCAGTGCAGCAAGTTGATACTTTCCTGGATTGTGTAATCTAAAAAGATATATAACTTAAGAGATTCGTTTCATTTCCAAAGTTGTTTGCTTAGAAAACAAAGGGCTTTATTGCCGAACACTGTACTTTGTGAAATAAGCTAGTTCTGTTCTCGGAATGAGTTGCTTTCCCACTAAGACGGTTGAGTGCAACAAGTTCATACTTTCCTGGTTTGTGTAATATAACAAGATATACAACTTAATATATTCCTTTCATTGCTTAAGTAGTTTGCTTACAAAACAAAGATCTTAATTGCCGAACACTGTACTGTGGGAAATAAGATAGTTCTGTTCATGGAAGGAGATGCGTTCCTACCAAGTCGCTTGAGTGCAGTAAGATCAAACTTTCCTGGTTTGTGTAACCTAACAATATGTACAACTAGTAGAATCATATCATTTCTAAAGTATTTTGCTTAGAAAACAAACGTCTTCAGTGCCAAACACTGAACTGTGTGAAATAAGCTAGTTCCATTCTTGGAATGAGTTCCTTTCCCACGAAGAAGGTTGAGTGCAGGAAGTTGATACTTTCCTGGATTCTGTAATGTAAAAATATGTACAATTTACTAGATTCGTTTAGTTTCTAAAGTAGTTTGCTGAGAAAACAAAGATCTTCATTGCCTAACCCTGTACTTTGTGAAATAAGCTAGTTCTGTTCTCGGAGTGAGTTGTTTTCCCACGAATACGCTACAGTGCAGCAAGTTGATACTTTTCTGGTTTGTATAATCTAACAAGATGTACAACTTAGTAGATTCATTTCATATCTAAAATAGTTTGCTTAGAAAACAAAGATCTTCATTGCCGAACACTGAACAGTGTGAAACAAGCTAGTTCTGTTATCAGAATTAGTTGCTTTCCTACGAAGACTGTTGAGTGCAGCAAGATCACACTTTCCTGGTTTGTGTAATCTAAGAAGATGTAAAACGTAGTAGATTCGCTTCATTTCTAAAGTTGTTTGCTTAGAAAACAACGACCTTCATTGCCGAACACTGTACTGTGTGAAATAAGCTACTTCTCTTCTCAGAATGAGTTACTTTCCAACGAAGACGGTTGAGTGCAGCAAGTTGATACTTTCTTGTTTTGTGTAATCTAACAAGATGTACAACTTAGTAGATTTGTTTCATTACTAAAGTCGTTTGCATAGGAAACAAAGATCTTCATTGCCCAACAAAATACAGTGTGAAATAAGCTCGTTGTGCTCTCGGAATGACATGTTTTCCTACGACGACGGTTGAGAGCATCAAGATGAAACTTTCCTGGTTTCTGTAATCTGACAAGATGTACAACTTAGTAGATTCGTTTCAGTTGCAAATTAGTTTGCTTAAAATGAGAAAGATCTTCTTTGCCAAAAACTATACTGTGTGAAATAAGCTAGTTCTGTTCTTGGAATGAGTTGCTTTATTATGAAGAAGGTTGAGTGTAGCAATTTGGTACTTTCCATGTATGTGTAATCTACCAAGCTGTACAACGTAGTAGATTCGTTTCATTTCTACAGTAGTTGGCTTAGAAAACAAAGTTTTCTTAGAAAACAAAGTTTTCAGTTGCAAATTAGTTTGCTTAAAATGAGAAAGATCTTCATTGCCAAACACTGTACTGTGTGAAATAAGCTAGTTCTGTTCGCTGAATGAGATGCATTCCTATGAAGTCGGTTGAGTGCAGCAAGACCAAACTTTCCTGGTTTGTGTAATCTAACAAGGTGTACAACTAGTAGATTCGTTTCATTTCTAAAATATTTTGCTTAGAAAACAAAGGTCTTCAATGCCGAACTCTGTTCTGTGTGAAATAAGCTAGTTCCGTTCTTGGAATGAGTTGCTTTCCCAGAAAGACGGTTGAGTGCAGTAAGTGGATACTTTCCTGGTTTGTGTAATCTAAGAAGATGTACAACTTAGTATATTCATTTCATTTCAAAGTAGTTTGCTTAAAAAAAGAAAGATCTTCATTGCCAAAAAGTGTACTGTATGAAATAAGCTAGTTCTGTTCTCGGAATGAGTTGCTGTACTATGAAGACTGTTGAGTGCAGCAAGATCAAAGTTTCCTGGTTTGTGTAATCTAACACAATGTACAACTTAGTAGATTCATTTCATTTCTATAGTAGTTTGCTTAGAAAACAAAGATCATCATTGGCAAACACTGTACTGTGTGAAATAAGGTCGTTCTGTTTGCGGAATGAGATGCGTTCCTATGAAGACGAATGAGTGCAGCAAGATCAAACTTTCCTGGATGGTGTAATCTAACAAGGTGTACAACTAGTAGGTTCGTTTCATTTCTAAAGTATTTTGCTTAGAAAACAAAGGTCTTCAGTTCCAAACACTGTACTGTGTGAAATAAGCTAGTTCCGTTCTTGGAATGAGTTGCTTTCCCACGAAGAAAGTTGATTGCAGGAAGTTGATACTTTCTTGGATTGTGTAATGCAAAAAGCTGTACAACATAGTAGATTCGTTTCATTTCTAAAGTAGTTTTCTTAGAAAACAGAGATCTTCATTGCCGAAGACTGTACTGTGTGAAATAAGCTAGTTCTGTTCTTGCAATGAGTTGCTTTACTACGAAGACGGTTGAGTGCAGCAAGTTGATACTTTCCTGGTTTGTGTAATCCAACAAGATGTACAACCTAGTAGATTCGTTTCATGTATAGCATATTTTGCTTAGAAAACAAAGGTCTTCATTGCCAAACACTATACTGTGTGATAAGCTACTTCTATTTTCGGAATGAGTTGCTTTCCCACGAAGACGGTTGAGTGCAGCAAGTTGATACTTTCCTGGTTTGTGTAATCTAACAAGATGTAAAACGTAGTAGATTCGTTTCATTTCTAAAGTAGTTTGCTTAGAAAACAAAGAACTTCATTTCTGAACACTCTACTGTGTGAAATGAGCTAGTTCTCTTGGCAGAATGAGATGCGTACCTAAGAGGTTGGTTGAGTGCAGAAGAACAAACTTTCCTGGTTTCTGTAATCTGACAAGATGAAGAACTAGTAGATTCATTTCATTTCAACATAATTTGCTTAGAAAACAAAGGTCTTCAGTTCCGAACACTATACTATGTGAAATAAGGTAGTTCTGTTCTTCGAATGAGTTACTTTCCCACGAAGAATGTTGAGTGCAGGAAGTTGATACTTTCTTGGTTTGTGTAATCTGACAAGATTTACAACTTAGTAAATTCGTTTCATTACTAAAGTAGTTTGCATAGAAAGCAAAGATCTTCATTTCCCAACAAAATACAGTGTGAAATAAGCTCGTTGTGTTCTCGGAATGAGATGCTTTCCTAAGAAGACGGTTGAGAGCAGCAAGTTGAAACTTTCTGGTTTGTGTAATCTGACAATATGTACAACTTAGTAGATTCGTTTCATTTGCAAAGTAGTTTGCTTAAAATAATAAAGATCTTCTTTGCCAAAAAATGTACTGTGTGAAATAAGCTAGTTCTGTTCTCGGAATGAGATGCTTTACTATGATGAAGGTTGAGTGTAGCACTTTGGTACTTTCCAGGTATGTGTAAAAATCTACCAATGTGTACAACATAGTAGATTCATTTCATTTCTACAGTAGTTTGCTTAGAAAACAAAGATCTTCATTGCCGAACACTGTACTGTGTGAAATAAGCTAGTTCTGTTAGATGAATGAGATTCTTTACTACAAAGTCAGTTCAGTGCAGCAAGACCAAACTTTCCTGGTTTGTGTAATCTAACAAGATGTACAACTTAGTAAATTCATTTCATTTCTAAAGTAGTTTGATTAGAAAACAAAGATCTTGATTGCCGAAAACTGTACTGTGTAATATAAGCTAGTTCTGTTCTCGGAATGAGTTGCTTTCCCAGGAAGACGGTTTAATGCAGCAAGTTAATACTTTATTGGTCTGTGTAATCTAAGAAGATGAACAACTTAGTAGATTCATTTCAATTCTAAAGTAGTTTGCTTAGACAACAAAGATCTTCATTGCCAAACACTGTACTTTGTGAAATTATCTAGTTCTGTTCTCGGAATGAATTCTTTCCCACGAAGATGGTTGAGTGCAGGAAGTTGATACTGAAAGGATGAAAAAAGTTATACATGTTTTAAATTTTAGAATTGGCTATCTGCCAGCAAATAGGTAGCAGGTCACCCTTTTTGCTAGTTCAGAGCCTGCTTCCTGCATGAACCTAAATAAAAAGAACAGGCTTTTGAGTACGTGACTCTGGCCTAATGAGATAACAAAAAATGAACTAACTAACTGCTTATCTGGCTTCTGTGAACTGCTTGTACCATAAAAGGAAAGATTGTAATGTAAAAGTATATAGATAGAGGTGTAGGACGATAAAGAATGTAAGCCAAAAAAAAAAAGCAAGAACTAAAGTAACGCCATGACAGGCTCTAGGAATATTTACAGGCCTGAGTTTTTATTTTCGGGCTGAACTGACACAGCATTTTTGCAGTTACTGGAAAAACCCCAGACTGCCCAGTACCAAAATAATCCTTGAAATGAGCCAGTCAGAAGAAACTAAGCAAATGTTATACATACTTGTGATCCTCAAGTTATAGATAAGATGGCTCAAAATGCCATAGTAACCACATAACCAATGAGCATACTACATGTACATTATATTTAATTGTTAACCAATCATGTTATAAATTCTCCTCTCCTTTGTTTAAATCCAATAAAAACTGCCCTGATTCTACCCTCAGGGTCTCCAGTCCTCTACCCCTGCGTGGCGTATGACTGGGGGCCCCAGCACGCTGGAATAAAAAATCCCTCTTGCTATTTGCATCAAGACCGTTTCTTGGAGTGATTTGGGGTTTCGCCTTTTCCGAGACAGAGTCCGGGGAGTTCCCGATTTGGTCTTACATTTGGTTCCCTGACCAGGAAACAGCGACTACCTCTCACACTCAAGAACCAACTTGGAGGTAAGGGGATCCCCCTAAGATATGTGAATGTATGTGCCGGCCGGCATCTTTGTTCTGAGTTTCTGTTTTCTGTTCTGTAACGCTTGCCTTATGGTTTGCAGCTGTCCTCTTGGACCGTAAGGACCGGAGGACTGTGATCAGCAGGTGTGCTAGGAAGATCACAGGCTGTAGCCCTGGGTGACGCCCCAGGAGGTGAGATTAGGAAAGCTAGGAGTCCCTGGTTGTCTCCTACTGTTGGTCAGAGAACCGAATTCTGTTGTTGAAGCAGGAAGCTTCCCTCTGGGTGACTGTCCGATTCACGGACAGGTCGCAAATGTTTGGATCTGTTAGTCTCAGTTCTGTGCGTCTTTGTCTTGTGTGTTTTTGTCTACATTTTTGTCATGGGACAGACGATGACGACTCCCCTTAGTTTGACTCTTGACCATTGGACTGAAGTGAAATCTAGGGCTCACAACTTGTCAGTCCAGGTTAGGAAGGGACCCTGGAAGAAATTTTGTACCTCTGAATGGCCAACTTTCAATGTTGGGTGGCCTTCAGAGGGAACATTCAATTCTGAAACTATTCAGGCTGTTAAAACAATTATTTTCCAGGCTGGACCCAGCTCTCATTCCGATCAGGAGCCCTACATCCTTACATGGAGTGATTTGATAGACAACCCTCCACCATGGGTTAAGCCATGACTAAGCAGATCTAAGGAGCCAGACTCCCGAGCTCTGACCCTAGAAAGCAAAAAAAGGGGTTCATTTAAAAAAGCCAAACTTTCTCCTCACATCCCACCCTCTTATCCACCACAAGGTGTCACTAGAGGATCATCTGTATCCACCCCTCCTGAGGCTCCGGTGATGGGAGGACCGGCTGCACAAGGGAGGCTCGCAGTGAGCAGCAGGAAGCGATGCCTGGAGCAGGCTCCTTCCTTCCTCTCCCGAACTGGCCGGGCCGGGCAGCAGGAGGAGAGGTGATCTCGCCCGATGGGTCACAGGGGGAAGGAGGCCAGTCTCCTCTCCTCTGCCACCGGCGGCTCTCCAGGCACGAAAACTACAGCAGCCAGGCCAATGCACACAGGTGAAAGGCGGTCCTGGGACGCACGCAGAGAGCAGTCTCCTCCCACCCAGGCCGCACAAACCCACAGCCCTGGGGGTGTCCCCACACGAGCGCGAGGCCATGGGCAAATTCGCACCGCCTGCCCCAAGCGTGGCGGCTCCCACCAGCTCGCGGGTCCCGCCAGCACTGTCCCTGCCTGATGTGGGCCCCATCTGCCCCTTCCGGGAGCCAAATCTGCAGTAGTTCTTGCACCTTCTCCAACTCCCCACCCCCCCACGGCTCTGAGCCTTGGTATGCCCCAGGGGAAACAGATGTCTTGAAAAGTTAAATATTCAGGGGGAATGTCAGGGAGAAGGGAGAAAATGGGCCTGACCCGCAGGTCCTGAAGCTGCATGGGGAAAGATGCAAGGAAAGGCGCGGGGCACCCAGGCTGCAGGAGACAAATAAGATGGAAACTTAGGGACCCGGTGTGGGCACACTGGGTTTGGGTTGGGAAAAGGGCGCGGGGGAAACAAGACAAAGGGGCTTTTTACCGAAAGGCTACAGGTCTGATTTCAGGAAAGAAGCTAGAACCCCCACTTCCTCATTTATGGATGGTCTTGGTGAGGGCACTCTAGGATGTGGGGGTCACAGGTGTCAGCTCCTGTTTCCTAGACTGGGTTCAGTTCCAAGTTCCAAGCTGGCCTCTGGACAATCAGCCAGACAGATCCAAAAGGTGCTCCACAGTCCCTGGTACCATCCTTTGCAGGAAATTTAATTTGCCAGTCCCATTCCAACCCTTACATTCTGCTGGGATGGGAAATGATAAAAAAGTTGAAAAAAAATGTATATGTTGGCAGGCCTAGAGCGTAGAGAGAGACCCATAAGGGGTGGAAAAACACAGGAGGGGGTTCACGTGCTAAAAGAAAAAGGCAAATGTTTGTCCTGTGTCAGGGGAGAAAAATCTAAGGTAGAAAGGGGAGGGCAATTGGAACAGGAACTGAGTTTGAGGGGTTTGGGAAACAAATGGGGACCAGAAAAAGGTCTTATGATTTAGATAAAATGTCAAGTGTTTAGGCAGAAGGTGTGTGAAACACTGAATGGGCAATAAAAGTAAATAAAATAGAGGGTGTCGATGTAAAAAATATGGTTAAAGAGGGGAGCAAAAGAAAAATAAATTTAAAAAGTTTGGGGCACCCTGGCAGGAGATAGATGGATGAAGCAGGTTAGAGAATTGGGCTAAAAAGAAGGTAAAGATGATAACCTTAAAATGGCAGGTGAGATATAGAAACAAAAGGAGGAGAAAATCTTCTGGTTGATTACCTAGGATATCTCTGCACAGGTTGCATGTTTCTTTGAGGAAAAAAATTATGTTCTGCCTGGGAGTCAGAGAGGGGCCACTCCAGAGTGGACAGATGGGATCATGATGCTACCGCTGCGCACCTTTGGGCCCCCTGTACCGGATGGTCAATTGCAGCCCCTCCAGTATTGGCCCTTCTCCTCTGCAGATCCTTACAATTAAAAAACTAACCACCCTCCTTTTTCAGAGGATCCCCAATGCCTCAAGGGGTTGATGGAGTCCCTTATGTTCTCTCATCAGCCTACTTGGGATGACTGCCAACAGCTGCTGCAGATGCTCTTCACAACTGAGGAATGGGAGACAATTTTATTAAAAGCTAGAAAAAATGTTCCTGGGGCCGACGGGCAACCTACATATGGGATTCCCTCTGAATCACCCTAGTTGGGACTACAATACAGCTAAAGGTAAGAAGAGCTTGAGAATCTATTGCCAGGCTCTGGTGGCGGGTCTCCAAGGGGCCTCCAGACGGCCCACCAATTTGGCCAAGGTAAGAGAGATGATGCAGGGACCAACCGAGCCTCCCTCAGTTTTTCTTAAAAGACTTATGGAGGCCTTCAGGCAGTTCACTCCTTTTGATCCTACTTCAGAAGCCCAGAAGGCCTCAATGGCCCTGGCTTTCATAGGGCCGTCAGCTCCGGATATCAGAAAAAAAATTTCAGAGATTGGAAGGATTACAAAAAGCTGAGTTATGTGATTTGGTAAAAGAGGCAGAAAAAGTGTATTACAAAAGGGAGAAGAGATATGTAAATTGGTAAAAGAGACAGAAAAAATGTATTATAAAAGGGAGACAGGAAAAAAAGAAACAGAAATAAAAAGAAAAAAAGTGATAAAAGGCAGAAAAAAAAGTTAACTAAAATCTTGGCTGCAGTAGTTAAAGAAAAAAAACAGTAGAAAAAGAGAGAAAAATTTTAAGAAACCCAGGACAGGCCCTAGGCAGATAGGGAACCTGGGCAACAGGACCCTACTCGACAAGGATCAATGTGCTTATTATTAAAAAAAAAAAGGGACATTAAGCAAGGGACTGCCCCAAGAAGCACGGGAAATTTTGACCCAATCCCTGGGGCCATAGAAAAGACCTGTTGCTTACCTGTCCAAGAAGCTTGACCCTGTAGCCAGTGGATGGCCTGTCTATCTGAAGGCTATTGCAGCTGTGGCTGTACTGGTCAAGGGCGCTGACAAATTGACTTTGGGACAAACATAACTATAATAGCCCCCCATGCACTGGAGAGTATTATCTGGCAGCCTCCAGACCGATGTATGACTAACGCCCACATGACCCACTGTCAAAGCCTGCTTCTCATGGAGAGAATCATGTTCGCTCCACCAGCCACCCTCAACCCGGCCACTCTTCTACCTAAAGAGTCTGATAAACCAGTGACTCATGATTGTCACCAACTATAGGTTAAAGAGACCGGAGGCCATAAGGACCTTACAGACAGCCCACTGACCAGAGAAGCGCTGACCTGGTTCACTGATGGGAGCAACTACATGGTAAAAGATAAAAGAATAGCTGGAGCAACGATAGTAGACGGGACTCACACGGTCTGGGCCAATAGTCTACCAGAAGGGACCTCAGCACAAAAGTCTGAACTCATGGCTCTCATAAGCTTTTGCGACTGCACATGTACATGGAGCCATCTATAGACAGAGGGGGCTACTTACTCCAGCAGGAAAAAAAAATCAAAAATAAAGAGGAAATTCTAAGCTTACTGGAGACTTTACATTTGCCAAAGAGACTAGCCATTATACATTGCCTTGGACATCAGAAAGCTAAAGACTTTATCTCGAAAAAAAACCAGATGGCTGACCAGGTAGCCAAGCAGGCAGCCCAGGGTGTCAACCTTCTACCGGTAATGACAAAGCCCAAGGCCTCAGAACCTGGACGGCAGTACACTCTGGAGGACTGGAAAAAATAAAAACGATAGACCAGTTCTCCAGGACCCCAGAAAGGACCTGCTACACCTCTGATGGAAAGAAAATCCTACCCCACAAAGAGGGATCAAAGTATGTCCGACAGATACATCGTCTAACCCACCTGGGAGCTAAACATCTACGGAACCTGATTAGAACATCCCCATATCATGTTCTAAAATTACCAGGAGTGACTGATTCAGTGGTTAAACATTGTGTGCCCTGCCAGCTGGTCAATGCAAATCCCTCAAAAATGCCCCCTGGAAAGAGACTGAAAGGAAGCCACCCAGGCGCTCACTGGGAGGTAGATTTCACTGAGGTAAAGCCAGCCAAATATGGCAATAAGTACTTACGAGTTTTCATAGACATCTTTTCAGGATGGGTGGAAACATATCCTACCAAAAAGGAGACCTCAACTGTGGTGGCTAAAAAAATACTGAAAAAAATCTCCCCAAGATTTAGAATACCAAAGGTAATAGGGTCTGACAATGGTCCAGCTTTCGTTGCCCAGGTAAATCAGGGACTAACCGAGACATTGGGGATTGATTAAAAATTACATTGTGCATACAGGCCCCAAAGCTCAGGACAGATAGAAAAAATGAATAAAACCATTAAAGAGACCCTCACCAAATTGACCACAGAGACTGGCATCAATGATTAAATAGATCTCCTACCCTTTGTGCTTTTCTGGGTTAGGAACACCCCTGGACAGTTTGAGCTAACCCCCTATAAATTGCTCTACGGGGGGCCCCCTCCACTGGTAGAAATTGCCTCTATACATAGTGCTGATGTGCTGATTTCCCAGCCTTTGTTCTCTAGGCTCAAGGCACTTAAGTAGGTGAAGCAACAAACGTAGAAGCAGATATGAAAGGCCTATTCTAAAGCAGGAGACTTACAAGTCCCACATTGCTTCCAAGTTGGAGATTCAGTCTACGTCAGGCGCCACCGTGCGGAAAACCTTGAGACCCAGTGGAAGAGCCCTTACATCATGCTGCTGACTATGCCGACCTCCTTAAAGGTTAAAGGGATCCCCACGTAGATAAAAATCTATCAGCAACTTAGAAAAATTTCTGACTCCTTTATCTGAGGTGGTCCTACAGAATCAGAGGGAATTAAATCTATTGTTTCTGAAGGAAGGTGGGTTATGTGCAGCCTTAAGAAAAAAATGCTGTTTTTATGTAGATCACTAGGAAGCTATTATAGACTCCATGAACAAGCTCAGAAAAAGGCTAAAAAAACATCAAAGGTAAAGGGAGACTAACCAGGGATAATTTAAAAAATGGTTCAACAGGTCCCCTTGGATGACTACCCTATTTTCTGCCATAATGGGACCCTTAATAATTCTACTCTTGTTGCTTATATTGGGGCCCTGCATAATGAACAGATTTATTGCTTTTGTTAAAAGACGGGTGAGTGCAGTCCACCTTATGGTGCTCAGGCAACAGTATAGGGGTCTTCCAGACAGGGAGGGAACTAACTTCAAGTCCTCCCAATTCTAGGATTAAAACTGTTAACAAGAGAAAAAGTGGGAAATGAAAGGATTTAAAAAGTCATAAATGCTTCAAATTCCAGAATTGGCTCTCTGCCAGCAAATAGGTAGATGATCACCATTCTTGCTGGTTCAGAGCCTGCTTCCTGCATGAACCTAAATAAAAAGAACAGGCTTTTGAGTACGTGACTCTGGCCTAATGAGATAACAAAAAATGAACTAACTAACTGCTTATCTGGCTTCTGTGAACTGCTTGTACCATAAAAGGAAAGATTGTAATGTAAAAGTATATAGATAGAGGTGTAGGACGATAAAGAATGTAAGCAAAAAAAAAAAGCAAGAACTAAAGTAACGCCATGACAGGCTCTAGGAATATTCACAGGCCTGAGTTTCTATTTCCGGGTTGAACTGACACAGCATTTTTGCAGTTACTGGAAAAACCCCAGACTGCCCAGTACCCAAAATAATCCTTGAAATGAGCCAGTCAGAAGAAACTAAGCAAATGTTATACATACTTGTGATCCTCAAGTTATAGATAAGATGGCTCAAAATGCCATAGTAACCACATAACCAATGAGCATACTACATGTACATTATTTTTAATTGTTAACCAATCATGTTATAAATTCTCCTCTCCTTTGTTTAAATCCAATAAAAACTGCCCTGATTCTACCCTCAGGGTCTCCAGTCCTCTACCCCTGCGTGGTGTATGACTGGGGGCCCCAGCGTGCTGGAATAAAAAATCCCTCTTGCTATTTGCATCAAGACCGTTTCTTGGAGTGATTTGGGGTGTCACCTTCCCCGAGACAGAGCCCGGGGAGTTCCCGATTTGGTCTTACAATACGTTCCTTGATTGTGTAATCTAACAAGATGTATAACTTAGTTGATTCGTTTCATTACTAACGTAGGTTGCTTAGGAACAAAGATCTTCATTGCCAAACATTGTACAGTGTCAAATAAGCTAGTTCTCTTCTCGGATTGAGATACTTTTCTACGAAGACAGTTGAGTGCACCAAGATCAAACTTTCCTGGTGGGTGTAATCTGACACGATATACAACTTAGTAGATTCGTTTCATTTCTAAAGTAGTTTGTTTAGAAACCAAAAAGATCTTCATTGCTGAAAACTATACTGTGTGAAATAAGATAGTTCTGTTCTCAGAATGAGTTGCTTTATTATGAAGAGGGTTGAGTGCAGCAAGTTGATACTTTACTGGTTTGTGTAATCTATCAAGATGTAAATCTTAGTAGATTCGTTCCATTTCTAAAGTAGTTTGCTTAGAAAATAAAGATCTTCATTGCCGAACACTGTACTGTGTGAAATAAGCTAGTTCTCTTCTAGGAATGAGTTGCTTTACTACGAAGATGGTTGAGTGCAGCAAATTGATACTTTCCTGGTTTGTGTAATCTAACAAGATATACAACTTAGTCAATTCTGTTCATTTATAAAGTAGTTTGCTTAGAAAACAAAGATCTTCATTGCCGAACACTGTACTGTGTGAAATAAGCTGGTTCTGTTTGCAGAATGAGATGCATTCTTATGAAGTCGGTTGAGTGCAGCAAGATCAAACATTCCTGGTTTGTGTAATCTAACAAGATGTACAACTAGTAGATTCGTTTCATTTATAAAGTATTTTGATTAGAAAACAAAGGTCTTCATTGCCGAACACCGTACTGTGTGAAATAAGCTAAATCCATTCTTGGAATGAGTTGCTTTCCCAAGAAGAAGGTTGAGGACAGGAAGTTGATACTTTCCTGGATTGTATAATGTAAAAAGATGTACAATTAGTAGATTCGCTTCTTTTCTAAAGTAATTTGCTGAGAAAACAAAGTTCTTCATTACGAAACACTGCACTTTGTGAAATAAGCTAGTTCTGTTCTCGGAATGAGTTGCTTTCCCACGAGGATGGTTGACTGAGGAAGTTGATACTTTCCTGATTTGTGTAATCTAACACGATGTACATCTTAGTAGATTCGTTTCATTTCTAAAGTAGTTTGCTTAGGAAACAAAGGTCTTCATTGCCGAACATTGTACTTTGTGTAATAAGGGAGTTCTGTTCTTTGAATGAGTTGCTTTGCCACAAAGACAGTTGAGTGCAGCAAGTTGATACTTTCTTGGTTTGTGTAATCTAAGAAGATTTACAACTTAGTTGATTCGTTTCATTACTAATGTAGGTTGCTTAGGAAACAAAGATGTTCATTGCTGAACACTGTACAGTGTTTTGTGTAATCTAACAAGATGCTGAACACTGTACAATGTGAAATAAGCTATTTCTGTTCTCGGAATGATATGCTTTCCTACGAAGGCGTTTGAGTGCAGCAAGATAGAACTTCCTGGTTTGTGTAATCTAACAAGATGTGCAAGTTAGTAGATTCGTTTCTTTTCCAAAGTAGTTTGCTTAAAAGAAGAATGATCTTCATTGCCGAAAACTGTACTGCGTGTAATAAGCAAGGTTTTTCTCGGAATGATTTGCTTTACTGTGATGACGATTGAGTGTAGCAAGTTAGTACTTTCCAGGTATTTGTAATATAATAAGATGTACAACATAGAAGATTTCTTTGTTTTTTTAATTTTTTTTCTTTTTTTTTGCGAGGTAGGGTCTCACTGTGGACCAGGCTGACCTGGAAATAACTATGTAGTCTTAGGGTGGCCTCGAACTCTTATCGATCCTCCTACCTCTGCCTACCAAGAGCTGGCATTAAAGGCGTGCTCCACAACGCCCAGCTGATTCGTTTCTTTTCTAAAGTAGTTTCCTTAGAAAACAAAGTTCTTCATTGGCGAACACTGTACTTTGTGAAAAACCTAGTTCTGTTCTTGGAATGAGATGCTTTCCGACAAAGAAGGTTGACTGCAGGAAGTTGATACTTTCCTGGATTGTGTAAGCTAACAAGATGTACAACTTAGTAAATTCATTTCATTTCTAAAGTAGTTTTTTGAGAAACCAAAGATCTTCTTTTCCGAACACTATACTTTGTGAAATAAGTTAGTTCTCTTCTCAGAGTGAGTTGCTTCCCACGAAGACAGTTGAGTGCAGCAAGTTGATACTTTTCTGGTTTGTGTAATCTAACAAG